>CM035593.1:59684767-60884767 GCA_020423425.1 Chrysopa pallens | reverse complement strand
TTTCTTATGATTATAATGTTATATATAATTTTTTTTTTCCCTAACTGAAAAAATATCTATTCAACCGTTTGAAATTTCATGAAATTCCACATTCACCATCTTTTTTCAAAAAAACACTTCCAAATAATTTGAATTTTTCTTTTTTGTTGGGAACTGCACTCCGGCTGTGTCTACAATTTCAAAGTTTGTGTATATCAAATTTCATATGAGATAAAAAATTGAAAGCTAAATGAGAAAAAAATAAAGCCCTACCAAAATTCTTGAAAGACAAATGTTATAGTGACAAAACCTTACAAACGTGGTCATAAAATGGTTGAAACTATGTAACCAACTGCTCTAAAAGTTTGTTATACAAAAAATTACTTCAACAACGTTGACATTTCACGAAATTTCTAGATATTTATAGATATTTATATTACGTATTTTTAAGTGCACTTACGTCTCGTTTCATCCATTATTTCTTTCTGAAAAAGTGACCCATAGAAACCAAAAGAAAAATCGTTATGACAAAAAGCTGTTTTCAAATTTGAATTTTCTACAGCTATGTAATGTATCACTTGTTGAATGCTTAAGTTTTCTACGAATAATGTAAATTTTATAACAAAATTAAATTGTAGATATTCATTTTAGTTTTTTCTGTACTGTCAAACAACAATTGTTTCAAAATGTTATAAAATATGCAGAACTTGGTCCCCAAAATAATAAGATGTATCAAGCTTTTGGATAGTTTTGATCCTATATTTATTTTATGTAATTTTATGTTTAATGTAAAAAAAAATTAAACATTCTATAAAATTGTATTGATTTAACTTGTTGAATTGAATGCACTGATAATATAATATATTTAACAAAAATCGTTATTTAATAAAGTGAAATGTAGTACTAATTTAATATTCACTCAAAGATTTGTTTATTTAGTAAACAAATTAAACCAAAAAAGTATATCCACTTTACTTACACCGTAATTGAGTGGTGAAGTTTTTTCTTTTTATATTTAATAAACCATCTACTTTATTCCCTTTAACATATCCACCAACGAAAATGATACTACATGAAGACGAACTCAAGAAGAAACACATTCATAGAATGTAAGATAGAAGGGAAGAAGAGAAACAAGCATGAAGTTGAGCTGGTGATGTTGTTGTGTGTTGCTCTATATTTAGTTATATTTTTATATATAAACCCTATAAACCAAGAATTATATGACTATGTATAGTATCATATTACGTAAGGGTGATGGAATCGACAAACATTACAACGTAATGTAAAAAAGCTAGAAGTTAGCTTTACGTCCATTCTCAATCATCATACCGTGTTACCCAAAACAAAGGAACAATCAAGGTGTTTCTAGTTTAGAGAAAAATATAATTTGTTTAAAATTACTAATGTTTAGAAGAAAAAAATGCAAATATTTTCTGTATGTTGTGCAGGCTTTTGAATATTTTTAAAAAACACTATAACAGATGTCAAAATAATTTTAAAAATGACATTTAGAAAAATACAAAAATAAAAAGATAAAAAGAATGTTGACGTATTTACAAATTTAGCTCTGGTTTAATTAGTAGCTTTTTATGTTTTTAAAAATAGCAAATATTCTGTACTTTTTTTTATCAATATTTGGTATATAAAAGTAATATTTTCGTACTGCCTGACAAAAATACTAAATTTGCTACAGACAACAAAATCACGGTTTTTATTATTTTTAATATTTAAAAGTCATGTAATTTAGTGAAAAATATTTAAAAGTCATGTAATTTAGCGGTTAGACTTAATCGACGCTATGGCAAGAGTGGCACAGATGTTCGTCTCAAGTCATTTTTAAATATATAATAATAAAAAATTCGCTGATTACTTTTTTAAGTTGGTTCATATAAGAAAATTTGCAAAATAAGCTAGTTCATAAAGTGCAGTAATAGGAAGCAGAATTATGGCTAGCAGACGTTTTCAGACTCTTCATATATAAAGCTGAAGAAAAATTCAACGAAGCATTTAGTGAATGCATCTCTTTCATGCATTTTATTTCCGGTATACTGTACTCAGCCCATCTCTTTTATTTTATTATAACGCTTGCAATCCAAGACAGAGGCAGCTTAGCTTCTCCTGTGAGCAGCTGAATTAAAAGTGTTTTCAAGCATCACACACGAGTGCTTAAAACGTAGAATTAAAGATTTCAATCGAAATAAAGATTAAACAATTCAATCGATCAGCAAAGCTAAGCAACATAAGACACAGCCAGTCCTACGATGGTTGGCCGCCTGGAAATGCTTTGTGCTGTTATTGTATAGAATAATATCCACTGTTGTCACTGTATAACTTTCGTAGTTTCAAAGTGACTTAAAATAATACTTAATATATTCGGAAATTTTTTTTGAATGGCTTTGTATACCCTTCCTCCTTAAACAAACAATGTACACACAATTTTACATTGATGACATTAAATGAAAATCCTTTTTCTTACGTTTTTGCCTCTCAAGTTGTATTAAATTGTTGTTTCTCTTGTTGGTTAGTTGTTCTTGATATGTTTGACCACTTAGATGGAAAATACTTGTGAACAGGCAGACAGACAGATCGACAGACAAATGTGTATACATAATATGAAAGCTTCAACTACTCTATATACATAGAATTGGGATTAGTGAGAACAACAATAAACGTAATAGTATTAGGGAGTTGCTACACTGACAATCGCTTTTGTAAGTAGGTATTCCATTTATATTTCGGTTAGTTTCTATTGGCATGAATGTTCAATTTAAATGTTTTGTGTGGAAATTTCTGCCTGAACGAAAAAAGGCTTTTGGCCGAAAATTTTTTATTTACTTGTCTTGTTTAATGTCTTGAAAAATTTCGTAACAAGCAAACAAATCTTTTTTCAAACGGTTCAGGGTATAATAAGTGCAGCATCATTAAAGAGATGCTTATCATTGAATCTATAATATTTAACTAAAAATGCCATAGCATTAACAATTTTGGTTATTTGAAAATTAAAACTTCACTATAAAGGTGTATAATATAACATGAACATTTAACCTCACTATCCCCTTTATTTGGGTTATCTTGATTACGTACAGGAACACGTACGGATATAAAAAAATTGACTAATTAAGTGATTTTCAAACTTTTGTTACCTTCATCAATATATATTGCAGCCTCGAAATGCTTAATTTCATATATCTTATATAAATCGTGTTTTAAAAAATAAAAACAGAAAGAATTTCTGAATATTATTTTTATATATATTCATCACCGAGTATCCTTTGTTACAATTTGATTAATTCTTTTCGAAATCTACATTACGATTCTGAAATCCAAAACTAATAATATTATTCAAAGAATAAATGATTTATTCAAAGAGTTTTAATAAGTAATTTTGCTACTACATAAATGACGAAGTGTTCAATGCCATTTCTTTCCATGCATAAAAAATGTTAGAAAAATTGTCTTATAAAAGTATAATAAACATTAGGTTATAGTAGACATGTTTGATAAATATATAAGCTAGAAAATGTGTAGGTTTTTCGTCTTCACAGAATTTTATAATTTCATTGACGATTTTATTATAATAAATGATTCAAAAATATTCTATTTACCTCTGTATTTACAAAGGAATTTTCAGTATACACATAATATAAAGTAATACCGTATAACACATACCTTCCTATATACTTAATAAATAACATTGCAATACGCGTATGTGAATACAATATATTATATTGATTTTTGTGCCAAGAAATTTTAATGTAAATATTTTAAGTCAAAACACTTTTTAGTTTTTAATTTTTTGTTACAATACAAAATTGTTTCACCTCTTGATGAACTTGTATCTTTGTGTCGTTTTTATACTTGTAGATCAATCAACTGTGTTTTTTTCTTTTTTATAGTGTGTACCTCAAATCGGAAAAAATTTGACCAATATATCGAAAAATTTAATATTTTAACCTTGAACACGTCACAAAAACCATAAAAATAAATTTTGCTCTATATCGCTAAACTTTTATCCAATTTTGGCCAAAAAAGTATATAAACCTACTAAATTGGGGTTCAAATTTTCAAATTCTTGGTTAAATTAAATATATCTACAATAAATATTAAGATAGTGATGGTCCGGTTATAATATTTCATATACAGGTTAAATTAAGCGAATTGTTAGTATAAAAAAAGAAAAGTTTGACCTATAATGCTGAGTTTTTATTCAATTTTGGCAAACAAAGTATGTAATCTGACTAAATTTGGGTTAAAAATTTAAAATTTTTGGTTAAATTAAATATATCAACAGTTAATTTTAAGATAGTGTGGGTCAGGTTATAATATTTCACATGCGGGTTAAATTAAGCGAATTTATAGTATTAACAATGCAAATTTAGACCTAAAATTAGTGGGTTTCAAAAAAAAGTTCGCTGAAATCGGTTAAAATTTGGCCAAGATATCGAAAAAGTTAGTAAAAACCACAAAAATTAAATTTGCACTATAATGGTCAATTTTTATTCAGTTTTGACAAACAAAGTATCTAATCGTTCTAAATTAGGGTCAAAGTATTCCAATTTTTTATTAAATATATCTACAATTAATATTAAGATAGTGATGGTCTGGGTAAAATATTTCACATAAAGGTTAAATATTTAACTAATAATAATATTAAAAATGAAACGAAACGAATTCAAGAAAAAATTAAATATTTATTGTCTTAATTTATTCTAAATATATTCTGATGAATAAACTCTAATGTAAGAGTGTGAAATATTTGTTATGTCCCAATACACACCCAGTAATTATTAGAACATCAACCATGAACTGTTCTTGTTATACATTTTCGTAGTAAACTAGAAAATTCTATGCAGACTTTATAAAAAATGAGGGACTTTCTCTCCAGTTTTTACCACTTTATGTGGATTAAGCCAAAGCATAAGGCCATAATATGCTTTATCACAAATTGAATATTCTACGGTCTGATCTTCTTATTGGGAATTTTAAGCCAAATCGAGCATATTCTGAAAATTATTTTTCCTTTCCAAAATATGTCTTACTAAAGGGATATAATGAAATATGTTGGCCTACGCAAAACTTCAATCGCACGAGCATTCAACCTGTAGAGAATACTGCTGATAAAATTTTGATCCCCTATTTGAAGTGCTAAGTATGTTAATTATTTTCTTAGCCTTTATGTAAAAGTATTTAAAACCCTAGAAAAGATTGGATTCGATTTTTTATTTCAATTTAGCGAAACGTTAATTTGGTATAAAAAAACCTCTTTTTGAAAACGTTATAATCCGGGATATTTTGAGGATGTTTTTATTCATTGTTATACAAGAAGTTACAATTTTTTCATGAAATTAAGAATCAACGGTAATCTTCTTAAAAATAAAATGGGAAATATTCAGAAATATCTTACTTTTTAATCAATACTATGATATTAAGAACACTTAGAAATGCATGTCTATATAGTTTATATTGTGGTTTTTAATAGACTTATTCAAGTATTTAGATTGGCTCTACACTTCTACATTGGGCATTGTTACGTTACTAAATAAACCGATCTATGTTACAGTTTAACATTGGATTAAGTATCATTACCTCAAATGACCATTAGTGTTAATTAATTATTGATTTTGAATTTTCAATTGTTAGACGAATAATACGTATATCAAACATAATTAAGGATAAGATTATGTCTAAACTATTATAATTAAATGATTATACAAAAACATCTAGAGTGAGATATTTATAAGACCTCTTTGTATTGTTATCAAGATTCATTTCTTTATCTTAAGATAATACTCTACATATATTATTTTATAACACTTGGTGTTGTTTATTCCGCTATTTGGTGAAACTAATTTTCGAAGGCAAATCGTAACAAACTCTCTTAATGAGAAGCTCTAATTTTCTTATCACTAATATATAAAAAAAAAAATCATTTAAAATATTTAAAATATTTAAAAGGATGTTCTCAATTTGGCTGCATTTTTTATGTTTGTCACCTCAGTACTTTACAAGCTGGTGCACTTTCAAATAATGCCTTGTTGCACCATTTTCGTATGGGGAGTGAAGGGACAACAAAACTCTTAAGTGATTACATTTTATTGAAATGACAAATTTTCCAAGGTTATATTCAACATTCAAGAGTAAAATATTAAAAATTTAAACAAAGAACCACCTTTCAAAAAGAGAACTAAAAAGTAAAAATATCTTAAAAGTTCGTTATGATCAATTTGCTTTGAAAGCCGGTGCCCATTTTATCCTTAGGTCAAAAAATTTATTGGTTGGCATCGACTCAGAAATGTAATTGATCGCAAGAAAAAATTAAAAATTACTACTTTTTAATTAATTTATTTGATTTTATTTGTTCTTTTTTCAATTAAAACAAAACCTGAATACAACAGGAATTCCTGTTTGAATATATTCATCAATCACTTAATATATTCATTTTGTTTGAATAAATTCATTATATAATTATAATATAATTTGTTAATTTGGTATTGATCTGGAATTGTAGCAAATTTCCTAATTAATTCGAATTTTCCCAAAATGGAATAAAACTGATTGTGTTTTGTGCAATTTGAGGTTAGTAAATTGTCTTCATTTCTTTGATTTTGTATTGATTTAAGAAATTAATATAAATTATATACTTTTTTTGTAAAATTAATTTTTGTCGAGAATGTTCAATTTTGAGTCTAAATAATTAAACACTGAAGACACTATTAAAACCAATCAGAGTAATTTTACAAATTTGATTCAGACAAACAGAAAGTCATAGGAAGTGCTTTAAAAATAAAAGCTAGAAACTAAAAGCTGTTTGTGTCTGCTTATTAAAATGAAAACAAAGTAAAAAAATTCTTCATGTCGGCTGTATAAGGTAGATAGAGGCTAATACTAAGCTTATAGAAGCATTAGATAATTTTCATTCTATAAAATACTATATAATACAAATAAATAATGTTTTTTTGTTATATAAAGGATAAAAATAAAATTTACCTTGACATTTTCTGAGTAAAAATTATATGTTTGTATAAGTTTGTACCTGTGTATGTGATTTGTTACTAGAAAATTTTCATTTAACTTAAATCTATGTGTATAATTTTTACTAACAAAAGATTCTAAAATAATAATAAATATAATTTAAGACAGATAATGTTTAGTCACATGGCTTCGAGATAGGTATAATTTGTTTTTGGTTGGTTATGTGAATGGTAGAAATCGTACAAATCGACTACAATAAATTTTTTCAAATTCAAAACTTTAAAATCGAATACATGCATCTTACTTCACCGTCGTTAATATTATTTACTTTGCGCAAAAAATAATTGCCTTTATTAAAATATTTGATTACTAATTACAAGATGAAACTCCACGAGAAGCTTTTTACAGATAGTGTTTTCAAGTTTCTTTAAATTAAAATCATTAAATTAAGGTTGGCTATTTTCTTCATCGTACAGCGTAAAAATTTTTAAAAAAATTTTGTATGTATTATAGATAAAGCCAGCTAATTGTCATATAGAATTTGATGTTACAAAAATAAAGACATTATTTTACTTACATCGAAATTACAAATTAATCGGTCAGGCCGATTCAGATATACTAGGTTTTTAAGTAAAAATTGGCTATTTCAAGAAAAAAGGATTTTATTTTAAATGCCGATGTATCGTGACCCATACATCCGATTTTGATAACATTTCTATGCATGCATGATACAAGTTAAAAAAAATAGTTATTCTAGACTTAAAAAAAAAAATACAATATAATAATTTTTTTTAATTTCCCAATATTGGTCTTGCCTTTTATTTAAATGTTTCGAAAATTAATTCTAACGCTGTCATTTGAACAACTATTGCTTTTTCATATATAAATTTTATATATCTATATATATTTTAGTCTGGCTAGTTCTTGGGATGGCAAGCAGACTTTTACTAGTGCAATGTTAGTTATTACTGTATTCTAGTGCATTGCATTATGTGCATGTGTTGTGTTGTTATTTCACTAAGTGGATTAAATTAAATGACCTATTTTATGTTATGAATTATTAGAAAATATTTTTATTGAGTCATACAAATTATTAAAATATAAATTTATTTGACGTGTTTATTTTATTGTTATTGTATTTATATTTAATTATTTGTTACAAACACAAAACATATTTATTGATTCATTATTTGACAGTTATTCTAAATTTATTTCATTTTGCACGTAATTTTATTTTTACTTGACTGTAATGAGACGTTAAACGTATAATTTATTTTTTATTTTTACATTAAAGCTCATCATTTGCTAGGCTATACATGGTTAGTCAAGTGGTTTGAATACGACGGGCGATTTAATAAATACTGAAAACGGAATGAACAAATAGTACAATTTATAAATAGAAAAAAAGTCACCCAATCACACACAATTTGACTCTCACTGGCAATGTAAATTATCTAAATTATTTATATTTGTAAATTATTTATATTTGAATTTGTACTTTCCAACACGATTTATTATAGGGATACAACTGAATGATTTTGCTTATTTGCAATCATGAGTTCAGTTATAAGTCTAAAACATGCTGAAAAGTCTAGAGGTTTGTCTGTTTTCTTTTTGTCTGATTTTGATAATGGGAACAACATTTTGTACCATATGGTTAAGTTAATAAAGTCTAGTTTAAAGTATAAATATATCTAGTGAGTGAAATGCAATGGTGTGGTATTTGTGGTTCTATTTTCTAAGTATAGACAATTCTATTGTTGTGGTTATGTGATGTCACAGACGGTGAACAAGTTTGACCGAGTCAATTGTATATAGTCACGTCATATCATACATATTATAACAGTGTCGTAGGCAAATGTACTTCATATTTATCATTGGTTTCGGAGCATTTATAATAATATTATACACATGCAATACACATCTAAAGTAGTGTTAGTAGTATTGGTTTTATTATTTATTATTCGTCAATTCAATCATTATTATTTAAATTGCATATTTGCATATACTACAGCATTTTTAATACACTTTGTACAAAAACAAGCTTTCGGCATATACGTTTTGTTATAAAAGTAAATAAAAGAAAATTTGGTAGTGTTATATACGTATCTACTTCGAAAAAATACCGTAATATTAAAAAAGTATAACTCCAATTAAATGTGATCAATAAATTTATTTATTTCAATTTTAAAAATCATTTATTTTATAAGATTATTTTTTCACAAATAAATTTATTGAACTGATGATTTTTTGTATTACTATATTTTTTAGGTGGGATTATAATATTGTATTATCATATATATCAACACAATATTGTATGCAAAAATTTTATTTTACTGTTTAATTGAATATCGTTTCTTAAAATTGTTTGATTTTTTTACACTTAAACTTGGAAAATCGAAAAGTATTATCATACGTTATCCCAGAGCTTATGTTTTTATTGATTTCAATTGTTAATACAATTCTAAAGATATCTTCGAAAACACCAAACAGAGTGGAAGTTCTTTTGAACAAATACTATAAACTTAATATATATTTCATAATCTAAATAATTAGTTTTATGTATCGTAACATAAGTTTGAATAATATATGAAAACTTTAAAAATATCTGTAATTGATTACTTGAAAATGCTTTTGTTTTCTAAAAATGTACAAATAATATACATATATGGTTTGCATTTCAAATAGTACTTTAATAGAAATTAAAACCAAACAAATTCAATAAACAACCATTTTCCAAATTTTCATAATAATAATATATCAAATACACTCTCTATGTAATCAAAACTTTATTGTTTGACTTTTCACAAATACATTAAGGCTAAAAGTTTTCCTCAATTTTATAAAACAATCATATGTTATTAACTTTCTTAAAAATATTAAATCCGATGTACATCATTATGCATTATGAATGAATATATAAATTTTATAGGATACAAATCATTCCGTATCATTCCGTGTGTGATCTTGGCAACTCGTTCGCTATGCTATTTGATGAACATAATACAAGATATACTTAGTTTCATTCAAATGTATGATTACGAATAAAAGTTTTTTTTTCACAAACATTCGGTTAAATGAAGTATAATTTTAAGGTATCGTTTAAAATATGATTCCTGTTTTACTGCAGATTCAATATCAATATATGAATTCCATGTTAAGAGTCATTCAAGAAGTCAAGTAGTAGGGATAAAATATGTACACCAATAGAATATATTTACACCACTTCACGGGTGTAAAGACAGGTGGTTTAAAAATTAGACATTTTTTAAAACTTTTAATTTTTAAGAATGATAATTTTCGATTTTATTGCTAAAAAAATATTTAGTCAATGAAAAGTTTACCAATGTAATACTAATGATATAAAAACTGACAAAAATTTAGTCTTTTTTCTTGCAAAAAGTGTTTATTCTGTCTCATTTTCATCCTGCCTTTGAGGTAAAAAATAAGACAAGGATGGTTATAAATGACACAGCGTGTTTTTGATAATCAATTTTTAATATGAAACTATCATTTTCTTTTACATTTTTCATTTTAGATTATTTTTTCTCCAATCATTTAATCTTCGGATAATTTCACTAAAAGATTTATTGAAAACCAGTTAATTTAATCTGCTTAACATTTAATGCATAAATACATTTTAACATTAATAAAAAGAGTTAAAAGTTTTAACTGTGAAGAAAGCATGAATCCTATTGAATTCAACGAGTTTCAATAGTTTATTATATTCTCATGAATGTATGGATATTATATTTTAAAAAGCTAATATCGAGAAAAGTTAAAGAGATTTATAAGCAGAGTATAAGGTGGCGCGGTTAAAACGTATGCATTATACAAGTAGTTTGGTTTTAAAATACTATTATTTAAATATTCTTTACCTTAATAAATAAATAATTTATAGAAAAGTTAAATATTTGCTATCTGTACATACATATAACTTGTATGTTTATCTTGCTATATAATAGATAATGGTTTTCACTATTTGACTTTTTGAGCTGAAGAACAATACGATCTACATATAGATAGAGCAGCATTGTATGTACATTGTACAATATGGATAACTTTTACTTTAGTTTATTTACGTCGTATTAATGTTTATTGTATAGAGGTTTATCTAAAAAGAATTAAATTTAAACTTAGAGCTTTATGATATTCTATTAATTATACTCTCATAATATAGAATAGTTCAGAGTATATTAATGCATTTGTGTAAACTTTGTAACGCTAGCAAATAAAGAAAGTATAAACAAAACTTTGGTATAGGTGAACATAGATTTACTATAATTAAGAATAACAACGAAGACAGATAAAAGATTATGCGTCATCTGGAACATAATCAAAACATTAAAAAAATAAAAAGATATAACTTCTACAATCAATATTGATTCGAAAACAAAAATAAATCTACACGGCCCTAGCATCTGTAATGACGTGAACATCTGAAATTTTCAATTTAATAAAAAATTAAATAGTTCGTTTTTGGAATTCATCATTTTTGGGAGTAGACTCATCATAGGAGTAGAATTTTGGAAAATCCTTTCATGTCGGATCTCTGTGTTCGGTGTGGGATATCCGGAATTTGATGCGTGCTTCCAGTTTCTGGCGTACACCCGTGATTTTTATGTATCACCTCGAAGACGGTACCTCGATCTCTTGTCCACGGTCTCTTTTCAATGATTACGGTGATATTTGTGCGATCCGATATATACATTTTATATAGTTTGTAGTTTGACATACTGCTAGTGAGAAAAGATAAATAAATTTTACTTTGTAACATACAAGTGAGAAATTTTTCAAAAAAAATTTGATTGAAATCTGTTTAGTAGCTTAGGATTTCATCTGGAACAAACAATGTGACTCGTAATATTCATACATGTAGATAAAAAGTTAGTACACGATTCACGCATATAAAACCCATTATATTACCCCTTACTAATATATATTTTCACATCCCTTAATTTAGTTACTCTAAACCAAGTAATATGCAAAACAACTAAACAATCGTTCTCCGTTGTATACTAAATTTATAATATGTTTGGTAGTTTTGTTGTCTCGAACCAAATGAAAATATATTTGAAGATTATTAAATTATTATTATTTATATACAGTACGTTTATTTTTCGGTTACTTTAACTCAGTTTGATATTTAATGAAATGGTTTTTACTAAATTATGTGGTTGAAAACAATTTGTTCTCGTTAAAATATTTCATATTGAAACAAATATATTACTGAAATAGTCGAGACAGAACTGGGAGTCCTGTCCACAACCTTAGACCTTAAATATGTATATATAACAACTTATATATGGATTTAATATGAATAAATAACAACTCTGTCAATCTTCAAGATTCTTAAAAACAAGTAAAAAATGTGGAATCGAGATGCAATATCAAAGGGCTAATAAACGTTTGGTGGTTAGTATCACCTTTGTTACATACAAAACACAAGAACTTAAGGGTTCAATAATAAATTTGTTTGGTATATATTATAAAATGGCTTCGAATGTCTATAGAGAAAAGTTAACTTTTTACGCTTATTTGTATTTATCATACAAAAGGTGTAGGTTCTATTATCGTTACTATTTATATTTATCTAATTTTCTTCTCTGGTTTTGCATTTTATATCCAATCATAATACTAATGGATGATTCTTTTATATTTAATAAATTATTATAGATGTTCTTAATATAATACATCAAATATGTATATAATAATAAATAATAATGTTGTTTGAAGTTAATTTAATTTTATATTATATTGACATATTTTGATTTATTTGTTTATAATTGTTTGCTTTTATGCAGATTATTTTCAAAGATTATTATTATTATTTAATATTCTGAAAAGTAATAATTATTTAATTTCAATTTGCATAAAAATATAATGATTATAAATATGAAGATATTTTTATGCAGTGATACATTTTCAAATTATATCACAGAATATTAACAGTATGAGTGTTAAATTTTTTAATTACAAAGAATACATTTGTGTGTACCATCAACATAATTGTGTTAAAATTCCATCACAAAGCGGGAGATAATAGTCTTACACTTTTAAATACGAACACAAAATAAGTGTTAATCTAATTATTACTTTAGTTTCAATATAGAGATTTAGTAATTAATTTCAAATAAAGCAAAAATAGTCAAGGGCAAATTAAGAAAATTAGAAATGAATTATTTCAGTGATTTTACGATATCAACTGTTTTAAATATTTTTAAGTGATTAGAACTTTTAATTCATTACAGTACCAAAAAAAAGGGTAATTTTGGCGACATTACCCTTAACAAATCAGATAATTTTACTACATGAAACTAAATAGATTCGACCCTATGTACACATAGAATTTAAAATCGACATTAATATTTGACATGGTTTAATATACATTTAATATAAATTATAATAAACCAACTATGGCTTCTGTCACCTACCTAACAAATATTTTATATTTAATTACACAATTGTATTGTATTACATTAAAACAAAATTTTACGTCACTTATAAGTGTCTCATATTACCATTTCTATTATTAATGTAGAAAGTTGCGTATATAACATTCGATGATATACTTAAAATGAGGAGGAACTTTTATAATAAATGACAATCTTTCTGATTCAACCTTGAATAGAAAGACAGGTGTCTGTCTACGTCACATATGAATAATTGAACATTAATAGTATAATTCAAATGTTTTACGTGGATGTTTGTATCGATTAAGATTTGAAAACACCAAAACCTGGATTTGAATAATCAGTTTGAATAAGAATTGGATTTAATTGAAATTGGTTTGAGCTTGAACAAAAAACGGAATTTAACATAGCCAACGATCTTTGTCTCTTCAATCATATGTGTTAATGTATTTTTATTTAAATTAAGGGCGATTTTATACAGCAAAACTTCCTACTAGCTACTGTGTATTATACGATATGAGTTAAAAACGAATATTTTTCAGATGAAAATTAATATTATGAAAATTATTATTATTTGAATAAAATAAAGTATCATGTTATAGTAACAAATTCTAAGTAACAGAAATAATATCAATAATAGGGCATCTAAAACTAATTAAAATTGTTTTATCAATTTTGTATTCACAAAAAAAAAAAAACTCAAAAATAATTAATCAAGCGGAATGACTCTCTGGAATACCTTTCTTTTTTCATACGTTCTTCATAATTTTGTCAAAACTTCAAACAGTGATTTAAATAATGAGTATAGTTCCCATAGTATACAAATAAATAAAGTGTTATTAGGCTACAACGTTTCAGAGTATTTCCTCCATCTTCAGGGAAAATTATAAATAATAATAAAATGTACTAAAATACAATTTTATTTGTAGTGAGATAAATACAATAAAATTCAAACACTATATTACTTAAAATAAAAAAAAACAACATCGATAGATCAAAACATCCATTTTAACTTGTTACAATTTAATGAGATTTGGATTTTGGATTAATAATTTTGTTTAAATAGCGTTAATATAACTTATTTAAGAAAAAAAAAAATTTATTAAATATAAAATTTATTTAAATAAAATGTTTCTAAAATTTGTTTTTAATAAAATATTTATCCATTTGTAAAGGTGTAATTATTTCAATTATATTGTTTTGCAGAAGAGAAGAAAATGAATGACACTCAAAAATTTTTGAAATCCTTAATAAAAATACTAAATTTAAAATCACCTTGTACTTTGGTAAACGTATAATTTAGGGTAGGTATACAAAAGAAAATGTAATACATACAAAATGTAATGACACTTACGACAGTAATAATATTACATACATTACAAAGTCTGAAATGACATAAACCTGCCTACTTCTAATGTTGTTAACATGATTATTATTAACATATCAAATTTTATAAAGCCACGAACATCCCTAAAATATTAATATTGAAACATACGTGTAGGTATTTTTTCTTACACGGTAGCATGGTAGGAAGGGCAATTTTTTTTGCAACACAGCATTCTTAATATTATTAAGGGATTAATCCATACAAAAAGGCAATTGATTTGATAGCAAATTGGGCATTAAAAATTATTTTTGTTAGATTTTTTTTTTTTGCAACAATCAGACATTGAAAAGTAAAAGAATCGAAAAAGTATCGCAAAACCACAATTTCACGAAAGTTATCACTACTTCTTTATATTCATACAAAGGAATTCATTAAACTTTCAAAACAGGACAAATTATCCAGGTTTCTCATTAGCATGACGCACAATGGTACAAGCTTATATAAAATAAAATAAATCGGTTCATCCTGTTGACAGGCACTTCTCTTTTTTTGTCAGGCGCTAAAAATATTCTTAGAAAATGCGATGCAAAGCATCTTAAAAAAACATATGTAATCAACATGTGATGACTTCAGAGAAAAGACATTTTAATTACTGTTAGTAACAAAATACTGCTTAAAAACAAATACTGTATTCGCAAATAGAATCTCATGCTATCGTGTGATTATACCCATTAGATTTGTAACTCCCGTAGCAATGATGACTAGATAATAACGTTGTTCTTTATCAAATATTAATACAAATGTCTAATAACCCAGAAAAATGAAAACAACAAGAATGTGTCAAAAATGTAAATATACACATTAATATACATAATCTGGAGAGAATATTAAATCATAGGCTATAGTGTGATGATGGGTTAAGTTAATTATATGTTATACATATATATTATGTATGTGAGAGACATAATGAATATGTTAACATACCTAAAAATATGTGTCACACAACATAAAATTGAATTATTTTATGTCATAGTTGGGTACCCAAAAATATTTATATTAAAAATATTTGCAAACATGATGCAGGTATGTTGTTTCATACATTTTTTAAAGAGACTTTTTCACTTGTTTAATACATTTAAAGTAAATGGCTTACAATTACAAAAACAGAAAATGAAAAAAAGTGGGTATGTAAAAAACATTTTCTTCGCATATTTTGTTTATTTTGTAATGAGTTACTATAAACCAACTATGAGCAGAAGTAATAATGTGTAAATCAAGGAGGATTCGATAGAAAGGAAAGTGCCCATTCAATACAATGCATTTTTGCGTATTGAGTTTATGCGACATATTTTTTGTCGGAATGACAGTTATATCAAACAAAATACTTTACATGAAGGTAATTTCCATTTCTGTTAAAACAATTAGCTCTCTCATATTTTGAAAATTGAACTATAATAAACACGGATTTCATAATTTCTGATTGTATTTTTATAGTCATAAATTTAAATTAATACTCAGAAAATATTGAAGATTTAAAAATTGTTACATATATTTAATTTTCTATAACAATTAAGAATGAAAATATAGTTTACAGAATTATAATGTAAAATATAACAAAATAGTTTTGCATTTTTATAATATAAATATGCTGCATTTAAGGGAATTTTCATTCCTCTCGGAAATCGGTGAGACTGAATTTGTAAATTTTCTCCTCATTAATCGTAATAAAAATATAAATTTAAAGAATGTAAAAACTATTTTATTGTCAATATGAAAATTCATTAAAGAAAATTAAAATCATATTAGGCTAAATAGTTTTTAAAAACGACTGAATGATGCTTTAAAACATTAATTTTCAGTATTCCGAGTCAAGAGATGACAGAGCAAGTAACATATGGTTAGTTTCCACTCTAGTCGGATTGTCTTTGGTATAAATTTTAACATTTTAATACCTTCCAGTGAAAATACATAGTAGGCTACGAACTACCCAAAAATATTTCTATTAAAAATATTCTGAAACAAAATGCAGGTATTTTATTTCATACATTTTTTAAAGTCTCTTTTTGCTTGTATAATTTAATTAAAGAAAATGGCATATAATTAGTAAAAATGAAAAGGAAAAAAAGGTGAGACAGTAAAGAACGTTATTTTTTTCACATATTTGGTTTATTTTGTAATCAGTTAGTATAACAAACTTTGAACCAAAGTAATCATGTGTAGATAACAAGATTGTGATAACTTCTAGTAAAAATACACAGGAGGCTTTGAAAATTTCATTGCTTTTATTTGTCCCTATATTGACATTTCAATTTTATAGAAATATTTAAGATTCATTAAGTAAAAAAAGACGATCCAAATTTAAGGACTTTATTTCAGTTATAGCTTTAAATTATACGGACTACCAAAATCAAAAATCAAAATTAAATTTTAATTTCTTTAGCTGTGATTTTTATTAATTGTCATAGAAATTTATTTATAAAATTTAATTTTTTAAAAAAGGCAGTCAATATTGAAATGTCAATAGTTGTTCGTGTTTTTTTATTAACATAATTTAGTAAAAATCATTGTAATGTGAGTAAATATATATTTTATCATTTAACATATAATTTTCCCATTCCAACATTTGGTGAAAATGTTTTGTGCATATAATCAAGCAAAGATATAATTAAGCAAACAAAAGGTGGTAGTGACGACATATTTCAATAATTACCGACTAGGCACCGATTAGGTTTTTAAGTCTCTTATTTAAGATATTTCTAGATACGTATTTTAGCCACCTAAGAGAAGTTATTTCTTTTACACATAGAAAAACTTATTCAAATATAAAGAAATAAAGTAACCTTCTACCAAATAATATATATGCTTAGGTAAACTAGAGCTATTCACTTACTAAACCATTCGTCCGAAATATGAATACGTTAAGTAAAACTTTAGAGAGTCGGATTTTCAATAAAAAACTAAAAATTCATGAACGTCTTGATACATGTTTTGGGTATGCTTTCTTAAATGTAAACAAAACCTTACGGGTAATGTCTGAAAAACGTTTAGTTGGACTAATACCACTAAATGTTTAGAGAGACGTTGAAATTGAACAAACAAACATTCAATTAATGAACGTCAATTTTTTTCATTATAATACGAATAACATTTAACAAATTGAAATACTATTTTCTCCGATACGTAGTAAAAATGTATGCCTTTCAATTTTAAGTTTGTGGAGTTGATCAAAAATTTCAATGTTTTCCCATTTTTTAATACGTAGTACAATTTTACATTATTTATTAAATGATCTTTACAAACAGAAAATTGGTTCAGCGGAGTTCCAGAAATTAGAAGCTTTTGTGTGCAATCTTATAATTTACGGGATATCAGAATTTTCGTTATTTAACAATGTTATTCCATTAACTAGAAGCAAACTAAATAATTTTTTTATGTAATTTTAAATTACGTGTTTACACGAAACGGCTCTAAAATAATCTGGGATCCGAGAATGAAAGAGCATTTTGTCTCTTTATTCTTTATATTACCTAGTGGCAACTGTTGTTACTACAAGTGAAGTATTTCTTCAATGAAAAGTTGCATAAATATACTTATAATAATTTTTTTGAAGAATATAAAAAAAATATGTTTCAATCAATAAATTCGTTTGGAATAACGTCAAATTTTCAGAAGAATAATGGTTTACTGAACGTCAAAAGTTTAAGGTCGTACATATATAAAAAATACATAAAATATATACCTTGAATATATTTTCAACTAATATTAATAAATAATCCGTTTAGTTATACATT
The DNA here is from genome assembly GCA_020423425.1 of Chrysopa pallens. Lineage (NCBI taxonomy): Eukaryota > Metazoa > Arthropoda > Insecta > Neuroptera > Chrysopidae > Chrysopa > Chrysopa pallens. The sequence goes on along the minus strand of CM035593.1, from coordinate 60,866,282 downwards.
AGTTGGGTATATTGTATATTTCGCGTAAATAAATCATAAATTATTTATAATAAATAGCACACTAAAAGATAGTATATTTAGATTGTGCTGGGTAACTTTCTTTTATATAATTTTTTTATATTTCATATTGATCGAAAGTGTTTGTTTATACACAAAAATTCAAAATCGTAAATTTTATAGATCTGTGTACGTTTTCAGGTTTCTGTAATGAAAAATTATTTTTTACTTGATTCTCTCATATAATTAATATAGTCACATGAAATATATGACATTATTAAAAGTTTACCTAAGATTTAAAAAGCTAGAAAATATTAAAATTTTTATATTGGTCTAATAAGAATCACTCAATTAATTTAATGTTTATTTGTCTTCCTGGTGTGCAATGATACCTGAAAAATGAAAATGTTTATCTATATATTAATACGTGAAGCGAAAACTCCCTGTTTACAGAGGAGTGTCAAATTTGGCACACTTATATAAAGAACTGTTTATGTAATGAACTGGAGAATGCTAAAAATTTTTCATTAAAAAAATATTTAATCAATAAAAAAAAAACGACACACACTAATATAAGAGGTGTAGCTTATATTACACACACTACCGTACACGCGCCTATATTAACTTTTGTTTAATATACTGGTTTGCTTAAAGGCATATATAAAGTTTTTGGTTAAAAGGCAGTGAGATTCACTTTTGAGTAATTGTGGTCGAATTTCGACCTACGTAAGTGCAATCTAGTTTATAGGTAACGACGAACAATATGGACTACGTATATATTGAAGTGAAATTATTTTGAATATTATAAACAAATTATATGGATTACGTATTTATTGAAGTATTATTTTCTATACGATTTTATATAACTGGATCTATTTATCTACCGTATTTGTTTATTTCTCTGTAATTTTTGAACAGATTAACATATAAAAACATAATATTTAACGCCTCTCCGAATATAGAATCATCCATATAACAACTATTTACTAAAATACACTAGAAAGTCGAAGTTTTTCGCAACCGATTGAAATTCAACCATCACGAAAAATAATAAACATTTATACCTACAGCTCAAAGAGATAATAGTTGTGATTAGTCATACATATCACGTGAATTGAAATAATTAAACCAGTTTGTTATTATTTTCTCAGTTTTATTGTAATATTAAGAATATAAAAACACTATACAAGTTTAATTTGTGATTACTACATTAGTGTCAATAACCATGATCTTAAGTCATATTCACTACGCGTTCCTTATATAAACATTAAATCGAGGGTAAATTTTCTTCAATATTTTGTCATTATGTTAAAATATATATAATTAATTCTATTACTTAACATATATTTCAATTAACTTTTCATTTTTTAAAATTAACGTTAATACCAACCTTAAATGAATGAAAAATCGAATAATTCAGAAAAGTAAACAAAAACTTAATAAAAACATTAAAAAAAAAGTTTACAACCCTTGTGTATTAAGTATATTAATAAAAATAATAACTAATTATTTGAAATATAAGAATAAAGAGACGTTGGTATAGTCACGATAACAAAAATAATTTTAATATTCATTAAAATTTGCATACGATTGTCACAAAGAGGTAGAAAAGTAAAGAATCAAAAAAATATCAAGGTACAAAGGCAACAGTTACAAAATTAGTATCATTAACGAATTAAATCATCGCCGAGCTATAATATAATCAAACCATAAGTTTTGGAAACTGCATATATCAAAAATAGCTGAAAAAAGACGAAAAACTTGCTATAAAATGAATCAACTTTTTTTTTATAAGTATTTTGGCTTAGTACTATAAAATAAAAGAAGTCGCGTATAATAATGACGGAAATATCATTAAATCCATATTGACTAGTTTGACATATAACGTCCGTACAGAAAAAATAAGTCTTAAACAATTAGATATTGACTATTGATACTTTGTATATAGTATATAGTTTTAATATTTCATATTGCACACCTTTATTTTTTTATACATAAGAATCGTGTAGTAAATTGAAAAATCGGATTTTCGATTACGCCTGCTTTATAATAATTAAAATAAATTATATAATCTCTGTGTTGCTTATAGCAAGCACTATATCAAAGTTCAGCAAATATTTAAAATACATCAAAACATTTAAAATATATTAAAGTGTTTGGATTCGCAACAATTTAAGCTCAAATTTAGCTAATGAACGTATACTTACAAACATTTTGCAGTGCAGTGTTGAACTATCGAATTTGCCAGATTATAGAGTATTGTTTTAGACCCCTAATAGTCCAAATTTTTTTTCAAATGAGTACCTTGTAATCCGATAAATCACAGATCCCGTGAAAACATTCTATGTTTATGTTATACTCTAAAGTACAAAGCATACTTCGTTATGAATGTCAAATTTAATAAATTACACTAAACAATAGAAGTCAGATTACAAGGGGTTCGGATTAGACAGGGTTCCGGATTACCGGGGTTCCACTGCATTTATAACTCTATAGATATTTATTTATGGTTAAAAAAATGTTCATAGATACTTAACCATATGTCGAGTATCTAAAGCATTAACTCTATTAATGATTATTTTCACTTGTTTTATTATGTTTGTTTTTTTAACTGCTATTGATTATAATTTATCTTCTTTACTTTCAATTAACCTTGTTGTAAACAAAATACGGATTGATTATTTATACACTTTTCCCCTTTGTAAATATTTCATCAATATATTTCTTATTTTATTTATTCTAATCGCTAAAACTATACATTGACTAATTCTTTCGTGATAACTTCATCACGTTTATTGTTTAAAAAAAAAAGTGTGTTAATTTGTATATTAAACACTTTACTTTGATCAAGACTGTACTTCTAACCGAAAAGAGAAACAAAAAATAAATAAAAGCAAAGTTGTGTTAAAACTAAAATAATATCGCTCATTAATCTTAATATTAAAAAAAAAAAAAAAATTATTTTCTCAAAAAAAAAAGGAAAAATTATATTTTGACGTAAATAATATTGTATATATATTCGTTCGTTCGTTCATTAGTTGTAGGTGTGAATTTTATATACAAAAATTTATTATATAAAAGTTATTTATTTATAATTGAATTTCCTTATCCATTATATAAGACGATGTTATGTATCAGTTGTGTGTCATTGTGTATAACATAACGATGTTTATGCGAAGTAAATTGTATTTTGGAAAATGTTACGGTTTTGTGTTTTGTATTTCTATACATGAATGCCATAACTACATGTTTTTTTTTTTAATTTTCCAATGTTGAGTTATTTCATTTTTTTGTTTTGCAAAATGATTATTGGTTTATTTATTTTCTTTTCGATTGAAAATAAAGTAAAATTTAGCCATTTATACCACTAACCATTTATACCGTATCATTTGAATTGAATTAAGTGCCATTTAATTTTAGTTTGAAAATAACCACCATTAACTTGAGCTAAGTAAACCAAGATAATGTTAAAAATGTAGGACAAAAACATTCCAAACAATATGGCAGTGTAGGACGTGTAAAGTCACCCCCATTTACTTACGAAGGAAAGTTATGTTTTCCAGAACTTCCTTAAAAACTAGCAGTTACTATAAATTTTGTAATCTTTTTCATTTTTATTCGCAATAAATCTATATTTATATTCAAGAGAGGAATAATTTTTATAATTTTTATCTACCACATACACATATAACAGAAATATACAAAAAAGTTCAATATTGTTACTTTTAAAAAAGTTTCACTGAAAGAGTTAAAATAAACAATTCTTAAAACAAGTAGTATAAAAATGCACTGGCAATAATTATGAACAAATAACTCCCTCGTAATCACATTTCCATATCAGTTTACAATTTTTTTTTTTCTTAGTATCTTAATGATAAAAATGAACAAAATCTAAGCTTTTAAAACTATATAAAACTCGCTTCTAAAAAAAAAATATACAATCTGCATAATTTGGATACATTTTGCCCATAAAGTATGGCGTCTGATACATACCAAAGGATGATAGATATAATTCCTGGACAATTTCTTTTCTAAATGCTAAAGTCAAGATCTTCATTTAAAACAGACTTTCAATATTGCTTCAAAACAAAATTGACTAAATTTTGATTGTAAAATGAGCAAAAAACAACGGTACAAAATATTTTTTCCATGAAAAGTTATAATTTACTTTATAAGTTATGGGAAATCGCCATTTTTACTTTAAACGGGTTTTAATATGAATTTGTAATTTCGAATCTTATAATTTAATATTTTGTAGATTAATTTTGCATGTGAAGCCGGCATTATTCAATCCATTGTTGTCTGTCTATTTAAGGTAGGAAGGAATGATACAACCGAATAATGATAGATTACTTTCGGCAACAATTGTTGTATAACAGATATCATTATCACACTATATAGCTGGACAGGTTACTTTATGTCGGACAGATAGTTTAAGAAGGATATGTATGAAAAAGACCACCACGCCGACCACCACAATTGAATAAACTTATCCCATGGTCTGTGTCTATGTTCAATGATCGTTCATCATCCACATCAAATGAACGATTAAAATATTTGATTGCGTAAACCTGAACGAAAATTATTGTCCCGTTTTTCTACTTCATTCATTATTACTAGGTATAGTTTCATTCAACCCGGTTTGGTTGTAGCCTGTTTTTTCCTTGAATTTTGATGTTTACGTTACCTAATATTATATTTTATATAAAATTACATGCATTTCATATACTTAGTTTACCAAAATACCTAATACAATTCTTGCACTTGCATATATCATTATAGTATATTCGGCGACAACTGACACTCAACCAAGACTACCACAAGTAAATAATTTTCATTTTTGTATTGAGATTACAGAATAAAAATCTAAACAGTGTACTATTAAGACTAATAGCTCGTGTGAGATTTGAATATCCGTCTTTCTGTTAGGCTTTGTTTACATTGATCGAGTAATAGTTTAGTTACTTGACGTGTGGGAACAGCAACATTTATGTCAAGTGTACAGTAAAGTTGTTTAAACAAAGAGTTTAGTGAAACTTTATTTTTTGTGTGGAAGTACCTCCACCACTCTTGTATCACAAACATAAAATAATAAACAAATGAAGTAATCGGTTTCTTCATTTGTTTTTCCGGTCATATAATAAATACAGTTTTATTATTTTACATGACTGTGACTGTTTAGATAGTTTTAATAAATTACTTGTTACTTGACTAAACTAGTTGATCAATGTGAACAATGATTTAAAGCACTAAATCGAATTAAATTATTCGAATTAAAATCAAAATATGCAAAATATTTATGCGAAATATTATGCTCCACATTTTATGTTTAATCATTACATAAATACTGGATAAGATAAGCATTACTTTGTTGTTACTGATAAAATCAAAAAGTGTTTGTTCAATAAAATTTTTACTTGAAATGTCACAAACGAAATGAATTTCTCAATAAGTGAAATATAAAAACAAGAAGAAACTTACGAAAAAACTGTAGGCCAAGTCTTTTCTATATAGCTAGCAAATTTTCCTATCTACCGAGCATACTGATTTAGACGCTACCGTGGACTTAAAACACCAATAATTTTATTGATTTCTTAAAATTAAGTCATTTCGTATAACTTTACCCAAGTAGAAATAAGCTTAGTTAATATTATCCTTTAACGTAACTGCAGCAGAGCAATAAACAATTTAGCTACACCTATTTACAGAACACATATCCATAGAAAAAAGTATACATATAAGTTTCTCTTTCACACGGTGATGGTTTCTCTTTGTTGGTCTATTATTCTTTACTTTGCTAGATTGAATTTTAATATTTATAGATTTTTCTTCTCTTGAATAATTTTTGATTCGTGCTCTAAATAAAATGAAATAGAAGATAGGTAAAAAAAATAGAAGACTTTTATAATTTATGAATATGTATTTGGTTGTTGTATTATTACAAATAGCTAAATTTATACTCGTTTATTTTTTAAGGTGCTCCACCCGAATAAATGTATAATACAAGAAATTTTATTTTTACCTATATACATTTATACTTTCCCATCATAATTACAGTAACTTATGAGCACGTTTTTGCTAGGTCTTGATAATCATTTACAAGTTTTATAATTTTCGGCCAAATGATTATTTAAATTTAATTCACAGTTATTCGTGCATTATATTCGATTATGAAGATTTTGAATTGAAAATAAGAAACTTAAGATGGACTTTGAAGCTATAATTTGAAAAAATTAATTTCACAAATTATTGGTGGGATTTTGTCAATTTTTTAATATTGTCAGTTGCAATAATTTTCGATACAATTATTTTCTAAGCATTTTGGAATTTGAATACCAAAAAAAAAAAAAACAAAAACAAAAACAAAAACATTCAATAAAACAGAAAATTATTAAACCGAATCACCCAAGGAAAGGTTTTACATGCATTTGCAAGAGTTGGTTCTTAACTTCCTACTACTCGACTTCTAAATTTTAATCTAAGGCATTGGTTTAGAGCATTTAAATAAATTTTTGGGCTTAAATGTTTAATCAAATTGTTTACGAGCTATTAGACTAATTTGAACGCAACAAATTTCTTGAACGTGCTTAAACAAATAAGAAAAAAAAAACAGGCTGATGTTATAGGATTCCTAAATCGTGACATGAATTACCTGTCAATGGCAGTTTGAAAACTTATACTTATCATTGATAATTTATTATTCTATGATTGCAAAGATTGGAACGAAACCATCAGTTATAATTGAAGAAGTTTTCAGTAGAGATAATCTTGTACAAACTCCAAACATATAACATAAAAAACGAAAAGACATATCAAAACAAATATGTGACAAAAATTACAGGTAACGTATTTATAACATAAAAAATGAGTTAAATACCGTGGATGAGCAAATCTGTCCATTTGATCTAAAGGATTTATGATCAAACTTTTAAAACATAAGACATAGAAGAAATATATATATATATATATATATATATATATATATATATATATATTTAAGATTTGTTTTTTAAACGAAAACAGCATTTTTGGAAAGTTTTCTTCGTAAACTGTTCAGATTCGTTACAAATTTAAGTGAAAATTTTGTTCATAAGCAGATTTATTTTTAAATCATATGGTTATTATATTTGCAATAATAATAATAATAGTAATATTTATTATTTTTAATTGTATATTAGTTTGCATAATTAGAATATTTTATGAATGGTAATGTTTAAAAATAGTTCAAATATTTATATAGAACTATATGTTAAGTATCTAAACAATTATTTGTTTAAGTTCAAGTAAATGCAAATCAACTGCCTGCTCTCGTGTATCAAATTTTAAAACACCTTTTACAGACGAATTTTTTCTGAGTATTTGATAGACATTGAGAAAATATCAAAACATCAAACGATTGAATTTATCAAATAGTTAAGTCCTACGAATTTTTTTGTCTTTTAAATGTGATCAAATAAAATACTTTGTGTATATCAAATAAAATATATTATCTTTTTACATGGAATAACAAATAATAAATTATTTGAACTGATATAAACTAAAATTAAAAAATGTTTTTATATCTGACACTTTATTGACAGAAAAAATGTTTTTGAATTGAAATTACATTAACTAATCAGAAATTTTGTAAATGTGCTTACTAGTTTTTATAATTCTATTTATGTGTGAAATTAAACCCAGAAATTTAACTTAGACAGAAAAAATTCATCAGTAAATCACCGCGTAACCGTTTTTATAAATAAACGGTTACTAAAAAATGTAGGAAAAACGTTTTGTGAATTTTTTAGCAGAGAAATTACATAATTTCAATATAAGGAAATAATCAATAATTACAGTCAAATAAAACAAAATAATAATATACCAATTTAAAAAACAACAGCATTTCTCTGGTTTGAAAGGTTTCTCGAAAAAACACATTACAATACCTATTTGTTTATTATGTTACTTCATGATGACCACTATTTGAATTTGATATCAATCGTATCTAATATGTGTATGATAATATAAATAATGCTTGGGGTTATAAAAACATACAACCAACAAACTCAATTGGATAGATGGTTGGTATTGAAATAACAAAATATAAATTTTTTTTAGAAGATAATCTCTTTCCCGTGTAAAATGTATACAAACTCTGTATAGGTTTAAATAACAAAATGATAATATCACGTTTTATTATATAAACTGAATATATAACCAACCTAACTGTATTTATTACAAAACGGCTAATATAAACATTAGAATTATAAAATGTATAGATTTGATTCTACATCATTAATATCTATAACATACACCTTCAACCTCTATCAGAATCTGTATCTTGTATCTTTTGTAGCTACATAATGTCATTGATGTTTATCTAAATTTATATTCCCAATAGATGTAAAATTATAATAATAAAAATATTTTATAACACAAATTTAGGTCAAAATCAACAAACCAATAAATATTAAGAATTGATTTAAAACTATAAGAATTTTACAATTAGGCTACATAAAAGGAATGAGGACTTTCGAACATACTTTTTAACTTTCTGAAATTTTACACAATCTAGAAATTATGTGTATTGTTTTTTAGCACCATTAGACCATCAGGACCTTCGTAATAATACATTTTAAATTACTTTTTTCATCAATGATATCTTGAATTGAATTTATATACCAGCTGGTACTCGGCGCTTCGCTGCCGCAGATATACAAAAATATATCAGAATTAATAATATTTATTAGGTTCATTGTCAATTTCGCTTTTGTTGCTTTTTCTGATAAGTCCTACACAGTATAAAAATAGAGGTTGAGGCATCTTTGACTTCCATAAAAAAAAGTATACAAGCCTCCAACCCAGATTCGACCTTCCGCCTCAGTCCTGTTGCTCAAAAAGTGATTTCCCCTAAGCATCGTTTTTTCGAGCCAAGGGCATGGCCTTTGCCCTAACTCTTACAGCTTAATACGTGTACACTCATAAGGTTAGTAAAGAAGTTCTTAAGCCCAAAAAGGTCACTTTGTTCGTAAGGTGAGAAGAACCCTTTTCTTCATGTTGATTGCATATATATTAATAAATGGTAAAAATTTTTACTTATTGTTTATACTAAAATCGCGATTAAATAATGGAGGGGGTGGGTAGAAGAGTGAAAATTAATGGTTATTGATAAAAGTTCAGTGATTTCACAATTAAAAAATGACAATCAAAAGTAAACAACCAAAAACTAAGAAGAATAAATAAATATAATAAGAACATTTACTCTTTATATACTGTCTTTAAAATGTACTTCAAAATATTCTATATGTACTGTCTGTAAAATTTATTCGATCCAATGAATTTTTTACGGTGGGCTCTTGGTCCATTAATCCAGTAGTTTGTTCTACCTTGAAATGAAATTTATGAAATATCAGTTTTTAAATATAATTTCAATTTAAAAAATCAGTTTAATTTCAATTATAAAAATCATTGTATGTGCTATGAATGTATTTGAGTTATAAAAATATTAATTCATATTACAAAAAATGATGATATGAATATGATTTTTTTTTTAATATTTGTTTTTTATTTTTTGTGCTTACAGAAAATGAAAATGAGTAAAGTTGGAAACCAAACAAATTCACAAGACCCGCAGGCAGTTAATTCACGAGTGTTTGTCGGTAATCTGAATACATTTCAGTGTTCAAAAACAGACGTGGAGCGTATGTTTCAACGTTATGGTCGTTTAGCAGGTTTGTATTACAATTTATTATTTAATGTATTTTATTTAAACAAATTTATAGACAAATACTAGGCTATGATAAAGTCCTGTTTAATTTTAGTAATAATAGCTGTTAACCATCTGCTTTGCGAAAAGCCCATCAATTATAAATTTTACATAATGCATTTACAAAATTCAAGTACCTTGAACTTTGCGGTAATTTAAAAGTGCATGAGTTCTGGTATCTTACCTTTTATTGGGTATCCTTCAATATAATTTGTGTTGAAAAACTTCTTTACAAATGTTTTTCGAAAATAATTAATAATGAATAATACTAATCATTTTTACTGTTCTGGCATTTTACTAGAATTCATTTCACAGCTCCAAATTTTCAACAATCAGAAGTCTGTCACTCTCACACTTCAAAAATATTTAAACAACAACCAAATTTTCAAAATAACATAAATTTTTTATTTTTTGGGGATATGTTTCAAAATAAATTATAAATATATAATACACGGTTCTTGTAAAGAATTTTTCCCAAAGATTTTATTTTACATCGGCATAACCTGAAACATTAAAATAAAACCAGAAATTTTGGCCACCATGTTGAAAGATATCAATGAAAAAGAAATTTCCAGACCGAACTTTATCAAAACTTACGTTTCACTATAAGAATTTTTTTCAAAAATATTAAATAAGTTTTCTTTTTTAAAATTGTTTTCTCTCTATTGCTTCGCCTATGTGTGAAAACAATGTATTGTTAAAAATGAAATTTAAATAAAACAATAAATCAAAAATTTCAAAAAATTTTGTATAAAAATATATCGTTTTACTTTGATTTTGTAGTTGTGCAGTATTTCGTTTCCGAGATATTTTTAGATATATTTGGGAAAGGATAACTACACAATTTAAATTAAAAAAATTTAACAGGAGGATATTTGAAAAAAAAAAAATATCTTCTGCTGAATTGCCTTAAACTGGATGTACATGAAAAAAGTTAAATAATCAAACAATTTGTCCATACCATTTTCAACCTTTATGACTTTGAGAAAAAAAGCGAAAATGATTGTTGTACACAACTTATTAGTATACAGATATATATATTCAAATTTTTTCAAATAAATAACATATTGATAAAATCCGTAAGCTAATAAAGTAATTGAATGTCATATATATTTCCTACAATAAAATTTTGTTTTTTTACATCCTATCAGTTTTGTCATTTACAAAATTTCATTTATTTGTCTACAGGAATATCAATGCATAAAGGTTATGCATTTGTACAGTTTACAAATCCATTTGATGCGAGAAATGCTTGTGTGGGTGAAGATGGACGAACTGTTTTAGGACAAATTCTTGGTAAGTATTTACTAAATATTTATTTTACTATTTTCAAACAATAAACAAATAATTTATGCATATGTTTCATTTTCGATGTTAATATGCAATATTTTTTTATTTTCTAAACACAACCCTTGTCTAGTAAATATCAGAATTGATTTTCTACACTCACATGTACGTAATAAGTTCGCAGGCATGTTGCAAGTTAATGATATTTTAATTGAACAATTTTTATATTAAAGAATGACCTAGAACAGTCTGCCCTTATACTGTGTTAAATATTATTTATTTCTATGGCTAAGGGTGTGTAAATGAAGTGTGTTTCAACACACAAAACTTATTTAAAATAGTATCATATAAATAATTTGTTTACATCATATACACTAAATAAACCATGCAAAAACTCAAAGTGGAATTACTCATTTTGTCCCGTAAACTAAATTTATTATATTAATAGTTTATAATGTTGATTTTGTGGTCCAGTTGTGTGAAAAACAAACAATCAAAAATTATGATATTATTTTTAACTGAAAGAAAAAATAATGGAAGATAAAACATTTTTAATGTTTTTGTGTAAGTTTTATCTAAGGAATATAATTTTATCAATTTTTCGAAAATAAAATAGAATTTAAAATTAAATTATTAATAATAAAGTAATAATATTTTAAATCTATCGTAACGAATGGTGATAGATTTAGGGTATGAATTAACAAATATTATTAAATTGCATCTAAGAATTTCAAAAACTAAAAACATTTTCTTTCAGTTATGTTAGCTTATCATTACCCATTTAGTCTTGGTCTTATATGTTCGGTCTAGGTCTTAATCTTGGTCTTGCTGGTGTACAGAAAATATTGGTGTGGAAAGACTGCAAGACCAACGCCAATTTTGCTCATCCCTAACTCAGTTGAATTTGTTAGAAGTGTTGTTTATACTACTATGGCTATGCAATTTTTTCATGAATGTCCTATATCTTCACATTACTGGAATTTTAAATTGAAATTGAACAAGAGGTGGTTCTTTAACTTTAAGTTAATATTTAAAACTAAGTCAAGTCAGTATTGACTGTGGTTATCTCTCATTTTTCGTCATTAAATTTTGAAATGAAGGCGTAGCATATATAAAACGGTTACAGTACTATAAACGACAGTATTGTATAGTATATCATCTACCTATCTTCCATGCATCACTTTCAAATATGAAAAGGATACCACATCATTACTACATTCATGCATGTGTGTGAGAAAGCTTATATACTATGTTGTTTATTCTGGTAGTAGGTATCTACTGACAAACGTATGTACCTTCACGTAACGTACGAGATACGATAAATTACACAAATTAATTCAACAGGAAAGTACGTATGTTGACGAGTTTCACAAACTTTCATCATAAATCAAAGCAGTGAAATAATATACTTTTGTTATTTTCATCAAAATTTGTTATAAATTTTATAATTAAATTATGAAAATTAATTATATTTGTAATCAGATTATAACTTCTTTTTTTTTGAATTAAATTTTTGTATACTGTCTACAACAAATTATTTTACTTTAGTTCATTCGACTCAGATATTTTGCGTGGACTATGATGAAATTCTTTTATTATGATAAATACTATTCACGAATTTATTTTTTGTACTTCTCACTGACTAAGATGGGAAAAAAAAGTTGTAAGACTGATCATTTAAGTTATATACAAGTTTTTAAATGGGTTATGATATAACATGGACACGCACCCAATAATAAAATATTTAACATTATGTATTGAATGTTTTTTAGCCATGATCAAACATTGAAAATTCGAATATATTTCATCCTTTTATATCTTAATTGTTCAAGAGTAAAATATTATGTAAACATTTGTAATGATGTGAGAAAACATAAAGAAAATAGATTATTTATTCCGATGTAAAAATCGAAATAAATGTTTTCTATATTGATGAAACAATAAACAGATAATCCATTTCGTAATATGACTATTCTGTCGAAATTTTTACCATGTAACTTATATAGTTTTATTGTGTATTAATACAAGTAAGATGAATATACATCAACAAATATATATATAACGTACGATAACTGAAAATCAACTTTTTTGTTTTTCTATTAATTTTTAATTAGTTTCACTAAATATAAATTTTATGTTTTGTTAACAGTTGTAATGACATGTATATTTTTCATGATTTTTGTCTAAATGCTTTAATCTCTCCTGTTGAAATTGATTTGATGTTTGTGAAATCAGGTCAGGTATAACCTGCAAATAGTATACTTCATCAGTAATATGTTGACAATTTTATTCAAAAATATACAAATAAAATATAATGCTGTGATCGAATCATTGTCAAATCATGTAATATAGGTTGACAAACTTTTTTTATTCGTATATATTTGCTAAAATAGCAATTTTATGATGTTATACTGATGACACTACGATGCAAGTATACATGTGATCATTTACAATCATAAAAATACTACTACTGGAAACATTTAAATAACTAAAATAAACTAAAATTTTTTTAGTGATTTTTGACAGCTTTTTTATTAAATGATTGTAACAAATTTTCTTAATAGCATACGATTTTTGCGCAACTCCAAGATAAATCGTAAAAATATCTTTAGGTTTAATGTTTTCGGAAAATAGTTTTTTGTTCGAGTAATACATTGATCGAATATATTTTAATTCAGTCATTGAAATTTTCTAAAATTTCTTTATGTTGTTTATTATTTTTTTATATTATTTATTATTTTTTTATATTATTTTTAAATTTTGTAGTCGAATTAAATGGTGGGCCCCGAATTTCTTAGTAACTAAAATGTGTAATAATTTATTAATATTCTAGAATATATAATTAATTATCTGTTGCAATTATTTGCATGCAAATTGTATAGCAACAATTATAGGATAATTACTAAAATACGATATTTATTTGTTGTTATTCGGTTGATAATTGTAAGAAGTAAGAGTAATTGAAGAAATTGCATTAGTAATTATATTTGATTGTAAACATAAATAATAATTAAAAATACACATAAATAATACTTTATTTATGTGTAAATAATACTGTATTTATTTATATTTTATTATGTTAGGTGGATAAATAAATTTACACACTTCAATTTTTTTTATTTTGCTTATCCACTTTATTTTATTCTAATTATGCGACATGTTTCGGATGTTACTCCATATTCAACTGCATATATCATTTGATTAATAATGTTGTATTTCGTATCCATTAAAACAAAAGAAAACAATTTGATGTGGGGTACCCACAGCATCGCAAATTATAATTTTTGGTTTATTATAATGTATGCGTAGCACTTCAAATATATTATTTTGAATAACTTCAAAATTTTAATTACTTTATATTTGAAAGCTTCTCATTTTAAATTTAAATGTTTTAGTTTTATTAAATTTTAAATGTAATAAAATAAAAACAATTAAAACAATTTTGAAAATAAGACATTATTTTATTGATATTGCAATAATATTTACGTTTTCACCAAAACAGACTTTTCACGTACACATACTATATTCTGTATACGTATAAATATTTAGGAGGTTAAGTGATGATAAAAAAAAAATTACTATACGTATAATTTTATATTTTTCAATGTTTGATAATAGTTTGTGCAATATTGTGAACATCAAATATTTATGGTATAACAACAATGTTTTGTATTTTTTTTATGATATTAATTTTGTAGTTCATATGATAAAAACAACTCGTGAATATCAAATATTTAATCAAGGTTTTTAGTTCAATATTTATTTCAATGTAAATGATTGAAATAACAATAATTAAATAACAATTATAATTATTAAATACAATGCAGTGATATTAGCTTCTATATTAAGATTTTACAATAATGAAAATAAAGTTGAATATGTTCTTCCATAAGAAGTGTGTTTCTTAATAAGAGAAATTTGTAAAATTCCATTGGAACTAGATATTAATTGGAAATATCTTTACAGAACAGAACGTATAACAGGGGTGTTATCGCAAGTATCCTAGAATCACTTCCATAAAGTAACATTCCAATATCTTTAAAGAACTGATGTATTATTCTACTTCTACCATATCGCGAGAAAGAGCGATCCAATTGTGTTGTAAAAATACGTCTATAAAAATAGGCTAAGCGTATTTTAGAGATAGGTGAAGTATAGACCAAAATGGTAGAAAAGTGCTATGATAAATAGTAGACTGCAAATCAAGGCCGTCGTTAGCGCTATCAAGTACATAACAAGATTGTTTGGTTATTTGTGATGCTTCTCATATCATTAAAGAGCGTGCTTCCAGGAAGTATGTGTGCTTCTAGTGCTTTCGATGCTAGTAAAGTATTAGTGCGGTAGTAAAAGTTCACTTACACGGATTTTAATATTTTTAATTTAAATCGAAAATTAATGATCATACGACAAATAAAAGCTCTGTAAAATCGGGTGAAGTTTTAAGAAAGGTTGTCCAAAGAAGATGTAATTATAAGTGAGCTTTTTCAATGCTACAGTCCCCATCCCCGTCCATTCAAATGGTAGATTTTTATTATTTATTTTGATAGTAACAGTTTACATGCAAATTTTTAAAATTCTAATAATGAAATAGAACTTGGGAACGTAATTGACTTTAAAACGAATCAGAGAATTATTACTTAAGTTTTAGAGGTAATTTAATTATTAAATATTCATAATTTACAATAATTTATTTTGCTATAATTTCGTAGAAACATTAAAATGTCTATTTTAAATAATTTACAATGATTACAATAAACAAAGATAAAAAACATAAAGAGAAGTAATAAAATTTATCTAGAACCATTTTATAATTTTTACATGCATAAGATAAAAATGAAAAGCATTAATTATAAACATTATAACTGTTGTTAGTAACTAAAGCTGATGCTGTCTGTGTCTCTGTGTGTAGAAATAAATAAAATGATAGATGATATGAAATATCATTGTAAATCGTTTGATGTGTTAACTGCTTTTATGAATAATAATTAAATAAAATTAATATTTTGTATGCGTGTTTGGTTTATTAATTAATAATAAACAAAGTAAAATATATCAAATATTTACTTCCATTTTTTATGAAGATTTTATTCGTATATATTTAACAATAGATCGCCGTTATTTTCAATATTTTGTTGTGCTGTTAATTTCGGAATTAGTTTCAAACTCTTAGGCGATTTTTTCTTGTAAATTGTTACTTTGGGTTTCACGTTTTTTTAATACGGTTTGATTGAGGTCCCGGGTATTTAAAGAACATGATGTAGGATATTTTTATAGAATTAATGTTTGCAAGTATATTGTACTTGACAGTAATACTAAAATACCTGCTGATATGCCTTAAAATTAATAATCCAGCTGTTTTAAAATTAAAAATTTAATTTACCATCATTTATTTAAAAATTACTTATTTTGAAAATTTGAAAACAGTTTAAAACTACGTTTTAAAGTCACTTGATTTAACCAGTCGTTTTTGTTATCGAAACTTATAAACTATTCGAAGTTTATAATTCTCTATTTTACATTACATATGTATGAGGCATACATAAAATATAGGTATATAGTTTGTATCTAAGATAGTTGGATTATCTCTTAACATGGATATCCAATTACTCATTATAAGTGATTTAGTGCAATAATGTCAACAAATGGTTTCCGATGGTCTCACTTGGATTTCAAATTTGTCAATGAAGTTTATTTAAAAATGAAACGAATTATGAAAACACTTCTAGATAAATTAAATCATTATTATGTTGTAAGACAAAAAATTTGTTGAGTGTTGTTCACAACTAGATTTTCTCAATAAAGTCTTTGAAAATTGTTTAAAATTCTCTTGAGTTATTTTCTCGAATAGTTAATAAAACACTTTACTGGAATTAATAGATATTTTTTATATTTTTTATATCTCTCTGGCAGCAGTTTAAAGGCGTAGTTAATACTGTTACAATCTAGAAATGTTCAATAGTTCTTATTGTAAAATCCTGTATGAATTATTCCTTTAAATTCTATTGGACGCATGGGAGTCATATTACTGATTTGTTATAAAATTTGTGACTAAATATTTAAACGATAGGTAATATTATAAAGTACATGGATATTAAATTGAGTATCTACCATTAATTTTTATTTTATTAATTATATATTATGTATATAATACATAACTGATTTTGTTGTTATTTTAAATTAACTTTATTATTTATAATTTGTATATTTTATAATTACTGCATATATAAACATAGATAGGGTAATATCAGAATAATAAGACTAATATGCTTGAAAGCTTTTATAGATTCTAGACAATAGACGATTGGTGACAAACTACAAAATTATCAAATTATCAAAATTTGAAAAAATTTTGTAAGGAATTTTACATTAATCATAAAATGCAATCACAAAAGTAAGTTCTATGTGAGTCGACCGTATGAATTGTCTATGGATAAGCTATATGGACCATTTTCGGCTTCTGCGTAGTATTACCATAGATCGAAAGGTCGACCCCAATTTGTCCTGTAAGTTTGTTACTTCCAGTTGGCGTTTCCGGGCGCCATATATCTGATCCCTTGGTTTTTCATTTGCGCGTCTATAGTGGACTTAGGCATAAAAAGTTGCGTATTATTAAAAATAAATAATAATAATGATCTGTTTCGTTGTTTTTTATTATACAATAATATATTTAAAGTAATTGGTAAAAACGTTCATGAAAACACTTCAAGCATTTAATAATGTATTATTTAGAAATCAACAGCCTTTCAGCCAGACTTTCGTAGATGATTCTAATATTATTAACCAAATTTTATAAGTGAAGAAAAAAATTCTTACAACTATTATGAACACTATTATGAAACTATTTTGTGTGGTAAATCATTTTGTATACGATTTTCAGATTCTACATTCTAGATATCTTTAACAACTTTTGTTCTATTATATCTGTTTTAATTTTTTCCTGTATTTGTCCCTGTATAAATAGAACGTCTAGTTGCGCTTTTTAATTTATAGATGGTAGAATTGAAGACATGTCACAGATGCCTTGGACCATCCAATTGCTAGTCAGATGTAATACCAACAACACCGGGTAGTTGGTAGCATGCTCGGTTATCAATTAGATGTTTCTTGGCTCAATTCTTGGCTCAGTAGATATGTGATGTTTTTAATTCTATCCAATACATTTTTCCCTTATTACAACTATTTAAAAAAAACTATAAACACTACAATATAATCAATTTTATATTCACAAGTAGTACCATATGCAATTTTGAAAGTAGAGAGTCTTGATACACGTATAACTGAACATTTTTTTTTTTTCAAAATATCTATTAAAATTACTGTCTATAACGATAATTATGCATTAATTAATATTTTTAAGTAAATTTCATAATTGAAATTTGTTTGACCAAAATAAACAATTATTTATTATTATAATTAAATGATTAAATGATGATGTTTTACTGTAATTATTTTGGCTGATAATAACCAACCACCCTCACTTGGCAGGCTATCACATCAATTGAAATTGATCAGACTTAAATGTGTTCGATGGCTATTAGGTTAGATATGTAAAGCAGATATATATATTGTGTATATACGGTTGTATGATCCTAGAGTGTATGTCATCTCTCCCCCAATATTGTGAAACCCCTCATAGTATAAACCTAATAATACATACATGGTTTGTGATATGTGTACATTATCATTTCCATAAGTAGGGAGGTTTTTGGATGGTGTCATTATGAGATACACACACCATATATTTGTTTGATGGGTGGTGTATAGGGTGTATCTTTCTCTACCTATACCTACCCTATCGTCTATTAATTCCTGCCGAATGCATTAATATCCTAGTGCAGTGCAACATTAAATAATCTATGGGATGATCATCATGTAATAATGAACAATTTGATTTATTGCTTTATTTAGAACTTGAATGATTAGGTTCGGAAACTTGCGTTGCATAATGAAATATAGTGATTTTTTTACTTGTAAAATTATGCATTTTGGATCTTCTTATTATGGAATTGAATTGTTAAAACACAGTAAAATAACAATTTCAGGAAGTTAATGAAGACTTGCAAAGTGTTTGAAATTTTCAAAATTTTTAAATTCGCAGTTTATTAAAAATCTTAAAAAATTGACCTTATATGAATATGCAGTTTTTTTTTTTTAAATCTTAAAAAATAGCCAAAATGTGAACGTTCTAAATACTTTATTAAACAAAGGAGATTTGTATCAATGACGTTATACATGTTTATCTCCATAGTGATTAAAAGTCATTGTTCGTTAAGAGGTCGTACCGATATATACATGGCAGTTATGTAAACTAATGTACATATTAAGAAAGAGATGGAAAAAAATCTTTAAGATCTTATAATGTATTCGTTTTTGAATCAAATTTAAATTTTATTTTCTTATTTTGTTTGGTGTTGAGCCTAGTTTCATATTTGGATTATGCAAATAGAAATTTTTGTCTCTTATCTCTTATTTTGTCACTTATTTTTATCCAAAATAAAAAAATAAAACTAATATATGCCAGGATTTAATAATAGTCGTTGAAATAATCCCAACAATCAATAATCGGAACTTCCACAATATTTCTATATTTGTCCTAAAATAACAAATAACTTTGTTTAAAAGCGTTGTAACAGACAATTTCTACTGCAAATGATTTCATATCGTATGTTTTCAAGGTTCAACATTAAATAAAATTTTTTATGTTTTATTTAAAACTAGCGAAAGTCATGTGGTTTCACCCATATAGTTTCCGTTACCGTGAGAATAGGGGGAGGGGTAATATGTTACCCGGGGATAGTACAGCTATTCAATGGTGAACGAATTTTTCAAATCGGTCAAGCAGTTACTAAGTGTATTCGTAAAATATCAAAATACATAAAAATTTCGCTTATATAATATAAGCATTCGGTATTAATATTTTGTTAAATTGGTATGATTAGTGTTTTTTTTTTTTTTTTAATATTAATTAAGTCTCAGAATATTTGTAGCTTTTATATTTAAGTTGTGGCTTGTCGGGTACAAATCATTTCATTTATATCTAGTATAGTGAGTCGAACACAATTTCAACATTACATAATTACAAATTGTATCGTTTTTCGTATCGAAAGATATAAATACTTGTATATTATCGACTTGTGAAAATGTAACCACAAAAATCAATTAAATTTTGTGTCAATAAAACTCTGTTACTAATTATCGTAAAACATAATTTAAAAAAACTGGGTATTTAACTCACACTGTACGTAGTAAATATTAAATTGTATATATAGATATGTTACTTACGGGTAACAAAAACAGTATGGCATGGAGGGTGTTTAGAGATACATGTTGTAATCCTCTACATGGGTGCCACAACCATAAACTCCCGAGAGCGACTATTAATGATTTACGCTCATTAGTGGAACATGTACCAGCTGCAAATGAATGAACTAAAACGATATATACATAAATACTGGGTGCTCTAAAAAATAGAAGAATTATATGGTAACTTTAACAGGATTTGATTTAAGTAATATTTTGAAAGTGTTATATATTTTGACTTCCTTAGTATGGAAAATCAGATAAATTTGAATAATGATCGCACAACAATTTTTATAGTTTTAACTACTATTTACTATTGCCGAAGTGCAGCTTAGATGCATTATTCAAGAACAATACTGTTGAGACGAATAACGATGATGTTTAGGCATTCTTGATGCCTTTCTATGCTCATAATTTGACTGAAGTACTGACTGAAGTACTGTGAAAGAAAATTGTTTCTTCTGGATTTTACACATAACATTGTCACTTATTAAGTGGTATAATACATTTTTATATTGAAATTAATGCATTGAAGTTCGTTAATTATTAATTTTATACCTTTCATAGTAGATAATTAATATTTATGAACATATTTAAGCCTTTGTTTTCTACCTTTCAAATATTGCACAACTCTTCTCTGCTACATCCAGTATAAAATATGCATATATATATTTAATACTTGAATGATATTGTATATAATATGATAGTATTATTATATATTGAAATGCATATATATATATATATATATATATATATTCGTATAATGCATTTAGCCTTGTAGTTGTGACTGATTGAACTTAACGCAATGAAATGAAATGAAATGAAATGTATTTTGTATCCAAAGCTTAACATGTTGATGATGATGATTTGATGTACATCCATCATGATGAATTTCTATCAATATATGCATGTTTTATATACAAAATTACTACTAGGCATATATGATAGTTTGGTATTACTTGGGCGCATATTGCATATTATTATTGTGTATGGGCTATGATCAGTTTGAAAACATCGTGTATATTTGTTTTAAATGTGATTAGGTAGTTTAGAAGTGAACATGTTAAAACTATTCACAGATGTACTGTTCTGTTTATTTAAGGGTACGATTTTACACACTTTGTGTAAACATTACTTGTATTTGTGTCATGAAATGTTTCGACTAAATTTTCACCAACTCTAAGACGGCTACTAGCATATTGTTTATTATTATTTTGTAGGCTATGATCAGTTTGTAAGACTAACCGTTTCGACGCTAAAGCGTCTTCTATATAATTTATTATATATATTAAATTGTTTCAACAAAATCAGAAATCGGAAATTTGAAATTCACAAAACCCAGAATGACCGAAATGCACGAAAATATATAAAATATGCGATACTCAGATTCTTAAGAATCTTCTTAATCGATTTCTAGCCAACATCTAAAAGAAAAGATAAATTATTGTAATTTAATTTTCATGTAATTTGATATACTTTATTGTTACGAATAAAAGATTTTTAAAATTGAATACAGAAACTAAATTAATAAATGGACTATATTTTGGAAGTTTGATTCTGTAGAATGAAAACAATGAAATGATTGCTAAATTCAAGTTAAAATATTTTCTATGAAAAATATTTTGAGAGTTAATGTTGTATACTATAAATATATTTAATACATTTTTCAATGACGTGGATTAAAAACCTTCGTAAAAGGATATACTAAGTAATTTATACTAAGACAGACTATACATGATAAAAAAAAACGATACTTTCAAAGAAAAAAATTTTATATCAAAGAAAAAATAAAATATTTATGAAAATATATAAAATTAACAATAAGGATTATTATTATATATACGCAAATATTATACCGAGAATATAATGTGAGATGTACATGTATTGAAGAAATAGTTTAATTTTATACAACTCAAACATCTCTGAAGTTTCCAGTGCACTATTATTTCAAGAAACAACACCAAATAAATGTTTTATCGACTGAAGTGATTTTTTCATTAAATTTTCTACTGTTGAAAAGAAAGTAGAAAAATAGAAAGTAAGTCAGATCCTAGGTTTAACCTAAAACTATTAAATTTACTTTCGTAGCCTCAGAAACGAATATATTGAATGAATCATTTTTTTCCATTGAAATAAAATTGTTTGTAAAACTTTTTAATATTTATCTCGAGACCAAATTTTAATAGCATTTTATTGAAGACAACGTACATTATTTTTTATATTAATTAGGAAGTTCATTACTGTTTAGATATAAACAGAGAGTGTATAACAATAATTCCGGTTTGGTTTTAAATATATAATTATGTGATTTCGAATATTGATTATGATAAGCAATAGATTTCATAGTTTGAACTTCTTTGTTCCTATTTTGATTATTTTATTACTCACTGTACTGTAAAATGTATGTAAATACAAATTTTAAATATAAAGATAAAATATATATATAGACAGTATATTAAATGATATTATGCCATATTTTAAAATCTTTTTGAGTTGTAAATGTTTACAGAAAATATTATGTATTTTTAAAGATACAACAAATAGTAAAATATGTGTACTATAAAGCAACAACTGTGTTTAGTTTCCTATACCGAAAAATGTATGCGGATTGAATATGTCAAATAATAAATGCAGGAGCATATATATATATATATATATATATATATATATATATATATATATATATATATATATATATATATATATATATATATATATATATATATACATGTATAAGAAAAAAAAGAAGACATATTATAGATAATATCGTTTAAAGACATATCTGTCTGTCTGTCTCGTTTGCAATATATAAATATTATAAATATGTTTTGTTTGTGATATACTTATCCACTAACCATCTAAAACATTTGATGTATCGATTTTATATAGAGTGCTATCGATTGTCTGTAATGTAATGTATAAACAATACTTATAGAAATATTTCAAAAATGGATTCTTAGGCTAATCTATGCTTAGTCTGAAGTTTGCTTAGAAATATCAAACAAAGAAACAAAATTACAAAAAAAATATTCTAGACCAGGAAAATTATGTTTAGTCTATGATTTGTGAAAATTTTGTACTGGTTGAATACAGAATTGGATTATCATTATGGAAACCTAGATACTGGCCAACGGCATGAAATCGCAAAATCAGAATATTATGAAATTTTAGCTCCATAGGCAATATTTCACTATTTATAGATCTAGATACTAGAAAAAAGTTTTCAATTCTATTTATCTTGTATACACGATTAAGAAATTCTCTATCATATTATTAAGAACGATATTTATTAACATTCTGTGTATTTTTCGATTTTAAATATTACGATTATGGATTGTTTGTTATTTATAACAAAAGTTTTCTAATGTTTATATTGCAATTGCCATTTTATCAAAGCTTATTAGAAAGCCACTGAAATATTATTTCTCAACTCAAATGAAAACAGATTTTATTGCAGTAGTTATTCATTAATGAAAAGTTTAATAATTTTTTCGGAAAAAATTTATGCTTAATATATAAATAATAATTCAACAAAAATGATCTAAGCGTACAGCAAGTATAGTTAATAGAAACACAAAATAGACTAATAATTAGCCGTTAATAATTCGTTAATTAATTGTGTTAAAGAAAAACTTATTCTAATCACATCGGAGAAAATGACGTTGAAAATCACGTTATTGTCCATTATTGGCAATGTGTATGTTAATTTCAAAGTAATTAGTTTTTCATGACTATAAGAAAAAACTTAAATTTAATAATTATTATTGATTTAATTATTTCTAAAAATCATGTATTTACCGTATTGCTCTAAGCAAACAAAACTGGCTGGTTATCAATATAAATGTAACTGCTTACATACGTTTTATTATTTTCATTAAATTAAAACAATTTTTAATCTGCGTGGGATTTTAAAGATACAATCTGTACATTTTAAAAAGACATTATATAAAAATGTTATATATATTTTTTTTTGTAGTCTGTTAAAGCCTTATGTCAATCTTAAATCTCTTACAGACATTTTCTTGCGTATACATATAACAGAAGCATATAAGACATTTTATTTACACATGCTCGTGAATAAAATTAAATTTAAAAATGTTATACATATACACATGTTATGCCTATTATTACTACTTATATTCCTTTTTATGTCTTATCTTACCTCTATGTACGGGATATTATTGAGGTAATAATTTTAAAATGGAAAATCTATGATAATTTACTGTAGTTGCTTAGTAATTCTTTTCTGTTTCTAAATTCCTTTTACAGTTCCTTGCAGCACTTGAAATGTTATTCAATGAATAAAATGAATAATTAAATAAATACAAAATTCGATTGTAAAAAAGAAAATAAAAAAATAATCTGGGTACTACTTACTAAAAGCAATGTTGAAACGAAACAAGATTGATTAAATTTGACTGAAAATTTAAAGTCTAAGTTAAAAACGAGTTTTTAATTTGAGTAGCAAGTGGAGGAACCCAATTGCAACAATTGAAAATTATTAATCGAATGAAAATTAGCCAGCTATTCAATTTAATACGGGTATTTCATTAATGAACTTAGAATTAAAATTTCATTTCATTTGAATCTATTTAGTTTATGATTAGAACATAACTTTTAAATTTTCTGTTTTACAGCCGTTTTTTTTTTTTTTTTTTTAATTATTTATTTTAAACTATTTCGGGCCCCGTCAAGCTCAAAATGATGATTTGAGCATGAATAAAATACAATGATTAAAAAATGTATTTTACCAATTTATTATTCCTAATTTAATTTGAACATATAACGTATTTAATTTTGTAATCTTTTAATTTTGTTTATTTTGATACGTGGTGAATTTGGTTAATTTTTTTTTTATTAACATATTAGTATCAAAATTCCATTTTACCTTATACTCACCTTGTTATTCCATTTTCGTATGTCTGTCTACATGATAAAAACAATTAGATATCCAAAGATATATGACTCTTTTAATCCATAAGATATAAGAGAAAAATTTAACTAAAGACAATGTATGTTTCTATAAGAATTTTGTTTGAAATATGTTTTCAAAAATTGAAAAGTTTTTCCACAATTTTAGCTAAAATTCAGCTAATTAACACTTGCATGACTGGGTATAAGATTTATTTTTATATTACACTTTTTCATTATTGTATGGACTAAGTAGTTAATATTATAAATTATAATAATTATGATGAATAATGAACAATTAATGCTTAGGCACATGCCGGATATATTAGCAATTAACAATGTTAGTGATTATCTTCACTTTTATAAATGCATATTTAGTTTGAGCTTAACACGAACGTCAGTTATGATCTAAACTGTGATTCTAGGCAAGACTGTAAATGGATTATTGCAAACAGTAGCAACAGAAATGGTTTTATGCTTTAGTCATCGTACATCATGCGAACAGTTAATTAATTTTTGTTTATAATCTAGTCAAGAATATAAGTGCACAAAATAAAAATTTGTTATCTGCGTATTAATTATATTTGCAATAATTTTATTGAGTGACATTCTAATTCTCTATGGTTACATTTTACCCAAAACGATATGGTATGTAAGTATCAGTACCTGGATGACCGAGCTTTGCTCGGTATTTTTTTTTTTTTTTTATAAATTGTGTTTTTTGGAAATTATATTACGTCGAGGCGGAAGACGATTCCAGCACGCTAACACTTAGCCACTCCAATGACTTTAAATATTAAACAAATATATCATTGCATTATAAAAAATTATACAATTATAATAACAAAATATTATTTGAAAAATATTATTCACTTTACAAAATTAAAATGTATTTAAAATTAAAAAATTAAAATGTATTCACTTTAAAATGTAAAAAAAATTAATATTCTTCGTCGGCCGAGCCGGGATTTGAACGCGGGATCTCTGTATAAGAGCCTCGCACGCTACCACTAAGCCACTGCTATGACTAAATGACTATAAATATTAAACAAATATATCATTTCATTATAAACATGACATTTTCTAAATGTCATGACACTTTAGAAAATAATGAACTCATGAAACATTATTGACATTTTCTAAAAATGATTCCTAGCTAGATCGATTTATCGCCCCCGAAACCCCCTATATAATGAATTTCATGAAAATCGTTGGAGCCGATTCCGAGATTCCAATTATATATATATATATAAATATATATATTTATATATATATATATATACAAGAATTGCTCATTTAAAGATATAAGATAAATATTCAAAGTTAACTCCAAATTTTTATTATTAATTGAAATATTTGCAGCTTTTTTTTTCCTTAGCTAGCTAGCAACATTATTTTAAAAAAAATGCTGTCCCATCAGTTAATTTACCTAAAAAGGTACAGCTGATTTTATCAGTGAATTTACAAATTGTATTATTGGTATTCGTATTTTTAAGCATTAAAAAATATATAAATATACGTGTGTTGTAACGTATTCATCATTATGATTTGCAAGAATGAAAGATATCATTGGTCGAAAGTAAAAAAACCTGTGCAAAATAAGAAATGAGAATATATATATGAGGTATACCAATTTTTGCTGTTATATTTTTTACTTATTGTTATTTTTTTACTGTTATAATTTTA
The DNA here is from genome assembly GCA_020423425.1 of Chrysopa pallens. Classification (NCBI taxonomy): domain Eukaryota; kingdom Metazoa; phylum Arthropoda; class Insecta; order Neuroptera; family Chrysopidae; genus Chrysopa; species Chrysopa pallens. Next base: position 60,839,356 of record CM035593.1, on the reverse strand, counting down.
TCTCATATTGGTTGGTGATGATGTCAAATATTTTTTGGAGTAATATATAAGATGGTATATAAAATAATATCATAATGATATTTTATAAACATGTGTTTTGTTGTTCTCACTCAAATCATTTTATAAACATTTCAATAGGATATAATATCTTTAGAAAATATACAACTTTAAGAGCTTTAAGATTTTATTATATTATATTATATATAAAGCTAAGTAATTGTGATTATAATATATATAAAATTAACTTATTAATACATATACAATTTTAATACATAATATTATGAGTATTTAAAATTATATGTACTGCGTAAAAATTGTATATACGTACTGATAAATGCTAATTATTAAAATTTGTTCAAACATTGTTCATACTTTACCATATGTAGAATATCTAAATAGTAAACTCTGTTAGATGTTAAAAATTGTTTTTTTAAATTTTATCTGGATCCCGAATAACATATTCATAAAACTTTTTTAAAAATGAAATAGGCTCAATGTATGATAACCATAGGAAATTCATGCTGAGACAGAACAGACTCTAATTACTGTTGAAAATAAAAATATTATAAAAGGTCATTTCATAGACATACATGTTATCATAGATGCCATATTTTATAATATGGTGTATGAGTGTACCTTACATATTATTAATAGCAAGGTAAATCGCCAAAAATCGTTCCTTTTTTTAAAAATAAATAGGAATATTAAAAAACTCGTCAAATATTGTGTACAATGTCTAATTTTTATTTTAAATAACTCCCCGGGAAAAAAAAATTATGTATATTTATATAAAATTATATAAAATTATATATAATTTGATATAATTTGATATAATTTTATATAAATATATATAGTTTTATATAATTATGTATAATATTTATATATAATTTTATATAATTATGTATAATTATATATAATTATGTATAATTTTATATAAATATATAAATTTATACATAATTATATATAATATTATCTAATTTTATATAAATATATATAGTTATGTATAATATTTATATATAATTTTATATAATTATGTATAATTTTATATAATTATGTATAATTTTATATAAATATATAAATTTATACATAATTATGCACAAAAATTCACCAACTTTAATAAGTTGACAAATGGATCGTATCATTGTTATAATTTAAACAATAAACATTCTGCGCTTCACTTTAACGTTAGTTGCATTGTGCATAAATTTTATCGTGATGATCCAATTACATATATTTATGCTAATTATATATATACAGTACTAAATCATCTAGTATTCAAGTAATGTTATTAATTTTTTGTCCCAATATCTGATAATTTTTGATTGGTAAAATAACTTTAAAATTGTCATTATTTTGAATCAAATAATTTTTCAATATACCAAAATAAATCAAGTGGGGAGTCAGATGATGATTCTGAAGTTAGGTTATTATGGAAAAAACACGCCCGCCGTTTCTTCTTCTAAAATTTCTATACAAGAGCAAGAAATAGTGGGAAATTCGTTTTTCATCCAGAAGAACCTTATGAAGTTGCTATAAATTAGTCAGCCGAAAACAACTGTAAGCTTAAAGACGCCGATAAACCTTTGGCAGAAGATGCTGAAAACGAAGAAACCAAGCTGCCTGAATCTGATTTCTATGATGAAGATGTTCAACTACTTGAAGGTTTGCGTAACACACTTAAACGTGTTTAATCCGAAAACGTTTTATCCATTTAAAGAAAAAACACTTCTATTACATTAAACGTTTAAAGAAACATCGAGTGTTTTAAATTAAAATGGATGTTCCGGAATTAAAAACTTTTTCAAAAAAAATGTTTAATCTATAAAACATATATATATATATTATAAAACGCATAATTTTCTTGTTGAATCTTGTCTCATCTACGTACTATGAATATAGTGTTTGTAAGTAGTTTGTGAGTGTCAAAGTTAACACCTTTTTTTATTATCTTTGGTTAGTTAGACTTTATTCATAGTGACAAACGGTTGTGTTTCTGTAATCTTAAAAATAATTAAATACAATAAGTGTTGAAAGCAAATTAAATGATTTTTTTTAATTATGTAGTGTTATAGTTTATAATTAAGGCTATTCTAGGCTCGATTACAATTGTGGTAAGTTGTTTTCTTTAATACAAGCTAGTTGGATATGTCGCTTTAATCTTTTCATATTTTGTAGGTACGTTTTTTATATATATAAAAACCCTAAACACAACATGAAGGTATTGTACATACTTGTTATCTAAATCATAAAAAAGTATAAACTATACTTATTAATCTAATAATTTATGATTCTGTTATGATAGATGGTTTATTTAGGGAATAGTGCAGAATATTCTGTACAGAATATAGGTGGAATCTAGCGGAAGCGTCACGGCAAGGAACCATTATGATAAGACATTTAATGGAGGTAGTTTTTAAACATGATAAAATTGTGTATTGCACTTTTACTGAACAACGTCCAAAAAATAAACCAAAAACAAATGCAATTATTCGCCCACTCCATACCAAGGCTACATCTTGCATTATAAGTAAATATCCCGTATTTTATTTCTTTATTTATTTTAGAGTGTATTAGTATATGGCATATGATATACGGGATATGTTAGTTAATAATCGTCTTGTAAATATACGAGCAGGAGTCATTTTTATTATTATTTTAATTTTCAGATCTTGTGTTGAAGCGTGCCGAACACAATAGTTATAAAAAAAAAACAAAACATGGATTTGTTTCATATACATGGGAAATTCTGCAGCAAGCTATGAGTCAGCGGTTAGGAGAAATAAAACGCTCCCACCACGAGAATTCTAAACCGCAACCAGCACAATACGACACCTCAACTCTGCGACTTTTCAAGTGCAATTTATAAATTTAAAAAAAAGACGTAGATTTTTAATAAATAAATTAATTTAGACTAATTTTAATATAAATAAATAATTATTTCGTTAGAAAATAAATTTAATATTATAAAAAATAAGTTTTATATTTAATTCAATATCCTTTTGTTGTTAAATATACCAATCAAACGCTATAGTTACTATTATAATTTTTTACTGAGAATTAATTGACAATTTTCCATACATTCATATATGTAATGTAAAAATAATTAGCTTAACATTTGTTGAACAATTTCATAATAAGGAAGCTAAACATTAATTTTGTATTATAAAAATTCTATAATGTTTAGCTAATTCCTTAATATGAAATTGTTCAACATGATATAAGCTAATTATTTTTACATTCATATATGAATGCATGGTCAATTCTCAGAAGAAAATTATATATAATTATATATAAATCATTATACATAATTATATATAAATCATTATATATAATTATGTATAATTATATATAAATCATTATATATAATTATGTATAATTATATATAAATCATTATATATAATTATGTATAATTATATATAAATCATTATATATAATTATATAAAATTATGTATAATTATATATGGCCAAAACTCATATATAATTATATATAATGATTTATATATAATTATATATAATTTTTTTTCCCCGGGTCATTTCTTCCTTTGAAACATTTGATGTATTTTGTCAATTTTCTCCTTCAAGAAAACTAGTTATGCAGCATAATTACTGTCGCAATTGCCTATATCGGTAGATATCTAAAGTAGTAAGGCTTGATCTGATGTTTCTTCTTTAAATCACTGTATCTTTCCTGGTCTGTTGGTTTTACACAAATATTAGAATCGCCTGTATAAATTATAAACAAACAAAAGTATGAATTCTCGTAATTTAATTATAAATGTTAGTTTGTATATTTTTTATCTGACCTAGATCCTAGTCTACTTACATAAAAAATATACAGTTTTGACAATTATCATAATTAAACTTTTATTTTAAATACTTAAATTTTTTTAAGACTTTTTCAAAATTATATTAAAATAATTATTTAAATCTTTCATTGTGTAAATAACAAATGTTGTGATGATGTTATTTATTTAAATTAATTCATTTAATTCTATACTGAAGCAGTATGGAAACTATGGTGATGCCAAATATTTTTATTATTTTTAAGGCTCTTCCTATGTTAGAAATTCAATCGGATTTTATTTATTTTACCTCAGAGGAAGTTCTCTGTATTTGTTCTTCATGCTAAGTTTTTTTACCCCAATGCATGTCGTTGACGAATCCTAACCTAATGAAGTAATCGATAGTTTTGACAATGACGGACGATTGTGTTGGTCATTGCAAAAATCATTTAAGATTCTTCACTATCAGTTAAAACAATAAAGAATCTATTTAAATCAAATAAATCCTTCTATAACTTCTATACCTTTGGAATATATAAGTTCGACTGTCTATTATTTTAGTTATACCTGAGTTATATACGATTATGTATATAGATTCTACCTGTCATAGGTTTCGAGTGTAAAATAATTTTATTTCGATATAAGACATAAATGACACCATCACAAAAAGGTTGCAATAATCATTATTAAGAACTTACAACCCAAATACACAAATTTATTAAAATAACTTTGAAATGCATAGAACTTTGCACCCCTCTTTTACTCCCTTTAGGGGTGATTTCTGAATAAAATATTTTAAACGTGTTTCATTATTTTCATTGAAGAATCTTCATATCCCTAGAAGCTTGGACTTTAGGGTACATAACTTAAATATTCAAATTTTAATAGGGACTATAGTAATTATAATATTAAAAAAGTTTCGTATCGTGATATTACACAAAATATTTAGGATCATTTGTTAAAATTTGATGTTAAAGTTTCAAAAGTAACGCAAGAAAGAAAACTGAATTTTCTGTGTATGTCTTCTAGTAGTGCTTTTATGACACAATTTGACTCGGTAGGATCGAATGATCGAATATTCATTTTTAAACATACATTTCTTGTAAATACCTATCTCATCTTATTTAATAATTTCTTTTAGATTCGTTATCTTAGAATTGTCGGTGAAAAACGGTTAATATTAAAAATTTAATTTTAATGGATGTAATTTTTTTTAACGTGTATAACAGCTTGACAGTAGAAAATTTAATTTGGTTGATGATAAAATGACTGGCGGTGAAAATGCAAATACTAACGACGTAACTCAAGCGTATACATAATGCCTGCACAAGAATATCACAATACAGTCATCTAATTGCACTCAAACATACCTGCTTTATATAAATAGTGAAATATTATGAAATTTTATTGTGACAGTAAAATTGTCTACTGCAATTATTGTTTTTTTCGCATTCGATTCAACAGCTTGACAGTAGAAAATTAAATGTAGTAGACGCTGAATTATCCAGCGACAAAAGTGGAATTACTAACGATATAAGTCAAAAGTGTGTATTGTCTATACAAGGATATCATAATAAAGCATTAAAGGATTAATTATTTCTAAATACTTGGCATTTATATTTACATATAGAGCAATTTCCATTCACATTTTATCCCGTAAGACCAAACATAATAATGTCTGTATACTTTAACTTTTATATTCAAATTATTCTAATGATAATATAGTCGAAACTGATATTTTCTAAGCCCAATAGAATAAAGATTATTCAGAAACAAATGATATTAATTTGATCCTTAATGAATGTAAGTAACTTCTCACGAAAACAGTTTGCAATATAAATCATATTCGATTTAGTTTTTAGATTTTATAAACATCTTCCATACAATAACTCATTTACTAATTCTAGATATGGCATAAAATTATGAATTCTAGATAAAAGAGGGCGAATTATAGTGAGTGAGACTGTTTTCGCTTTTGCACGCCTTCTGTCATTTCTGGGGAGCTTGATCTCAGTGAAATCCAACGAAATAATAATTATTTTTTTAAATACATATTATTTAAACATGTGAAAAAAACATTCAAAAATATTCATTTACCCCAGATTTTCTGGAATTTAATAATGTTCATGAGAAATGATAAACACAATTAGAATTTAAATTTGAAACACATTATAATATTGGATTATTAGCGGATTATAATGTGTTTCAAATTTGAATTCTAAACGAAAATATGGTTTAATGGAGATATTTTTTTTTAATTTTAACATTTTAAAAGATTTCCGCACTCTTCGCAAAGATAAGTTTTTAAAACGTAAATCCGGTAATAATAAATAAAGTACTGGTTTTAGAAATTTCTTTTTGTGAACACCACTTGAATTTTTAACTCTTACCGTTTACACCGAATTCAATTCTCATCCGGTCCAAATTTATAAAAGCTGAACGTGCAGGGTTGGTTCCAGTGGTTTTTGTACTTACTTACTATGATTCAGCACTAAGAAAATTACACCCTTACAGAAAGACCGACTCTTAAATCGCCGCCGAACTCTCAGTCTATAATTTTGTTTAGCTGAGAATTTTATCATAGTTTAAATTTAAATTTTGACTATTTTTTAAATGTCAAAATTGAATGGCACGGATAAACTTTTAAGTTCCTCGACGAAAACAAATAAGAATTTATAATTTTAACTGCATACACACATTATATTTAAAATCATATGAATATAAAAAAGTGAATTAAATTCGTTTTTATAGACATTGCAATACATACGTAAAAATGAATGAAACCCACAAATATAAGTTGATAATACGACCCACCTTTATTTCCCATAAAACACCACAATAACACGACAACACAACACAGTATGAAAACAAGTTAGTAAACGAAGTGAAACGAAATATAACGATATACACAAATAACACATAGAAGCTAAACACTTAGTTAATTAGATATTTGCGTATGCATGGAAGCGAATTGCAAGTCAATGTATATGAAGCTGCTGGTTTACAGTTTGGCTAAAAAGTTTCGTATATGTATGTATACTGTCTGATATGGTAATATTGGTGGGAACCGGTTGGAAAAATTGCAGACGGGGGGATATGTATAGTAGATATGAGAACGGACGCTAGTACTAAGAGCAGTAACATGTAAACGATTTATTTTATATTCATATTTTAGTACATTACTAGCCAAAACTGTAGATGTTTTATAGTCGATTCATTTATATACAGGATTTCCCCACAGCAAAAACGGGTAATTGTAGTTCAAGAGTTATAAGAAACTACTTGGTAATAATTGTAGACTCTAAGCATATAAATTATTCTATTTCAAAAGAGGTCAGTACAAGTCAACAGCGTAGCTATTTGCACACCTGTGGTAGTTACAAATTCGTAGATCTTCAACATCGTAATCAGGCAATTAGTCTGTATACACAATAAGTTGTATATTAGAGAGGAATAGATCGAGCTTTGTGATTGCAATTTTAAAACACTGATTAAATATTTGTTCATACTCGATAGAAAAAGTTTTGCATTGAACCTTGGGTACGATTTTCTATTTCTTGAAAATTAATTATAGGCTAGTAGAGTGTTTGTTTGCTGAGTGACTAACTAAATGTGATTCGCACAATTGTATTAAGCATTGATTAATGTATACTTATAAATATATTTATTCTGTAAGGACATTGCTCCCTACAAATTCGACTTCTCAATTGAATCGGTAATAAAGATTCGATTTACATGTTAGTTATAATCATATTTATTTAATTTTGATTGTTAAATTAATTTTTCTTTGGTTTTTTTTGGTTCTAGCATCAATTCAATTGAATAGCTACGTACCTTCCCATTTCCTTCAGATGTCCCGTTCCAATATTTTAATATTTTCTTTTAATGAGTATTTTGTGTATCGCCTATTATGGTCAGATTTTCGATCGTTCCCTTTTCCATTTTTTTCTTGTCGAAAATCATTGTCTCCGCAACCCTTTTAACTGACATTTAACGTAAATACCCAAATCACGTTATTTATGCATATAAGAGTCACAGTAGTTTTCAATTTTTTTTGGAAGCCTTGGGAGAGTCATTTTTACTAATTTAATTTATTTTAGTAATTTAATTTTTTGGTCTACAAATTTTATAACAAATTTTATTTGTTAAAACATTCCATCCACTAATTGTTAAAATTTTTTTCAGGCAGTTACATAAGTAGTGTTTCTTAAATTTTGTAAACAAAACGGTCATAAATTTGCGAGTCATCCAGTAGATATATTTTGTCTCTACAAAACCACGAGCTCCAGTTTGTTAATACTGCTTTTCTATTGTTTTCATTAACAATATTATGGTGTTATATATTAAACAAAATTACTGTGTGTTACAAGAGAATCAACTTGTGAGTACAAACAACAGAAAAAAAATGATAAAAGTTTCCTAACAAAATTGTTATTATAAAATGAATAATAACAAATATGTAACATTCCATTCTTTGATTCTAGTATGGAGTGTGAATCTTTCTAGTGATATCTACTTCGAAATAGAGTCCTGAAAAATTTTACTGTAACTCGACTCTAGCCGTTCCTCGTCGTTGTAATTGCTTTACACCACCGTATTAGTTTTTTAGTACAGCACTTTATGTTGACTCTTGAACTTTATGTGACTGAAAATAAAAATTATCCATTTTTAATGGAATTTTAAAACTTTATAAATTTTTCAATAATTAAAAACACTTTAAAAGTGACAAAATTTTAAAAAACTTAAATCGCACCAAGACATAATTATATTGAAATAGTAATACCTAAACAGTTTTAAAGTGCAAAAGCTTTAACAAGAATTAAAAGTCATGAAAATTTCAGAGCAGATGCTGTTTATTAAACTCGATATGAGGCCGGAATCCGAATCCCAAAATAAATACTTTCTATGAAATTCCTATGAGCGTTCACTTGCACGTTTCTTACTTATCATTTTATGGTCTTGTTCGCGGTCAGTTTTGAGATTTACGTCCGTTCTATATTTACAGTAATACCGTTTATAATGTTTTACTGTTTTGATATAACGATTTTAAAGATAAAAGTATATAAAAATTGGAAGCAATTGGTAATATGCTAATTTTAATTTTGCATTTCAAAATATGCTAATTTTTATTTTGCATCTCTATTATTCCTCTTCTTGCATCACAAATAACGTCTTTTGGAACGGCGCTAAAAAGAGTTGAAACAATATTTTGGCTTCTGATTTTTCGATATGTTTGTAACTTAATATTTATTCATTTATACCAGTATCACCCAAGTCAATGTGGATATCTGTAAAATATTACTTTATTAGATTACATATCATTGTATTGTGTAAATACAGATACCTTACAGTCCCTTATGTTTGCCCTTTTTCACATTGATTGTGTACGTATCTAAACGGACATTAGGTTCTATACCAACTCAATATACGACACTATCTAATGTTTGTTATAACAAATAATCCTTGCGCTTTATTTCAAAAAATCTGTTGTGTCATTTTGTAATTAAATATAAATATTATTTAATAAATATCATTGATAAGTTTTTAAAAATTAATAAATGATATGTGAGAATAAAAAATAATATATTTGTATATTCAATTTCAATTTATAATCATTTAAAAAAAAAAACATGAACCGCCTTTAAAAAATGAAGTAAAGAGTAAAAAAAACGCGAAAATACAAAAAAAAAATCTTTGAAAATTCCACTGAACCTTAATTTGAATGATATATAATATATTAAAATCATTATAATCATTAAATTCCTAATGAACAATTATAGGGACAAACATTTATAAAAATTGGCATAATTATTTAAAAGGCCATACAAGCCAATTAAAAAAATATTAAAACATAAGTAAATATTTAAAAATTTCAAACGGCGTACAGACTACAGTTTACTATGTTCGTGAAGTAGTAATTTTTAAAAATTTATATATTTATTTATTTAATTATTTAATAATTTATTAAGTTTTTGAAGAAAATTTTCAAAATATAATATTAATGTAAAATATATATATATTTTAAAAACATTTTGTATATTGTTAATTAAATTGTTAGCAGCTTTAAGAACAATTGTGCCGACGATATTAAATAAATATGATGAAAAATACCTAATTATACGAATTTAAAATCATAAATTAATTTTATAATGTTGGTTACACGCTGAATTCATTATTTCAATAAATGTTGGACCGATGATTTCTGTCAGTCGATAGTGTTTATGTAATAATACCCAAATATGGGCACCGTGCATCAAAATGTTTTCATTCCTTGGGAATACGAAATTATACTTTATCAATCAAATGATATATAAATCTGTGGTGTATGAATGAAATAGATATTCATATTTGGAATTTAAAATAATTACTAATGTCATTTCTTGAATCATTATTACAATTTTGAGCCTAAATCAATCTTTTTTGTAATTATTCAATAATTTTTATTGAATTTTTACATTTGCTATACAGTTTAAATGCAAACAATTGAACAAATTTTACAAATTTTAGATACTAGTTGCGTATCTATCGATTTTGAAGTCTCTACTACATTAGATACGAATAGTGTTAATAATTAGTATATTATATTAACTAACTGCTTATGTATAAAATTAAATTGCCTATTGTATTAATTTTTTAATTTCAGATGTAAATATGGTAGCAGAACCAAAGCCACATCAAACGGGAAGAAAACGACAAAATGTTACATTAACCGATAATGATTGGTAAGCCAAATTAATGTTATTATCTACTGCTTTATTATGTATTATGCTCTTTAACTTTATAAATGTAGTTTTTAGCAATTTAAACCTACGGGTAATACATTTATTACCTTTATTAAATGAAAAACATCTTTTACATTTTATTATTTGTATATTATTATTTGTATTGTACATTAGTATTTACTCTTTGTTGAGAGTAAGATATGAATTAAGTGTAAACAGTTTTATCAACTTTATTTAGAAATTTTACAAAGTGAACTAAGTTGTATAATCATATATAAAACCTTCATGTTTTCGATTTAACTAATTTTAATTCAAATGTATTTAAAACTATTACACTAGTAGTAACAGTTAAATGTAATGTTATGATATTCTGGTACCTAATATTACAAGGAATTATTATTATATTCATATTCTCTACAGAGTTATCATTCTAAAACTGAATGTTTATTTAAATCTGTTCAAACTGTAATTTTACGTATAGAGATTTCATTTTACAATGTTTATTAGTGTCTTTACCTAGGTATGTGTATAAAGAAGGTATCCATAAACTAAACCATAAGGTATCAGAATACATAATAACATAAACCCTATAGATAAAATTATATTTGTATATATTTATATGTACAAACTGTCCCGCAATGCGATAACGAATGACACATTTAAAAGGACTTTTGAAAAATCACAAAATTCGACGCTGCCTAGATACCATTTTGAAACATATTGAAGTAGTAGTATCACACTAGTGTCAACTAGAATATACTTACTTTAAATAAAAATTAAATATTATATCAAAAAGAAATAATGTAGCAAATAATATTTTTACATTTACATTTATAACAACTTTAAAATAAAGAGGTTTCTCAATTCGAAAGCGTGTATACATTTTTTGTATTTGTGTTAATCGGATAACTGTATCGTTTATCAACCGATTATGATGATTTTTTGCTGGATAGTAGATATCTCAAGGTTGGTACCCTGATAAATAAACCAGTATCTGATGTTCCTAAGGCAAGGAAAGGGGCAAAAGTCGGGTTAATTACATGCAAATGAAAAATTTTTCGTGGTTGTAAACAACACATAAGTAAAAAATAATATTTCCAAAAAAAACGGCCTTCAAAAAAACTATGAAATGCTGTATTATTTCAAATTAAAAACTGCTATAATTTCCTTGTGTCTAATTACGTTGCGAAGACTGTGCCAATCCTTACCTAAAAATTTTGACTGGTTGGCGTCGACTGAGAGAGGTAATTGGAAATTATTTATAGAAGCTCTAATTTAAAATTATTTTTTACTTTTTAGTTTATTTTTATAAAATTATTTTTATTATATATTATATTACAAATTTTTAGGTATCATTGTGTGAAATTTATGTTGTTTAAAAACTATTTAAAACTTAAAGAGATGCCACAATTTTGTGTACTGCAAGATTTCGAAAAATTTTTTAATCGATTTCAATATTTTAAAAGAATAAATATGAGTATTATTGAAGAATTTAAAATTCCAGAAGTGATATTACGTTGCAGAACATACTGTATTATGTAGCTAAATTAGAAATGTCTAGATGAATTTGTTCTATTAAATCTCAAGGATCAAATATCTTATATACCAAACCTACACATTACCTCACTTAATATAGAGTAACAAAATAATAGAAATATTAAGGAATTAAATTTCGAAGCCGCCGTATATATTTACAAATTTTTTGTCAATAGTCTACATTATTTAAAAAAAATTAATAAATAAAATAAAATAATTTAATTTGTATGAAATAAAAATTAATTTACTATTATTAAATCCCATGTGATTTAACAACTTTTTCAGCTAATACTCTACTTACTAAATAAAAATTCCAAATTTTTGTTATATTCATAACTGTATATATATTTATGAAACGTTTATTACTTTAAAATAGATTAATGAATTACATAATACTGAAATTTAATCGCTTTTATACTTGAATGATTATGCAAATATAGTAACAACAACAACCAAGAAAATTAGTTCTGTTATACACGTTTGTAATGTGAATGTAGGTATGAATAACAAGTATGCATGATGACGAGTTATGTATACATCAACTTTAAGATATGTGTAGATAATAAATACAGCCACCAGATACCTTAAATGTATGTAGTATATAGAAATCGTTACATATAGAAAAGTTTTATAGTTTTATATGTAAAACGTTATTCAAAAATTATGATATTATAATTAGGGATAAATAAATAAATTATGTGAGAGCCTCGAGATTGTATCGTGTAATTCAATATAACAAGAATCATGTTACAGCGTTCGCAATTCGACCATAGTTACTCAAAAAGAATATTACTGCCTGTTAACAAAACACTATATATGCGTGCCTTTAAACAAAACAGTATCTTAAACGAAGGATATATATACATGTGTATGGTGTTGTGTGTATTAGCCATACTTCTTATATATGAGTGTGTCAAAGTGTGTATAAAATTTTTTTTTCAATTTAATGTATTTTTTATGCATAAGTTAAAAAAATCATAGCATTCTCCAATCCTTTTGTATCTGGCGTCAGATTATTTATAAATATCGTTAGTGGCCATTACATTTGAAATACATTAAATATAGCATCTCAGAGGTAGTTGTAGAGTTTCTAAATAGACTTCTCCACTTGTTTAGGTATATAAAATTTCAATTATTAGAATAAAGATCAAAAGTCTCCATAACATAATTCTTTTAAAAATGTATGTTAGGTTGTATCCCGCCAGATATACCATATAAAAGAGCGTTAAATATTATATTAATCGTTGGTCGGCTGGTCATTCGCAAAGGTATTGAATTGCATTGGAACCTTTGTTGACATACAAGGGCATAAAAGTAAAAAATGACTCACAATACTTTTGTGTGCTATTAAAAACCGACTGGCGACTATATAAAAACAACCCTAAGTAGAATATCGTATTTTTTAATTTCGAATTTAATTATAGAATAAATTCTAGTAAACTTTGTGCTGTTGTAAATCTTCCTTATAATGTGTGGACTACAAATATTCTTCCTATAAAAATAAACATATTTTGACAGACTCAAACTTTGAAGTGTAATCCCTTTATAAAACCAAATATCTCTCGTATCGTATTGTTCTTCACTTCGTGTTCATAGCTATTTATTAAGTAGAACACATTTCTCTAACCTACATCAAACTCTTTGACGGAGGCAATATAAATACGTATAAGATGAAACGAAATCTCAAACTGAAACCAGATCCATGGCGCCCTTAATTTTCTTTTAAACACATTAAAAGTCAGTTCTTAATATTTATACTATATTTTAAGTGAAAAACTAAAAATTTTAAATCAAAAACACACACTCTTGTAATGATGATTCAATTTCAATTAAAGAATTGGTAACCCCATAATATGTGAGCATGCTTGTACTTGATGTAATGTATAAATTATATGTTAGACACTATAATAAGTCATATAATTTGACTTATAACCATGACTAAAACTAGATGTTGTTATGTGGTTATAATATGTATATAGGACAGAAAGTATCTTTCCATCGTTCCATGGATGAAATATGTATTAAACCACAAAACCAAAATTTAACCTTTTGTAAGCTAAAAGGATATATATGAATGTATAGTAGTATGCATACACACACATATATAACATGTATTATACTTAAATACAAATACCTAGTTATTATTTACCACCATTTGCTAAAACTTAATCATTTTATATATTACATTATAATTAATTAAAATCTTTAATATTTTATTAATTAAAATATTTCTAGGGTTTGAAATTTTGAATACTATGAATCCATAATTGCAAACAACAAACAAGTAGATTGAAAATAAAAAAACTAATTACGTAAATAAAATGAACTACTAAAACTTAAAAAATATGAACTGAAAAAACTTGACTTGACTTATTGATTATAAAATTTTATCAATAAAGAAATGTTGTATTTATTATTTCTTTATTATTTATAATAGTAATTATAAATTTAATTATGGATTCAAAATAATCCAATACATCGTGACTTGATTCGTGTTCAACATGAATGTAAAAAAAAAAACAAAGAACGGACATTAAGATTTTAAAATAAAGTATTTAAATCTTCCAGAATAGCATAAGGAAATGGATAAAATTTATGTCATTTAAATGGTAAAAAATAAAATAACCAATTAATAGCAAGAAAGAAATTCAGCTGACAAACTAGTATTTTTCTTTTTAAGTTTTTTTCCATTTCTTTCGTATTAATTGCAAGATTTTATTTTTTATTAACATAACAATTCATTTGATAGATTGACAAAACGTTTTTACAATAAACGACACACATAAAGCATTCGAAGATAAAAAATAAATTGATGTGGTCAAAGTGTATATCAATTCTTTTGACCATTGACTCACTACCACCAAACAATTGATCGCACAAAGCAATCTACTATATAATTAGGCGTAAAGGATTTGACCATAAAAATTCAGATCTATAACTTTACTTTTGTGAAAATACTGTTTGTGTATCTTACAATAAGTCTTTGACTTCGTGTGGATTTCAAACTTTTTAAAATAATACATATAGTGAATTAGAACTATTTCAATCTGTTTGTAAATTTATAAGCTGATCAAGTCAAAAGTCTTGGCACAGTAGTAAAATTTTATTGGTAATAGACAAAAGCAAAACGTTCGGAAATACAAACAAAGTATACAATTCCGGTGTCCATCAACGTAACATGATCAACCATTGATCAAATAAATTCTACGAATTTTTTCGTCTGTTGCTTATTCATTGTTCCGTAAAACGTACATTGAACGTAATAACGGTAACTGAAAAATTGAATTGAATTATGTCCCATAGTCAATAAAGAAAATAAATTATTAAGTTTTTTAGTGTTTTATTGATAACATTTTTATGTGCTTAAAATATTGCAAATGACTCGCCGTTTTAAGTAAGCTATTAATGCATCAAAGTTTTGAGTCAACTATGAACCAGTATATTTTAAGTTGATTTGTGCTTTACAGATGTTTATAAGTTATATATACCCTTGAATTTAGTAGCCTATTTTCGGGATGAAAGCAATAAATGTGTAACAGGAAACTAATAATATTGTATATGTTACAACCTACTAAAAGTCTTTATTCGTAAATTGAAGACAATTGTCCAACAAACAACAATCACGATTAATGTATATTTTACTGTTGAAAAAAAAAAATCATCAGTTTTTATAACCAAAAAGATTAGTTATTTGTTTGTGATGGTGGAATAGTGCTGATTTCACAGCAGATGATAATGATGATAAGATGAAGATTGGAGGATGCTAAAAAAAACGAAAAAAGGAAATCGTACATAGGATGATATGCTTTTACTCAATGGAAGTACTTCTTTTTTGTGGTACTTGACCATGGTGTAGTTTAACCCCTCGACTAATAAAATAGAAAGAAATATACGTATTTATTTCGTGTTGTTTTATTTTTGAAGTGTACTTCTTTTTATAGAATGAAAGCCTTTGTTTTTTCACATAGTGTTGTCATATTCTATAATTTTGTATTTTATCAGTTAAATTGTCTGTATTTGTTATTATTATTTACCAATTGAAAAATAATTGAATTTAAAATAGTCGCTGCTTAATTTTATTTCTAAGTTGACTGTGATTTATTTGCTGAACAATTAATTTACTATAAAATATATTCAGATAACCCACGAGTATGCCCATTGTATGGAGTGGGAAAATGTGTCTATCATCTACTCTTTGACAGTCCAGGAGTCAATGAGGATAATAGTGACGATCTGAGTAAACGTGTTCAGAATGTCTCTTGAATACTAGAGATGAAAAATTTTCTTGAAAGTGGACAACTTTTTGAAAGGTATACTGAACACCAAAGCAAGGAGATTATCGGGGAAAATAACTTTATATGTTGACACTCCTGTTTCAACGTTTCATTTAGTTTAAAATAGTTGTTGAATTCATTGTTATGTAGTTAATAATAGTAAAATTCGATTTTCTTTTTTTAGATGTCTGTTGCATATATACATTTTATTTTATTATTGGATTAAATAGTCCAAAAAGACATATCAAATTAATAAGTAAAACATATTTTACTATGAAACATTGTCATCCAATTCTGAATTGTAAAATTTCAAGCCTTAACTCATCTTAAAGTTTGTTGAAAATCAATTATAATAACACCTGAAGATACAACAAATCAAGTTAATATTAAATAAGGTTTTATTGTTAGGTTTTATACTAGAAAAGTGCATTTTGTTTTAATGGTGTTAAGTTATAACGAACTTTTGATTTAGGTTAGAACAAAAATTATATGTTCGTTTTATTAATAAAACAACTTAAAAAAAATACATTTCTTAATCTTATTGATAAATCCAATGACTATATGTTCCATTTCTTCAACGACTATTTTCGTATTCGTCCCCTCTTATGTTCTTAATCATTTTTGTTGTAAAATTGGTCGGATGGGTGAGATTTCATTTGGATTTCGGTGTAATTTTTAAACAATACAACAATAATAAACAATAAGTTTTCCGAGCTTATACCTATGCAAGAAGCATCACTAGCTTTAAATTGTATCGCCTGAAAGAAGTTGTTCGATAATTCCTTACAACGTTCAATAATGTATATGATTGTTTAAGTGACTCCAAAATCTACCAATATATTGGCCAATTGTCTACAAATAATAGAATGAAAAACTTGTGACATTCAGAATTATTATAACTATAACACGAACTATATACAAAAGAATATATTTAACCTATGTGTTAAAACGTATGAAAATGTTGTTTCATTAACTATTTTGTATTTTATTTACTTTTATGTAACAAATTATGTAGGTGGTAGAGAAAAATAATAAGTCGATATTTGTTACAAACTTACCCCAAAACATATCACAAGATACATAAATACCATTTACTTACATTTAGGTTTCCCCCTTTATAGTTCATGTTAATCTACCTTTTATCATGTTTGTGAATCTAATTATGTGAGTATTTGTTAAAGAAATTCTGTTTTACTGAATGTTCAAGAAATTTTACACTTAAACTTCACATATTACAATGTAAGTATTTATAAAATTTCCATACAAACGTATTAAGTCATGATATATTTATAAATAATTATTCTTAATTATTTCAAATAATGCCAGTAATTTTTTCAGGATAAAATTTTAATGTTTCTTGTTCATAAAGTGAGATGTTACACACCGTCTGTGATTACTGTAAGGCTAGCTCGTTTTTTTATTTTTTATATAATAGTTTCAGTTTTAATTAATACTTTGTATTTCATTTAAAATTATCATGGATTAATATAAAATTTTGAAGAGTCACAAGCAGGCATAAAAAAGCATTGGTAAGTAAATTCACAGGTGATCTATGAATAAAATTTTCAAAGTTGTTTCTCAATGCTGTGAATGTTTCTTACATACTAGAATTTTGTATACCATGTCATTCGACAAGTTTTTAATATCTTAAAATTGAAATTGTCAATATACCACAAAATTACACCGCCATTACGGTATTAAATAAATAATATTTTATTTATTATCAACTCATTAACTTATTGCATGGGTAATGAATGCCCTAACTATAATATTAACTATATATTTTCAACTATGAAAACTCGTTTGCAGATTTATGTTGCATTCGTAATGAAAATAAAGTTGACTGTCGTTTAGTGATCTTAGGTATAATGTTAACAATCACAAATCGTAGATACAGCACAACATTTATATATACGTTTTCGTTCATAAACATTAAAGTTTGTTTTGTCCATTTATACATGACTTCGAATGTTCGCTGACACTTCAGATGTCTGAAACTAAAAGACTAAGAAATTCATTTTTAGTTTTAACTTATGAAAACTTTTGAAATTGTTCAATATCTTTATACGAATTTACTAATTTAATGTGAAAATTACTTTAAATGATATAATAAATTCAAATTTTCGTTGAAAAAGTAAAAAAATTCAATTCAATGTTATTCGAAAAATGATCTTTCTCTTCGTTTTCTCTTAAAGTAATTTATGGTCTCATAAATATGTTAAATATCTATACCAACAGTCAAGTGCACTTACTTTTTCCAATTTTTCATAAAAATTATTGATCAATACGAACAAAACAAGCTTAATATGGACGATTGTATTTCAATTTAAAAGTATTTTTAATATATTTAGTTATTAATGTCATATATGTATGTCATATTTTGAGCTGTTATATATATTTTAGAATCAGATGTGATAAGGAATACATTAATAAACATCTCTGTGATAAAAATCAATGTATTCTAATTAAATATTCAATAATACTAGTGCCTGGATATTATCGTATTATATCATGCTTTTGCTGTTTGCATGACACTTCTTAGCTTATTTAAGAATTTTAAAAATCTGTAAGTACACTTTCTAAATCACGGTAATATGTCAAATAATAAAACTTTTTTTTAATTTTTTTTTCTTATTTTTTTTTTTTGTACTTTATACATTATGTAGGAAGAGAATGTAAGTGTAACAAAAATCATTGATTACATGAATCTTATGCTCTCATTCACTGTAACATTACGAGGTATACCGGGCGGCTTTAATAACATCATTACATTCAGTTCAAAATTTGTCTTTTTCTAAACTAAACAGACAATAGAATATGCCAAAAACGACAATATATTATATATATATATATATATATATATATATATATATATATATATATATATATATATATATATATATATATATATATATATATATATATATATATATATTAATTCACAAACGTATTTTATTGCTTCATATAAACATAGTTAAAGTTCCAATTTCCTTTTCAACACTCTTCCAATTGAGCAGTAATTTTTATGGGTAAATCAACTTCATTTCAGAGATATAATATGACTAGACTGGCTTTGAAAATCTAATCTTCCATTTTGTAATTACATATTATTTTATTGTTATTTCCTTAACGGTTTTCATCGTAACAGAAAATAAATAAATGCTTTATTGAACTCTTTGATATATTGATAATAAACTTACGTATATAAAAATTTATTTTAAATAAAATACCTGAAATAAAAGAATGTAAACACGTGTTTAAAAGGTTATGTAATTTATTTTCATATAATAAACATATCGTATGATATGGTGGTTAAACCTATTATTAACGTTATAACATTGTTTGTTTTAAAGTTAAATAAGTTATTTAATATATCAATAAAATAAAAATAGTGTGATATTAAAATTGAGAATTGTATACGGATTTTCAGTTCTATATTAAAAACATATATATGTTGTATGTGAAGCTTTATTGGTTACAGGGCCATTTATTTCATAAATTACTGTTGACCATGTATACGAAACAATTTATCGAAAAAATGTTCGATTGTTTTGAAAAATATCTTATTTTGAATCCTATTTTGTAGCCAATGTTATTTGCTTATAGGAAGATCAATATTTTGAATAACTGCAGATCCTTTAAAGACAAAATACGAATTAATTTGAGAAAACAAATTACCTAGCTAGGTCCACCGGATGAACTTCTTTAATGAGGAGAAAAAAGAAAACAATTATTTATATACAATTTTATTTGGTTATAGGTTTTTTGTCTTTTTCCGAGATTTTTCTTCAATAAAAATGGCTGGTTCGATTTTTCTGACAAGTAACTCACTTTTAACTTAATCAGGAAGATTTAAATTGGTTGAATTACAACGATAAAATGAAGCAAAGTTTGATGCTGGAGTCGTAGGACCGAAATAACATAACTAAAGATGGGGCGCTGCTTTGCGAACTAAGCGATTGTTTTGGGCTAAGGTCCTTTCTTATGTTCCTCGTGACCATTATGGCCGATTCAATGTTGGAGGTTATCATATCTCTTTCTAGAGGCCAACGATAACTTCTTGCCTATTTGTATACCGTTAAGCTGTCGAAGACACGCCAAATTGACAAACTAAACTTTAAAAAATCATTATGTTTTTGAATTTCTACGGTAACAAAGGGGCAAGTACTAGTTTGTATTTGTATATACGCTAATATTTACTCACAAAATTTGTACATAATTAAGCTCATGTAACATTTTCTTTCTGGTTGTATTAACAAAGAAGAAATACTGATTTTGCTGTAATCCACATTTTGCCTAACACCGTTATTAGAAACGTATGAAAAATGTACATTAAATAATGTCAGTGACATGTTACTAGCGAATAGTAGGAATGAAATATTCGATTGTAAAAAGATAACATTGAATTAACTTGTAAATATACACGTTTGTACATTTGTTTTATATATATATATATTTGTTTATAATGAAACATAAATATCATTTATTTATTTTCACATTTATTATGTTATTTGACATTATTTATAACATTATATTTTTCACTTATTATTTAACAATGTATTGGTGTTGTAATAATCTAATCTAATATATATTTAGATATCGGTATAAATTACATAGCATCACATTCGGAGAATAAGTTTGGCCGACAAATATAGATCCTCTAATGTAGCTGCATTTTAGTTCATTGAGTAAAAAAAGACTTTCCGGAAATATTACCGTTTATTTCCTCGTTTTTTAATCGATATTGTCGGATTTTGAACGTGTTTCAAATCAGAAAATTGAAGGTCATTTATTTAATTATTTGATGACTATAAAAAAAATTGGAAGACTTTTTTATCTATGTATTTTGACGACAGTATTAATAAATTCTGATAGTTCCCGCGTAGTTCCCGTTCCGGTGAGAATAAATGGATAAAAAGTAGCCTATGTCATCCAAGGATATCGTAGCTTCCCATCGGTGAGAAAATTTTCAAATCGGTGTCACCTAGGAATAGTGTAGCTTCCCAACTGTGAAATGATTTTTCAAATTAGTGCAGTAAAGTTTATTCGTTACATACAAAAATACTTACAGAAATACAAATTTTTCTCCTTTATAATTAATAATAACAGATTAGGATTTTGGTTTTATTTGATAATAAAGATACATTTATAGTTTCATTAAGAGCTACAATATATAAATTACGATTTACCACACTCGATTTAGCTCTTTTGCTTACAGGTCCTTAAAACGTATTTTTTTTATCATTGAAGATACATAGAATAAATATTAAACCAAATCGTAAAATAAGTTATTATATTTAAAGACAGAATGTATTACGAATGTGAGAAAATTTGTTGCAATCATTTATTCATTAGAAAAAAATATATATCTTTGTTTAAAATAAAATTGAGAATTTAATTAGAAAAAATGAAACTAAAATACAAGATTTTTTTTATATTTATATTATTATTTGGTCGTTGTATATTCCCAGTCCCATAAGATAATGAATTTTAATCGTAATTTTATCTGCTCATAAAAAACTCTCAACAGTTTTTGTTGTTGTTGTTTGTTTTACTATATAAACAATAGAGTCGTAGTTTTCATTTGTAAAAACATTTTATTAAGTATTTTTATAATTTTACATAAAAATGTTTATACTTTTGGGAATAAAATAAAAGACACAAAAACAAAATAACAACGTTTATTAAATTGTTTAGCGAGTGAATGAAATGGAAAATTGTAAAATGACAATATAAGGGCATGAGTGTATAAATAATACAAATATAAATAAAATTATATTCATACTCGATATGTACCTTTTCCGTGCATAATAGTATGCTTTCATGAGCGAAGCAACAAACTATATCTACTGATGAATGATAATTTCGGTATCGACGACCGCAGTTTATTATTGTCGAGACCGCAGTTTAGTATTTTCGACCTTTAAGAAGTGTATGATGAAAATCGATCAATTGGAACCAATAAATGCGTGACTCAATTATAAAAAATGAAAAACGAATTGGCATTGTTTTTTTAAAACAATACCTTTCCTTCTGAAATATTTTTTTCGTAATTTGTTTCGAATTAATACAATTTTAGCTCAAATTTTATTTAAAAGGTAAAAAACATATAATTATAATACATAATATTATTACGTGTGTTACATATTACGTATGGACTGTATATTCAGACAATTAATAAATTCTCGAGGTTAAAAATAGATTAAGTATTAATATTCAACCGTCAATCGAGTATCTTAACGACTAACTCTGTTCATTTTTATCTTCACGTGTTATTAAAACATTTAATATAAATTAAATTCCGTAAATTAAAAAGAATTCCAATAAAATTAAAAAATTTGTAATTGAAAATACTTTTTTGTATAAAATAAAGTTTTATTTAATAACTTTCTTTGTATATAAAGGTTTATAATAACATAACACAAATTCTTATTTTTTAACATTTCAGTCTTATATATAAATAATTTTTAAACGTATATAAGGAAATTAATAGTAATTTTATTATATAATATTAACTATTATAATACTTTTTTAGCATAGTAGATTTACAAAGAAATAAAATAATCTTTCAACGATTTTTTTCTTGTTATTCTTTAATCTATCCTATAATTCATTGATGTCCTTGAATCTGTCTAATTATTTTCTACTCTAATGAAGTTTCGTTATTACTTATATACGAATGAAGCTCACTTCAGTAACAGATCGATCTATTTTGATTATTAAGGATTTTTTTAATCTCATTTTCTTAATTACTTTGCGTTCATATGCCATTTTCTGTATTGTTTATCTTTATGCATTTTTTAGTTTGAATGTTAGTTAATGAGATATTATCTTAAATCCTGTTTCCAAATTATACATGAAAAGTATATGAAATCACAAACAATTCAGGAATTAAAAAATAAAGTGAAAACATCAACTTGTAGTAATTTTAAATAATTATTTAAAAATATTACAAAATTATCTGTATTTGAAATCTGTAGTTAAATAGAAATTTTTTAATTTGCTTTGTTTCTTTTACCAGATACGAAAAATTTAAATAGTAAAATGTCTTGAAATAACATTCGTAAGTTCACTCATATTGTAGAGCCACAGTTACGTTCACAGTCCATAGAAATGTAGTGTCAATTTTGAGATCGTGAATTATGTTTTTAGCTATAATTAAAAATTTTCGGTTCCAATCAAGGCAAACTAGTGGGTAACCTTTAAAGATAATGAAATATGATTGTGTTTCGTAATGTCACAAACTTGTGGATTTTTTTAAAAATCATAGCAATGTAGACACTTTTCGAAATCATCATCTGGTATATTTTTTGATAAAAAAGTAATATTTATGAGTTATTAACAAATTTTATATTCGTTTTCAATACACTTTTTTAAAAACTACTTACCCTTGAACTTTAATGACAGTAGGTAAAGCTTTAAATTTCTTTATTAAACTGTATAAAAGACAATCTTCTGCATTATTCTCAACAATTCCCATTTCTATTAAACACCATTTTAAAATATTAATTGATCGTTGATAACGTCAATACGCCAAATTCCACGCTGGTAAAAACATTAAATTAAGCATTATAAGTATTAGACATTGGAGATCAATTAAGATCACAAAATTTTGTAAACCAACCTCGATATTTTACATGCATTTTACGTAAGTTGACTGGTACAGGATACTTTCTCGAATTACATATGCATACAACATATGTAATAATTTTTCCAAAATTAATAAGAACTATTTGAACATTTCAAATGACTAGTTATAACAAAAAAAGTCTCTCATTCCATGTTTCGACCAGCCAAAAATAGAAACTACGTTTTACATTTTTCTCAAATAAACCATTATCGAAATTGATAATTTAAATGCGTATATTGAGAATAATGTGGAGTATGAAAGCAGATAATAAAAAAAAGATAAAATGAACATACAAAAGTTATATTTTAAAAAAAAAATCGATTAAATAAACAAAAAACTGAATTCATTGTACAAACAATTATTTCTAATTTAAAATATCATGAATATTTTTCTTTCACATTTACACTGTAATAAATCATTTGTTATTGCGTAAAAATATTTTCGTTGAATATGGTCAATAATTAATATAGAAAAATTTATATATAATTAACAACGACACACAGTAAAATAAAAAAAAACCATTTTCCGTTTAATAAATGTAAATAATAATTTCTGCTATTACTAGACGTTTATGTTATAAATTACAAATAAAACAGTAAAGGATAGTAAATAGTTAAAGACTTATAATAGAAGTTAAAACATGGAAAAAAAATATGCTTGAATACAATTCTAAAAATATTTAATTATTTTATACACAGTGTAGTTTTTTGAATTACTATGCAAACAGCATAATGTTACATATAGTATTCGTATTCCATATAAAATGCTATATATAATCGTTATATACAATAGTTACTAGGATTATATGGTTTATAGTTCAGTATCTACAAAGTAGTAGGTACTTAGTAAGATTCCAAAACTATAGGCTGCTGTAATTGACGGCAAAACTTACTTCAGCCTTTTGTCGAAGTAGAAAACGTCAATGTGAAATTAACGGCATATTGAACATTTTAACAGTTTTTAGTTTTTATGTTAAATATATTTTATATGAACCGATTTCGTTAGACCATTGTAAGTAAACAAAATTTTCACGTGAACATTTTTATTCTAGAAATGGGTTGTTTGAAGGTTATTATATTCATTTATAAATAATAGTAGCAATACGGCACAGTACATATATATAGTTATAATGTAATATGTATAAAGAAAATAGCTATTTAAATAAAATAAATGTTAAAGCATTCTTGACGACCATCTTTATCTTCCTTTTTAAAATTCGTTGCCAAAATGTACAATAATCGAGAATGTTTATTTTATACAACAAACTTCGTATGCATAAACCAAATTTCATGTACTATTAATCTAAAAATAAATAAAATATAATTTAAAAAAACAAAATATAAACTTTCATAATACCTATATGTATTTAGAAGTTCAAAACAATTTAAGTATTACGTACTTTCTGCATTCTTATATTTTGTACATTTCACAAATATCGTGCTTTTAATCACTGATTTTTGCATAACAATTAAAAATTATTATATACTTTTTAGCCCACGTGTCAAGAAAGGGAGTTCTCTTAATTTTTTTTAATTTTATTATCTATTTAGAGATATTTATAATTCTATTTCGAATCATATTTAAAAAATCCATGTAATTAATACAGAACCATTGTACTTTCATCGGTTAAACATTTCTGCGTAATTTTTGATCATTTTGACTCCTACAAAATTGAATAGGAAGATTCATAAATGCTAAAGCTAATAAAATTGGTTTTTTTGACGAAATTTGTTGTACAGAACCACACACGAATTTCAGTCACACCTCAACCACTTGTTTTATTTAGTTTTTATTTTCAATTTAGAAAGCTAATGTTGGTCTATTTTGTATGTATATAAATATAACAGTTGTTGCGTGTCGATAGAGAATTATTCAAATATACAGTTTTCCTCTGAACAATAAAAACAAAGATAAAACTAATGATATTATGATATGTTAAAGTAAGGAAGAAAATTCAACTATAGGAAAAATTCTTTCTTTTTTTTTGAAGTGAAACTTCTTTAGGCGCGACTAGGGAGTAACTCAGATTTTTTTTTCTGACGGAAGTAACGTTTCCGCCATTTAAAAATAATAATAATTCTGATTGGTTGTAAGTATGT
Source organism: Chrysopa pallens (assembly GCA_020423425.1). Classification (NCBI taxonomy): domain Eukaryota; kingdom Metazoa; phylum Arthropoda; class Insecta; order Neuroptera; family Chrysopidae; genus Chrysopa; species Chrysopa pallens. Next base: position 60,813,313 of record CM035593.1, on the reverse strand, counting down.
TTCCGCCATTTAAAAATAATAATTCTGATTGGTTGTAAGTATATGTCATATACTACACGCTTCTTGACTTAATTAAATTTTTTTTAAATCTCTAAATATACTTGTTTATTTATTACTTTTAAAATAAGTAAATTAAAAATAAATTTTCTGACAATTGCGACATTTTATAATATTTAATAACAAGGTTATATTGACATGTGCTGATCTAACCTTCAATTTGCTACTCTCAATTATTTTAAGAAATTATGATGACATTCAATTACCTGTTTCGAATGAATAATATTAATATAACATTTAAATAATCTTTGTAAAGCACATGAATAATAAATATAATTAAATTATAATATAATATTTATTTATTTAAGTTAATATTTAATCATTTCAGTGATATATGTCGTCAACGCCAAAGAAGTTTCACTTCAATCGCGCGTAAAGGTTACACGCACACTTTTTTTTTTTTTTTTGTTGTTAACGATAAATTTGACTTAATTAATTGAAGAAATAAATAAATACATAATAAAGGGAGAACTATGAAAGGAGAGATATATAAATTTTAAACATATTCGTACAGGATGCATTAGGCATAAATCATGAGGGGTTATTTATTTTAATCACTAAGTGTACAAAATTAATTGAAGAAATAATATTTTGTAATGGGGTTAAAAATCCAATGATCCCATAAAATTTTTACTTTTCATACAGATCCATTCAATACACAACTCGATATTAGAAAATTGTATACACAAATTCGAGAGACACCTCCGAGAGATGCCTTCTGATATATAGTGATCAATAATGTTTTAAATCGAAAACGTTACAAACATGCACTTTACTAACTTGCAATGTGTATTTTTATTTCGCCAGAGAAGGAAACAGTTTTCTCGAAATAATGGTTGCAAGTTCATACAAATTCTACGAAGCTACTGTTTTTATTACACTTTTCGTTCAAGATGTCCAATTAACCTTTAAGATTACGATAATCCTGCATATTTTCGACTTGCTTAATTGTATGAATAGGTTTTAACGCTGTATATATCGCTGCATACTTGTAGTAAACATTTTGGCAGCATTGTTTCATCTCCTCGGACGCAATATATATGTATGGAAATAAAAATGTAAAAAATTTATCGAGTTGAGATATAAGGTAAAAGTTGTTTAAGTTCAACTAAATTTTCTAAGAATGTTATTAGGTAGTTCCAAAACGATCCAATTTTCAGTCAAACTTTTAAATAATTTCAAATGGGTGTCTAGATTACACCTGACGTCGAATTAAAAATTTAAAACGGGTAATTGGGTAATATTTATAAGGGGAGGGCGGTTTCGCTTTGATTTTATTCTTTTTATAAGACCTTGAGTACAAATTTTTAGTTCTTTAACACAATATTAAATATTGCGTAAATTTGTCTTAACAATAAAGTCTGCTAGTTGCAATCCTAACAATAGCAGATTTCTCATAAAGTATTTTTAATTCTTGGACTCAAACTGTACTAAGTATGTATGAAGATTATTTCATGTAACACAAGCATAAAATATTTTAAATATTAATTTTATTAACATAAAAAGCAATTCATTTTTATGCCTACTACATAGACGTGAATAAATACATATTTTAATAACATAAAAAAAAAAAAAAAAAACTAAAATTCCATCAATGAGTTTTTTATTGTATAAATTAGATTCTCATAAAATGTGTTTAACTACAAAAAACGTAACAAACTGGACAAAAAAAATGAATAAGTATTATTTTTGTATTAATATTTAAAATTGTATTAACTAGTTATATTTAAAATGAGTTTTTAATTGCAACAAGCTATATTGGACATTTTTTTTTTCGATTTTATGTTTTCCTGTCAAATTTTTCATTTGAACGACAAATAAAGCTTTATTATTATGTAATTAATTTAAAAAATTTCATTTTCATATTATTTACCTTTACAAATTTCATAACTTAAACAATTTCAATAGAATATCTACTAAAATCTAAAAAAAAATTTAACATTAAAAAAAAGGCAAATAAAAAATCCAGTTTAATTAATTTCCTAATATGTATATTCAAAAGATCACCGTTAAATATATCTTTGTTGAAGTTTTAGTAGAACTTTTAATTATTAAAAAACAATTTCAACACTTGGTTGACACTTTAAAAATATAACCAATAAAAAAATTTTTTTTTTTTTTTTTGTTTTAAAATTAAATTTGTGTCCATCCAAAGTATCATATTGTGTCATTAAAAACGCAATCGTCGAAATCCAAATACTAACAAATATTGTACTCGGCCAATTTTGATGAAACTTTCAGTTAATCTTATGTTGAAAGATATATAATTTACCATTGGCATGCTATAATCTTTCTACTGAATTATTTCTACTGATGTACGAATTTGCACTCATAAGCTTCAAATTCGGATATTTTCATTTTTTACAGTAAGAAGAAAATTTTAAGAGATCTGAAACAAAAATGAGCTTTTCATAATTCTGGTGAGGGAAAAAAGTTAGTTCCCTAGTCATAATCAACCTTGTACTAATTTTTTTATGAGTATTTATAAATGATAAGACACGCGTTTCAATATCATCAAGAGGTTTTCAATGGAATAGCACGAAAATTGATTTTATGCCATTATTTTATATCGTTCCAACCAAATCTACTTTTTTAAACAATTATATGAGTCTGATTAAGCATAAATTTCATAATATAAATAATTCGTGAACCTGTAATGGAAGATTCAAAGCTTAAAATTTAACCAATTTTTTTAGTTACATAAAAAATTCTTTTTGTAGAACATATTTTCGAAATAAACCGTGTAAGCACATTTATTTCTTGTAAACTTTAGATCACTGCTCTAAAAAGATAGTTCATATAATTTTTTCTAGTAAATTATTGAATTATGAAGGATAAGTTTTGGTTTCATAACGCAGATAAGAACCTCTTTTTTATTGCATCGATGTAAATTAACTTAATGAAAACTTTTAACTTTAATTTAGACTTTAAAATTTTTTAAAATAACGTGTGCACTTTTGACTTATAAAGTCATTCTCAAGTAATGAATAATTATGCTTTTATTTCGGAAATATATAAGGATAGCAAGCAAAAATACTTAAATGAAGAAACTGTGGGTTAAGTAGATAAATGTTTATACGATATTAATATTTTCAAAATAAAGGGACCTTTGGCTTTTGTCGCAATTATGTAACACCTCCGGCTTGAGTTCACTATCAATTTTATGACCTGCATTGGTATGATGAATGGAGAAACAACTGTGGGTCATAAAGTCATAAAACTTCTTCTCCACCCACAGTTTCTTAATTCTCAATATTTTTACCTGCTTTCTCTATATATTTCCAAAATAAAAGAATAATTATTTATTAATTGATAATGGATAACTTTAAAGATCGAAAGGGCACTCGTAATTTAAAAAAAAAAAAAAAAATTATAAAGTCAAAATTAGACAATATTAAAAATTTCCATTATTTTATAAAAATGGATTTTCACAAAATCAATAATGCATCTATTTATGTAACTTTTTTTTATTTTTTTTATTTTAAATGTTTCGTTTTTGCCTCTATATTAAAATGTTTAATATTCATTTGTCCGGCACTCTTAAACGTATTTTATTTACTAGAAAATATTTTTATCATGTACAGCAGGAAAGTTGCATTTTTATGAAATACAATTTATTGAACAGTATACATCAAAACTGTTAACAATGACATTTAAAGGATAGTTTGATGTTAGAAAAAATTTTTATCATTGATGATTTTATTATTTTTGAAATGAAAAAGCAATTGCATCAAGTAATCAAATATACTTTTATGATGATAGTGAATATCATAACAAAAAGAAAATAAGAGTAATTTTTATTTTTATTCAATTGTGTTCCGCTCTTTATGATGATATAACATAGATGGACGAACGATGACCTTTTTTAAATCAAGAGTCGATATCTTCTTATAAATTAGATACACATCCATAGATATATTCGATTACAATTTGTCTCGACCAAATTGTCAATTTAACGAAGAATGATGTTTTTTTCTCAACGTCTTTGAACGTTATTTAATTATATTTATTTGACATTGTGTTGAGTTAAAAAGAAAAACTAAACAATAGTTTTATTTTTTTATTTCATCAACGCTTACTTAGATATTTTGTAGAATTAGATATCTTACCTCACTTTAGTTTAAATACCTATAGAAAAATATGCCTATTAAATGAATAGTTTTGTAAATAATCATTCTTGAGCTTAAATAACAAAACAAATTGATTAGCTGACGACGAATAGATTCGATCAGAAATAACCAGCAGAAATTCTCACGTAGAACTGGACTGCAGTCTCGTTAGAAGGTTGGAAATAATATATGATAAAAGGTATCTTCATAATGTATACCTTTATAAATTTCCAAAGAGTACACTAGAAGTTGAATGTTGAAGAACAAGGTAGATAGATTATGAATCAAAACACAACAATTTGTATTTGACTTTTGCTGAAAAAAGATTAAAGGAAATGGTAGCAAATATTTTCACCACAATTAAATGAGCTCTTTTCTTCTCACCAGAAAATGTTAAAAACAAAATTTTATAAATTAACGATAAAAACATGTCAATGGCGCTATTAATTACCCCCGATTTGAGCATCTCACATCTCGTAAAATTTTCTTGAGACGAAGTAAATGAAATAAAAAACCTTGCAAATTACAAGATGATTTATATTACATTAAAAACAACATATATCAGCCACGTGGCTGTGATGATGATTGAAATCGATTGAAGCGAAAGTAGTGTAGGTGTAAGGTAGGTATTCAATTTTTATTTCAAATATTTCATGGCCGACATGTCCTCATTTTCATTTATAGATAACTGATTAAACACTTGATTTCATATTTTGTTTTGTAACGTATGAGTCCTGATTATGTATAGCAAATTCCAAATAAAGTGAATACCACAAGTTCAAAAATATATTATTATTTTTTAATCTTTCCAAAAATATGTAATACATAGAAAGCAACTGTCATTTTAGGTGAGCTATCCTTCTCATGATCAACTGTGTATCTAAATATAATATTACGTTAAAGAAGATTTTTAACTTTTTAAAATGAGTAATTCTTCAAAAAGCTGCCTGTTGTAAGATGTAACAAATGAAATTCGAAAATTACAATAATAATTGATTAAAAAACGAACATCAAAAACGAAGTTCTTTTTTAAAGATTATTTTCCATCTCTTTTTTGCAATAATAGTTTTATGTGTGATTCTACGATAAGCGATCATTTTCTATAGAAAAACCGCACAACAAAATTTTTGAAAGGTATATAATTGTGAATTAAGTATATATAATTGTATAAAAATTACCATGGACCTCTGACCATAGAATGACCTTTATATATAATCACTATGGAGATGAACCTGTATGGCGTCATTTATGACAATTTCTTTTATTTCTTAAGAATTTTAAACGTCCATATTTTGGCTATTTTTTTTTTTAATTAAAAAAATAGGTATTCGTCTTCAATTTAAGTGTGAAAAAAAATCTATGCATCTTCCCTGTTGTTTATAGTAAAATATGAATTTATTTGGTCTTTTATGGAAATTTTTTATGGTCACAGAAGAATTTAATTTGTTTTATTTATACTATAACAACAAATATTCTTTAGAGAATTTATTTCAAACTAATTTTTAAATTAGTTCTTAAAATTATGTGTTCGAACATCATATAGCTTGAAGCTAACAAAATCTTATGTATACTTTGATAATAATAAATACATAAAAAAAAAAATATGGCAGACGAAGTTGTATATTGTGTGTAAAAATTAAATTAAAAAATTTGAATAGAAAAATATTTAAAGTATATATGTGTATAAACGAGGTCATGTAAATATTTCATTTTATAAGGAACAATTTTTATTTATTTTTTATTTGGAAAATACTATGCTGCTTACTCGTCGTTTTAGTTGTTGGTCTACGTACGTGAACATCATCTAAGCACATGGGAAATTATGTTGTGCAAGCCATACATACGTATTCTCATTCATAGATACATGCATGCCACCCATGTTCATATATACTTTAGTTATTCATCTTTTTATTCACATATTAGTCGACTTTATACTCACCTGAATAAAGTATGTATTAAATATATTATATGATAGTTTTATTCTGGGTATTATTTAAATTTTTCTTTTATGTAATTTATTTGTTTTTATTCTATAGTACATTCGTTCCAGACAAAACTTATACACACCAAAAAACGCTCTAAAAATTTTCACTGCCAATGTTGGACTAAGAACTTAAAAATATATTTAATTATATAGCTCTATGCTCGGAACGTATTCAACGAATGAGTTGCAATTTAGATATGAAGTGAAAAATTCATTTACAACATTTCATTGCCTAAAATTTTCGGTAACAATATGTGGACAAACATCTTATCTTTTGCAATTATTTGTAATAGCTATTTTCTTATCTAGTCAATTGGATTTCTAGTCACAAATGTTAAATTATATCCAGCGTGTACATTCAGAATTTTATCAAAATAGGATGAATGGTTCATGATATATCGGTTTTAAATGAAAATATTCGATTACATTATTTACAAGATAAATCTTCTGAGCGGCTGGGCTGGACCGATTGGGTTGAACCTTAGATAATTGATAAACAGTTTCTTCATTTTTTATAAGATTAAGCTGATTATATACAGTTTACGTTTTTCGTTACGTTTTGATTTTTCTTAAACAACGATTTTCTACATTAATCGATTTTAACAAAATTAAAATAATTGATAAAAACCTAAATCACGGATCAAAAAACAAAATTTCATGCAAATCGGATAAAATGCTGACTAGATAGGTAACGGTAACACTTAAGAAGAAAGCACCAAATTTCAAAATGAAATATTTTTCGATTGTTCCAAAGTTTTGATAGAGCTATTGAGATTTGAGTAATTTTGTATTACAGAAGTACTAAAAAAAATATTGTTGTCATGATCTCGGATACAATCCTTTATCCCTTTCGATTAAATATTAGAAGTTACCGAGAACACCGTTGAAGTAATCCACTTTTCTTTTGTCAAATAAGACTATTATAGATATTCATCTTATAAATTTTCTTGTTAGAATATTTAAAGATAATTTATATCTCTTTCAGAGAATTCTATCTTTTAAACCATAAATATTACCTAAATGCAAAAAAACTTTATAACATATATGATAAAGTTACATTTTTGTTTGTTTATCAAATATTTATAAACATAAGTTTGTTATGAAAATTAAATACCTATTTGAATACAAATTATCATAATCTTTTTCGATAAAAAATAATAAAATTATTTCCAATCCGTTAATATAAAAATATTTGCACTGTTAAGTCTTTTCAGGTTAAACACTAGATCTTTAGGGATAATAGCTTTGGAAATCGATATATAAATCATTTCAGGTTTTCCCTTATTTGCTTTGCACCCACGCAAATTTTGCCGTAAAACCATAAAGAAAAGCTATTTGGATTATATATGGATCGGAGTTGTTCTCGAATATTATTAAATATTTGATAAAAAGAACCGCTATTGTAGAACTCCGTTCTATTAAAAAGTACTCGGTTATTTTGTTTTGTTGAGTTTTTTTATAAGAATTAATTTTATTTATCTATCTAATAAATTCATTTTAACCTAAAAAAATAATAACAAACACCATGAAATTAGTGTATTTTATAATTTTAAGTAGGTTTGGGATGTTCAGGTTGTTGAATTTTTTTATTCCTCGAGTATTTACTATGTTAGGCTCGTTAGACGATTTTGCTATGTCATCAACAAAACATTAATTGTTGCGATGGACAGTTGCAAAATAGGGTGTTATAATCAATGTTAAAAAAAATAAAATAATATTGTAACAGTGTAATCAAGCAACCACCTCATAATTATAATTGATACAACTGCCGCAGCCTGGGTTCAAGCTCACGATTTGCCAGCCAGTAGTATCCTAACATAAGAGTTATTATCGGTCACAATTATTAAAATATTAATAAAACTTATATGCATGTAAAATTAAAGACCCATAAAGTCCAGAATAAAATCACATGTTTCAAAGTTTTCTTGATTTTTTTTTGTTTTTTTTTTTTTTGATGTATCATTTAAACCATACTTTATGCTTCACAATTAAATCAAATGAATTGAAAATGTGTTTGTGCTATTGTAACACTGATAATTAATAATTGTTTATTGATATGAAATTAAATTTTTCATTGAATTATCAATTAAACAAAAAATTATCTTTTTATCACTTAAAATAATTTATTGTAATAAAAATCTTTAATTTACTATTGTTTTTGTAGCATTTCTATACTTTTAAATACTTAGTTGTGTTCGGTGCATTATTAGTTAAATTGAAATCTGTGCCACATATCTGATCACACTTGCAATTCATTGTATCATGTATTATTTCATTGAAAAATTGGGGACGTCATCGGGACGTTAATATAGCACAATCGAATTTTGCTATAATAGTCAGAAATTTGCGCTCAATATGTCAAAAATTGGCGGTATAAAGGTTTTTATATATAACTTTTACGGTTATTTTCAACAGACTTTTGGTTTTGCTCAATTATTTTTTCCTGACCCTTCATGACATCATAAATGCCATTTCGATTTCTTGCGTATATAAGAATAAGCCTGAGGAAAATGGCCGTACGCAAGAGATGGCTAGTCCTATTGTTTTCGGAACAACGCGGTAATTACTTATATTCAAAGAGTATTTAGATATTGCATTAACTTCTCAAACTCACATACCCAAAGAACAGTAAAAAAAAACCAAAGAGGATAATATAAAAATTAAAAATGGCAAATAAGAAATTAAGGGTTGTAAAACAAACATCTCCTCTGCATAATTCAGGATAAATTTAGAAAACTTTTTCCATCTGGTTGAAAATTTTTGCGTCTTTTGATTTTGTTGGAAACTTCGTGTTATTTTATACTTAAATGATTAAATATTGTTTTAGTATAAATATTTAAGAAAAAACATCACTAGTTTGATTTTTGTAACGTTCCTTAAAAACTAAGACCATGTCCCCCAATCATACCGTATATTGAAATATGAGATTCGAATTCTTTGATTTATTATTGACACTTATACTTTTCAAAAAATAGTTTTAGTTTATCCTACGTCGTAAAGTGCTATTTGTATTTGAGCAAATAAAGTGAAGTTGTTTGGAAGTTTGACTTCTTCAATAATATATCAAGATACCTAAAATACATTAACTTCAGTATGTTAATTTTGTAAATTTTATTAATAAATTGTATATAAATATTTATTTTTTAATTAAATTATCTTTGGTATGCGTTTCTTTTTTCCGCTTCAGATTAAAAAAATTCCAATAAGATTGATTTTTACCGAATTCTCTAGCGTCTTCTACATTTTCTAATAATGGTTCATTTAAAGTTTCTGGTAAAAATGTTCCACATAACGCTCCAATTAACATCAATATAAATAGTATTATATACGGGTATCGAATATCATGCTTAGATCCCTTAAAATAAAATATACTTTACTAATAATATATTAAAATATATTCTTTATTCTTACCAAAAATGATATGTAAGGCCCTAAACATGAAAATACATTCGCTACAAATTGACCGACACTGGAACCAGCTTGCCTAGCACATGTTGGAAAAATTTCCATGCCTTGTAAGTTGATCATATAAAGTGAGAGCGCTGTAAAAAATTTAAGTACCAGTACTACGCTCAAAGTTAAGATGGGAGCATCATCTAAAATATACGAAATCGTTCATAAAGTAAATAATGAAATAATGTCTAAAATATAAATTATTTTACATTGATAACAATAAATTACGGCAAGACAAGTTAAAGCTGAACACATAAATGCAAATAGTTGAAGAAGTCGCCGTCCATAATGTTTGCAAAAAACTTTACCAAAAATGTTTACTGGTAATTCTGCTAGTGCCAACAATATAAAAACTAAATATGGATTACCCTTTAAATTATTAAAATTGTATAACAATACTAGTAGACCAAGTAATGATGCACATCTGTAAAGTATAATTTTAATTAGTAGAAATGTCATGGTTCTTAGATAGAACCAGTTATAACGAAGAAATGTATCGAAATGGGCATATTAATATGTTCATAAAATCACTTAACGCCAGAAGATAAAAGACGTTGCATGTGTAATTAAATTGGTTTGTCAGGAGTTAAATCGTTTTCGTTCGTCCATTGTTTGTGAACAAAAGTTTCACGTGAATATTTGTATTATACAATTTGATTAGTTGTTTGAAGGTTATCATATTCATATATGAATAATAATTTACAATTATTTATAGTTAAGAATACGGTATAGTATATATTATAGATATTAACCAAAAAAATATAATCGATAAAACAAGCCTTAATGTGGACTAACGAAAAATATTCTTTTTTAAACAAATTTTTTGTTTATGTATGTTTTAGTTGTTCAGTGGTAAATAATAAAATTAAAATATAAAATTAAAGTTTTAGTGAAAACAATATAGCGCAGTTCTATTTAATATTCTTTGTAACCTCAATATTTGCTTCGAGTTCGTTTAAATTTATTCCACTCATTTACTGTCTTAATCCGTATTAAAATTATAAGTCTTATATGAGTCGTCTCATGTATTTTCGTATTTTTACACTCAAATTGGATGAAGAATTGCGTTACACCTTAGAAACGTTCATCATTTAAGACACAATAATATAACATATTTATTGGGCAAAAGCAAGATCCTTAAATTAAATACGTAATTATAATATATAAACGGAAAAGAGATATTCATATATAGTTTAAATGAGAACGCTTTGAATACGAAAATTTTGACATAGATACAGAAATTGACACATTTGTTTTACAATATTTCCAATTATAAAAGTCTTAGGTTTTTCACGAATACACATATGTAAGATGGTATTACAGGGTATTAAAACTTGTACAGAATCTAGAATATTTTAATATCGTAAATGGGTTACCTGCAAATTGTTAATAAGATAACATTCTTTAATAATCGCCAACTTGATACTAAGCTACGTAATCCATATTGTGATTCAGTTGATTTATCATTAAAAACATGTAAATTGTCTAAGAAATCATCAGGTAATTGTTTTTTATTTACATCAGCAATTCGTTTAAGTTGTACATGAGCTTTTTGAATTTTTCCTCGTGATATAAGCCAACGAGGAGATTCAATCAAATATCTATAAAATAATCTCTTTAAGTATAATGTATCGTTAAGCTATAATAATAAATTACCTATAGAATATAAAAATTAAAATTCCTGGTATTGTTGTGATAAATAAAACGTAATCCCAACGACGGACAATCCACATTAATAATGACAAAATACAAACGCCTAGAGGCCATGCATAGTACTGAGCTGATAATGACACTTCACGTAGTTTTGAATTAGTTATTTCTACAGAAAGTGTAAAAGTTGACATAAATCCTGTACCAATAGTAATTGAGTTGAGAGTACTAGCAACCATAAACAAGATATGATTTGACGAAATTAATAATATTAGAAATCGGCCTACAACCAATATTAGCAGCGTTGAAACCACAATAAAACGACGGCCGAGACTAAAAAACACTTATTGTTAATACACTGAAGGAATAAATATTAACTGCAGATATAATCACTAACACATCTCCCAGTGCCCCAGCCATTAATGTTCCTCCAAGTGATCCTATACGGGAAATTAGAAAAGCATGGGTAATATAGATTTCTTTTTCACAAACCCAGTCATTATCGGTCACAATCGTGGACTCATACCATCTTTTATCATATTCCCAACCATTTTGACAAGCTAGAAACATAATTTTCTTTAAAATTAAAATAAATATTTCTTGTTAATTTTACGGACGAATGATATACTTACGTATTGTAGAATTTCTGTCTTCAGTGTAATGTTTACATTTACTAAAAACATTCTGACCATGACTGTCAATAACCCTAGCAAACAAAAATTCCCTTGCTTAAATTTGTTATCAATAGTTTTAAAATTTGTTTATTTTTATTATTTTTGATCTATTTTATTCTTTTCACTACCCAGAGGTGTTCCTGTACAATTAATCATAATTTACAAGCCCGTATATTTCTGCCTAGGAAAATAATGGGAATGTTCGGCATTCTGCATTCAAAAAATTTTTTTTGTTTTTTCTTATAGCAAGTATGCTCAAGAGTAGTAATATCTATGCCCCTCTCTGTGCGACCACAATATCCAACGATGTACGGAGGAATCTGTGGAAAGTAAATGCGAAATAAGGTGACAAAGCTGTCAACGTTTTATTTTTTCATATAATAATGAAAAGTCATCCATTTTATACATTCCTTGGTCCACATATATGTTTAAAGTAATGGAAAGGAAGATTAATTTACGTTATATATTTCCTGTCAAAAAGTTTCTTAATTTTGTGTTCCCTATTTTATTGTCATCAATTTTATATATCTCCGAAATTTTTTAATTTATTTCATTGGAATAATCAATACCTTAATATTCAAATAAAAGATACACATCGAACTAACAGATCAAGTACCAAATATAAAAGCGAATTAATTATGAACTTGCAATATAAACTCATATCAAGAGCCTAAAGTTTCGGGCAAATTTTTATAGATTTCCAACAGATAAAAAATAAAAACTACAAAATACATACGTTGGAATTGTGAGCTCCCACCACTCCTCTAAAGTATGATTGGTATTTTCACGTCCAGGTACATAGCACCAATGTTTTGGTATTGATAATGCCATTATCACATTAAAATTGAGCAACGATAATACTAATATATAAGTAAAATTAAATATCCATATAAATCGAGCTTGAAATGGACCATCATTTCCCACTATATCCAAAATATTATCGAAAGTTTTGAATTGCTGTTTCTTTTCTATATCATTTTTCAACAATTTCGTATCCATGGTGTTTATACGATATATTTAATAATTTTTTACACATTATTTTCACAACTCAATTAAAACATTAATTATACTTTTAGTTAAATCAGTTTTAGTAGCAGGTACTTGTAAATAATACGTCGCTGATAAATAATAATTGATTATTGATAATATATGAGTGTTTAATATCTTGCAATATCTTGTTAAAATTTTTTGTCGAGTTTCCAAAAAAAAAAAAAAAAAAAATATATTATCTTACTTTTGCCGATTGTCGATAATTTTATAATCTTTCAATTATTATTGGTTTTTTATTTTCTATGAAAACAATTTAATGATAAAATGATGCAGATAAAATGATATTTTATGATCATGCAGATAAAAATTTGTCAAAAAAAAATTAGAATCGGCACTGAACTAAAAAGTTAAAAACAATTTTAAATTCATTTAAATTATTATGATTAGTGTCGACTTCGAATGGATGGTTATTTTATAATTTAAAATTTACTTTCGAGTCCATCGATCGTTTTTATTTATTTATTTATTTTTTTTGAAAAATTTATATTAAAAAGCTTCGAAGACTCTTATTTTCCTTTTTTGTTGAACGTATATTTCAAGAGACAAATCAAAAAATGATTCAACAAGAATTTACATTCTCTGGAAATGGTATAGCAATAAAAGATTTATTACATTTCTGGAAGTAAAAATGATTCGCTATAGTCTGTCTTTTATAGAGTTTTTAGATATTTAGCTTATGATAGATCAAAGGTTATTATAGAAGATATAACAGTTTTGTGATTTTCCTTTCGATGCGATTAATAATAAGTGCATTTATTTATTTCAAAACAATATTCTATTTGTTATCTTATGAATAGAAAGGAAAATTACATTGTACTAATACAAATCATTATTCTTGTAAACTTATAAGCTTAAATAAGACGTATTAAAAAAATAACAAAAGTGGGTAATTAATTATACGTCTTTAGATTAAATAAAATCATCTAAATAGTTTCAAATAAAAAATTTGAAAGATTTGAAAGTTTTTTAAATACTGACCTACGAAGACGCATTTTCTCATCTCTTATCCAAATTGTAATTAAATTTGTGAAGACAATTTTGACACATATGTATTTATGAGAACATATTCAAATCCAAGAGAAAATTCTGTGGCCATTATTGGCAGTTAACTTATATAACTTATTATAACTACATATTTCGACTATATTGCAGTCACCATCTGTGGAATATAAATTACCTATTCGGAATTATTCTTTTGACTTTTGAGACACAAATTCTTTTGGCTTTTACTTAAGACTATTCATATATCGTCTTTCACGACGAATTTACATTTTCTGTTATTACAGTTTAAGATCTTGAAAAAAATTGATACATAATGGTTCAAGGATTGAATCTTGCGGCACCTCAAGGATCGCTTGCATTAAGCCGTTTAACGCATTACTATTAAATAATGTACACTGTGCGTGATTATAAAAATAAGAGCAGTTATTATTTTAATATCGATCCTCCAACGATTTTTTTTTTTTTTTTGAATTAAAAAGACGTTGATGGCTTACATTAAAACAATTCCCGATAAAACTCCTCAAAGCATATAATAATTTTTATTTGAAAACTATATAAGTATATATATAATAAACAATTTGAAAGTTATTTTCTATAACTGAGGGATTATAGAAAAATTATTATGAATGAACAGGAAAACTCATAGAGAATATAGATATAAAGGAAATATAATAATAACAAAAGACAAAATATTATTTTATAATTGTGTGTGAAATACTAGCGGCTATCCTTTTCCACAAAATCATATAACGCATTTTAATCACTTGAATCACAAAAGGATTTGCGTGCAATCATATTTATACATTTTATATATTATTCACATACGTATAATAATTATTAGTAATATGTTACACAATTATTTATTTTCAATGTATTTGAAATTTTTCTATAGTTATATTTATTATGGATTATAATACAGTTATGGAACAATCGCACCTCCCAGCTTTGACAAAAAAGAACTACACCCCACCTCCTAACACTTCTTTTCTTATTGTACGGTTTTAGATAAAAATGAATGTATGACCAAACCAAACTTTATCTTTTTCCTGTGAATACCAATTGTCAAAATGAGACTTTTTTTTAATGGTTATATTATACGAAAACTTGTCATACAAAAAAAAGTATATATCATCTAGGTTAGACACGTACTTTTCTTGAAAATAGTGCATATCTTGGCAAATACTTAACCTATTCTGATTAAACTTACTGAACCGTGAGTTCATATAAAAAGGATCATTGCAATCCGAGTCTTAGTTTCCGAGAAATTTCTGGACAAACATTCATATATACATACAAACATACATACGTTTATAAAATTTGGTATACTTGTTTAGAAGGCCAGATAAATTAAATTAAACGATTATTGATCAAATTTAATAATATTACATATTTAGAGGTCGAATTGATGTTATCCTCCTGTCGATTAAAAATAAATATTATAATATTAAAACACATATGATCTCAAAAAATTACACTTAATTTAAAATAAAATGCGCCTGTTTCTAAGTCTATTTTCACCAATTAGCTATTGAAGCCGATCCTTACCATATACTCAGCTACAAATGGATTCATTGGTGTTCACGTTGAAAGATAATTATTGTTCACAACGATTACAAGAATTATAATCTTTTGCTTTTGGAAAATTATTTTATTTTAATCATTTTACTACCTTGTTTAAAATATGTTGGTATGGTTTTTGCTTTTCTCCATTACCTACAGAACCCTACACGGCTAGTTGATTACTAAATCAATGCTTTTAGACAGGTATTAATATTTTGTCCAATGAGCGACTAAATCTAAGGTGTGTTGTATATACATAACATATGCGATCATATATTTCATTACATTTAATTGAAAAAAAGTATTATTATAGTTTCTTTTTGTATGTACACTCATATGTTTTTACATAAATCTTTTTATTGAGTGCTCCAAAATTTTGATACATTTGCTACTTGTTCGTTTTATAATCTAATAATACTTCTTCTTAATGATGCTCCCAAACTATAACTTTTCTTATCTTCTATTAGGAAATTTAAATACACATACTTAGAAGTGTTCTCTAATCGCTGAAAAAAAATTTTTTATACTTTGAGGCACTTAATTTTTGAAAAGTTGTCTGTTAAGGATTGTATATGTAACAGGTCGTTTCTCAATTATTAAGTGAATAATCTGTAATAGAAAGTTCGCAAAATATACTTTTAACATCAACTTTGGGAACGTCCTTAAATGCGTTTTTCGAAAATATTTTATGCTTTTATTCAAAATAATTTAGCATTTAAAAGTAAAAATTTGAAAATATGTCACATTTCAACTTAAATGGTTGGTTTTAAAAAACTATATCATTTAAGCAGCCTAAAAATGATTTAAATAATAAAAAACTTTATTAGTTTTGAATTGGATCTTTCAGTATCAAATTAATTATATATTTATAAGTTATATTTGTTATTAATTATTTTACTTTAATTTTGATGTGTGTTGATGAATGTGTTTAAATAAAACTCAACACCTGAGAAAAACGAATAAAAATTCCATTGCAGTTGTATATTTTTGTTAATTAACAAACTGACTGTCGAAAATTTCTTAAAATTGAGCTAAATACATTTGTCTTGACAGTAATCTAAAAACGTTCAGATCAGAAAACTCTATCCTCAACTTTATTGAAAATATTTTTTTAAGTTTACTTTGGCTTTAACCTTGTATAACTGCGATGGCGTCACTAGGACCTATATTACCTTATCATGAATCTTAAATTAATTCTACCAGAAATTTATGATAAAGATGGTTACCAAATCTCGTTTTATGTAATTTATGATTCCAATAAAAAGTTTATGTAATGAGTAATATTTAAAAGTTTTCTATTAATAAAAAAAAAACTTTACAAAATTTTAAATTGTAATGTAAAAAAACATTTTTTTATAATAAAAAAATCACTGAAATTATATTCCATTTAATAATACCGGATAAAGAACAAAAAGAGATTTCATTTTAATATTAAGATTTCAGATTTTTTTTTTTTAATTCACCCAATATTTACATATGAGAGTGTTTCTATTATACGTATCCCTATAGTAAAATGAAACACAATAAAACTCCTTTATTACGCAATAAAACAGAACAAAATACTGGTAAGGCTTAACGTGTCTTATTGTTAACTTGTGTGTTGGTACCAGTTCTTCCATTATTTTGATATGTGTATATGAGTGTATGCGTTACTGTGTGTTAAATGTGTTTATTGGAAAAACAACTGAGTAAATACACAATTTCCTATTTGAATCATCTAATAAACGACGTTGGTTCTTACTCGGAAAAAATTAATTATTTATCTTAATACGTGAAGCAAAAACTTTGAACCCCTTTTTACGGAAATTGGACGGACGGAGGAGTATTAAATTTGGCACAACTGTTGTTTACATAGAGACGAATTAGAGAATGCTAATATTTTTTTAAAATAAAACATAAAAAAATATATTAAATCCATTAATAAAACCTAACACACACTATGACATACACATATATAAGAGGAGTGGCTTATATTACTCACACCACCATACGCATGTATATATGCTTGTTTGCTTAATACACAGTTTTGCTTAAATTTTTGCTTTTGATTATGGTCGAATTTCGACCAATATAACGGAAAGCTAGTCATATTTAATTGCATGAATACATTATTCAAAAATTGGTTTTCTATAATGAAGCTATTAAATAACTTAATTATTAAATAACACTATTTTCACAACTTTTGTTTGAAACATTTTTTTCGTAAAATATTTGAGTTCTCCATTATTTTAGCTCAAATTTGGCTTAAAGCACTTAGAGGTAATAACAATACATATTATTATAATGCATTAGTATATAACTGTATAGATTGGATACTTATAGTACTTTATGAATGCTAATCAAAAATTAGCGAAACAATGATCTTCAATCATATGCCATGTGTCTAAACAATTAACTCTGTTAGTTAATATCTTACTTTTTTTAGTTTAAAATTCATTTATCAAATAACGATCACGAAAACAATATGTTTAGCAGTTGGAATCTTATGTCAAAATTTCTTTTGTTTATTTCCAATTGTTTTATTTACAAAGTAAGAATTATTTTTTACTTCAGTTTATTTGGTACTGATAGTATGACTAAGTGACAACAAGTACACCACAGTGATAAGAATATGTGTGGTATATTTTCTTATTTTCCATAGACATTATGTGTCGTCAATCTATTCACAATGTAAAAATACACACAGTGAATGAAATCCCATGAGGCCATGTAAATATATGGCTATATTGTCGACACACAGTAAATGATCTATACGATTCTATCTCATAATGTTATTCAACTTTCTTTATGTGTTCATTTTTTTTTCCATTCAATTGTGTGTTAATTTTGTATGATTTAAAATTCTCACAAATAATTTAAATTTACAGAAGAACAAATGCTCTCTCATTGGCATTTTATTTAAATAAGCTTTTATTTAACAAAATTTTAAAATACAAATTTTAATTGTACTGAAAAGTGGAAAAAAGTTACTTTAAAACATTTTTTTTCTTTTTTTTTTTTAATATAAACATTTTGATTTTACTTTTTAGTTCAAGAGTACCTCACCAAAATTTCATATCGTGGTCTATTTTCGTTTTTGTGTTATCTTGAAACCGGACAGCCGGTCAAAAGAAAATGAGCTAATTAGGTGATTCCTTTACATCTGTATCAAAATTTTACTTATTCGGTTAATATTTACTAGTGTTACAAACTTTAGACTAAAATCGGTAATATATTGACCTCGATAACAAATTTTTCTCGAAATCTGACACGATCTGTAAGCTGTTAAAATGTTTCTTGAACATATGCCAGTTTTTCTAGTGCATAATTTGTATTTGTTTATAATTGAAAGTGTAATCTTTTATAATCAATAGGAACTTTGTCGGTAGGTATTCAAAATGCTTTTAGATGAACACAATGATCAAAAGAAAAAAAACTAGTTGCTAACTAAATTGTTCATAATTATAAGAAGTGGAAGCATCGAGAAAACATACTTTTATCAAGCACCTTTATAAATTAAATACGGAATCATAAAATAATATTTTCAATATATATGTGATGTTTGATAATGTTATTATTTATAGTTAAAAATCATTGTTTTGTTCATTATAAACGTTGAAATATTGGTTATTATATTAATGTTGATGTAAAGAATTAGATATAGCTGTTATAAAATATTTTATTATAAATATTGTCTATATGTACCTGATGTACAGAACGTACCAAATCAATAACAGCAACGGTGTTTTTGATAAACATTAACTTTATGTGTGAATAACATTTTTTACAATGACAAATCACTTTTTATTGACTATGGTACCGTCTCTCTGACCTATGACCTAACAGCTGTTTTGTAATCTTGTAAAAAGTTCTTTAATTATAAGTTTCTGAATGTTTTCTAGAATTTAATTAAACCTAATAATCACAACAAGTATTTATTAAATTTAGCTACATACTTATAGTGCAAACAATCTTTAAATTTAAATTCGATATGTACATGTCATGGGTCACTGGGCGTCATTGGGCGGTGGTCGAATTGAGGCATTAGGTAATCAATTGATTACTTCAAAAGAGTGTATTAATTATGATCTGAATTTTTAAACAATAAAGATTATTCTTTAAAGTATCACAAGTATGTATTATTAATAATAATAATAAAATACATAATAATCATAACAAATAGATCTGTAAATAAAAATGTTTTTGTAAATAAAACTATTTTTGTAAATAAAACTGTTTTTGTAAACAATGATTGTAAATAAATAATAAACTATGACCTTGGCAAACAACAACAATATTAATGTAACAGAGTAACCGATATACATATAGACAATAAATAATGAATAAACTCTTAAGCAAAATAAATAACAATGAAAACAAAACAAAAATTTATCATCATTTTGACTTATTGGAAATAAAATAGAAATTATAAGTTTTCTGAAATATTTTTAGTTTTAGTAATTATTTGATAACAATAGTTTTTTATTTCGTTCTTGAGTCTATATGAATTTCAGTTTTTAACTCTGTTTATATATTGTTGTATAAACGATGTATAAACGAATTGATGTATTAAGAATACCGTTATCAATGTAGGAGGCTTTTGTGATTTGCATTACAACTACATTTTGACTATTTCTCGTATTGTATATATGTTCGTTCAATATGGTGATTTTCAAATAAATTCGAGTCGTTCCAGACAAATAACATAGTTGCCATTATGCAAGTGTCAACAAATGTCTACACTTTTAATGTTTTGTCTATCGAGGAGAACTTTTTCCTAATCAATATCCTGTATGTAAATTTAGGATGAATCGCTTTATGGATTTTGTAGTTTAATCTCTTATCTAAATATAAACCAAGTAATTTCAAAAAATTTATTAAAAAATTTAAATTCTAAATCATCAGAAAACACTCTAACGCGTAGTAAAACCGTTTTCTAAAATATAATTATTTATAATTTAAACAAACATCAGAATCAAATCGAAAAGGACTTAATTTTAAACTAAAAATTTACTTTAATAAAATACTTTAATAAATTGATCGTAACTTTTTATAAACATAAATTGGTTTGTCACATTTTGTACAACTTTTGTTATAAATATTACAATATGCACTTGATGTGATTGCATTCATTCGGTAAAATCGATCGTATCATCTATCGAATTCAACGCCTCAGCTATCATTATAGACTAAACATATAAATATTAAATATACACATAGTCCTTTTATTTTTTCCAATGTCTACGCTATTAATAGTTTCATAGTTTCATCATTTTAAAGTTTAAAGTATAAATAAATTAAATAATGAATTCACAGTTCCCCTATTTTATATTTTCTCATCAATAGTGATATTCTTTTACACATGGATGAATCTAATCTAAAGCTTTTGTACGATAATTATTTTCAAATTCCCGGTTTCTCTTTTCGGTGGTACTACAATAAACATATTTATGGAGAAGTAATAAAAATTATTATTTACAAAAACGGCAGTAGAACTTCCACTCGATGTTTGTTTATTTAAGTTTGTATAAGAAAGGTTTGACCACAAAAAACTAGGAAGTTCTCAATTCGACTATATATTTTTGGTTTGATACCTTAAAACTTTCGACTAGGTGAACTGATTTCGATGATTATTTTTTATTTGAAAGCTGATACATGTCGTGTGGTACCATTTTAAATTACTATGTCCATATTTGATGTCTCTAAGGGGAGAGAAGGGGAACAATTAATTTTTAATTAAATTTCATCCAAATGAAAAATTTTTCGTGGTTTTATACAGTGAAAAATAAAAAATAAATTAAAAAAATAACTTCCTCCAAATAAATGAACTAAAAAGTGATAAATTATTTCAAATTATCCTACTGACCAATTATCTTTCGAAGTCAGTACCCTATATCTTATCCTAAGCTACAAATTTGATTGATATGCGTCGACTGAGAAAAGTAATTGATCTCAAGAAAAAGATAATTTTTTAAATTTTAATAAAACTAACAATGTTGTTTTCAAAATGTAAACATATTATGAAATGTGAATATGTAGTCCTGATTTTTGTAAGTCAATATAATATCTTATATATTTAAATGAGCAATTCTTGTATATATATAAATATATATATATATATATATATATTTATACATATATAATTGGAATCTCGGAATCGGCTCCAGCGATTTTCATGAAATTAAGTATATAGGGGGTTTCGGGGGCGATAAATCGATCTAGCTAGGAATCATTTTTAGAAAATGTCAATAATGTTTCATGAGTTCATCATTTTCTAAAGTGTCATGACATTTAGAAAATGTCATGTTTATAATGTAGTCATAGCAGTGGCTTAGTGGTAGCGTGCGAGGCTCTTATACAGAGATCCCGCGTTCAAATCCCGGCTCGGCCGACGAATAAAATTAATTTTTTTTACATTTTAAAGTGAATACATTTTAATTTTTTAATTTTAAATACATTTTAATTTTTTAAAGTGAATAATATTTTTCAAATTATATTTTGTTATTATAATTGTATAATTTTTTATAATGCAATGATATATTTGTTTAATATTTAAAGTCATTGGAGTGGCTAAGTGTTAGCGTGCTGGAGTCGTCTTCCGCCTCGACGTAATATAATTTCCAAAAAACACAATTTATAAAAAAAAAAAAAAATACCGAGCAAAGCTCGGTCATCCAGGTACTATATATAATACAAATAATTTACCCTTTCTCACACTTTTGAGGAAACGGTTATTATGTTTATTTAATCAAGAAGAAAATATATTTAAACAAAAAATAGGTGGTAATGATCAAATATATGAGAAGTTTGCCAATAGATCCACCTTTTCTAGTTACTCCTAGAATTTATTTCTGGTATACATATTTTACAATTTTGCTGTTTTTAAGTTTTTGATCTTTTATTAAAAAATAATAAAAAATCATTTTTTCGACAATTACTTTTAAAATTAATTATATCATTTTCAACACATCACATATACAAATTTTTTAAAGCAGTTTTCTTAGCATTAATTATTGACAATAAATTGTAATTTTACGATAAAATGGCACAAATGATAGTAAAATTGTTTAGATAGATACTATAAAAATCTGATTACAAAAAGTGACCCGAATATAAATATAATATATACAAATAATTCATTCCATGTTTTTAGTATATGTTCTACATGTGTAACAAAAATTTAATGATGTATGACGCATAAAATAAATAAAATATTTGATGTAGCTTGTGCTTTCGTATGCTATAGTAATGTCTACTATGTTATATGTATATATGTATATATAGGTTGTATATTTACACTGTGTATTGGTCCGTTCAATTCTCAAAGTGTATTATACAATATGAGTTAAAAGGAGATAGATTATTTGGTTTATATTATTATATTGGTGTTCGTTCGACTACTAAGTGTCATGCCAATTGACCTAATGTACCAAACAACTGCCACTTACACTACAACCAAATTGTAACGAAGTACTTATACAATTTTCTATACATATTTCGTAAATACACATGTGACAATAATCGCACAGGTTTTACTTTAAAACGAATATGGCTATATGAAAATTTCGACCTCTTGAAAGATCTCTCATCCATGATATCTTAAGCTTCTTTTTGATGAATCCTTTCTTTTTTCGAAAATGGTCGATCTCTTGAAAGATCTCTCACCCAGGATATCTTAAATCCTTTCTTTCTTTTATAGTCTGTTTTTCAGCCTCCTGCTCCGCTTATACAAGAGAAACGCTTAAAATGCAGAAAAACGCTTGAAGACTCATAACATCGTTAATTTTGGTTCGATCGACTTGAAATTTTTACACAATATTCTTTAGATATTATGCATACTATTAAAAACACTTATAAAAAAAATAAACAAAATGAATCCTCTGCCCGTAAAGAATCAAACAATTTTATTTTTGTAATGCATTTTTCTTCTCTTTACCAATATTTTGCCTGTTATAAAAGAAGCTATTATATATAGCACAGGCATTTAGAAATTCGTTGAAAATATTACTACATATATAACAGGCTTTATCCTATTTGTATGAAATTGGTATGGAATACATACAACGTTGTATTTTCACATACATTTTTTCCTACATCTTTCTAATGTAATAAAATTTTAATGTTATTTGTTTATTATTTATACAATTTTATTGCATTGATTTTGAAATCAAGACGTGGTTTGGGCTCGCTTATCATTCAAAAATAAAAAAATATTTTAGTATTATATTTTGTCAATAGGGAAAATTGACATAATACTTATATTCATAATAAAACAGTATTATTTTTATCGATAATATATCATTAAATGTTAATGGTCGAATATCAAAACATTAAAATAAAGTCACAATTTTCAAAATGAAAATAATGAACATAAGCTTCATATTTATTTTATAATAAAAATATCGATTTGTGTATTTTCTATCAAATCAAGTAATAACCAACAATATTTTAATGATATTTATCGGATTACTACTCTAAATATTTTGATGATTATCCATAGATACGGTAATTTATCGTCCTTAAATCTTAATTTGAATAAACTTGTTGACATATTTGTTTTGAATTAAATCAATAATTGAAATATTTCTTCCAACGTGGGTTATCAAAGTTGCGTTATTGCAAGTTATAAAGCAGTTTCTTTATTTTTATTTCCTAATAGATTATTTAAAAAAAAATGAAACTGGAAAATAGATTTTTCGCCAAGCATTGGAAATCACCAAATTTTACCGTTCTGAAATTGATCTAAAATGCACATTCTAACTTTAGCCTTTTCATTTTTTTGAAGTTATCTATCAATATATATTTTGGTTCTTATTGTCGTCCGCGGTTCGATGTGTTCTAAGAACATTCACTGGAACGAGCTTTTGATTTGAAACTTTGTGCAATTCAATTGAGTTAGTTTAAAGGAAGCTGGATCTGAACAATCTACTTGTCTTTCAATTGTTTCAAAATAATATAATAAAAGTTAAGGTACATATTTCTTTATCATGAAAATAATATTGGAGAAAAAAATTGCCATATATAAATATTAATAGCCCAGTAAATGGACAGAAAACCCAGCATAATCTCATAATTTTTTCGAGTGTGGATTGACTAAATAGCCCAGTAAATTAAAAAAAATAGTATAATCTCAAAGAACAGTTTTTTCTAACCAGCTGTATTTAATAATATTATTATTATAATTCTGTTTTTTTTTCAAGCTTCATTTTGTATATTATATTTTTTCCCTGGATATCAATGTTTTAGGATATTGGACATAAACTAATAAAAAACATTCGACGAAAAAACGGAGATTTCCAATCGCCAATAGCTCTAAAAGTAATAACTTTTCTATTCATTTCAATACAAATTAATACTAAATTTTACTTCGAATACATCCATATATTGATATTAGTGGTTATTATCTTCATTAAATTTTCCACCATATAGAAAGAGTAGTTCTTACTCTCTGGGAAAATGCACCACTTGGGACCTTTATACTATTGTTTCTTGTGGTTTTTTCTACTTTACTGCTAAATTTTCGAGCTATTCAAAAAAACTCAAAAATATGCATAAAATGCAAAAATATGCATAAAAACATTACGAAACTAGGTATATTGATGATAAAATATTTCAGTTGCTATAACATGAAGCGTACGTTATTTTCTCTTTTTTTGGTTAGCATTCGAAAAAGAATGCGAAATATGCACACACGTCATCTAATATATAACCGACAACTTTTTTTACTTTCCATATAGATAGATCACGGCATTTGTGTGTTCACCTGCAATAAATTTTGATTCTTACTGTCACTTTCTGAGTAAAGGTGTGGCATATTTACCTAGTACGGAGGAATAATAGTACAGTATGTACACAATAGTACAATTTTCATATGCCTAATAACAATCTGATAATTAATTTTTCTGATTCATCTGTATATATGTAATAACAACATAATAAAAAACTGAAGCATATTTTATAATTAAAAATACAAAAATTGTGTAAAATTCTTTTATATCCATATCATTATTTAAACTATGTAGTATAGTATTTTTATTCTAGATTTTAGTTGGTGTAATTAAATGTCTAATTGGCAGTATTAAATAAACAGTTATCACACCCAACGTATCACACATACGTAGAGATTACAAGGTTGACCTAACATAATATAATTTATATTGATTCTAATATATTCAAGTACAGAATCTTTAAGAAAACTCGCTTATTACCACAAAAAAAAAAATAATAATAATAATAAACACAAAATCCTACGTAGTTTAATTATGGAATTATTGCCATAAGTCTATAACATATCTTCATAGTTTTATTGAAGTCGCTTCAACTTTAATTTTTTCATCTTCCACAGATTAACTTTTGACATGAGCGTAGATTTTAACGCAAGATCTTCAAACATATGGTTTAGATTATAATTTCATTTACTTGAATGCGAATGTACATGCAACTTGTGCATTAGCTCGATAATTCATCAAAAGCAAACAATCTGCTTAACAGATTAAGTTTTAAGTTAACCGGCAAAAAATGTTAAAGCTCTTGTAACTTCCGTCAATTTGAACTTACTTAGTGCACTTTACTTGTGCGTACTTTGGTGCGTTTTATTGTTTGTTTGTTGACATATCCTCGTTCTGTTTATTTAAAATATGTTAATCCCTTTAAACATATAAGTGAGTGAATTATATTTTGCATTTTCCTCAATTATATATTGAGATTATTTTATCAACTGTTGCAACAACAATATTAAAACTGCAAAATCTTAGCCAACTGGTTCATTTTTGTACTCCTTTTGTGAAATAATGAGAAAACTTTGAATGACTTGTGGAAGACAACTAATGATCCATAGCATTCCACACAAAGTCCACCGAATAATGTAGGGTATTTGAGTTTAAAAACGATTTTGAAAAACTATCGTGAATCAAAGCATCCTATGTAGCAATCTTCCCCCCGCTACGTTCTTCAATATAAAAAATAATTTTATCTATCTTTTTATATCAAGTAAAAAATAAATGAAATGAAGACCTTGTAGTAAAAGTGTGTTTCGAGTTCGTAAAATGTGAGAGAATTGAATTTCTGTTTTTAATAGCATCAATGTGGTGTATAAATGACATGATTTTATGTTTGTGAAATAATCATAAAATTTGTACATATAAAAAGACATTGTGTGTTGTGCTGTTTGTTATTTAACATAATAAAATTATAAATGCGAGAATTTACTGTTTTTGCCATTATTAAAACAAATTTTATAATTTATTATCAAATAATGATTTATTTTACCACTAAATACATACAACACATACATAAATGTTTTTATTATTATTATTATTTTGTTTGTACATCAAAATGTTCAACTTATAATTAAATTTGATTTTTATATGCATAACATTTATTTAGTCCATAATATTCGTTAATGAAAATATTTTTTAGTCTATACTTTTGATTTTATGTTACCCCAATACTTCTTATCAGTAAAATATAGTTAGTTGACCGAACGAATGGTGTCTATGTTTTAATTAAACGAATTTTCATTATGTCTATGTATGTTTGTATGTACGTTATTACTTTAATTTTAATATTATAGTTTAATTTATTTTTTTGGAGTTCGATTACATACTTTAGAACTCTTGGAAATATAATTTCATTAATGCATAAAAATAAATTCATTTTGAAAAAAAGAAAAATAAAATACTGTAGTATACACATTACACATGCAACATACATGCATCAATTCAACATACATGTTGATTCGAAAGTCTTTTATAAATAATTTTAATAGTTCATTCCCGACAGTCCAACGGTAAAAGAATTAACTTAGTATTGTACGTATGTATAACACAAATACAGTATTAAAAGTGATGGCTATATTTTTAACGTATTGTACCTTTATAACTTACACTACGATATATAAACACATACACTCACTCACTATAGTGGGCAATGCATCCCTTTTTTTAGTTATTAAGAACATGTTAGTTATTAAGTTACATTTTAGTTATTAAGTTTTTTATATAAAAAAAGGAATCCAAATCAAAGGGTATTAAAAGAACATAATAACCATTAAATTATCCATGATTTATTATTTCTGTAGTTTGCCAAAATCGTACAGGTGATAGAATAAAGTAACAAACATGTGATGTTTCTCGTAAATAAATAAGAAAGTCACCATTTTTTATAAACAATAAAAATTGTTTCAATTTTTTTTTCATAATAACAATCTATTAATATGAATTTATTTTGTATTATTACCACTATTACATTGAACATGAATTGTTTTTTACTCTTATGTAAAGAAAACATTGATTTTGCATAGTCATAATTGTTGCCATCGATTTAAAATGGTTAGTGGATTTGATTGCACGGAATAATGGGCCTTTTCTTACGCATATGCTATTAAATAAAATCGTGTTTTCGTAAATCTCGAACTTTATAAGAGCAAACGTGTTAAAATCTTTGTATAATTTGGTATGGATTGCTACATATCCAAGACTAAAGGTATGGATGGATTATAATTATTAAATGTATGTTGTAAATCTATTAAGGTATGAAATTACATAATATAACATACATAACATTACGTAACATTACATAATCGGATTATCGGCTTCATTCCTCCTATTATATGGTATGCATTATAATTACATATAATTGTGTTTATGTCTTACAGGATTATTATTAATATTATTATTGTCCTTTTAATTAAATTAATACAATTTGTCAATGAATTATTATATTGTGAATGTGTCTTGTATAGTCACTCGTACTACAGGTATGTATAACTTGTATATAATAGATTGTAAATATAATATGATGTATTTTGATTATCACTCTAGAGTCTACAGGTACAAACCGTTGTTAATTACATTTTGTTATAAGTAATACATGTCTTATTAGTAGTACAAGTTGTTCGGTACAAGCAGTAATCAATACCCAGGTATTAGAAATGGCTGATTTGTTATTAAAAATAATTATTTATAAATATTCACATAAAAGTAAAAACTAAAAATTTATGTTTCATTATATAAATGAATATATATATATATATATATATATATATATATGATATTAGTAGAAATTTTGTATAAGATTGGCGATATAAAGTGGACAAAGGTTAAATATACAATACAACAAGTGAAGATAATAAATAAAAGAGTTAATTGTTTAGATACTCGACATATGATTGAATTGAATTTTTTTGATTATATTTAATTAACATTCATAAAATACTATAAATATTCTTTCTAGACAGTTGAATCATATTAATATCTATTGTTGTTACCTATTTGTGTTTTAGACAACTTTGAGCTAAATTTGTGATGAACGAAAATATTTTACCAAAAACTTTCCCCACAAAAATTATTTGATTCACAAAAATTTACATTTTTGTATAATTTTTATTGTATCTTTTATAGTTTAAGAATTGGGCCAAGGATCCATTGGAACAATGTTGCTCATTCACGAAGTTATACTCACTTTTTATGTTTCGAATACGTCATCAAAATTACAGCTCGCTATCTTTATTTGTTTTTGAGTTATCGTAATGACGAAAGGAAATATAGGGATTTTTGAATGTCAAGTATTTATCACTTTATATGTTAGTGTTTAAATATTATAATGTACTTAATAAAGCAATCATGCTTTAAATGATTAAATTATTCGAATATTTCTATAATCCAATTAAATGATTAAATTAATCCAATCTTTAAAATTAATGATTATCAATAAAATTATTAAGAAATTGTAATTTAATTATCAATAGATAACAAAAAATGGATTGCTGTAATCAATTAACATTTATTTTTTATTCGAAAATTTAATTATATTTTAAAAATTAATCTACATTACCTTTATATACTATGAAAGTTATACAAAAGATCTGATTTAATGTTGTAAGTTAATTATAATAATAATTAAAAAATCTTAGGCAATTATAATGCATGTTTTATACCGCCACTGTTTAAAATAATATGTGTTAATTGGCATAAAATTACCAAAAAAATTCATTTAAACGTATGTCCAAAAGCAGTTGTTACGGAGATATTGTCCCATTCCACCCATAAATATTCAAAATATTCATTGTATATGTCATATACAAAATGATTCAGCTTCCTAAACATAAAAAAAACGCAATTTTAAAGAAGAGAATATTCGTTCTTATTTGCAAATTATTAAACCAATGTAATTAAAAATAAAAATCTTTTAGGTTATCTCAATTATTTTTAACTATTACAAATAGCAAATGATTATAATGTGTGAAAACCGTAAGTTTTTAAATACTAATAAGATAGTTTATTTATAATTTAAAAGTTAATTCGAGTATTTCTCAATTTAGTATTTGTATTATATATCGACATCAACATGGAAATAGGCGTTTATTGGTCTGTCTAGCCCTCTTTTTACACAATACCATTTGATCAAATTCTAAAAAGCGAGTGGCTAAACAATATAGACATGCGAATTTCAATGTAAAAATGATACATTAAAATGTTGAACAAATATAATAATAAATTAAGAACTTTTCTAATAATTAGTATTTATATTTTTATTTAAGATAAAAAATGGTTTTTTACTACACATAACAATATTTGCTCCTTCAAAAGAATAACATAAACACTTTAAACAAAAATTTATTAATGTGAATTTTTTTAGCACTTACATATGATAAGATATTACGAACTCACCTCTATTTGCCTGTATAAATGGTTTATTACAAATTAATTACATAAATTTTATATTATAATGATAATAACTTTTCAAAACCATCGATTTTGTAAACTGACGAGAATATCGTATTAATATATCCATATATATTATAATCAATACAAATTTAATCGCTACGTTTTAGGATCCACGGTTTCCCATCAGAAATATGAAGAATATTTTATTACAAAACTAAAATTATCCAAATTTAATTAAAAATATTTAATTGTCACAATCAATAAAAAGTATTAACTTCCTGTTAAAGGACAGCACTTAAATTTACATTTATTTCTTCAAATGTTTTTACAATTAACGATGCAACACTTACTTATTTATTTTAAAAGATTTATATCAAGATCAAGAACTGTTTTATTTTTCATAGTTGACCACGATCGCATCGCGTTAATTGATTGGCCTTTTTTTTCTATATCGTGTACCTAGATAGTACCCGTATTTGAATGAATTTGTTCAATGAATGTTCTAGCCGTGAAATTAAACGCCTATTTCAAAGTTGACTACTGCGTCATATACATTCGACATAAGAGTTTTATATACATACCTACATTCATTTCAAACATTGATTTGTTGTTCATTTTATCCATCCATCCACTTATATGTTTAAACTTATAATTACAAAGTTTATAGTTGTAGAACTAACTATACGATTTATAATACTTTAAAAAACATGGTAGATATATATTAAAAGTTGTATGTTTATTTTCTTATAAATTATTATTGAACTGTTAATATTTTATGTAAACAATTTTATTAATATAAATTCTTTTTTCTTTTCTGTTACAGGGATTACTATTATGATAGGTAAGTTTTTTTTATTTATTTATTTAAAACTTATAGGCTCTATATACACAGTTAATTTGTTCATCAATCCTACCTTCAATTGTTTCGTTGATAGTAAAAAATTGGTGGAATAAATTCAGTAGACCATATACTATCAACAAGTATTTGCCATCTAAATAATTGATAAAAAATTAATAGATGAACAAATTGTGCAAGTTTGTAACCGGTTTTGACAACAAAAACTTTATTTTGAACAAATTAATAAAAAAATACACAGTATAGAAACTATTAAATGAGAAACAAAATATCTTCTGCAGAATGTATAACATGACCACCATGAGTTAAATTACACTTTCGAAAACCTACTATGATTGATTTAAATATGAAAGCATATATTTAACATCATAATTATTTGCTGTAAATTTAACTTATCTAAATCGTTATCAGTCCAAATTTTATTATAATTTAATTTAATATTTTTTACCTACCATGTAATTTGGTCGAGTATGTGAATATTTTCTAGGAACTCGTATGGTAGGAATACAAATAATAGAAATACTTAAAATAATAATTTTTCAAGCAAATTGCAACCAAATTTCCATAAACCTTTAAATTAAAAAAT
Organism: Chrysopa pallens; assembly: GCA_020423425.1. Taxonomy (NCBI): domain Eukaryota; kingdom Metazoa; phylum Arthropoda; class Insecta; order Neuroptera; family Chrysopidae; genus Chrysopa; species Chrysopa pallens. The sequence continues at coordinate 60,781,687 of CM035593.1, read as the reverse complement.
TTTAATTTCTTAATCATTTGTAGCTCATTTCCCATTATTTGCTTTAGAAACTTAATAAATCGAAAATACATCATACGTTGTATTAATAAAAATTTTCTTTTTGTAACAAACAAATGATAGATTTTCTTATCTCATTGGAAGACATGTGTCAAATATGAGTTTCAGTATGATTAGTATCATTGCCTTTTCGACGGTAATTATTTTGTAATTATATAATGTTAAATGTATCCACCAGTTTACCAATTTATTTATAAAACAAGTCAGTGACGTATGATCGCTATCATATTATCATCGTCATTTGACTCTATTACATTCATAAAAGATTCATCATTGTCTATCGCTAATAGTGTGGCTCGTAGCTGCAATATGAGCAACAACACAAGCGCCACATATATATACAACATGTTTTTACTTGTTAAATGTTAATGAATATACAAACATAACATACAATTTGTATAATTTGTGCATTGGAAAGCAAAAACATTAAATACAAAATTGAATCATTATATAATTTATATACCTTTCCTGCCTGCATACACACAAACAAACACATACTTTATAGTGGTGTATTTCTGCCACTGTTCACAAACATTATGCAATTATATTTAAAAACGACTAAAACTGTATAATTATTAAAGCCATGTGTAAAAATAGAAGTGTATTTATATTATATTTTTATCTGTACATTGACCAGAATCTAATGAATGAGTGTACTAAATAAAACTTGGAATAATATAACATCATAATGATTAACTAAATAATGTTCTTTTTTTACACGTTATACCTTTCCACGATTAGCTTTATTGTGTCCGGTTGGAAGAACTAGATTGATTTTAAACTACGTGATGAGCTGGAGACTTGAAATTTATAACAAAGTTCCGAATTGGATGGCAAAAAATAATATAATACAATTATTTTATTGAAAAATTTTCTTTAATACTATGTACAAAGTTAAATAAAAATTTTTTTGCACAATTGTATAAATTTTGGATCATTTTAACCGTATCCAAAATTAATAAAAATTTAAATGCTTCAATTTTTGACATAAAATCGCAAAACTTACAATTTAAAATTATGTAAACCATGTATGATTGATTTGTTGAATATTTCTCCTTTATTCTTTGAATTTTTCCAGATAAATTATTCACATTAAAAATTTAGTACTTAAATATCCTGAAAATTACTGAAAATCACTAGAAAAATGTGAGGCACCTGCTAGTGCGATCTTAAATAAAAGCTTCTTGACACACCTATCAGTTTTATGAAGACAGAATAGCAATTTTATAATTATTAATGAGAACTTTTTTCGAATAAATTTCGATTTTTTGCCCCAATGTCTTAGATCAAATAATTATGTATTTTTATAAATACGTATTTCGACTACAAAGTAGTCATCATCAGTATGAATTAGATAGTTGTTATGATGTTGCTCTGAGGAGATGCTACATGATTGAGACCGTCGCCAAATTAGCAACGAGTAACATCTCCTCAGAGAATTAAAACTAGCTAATCCATATTGATGATGACTACTATGTAGTCAAATACGTATTTATAAAAATACAAAATAATTTGATCTAGGAAATTGGGGCAAAAAATCGAAATTAACAGAATACCAATTTTAGTGAATTTAGAATTTTATACAATCTTTACTACTACTAGTAAAGAAAGTAAAAATTAATAGTTGACAATAAGTTTATTTTACTAGAAACCGGAAATAATAGAAAGATATACGTGCCCTTCAATATTGGGCATTAAATCCCTTCAACTGATAACTTTGAACTGCTATTCTTTCCTATCCTTCAAGTTTAACAAATCGGTAATGAATTGAATTTTTTACAGTGTTAGTTTTTTTTTTATGCAAGTATTGACATTGGCAAGTAATTTCGTAAAAATTTTACAACTCTCCAAGCGCATGTTGTCTTATCAGAAAGGCTAGTTATTCATTATCTAATATATTTTATAATCAATGTTTTGCTTTAAAAAAATGATGTAAAATAAATTGTACATTTACTTTTATACACGTTGTACGTAATATAATATCTATAATATTGAATTGAATTGAACAACGAACGAACCGAACATCGAAATCTAACGATGAGTAACGCCTGTTCATTTTACATGTCGTATTAATTAAAACCAACAAATTGGAATACTATCACCCCATCAATGTCGTATTATATTCATTTTACATAGATATCAAAAGTACAGAGCGTTTGTTAAATATTTAAAATGAGCTACAGTAATTATATACAAGAAAATAAGAGTACAATACGTTAATCTCAACCTCGAAAGGTAATTGGTTACAAGGAAATTATTTATAGAAGATTTTAATTTAAAATTATTTTTTACTTTTTAGTGCTTTTTTTGAATTTTTATTTTTTACTTTTGAGGGTTGAAGAAAATCGGAACTTAGTTTCCCTTAAGAAAATGTTAGTTTCCTTATCATGGTACCATTCTGGAGATATTATTTCGCAACAGTAAAAGAATCATCAAAATCGATTCATTAACGACGAAGTTATCCGTGACCACACCAAAAAAATAAATACGCTGTTGAATTGTGAAACCTCATTTTTTGAAGTCGGTTATCAAAGTAGTCTCATCTAATTTTCGGGATTTGATTTATTGAACGTAAATTACACAAAAATAAAATCATTATTTTTCGAACGTCAAATATAAAAAAACTCAGTCTAACAACAAACAGAAATTCATGCCAGAGGAACAAAACAAATTTATTCCATCGATAACTTCAACCGAATAAATATCCATAATGCCACAACAATACGTGATTTTGCTTGCTATCGAAAAAATTACGTAATTTAAATGAATCTTAGTTTTAAAAGTCAAGTTCTTTAAAGAACATCGTGAGTATCAAACCTTTGATCCTTTGTTAACTTAACCGACTTTTTTTTTTTTAAATCGACTTACATTATTTCTTGAACTATAACCCTAAGCATATAGGCAACAAATATGTTTTTATATGGTTATATGAGCAACATCCTTTTGTATGCTTTCGTGCTTTCATAGTATTTTTATTCATATTATATTCGTTACTATATTTTATAGGTGGTACACATATTGTGTAAAAAGTTATCACTATGAAAACTAATAATTATTTGAGTTCTATATAAAAATCTATGAACCTGTTTTTCCGCGAACGTAATATTTTTCCAGCTGCATGGAGTATAAAGATACATTTACAAGTTTTTATTCATGATTTGTATTTATGAAAAACCCGGCCTGTTTTTGTTTAAAACTATGTGTAATTTTATTTTAAAATTCATAGTGGAAAATAATTATATATTTACCGTACTTATTAGATTTTTTTGTGTACAATATTTATATTTTAAACATAAATTTAAAAAATTTCATTACAAATTTAATTTGAACAATTTTTGTGTTAAATATCAGTAATAATTAAGCTTAAAACTAAACTATTCATAAATTTATTTGCATAACTGATTCGGAGATTTGATGCTTTTAGACTCTTTGTTGGCACAAAATAATTTATGTATAAATAAATTTTTCATGATAGAAATGATAAAAAGGTACGTTTAAAATGTATTTAAAGAATCCATGAATTCTAAATTAACAAAAGTATTCATGGTTGTTCTTCACTGTCATGAATATCTTGTAGTCTGTTGTGGCTTAAACGATGGATTCTGGAACCTTGTGGCACAGTTCATCGCTTTTATTCTTGATGAAAGGCAAGCAGGTAGTCGCAAATAGAACAATAATGTGATTTTCTAAGCTCCTATTCCAATATTTCAATATTTTCAATAATTCTCTATTTTCTAGCCAGACTATCTATATGCATATGTATGTCGGTTATAAAATAATATAATGTAAAACAAATGTCGTCAATATGTTATTATATAGTTAAACTCTCATTATTTGCATCTCAATATTTTACATCCTCAATTGTCTATTTTCTTATTTTTATATACACACATTGTGCGATTTTTCATTTTGTAAATAAAAAATTAATCTAGTACAAAAGTGCACGCGTCAATAAAACAGCACTAATAACACAAATCAATTTTTGTTTTTAAACACCAACATACTTTTCGAACAATTAACCCATTTTTCCTGTATTGTGTTATTTTTTTCCAATTCAAAATATTTTACTGTATTCTGATGCAATTTTTTCGCTGTTATTATGTGTTTTATGTAAGACATCGTTCTGGCATTTGTAAGTACAAAGACTTTGTAAAATATTGATTAGGAAAAAAAAATATTTTTCAACTTTTGATAAATCATGAAGCAATTTCTTTATAATGTAAGACGTATACATATAAATTAAATCACCCCGTTATATCAAGAATGCAACGCAAAGCATAAACCTATGCTGATATAAACCCTATCCATTATAACACATTTAAAATGATATATTTACACTGTATCATCTTAAACGCTGCTACTATGGCTTACCACACAAATTCAGGCAGAAATGAAAATTGATAAGAATATTCCAAAACATCGATATATATTAAAAAAATCGCAAATCGGTGACCAATTTTTTTTTAAATACAGGAATTACGATTTTGATTTGAAATGACTCGCAAGATAATAAAACGACATTTTTATCTTCAAAATTTAAAATATTCTACGTACATGTACATATTAAAATATTAGATATACATTTGAAATATGCAATAACAATAATAAAATTGAATTCTATTGTAGCAAGATTCTAAATAAAATACATTTTCTTCTACATCCATACAAACGTATTTTATAATACCTATTTATAAAATGAATTTTATAGTGTATCTTGCTTGTGTATTGCAGTTGAACCTACATTAATACAAACCAAATCTTTTAGTATCTGTTAGTGAAAAAAATTTTCAGATGTTACCATAAATGAGAAATAAGTGTTGTAATGTGAGCCACTTAATCAAAATCGAGCAAGAGTTGCAAGTTTAATGAATTTATTTAAAAATTGCGCCATATATCTGGATTACAGTTTCCATTTCTGCAGTCGAAATTTGTAATAGTTTTCAGGGACTGGCAGTAATAGCTTACTTTGGTTGACATTCAGATGGTTCTCTCAGTCCCACAACATAAATGAGGAGTAGCTTGCTAAATTAAAGTTAAATAATTCCAAAGGCGTAATGTTGCTATTCTAGATGAATTAATTCAAGTTTCAATGAGGATTATGTTCATTATTTTAAATGGAATCTTTTATCATTTTTGTTGCTGATTTTGAATTTTATCATGAAAAAGGTAAAACTTATGGCTGTTTATACAAAAATAAATAGCATTTTTTGAGATTATTATTTTCGACCTAAGAAGTTACATTCTAATTGATAGAGTTTTAAGTCGCTCATAATTGAATTGTTGCCTCACTCTTGCGACATCTTAAAAAATTCTTTTCAATGGTAATTTAGACGTCAAAATCAATAATAATAATTTTTACGTATTATTTCAGAAGTCATATTCGTATGTTGGATATTATCTCATACTCATAATCTTTGCACCTACTTCAAAATTCAAGCATGGATCATGGCGATTTATCATATAGTTTTTTTAAACTCAGTGATATGGAAGCCAAGTTTTACTGTATTATATTTATTGTTCATGATGGTATAAAGAAAACTTTACAACTAAACTAAACTGAACTAAAATGCACAACACAATAAAATAAATTCGTCTTTGAATAAATATCATTATATAATATATTAACACCTTTACTAGAACACTAAAGGAATGCCAGAATCGGCACGTACACTAAGTCATCGTTGGTTCATCTTGACATCAGGAAATCACGATTCTGAAATAATTATATATTCTCTAATTACTAACTATTTCTCTTTTATAATCTAGTGTTACTTTATATCTTATGTATTTCTCAACAGGGAAGGGCTTAAGAAAAATGAAGATGATCCTTATTTCTTTATAACCTGTATATGTATTAAGTATGCAATTGAGATTTATAAAAGTAATGCTTGAAAGAATTAACTCGATTTATCCATGTTTTTTGAATTTTTTTCAATGTCAAGTAAAGATAATCGCCGATTATCATATACAGATATATATATATATATATATATATATATATATATATATATATATATATATATATATATATATATCAGCTTTACTTGTGAGAAATAGAAAAACTTGTTAGGCTAATAATAATTGAGACACATGCAATTTTTAAGACGTATATTGATTTGGTGAATATGAGTTCTCATATAGATCTGATGAAAATCAATTACAATGTTGAATCAGATAATTATACATTCTTTTTTTACTAATTAGACCTTTTTAGAAACTGGAAAAATATTATCGCTAGTTTTTTTTTTACGTTTTAATTTACCAAAAATCATTCTTGAACTTAATTTTAATGTGCTAATAAACTAATCAAAATATTTGAAGATTGCTAACTTTTTTGTGCACCATATTAGGTAATAAAGAATGGCATCATGAATACAAAATAGTACATTTGGTGCTGAAACACGAAAACAAGTTTTAGTTTGTTAATTGTCTGTCATATTTGATTTTAAATATGAAAATCTGTTTTCAGCTTTAATCTTAAATTCATGATTTTGAAGGGCTTTCACATATATTAAGTTTTAAATCTAGTATACAAATCTCTATTCCATTTTGAGTTAATGTCATAAAATTATATGATATATATATATTTGAATAATTATTTATTAATAAGTTTATCAAACACTGTGTTCTCTTTATAATAACGTAAAGTATTATTTATGATATTTCGATATCATAATTTGTTGAGTTAATATAAATGAAAGCTTTAGTAATTAAAATTTTCTGAGGAACAGAGAATATTGGTTTTTTGTCTAAAAAAAATATTTATATTGACTGAAATAAAAAAGTTGAAAATCGTGGATGTTTTTTTATTTCATTCACTTATGCATAGAGTTTGAAAACACCAAACTGATTTTGATGATCATTAGTACTTAATAATATTAAAAGTCAGGGTCACATAACAATGCAGAAATCATTACGAAACAATTTTTGCAAATAATTCAGACTCTTGATTTCATCTAATTTTTCTTTTTTAAATTTGAATATCGAAATTTTATCTTAAAAAATTATGGGAGCAAAACTGTTCGAAATGGAAGTTAATGATTAAATATAGTTAGAGTAACCTTACTTTAAATTAGTTCTTTTTGAATTCTAACAATATCTGTAGATTTATACTATTTTAAAAAAATATTTCCAAATCAAATATAAATCATACCAAAAAAACTGAAAGTTTGTGTGATATTTGCAAATTGCTTTTCTTTGATAATGGAAATAATAAAAAAAAATCTAGATTCAAAAACATTTCACGAAATTATAATTGGACAATAAGCAAAAATCCCCAGTTCAAAAACCCAATAATAAAACTGCAAAAAACTTTTAATTTTTTAGTGACTATAAAGTCAGAGGAAATTTTGTAACATTATGACAAAAAATCATATAGAAATTGTACGTATGAAAATTTTTTTCTTCAAATTTTTTTCCAATAGGTTGTACATTAAAAACCTCAAACAAATATTCATCCATTTTTAAATTATAATTATTGCATACTCAAATTTAATAAAAGTTTAGTTTTTTAAATGAATTACATTCAATTGTCATTTAAAAACCACAAACGTAGATATATTTCATACTACCATAATAACAGAATCAAAATGAATCAATGTTATATTTTTCAAATAATAAACACATTGTGTATTTAAGTTTTAGTTTCCTACCTAATTTAAAACAAAAACATTTTCAAAACAATTATACAACCCCAAAATTAGTTTTCATTTGCTTTTATTTAATATGTAATAAAATCAAAATTATAGAATAAGTAACTACAAGCAGTTACTTTACACCTATACATACAATTGTAGTATACAAAATGCTTTTTGTACCATAAAGAATAAATTGTAGAATGTATGTAAACGTACGTAAAGTAACTAACTACCTTATACATATTTAGGTATTTTAATCTAAAAGTTAATTAACACTTTCTCAACCAAAATTCAATGTCCCATTAAAATTTAAATGATATCAACAATGATGTGTTTCCCTTATTTTCGGTTGCTATTTTACTTTTCATATTCCATAAATGACAAATATCATCTAGATGGTATGTACACGATAAAAGTAACATAATCAGTCTTATTATAATGTGGCTTGTGATAAGTACACCCCCTACTCTCAAGTTAAAATAAGGTGACGGTGATTTACTTAAAAAATATCAATATATAAAAGGAATTCAATTGACATCTGTGTTATAATTCTTTGACGAGTCAGGTGACAACGGTAGTTCAAAAAGCATGTTTTCGCTTACCCTCAGATAATATTTTATAAGATTTTCTTTTTCTTTAAATTTGGCTTACAAAAACATCAATATTTTCTTTAGAAATGAGTTCATAAATTTAATTAGCTCAGTAGAAATTTAATTCGAAATGTATTTATACGTTCAATAGAGTGTTTAAAAGTTATTTTGAATGACTGAAATTCAGTATCATATCTCCGTCAAGTAAGTAGATCAAAGTATTCAAAATTTAAATATATTCAAAATTAGGTGCATTTTAGGTGCGGCAAAATTAATTTATATACTAAAATTTTGAATTAAGAATGCCGGAAATTACTGATTCACTACCATGAATAACGCTTTAAAAAAGTGTCCAGCTAATAGTGACATATCGAAATAACAGAAAAAAGTATTAAAAATTGAATATAAACATACTCAATATTAAGTGCTTTTTAAAATTGAGTCGTTAAGATGCACTGCTGCCGTGATATCACGCTGGTTAAGCAATTCTTAAATAAATTAACTCTAATAATATAATATTAGTACTAAATAAGATGTATTAATAATGTAAGATATTTCAAAATTCAGCATTTAGAATTAATGAAAAATAATTGTTGCAAATTGGAGCATGTTTAATCAAGAAAGTCGAAACCCTTTAAACATCTCTGTTAAGATTTAGAATAGCAGATGCAAGTATAATGCTATCTCAATTATTTAAACACACTCGGTTACATCGTATAATTATACAAATATACATCCTAAACGATTTCGTAGAAAACTCATTTATTATCATGCTTGCAGCGACGCACAACACAAACACTCAATTCTTGAGTAAGAACTTTAATATTATTATATATTTTCTTCGTAAAGCTTATCAAGAACCAGTAAAACCGAGCTTGTGGATTTTCGTTTTTACTTTCTTTACTTGGTATACAATAGAAAAAAGATGGAATGTTTTCAGATCATTTTTTCTACTTTTGACCCCAAAAATATTTGTTTTTGAAATTTGGTGATAAAAATATTTTCTGAACCACAAGTTTCGATCATGAATTTCTATATTTATGCTTCGGGTGATTCAACGACATGAACAACCTATTGACGATTCCTGACGATACATGATTTTTCAACGGATTCTTTGCTTATGTGGACTTGAAAGGTAAACAATTAATAGTAAAAATAATATATCTTTCTAAAAGTTTGTGTTCAAAATAACATTAATCTATAAAAAGGAACAAAGATATTACAAAAACAATTAAATTTTTATTGGTAAGAGTTATAAAATGTGTAAGACGTAATACACATTTGAAAGGGTCAGAAAATTAAATCAAAGTTAAATTATGACTCCGCTCGTATAAAATAAATTAAACAATTATATTTTGGAATTTATATTATTATACTTACAATGAAATAACAGTACTTTACATGATTTGATCGTAATATCTGCAATTCTACAGGATGATCGTAAAACGTAAACTTAAAACATTGAAATGAGATGTTTTAGTGCTTGAAAAAAAATTTTTTTTTATTTTTAGTTTTATTTTTTGCCTAAAATTTACGTATTTTATTTTTAAATGTTTTAAACGACTAAAAAGTTGTTATACGTTATCTAAGATATATCTCCTTTTCAAATAATCAATGAAAAATTATCCAAATCTGACTACTGTGCAAATATTTTAACGTGAACATGCTTGAATAATGTGCATGAAGAGAAAGTATAGCACAGTATTTTGAATATAAGGGAGGTTCGATGTTGAGCTAACGATCAAGCACTATGAATGGTCTGGCAATTCACAAAGTGGCCAATTAATACATTTTAGTAGATCACAGGGCAAATATTATCCTTTTTTGCTGAATAAAAATTGAATAATCCAAAAATATAATATATTTATATCCTAGGACCAAGATACTGTTTTTTATAACTTGCATATTTGTTCTATAAAGGAGTTTATTCTTGTAAAGACATATTTAAGAGGTTATTATCTTTAAAATACTGAGTAAAATGAAACAGACAGATTGAAACTGTAAACATGACAAATATTGACAAATTAGGGTTTTAGGAAATCAATTTTATTCATAATTTGTCTGTTACTTTTCCTGTGAAAGTAAAATAAATTATAGAATTATTCACCATTTATATAATTTAATTTTTACAACTGAAAAGTTAAGGTAAATGAATTTTCTCGATCTTTTGCCTAAAAATCGCTTATATACCGAGATATTGCTGAACGATTTTGCTGATTATTTCTGATTGGATTTTTTGCCGAAATGAGTTCGCTCCGAGATTGAGTGCATGGCCAAAAATACTTGTTGCTAATTTTCAGATAATTTTCTATATATTTTAACCTTTCGAAGAAGAATGGAACAGATTTATAGCTATTATAGCTTTTAAATTTGTTGTTCTGTTTGTTACTAAAAGAATTACACTCAACTTTTCATCATCATTATGATTTTATAGTAAAAATTATAGAGTAAGTGAATTCAATATAGGGTATTGATTAAAGTCAACCTCTGGTAAATATTACTCTTAATTTGTTTAGAAAGTCTTTAAGACTTTTAGAAATCTTTCATAATAATTTGAAAAATTTTGTAAATGCTTGTTTTCTCCGCCTACTTGATAAATGATGGGAATATTATGAAAACAGTTTGAAAAATGGCTTTTACTTTATTTTAACTAAAAAGTACTTTAACTTTATTTTAACTTAAAAATTATTTAAATAAGGCTTTTTGCAAATAAATACCTTGAAATAGTAATGCATCATTTTGTTCTAACCCTGTATGATATATTAACATGCAAGCTTTGTTTCGATTGGGTAAAAAAGTATTTGTCTGGTCAATATGGTAGAATATTCCACATGAAACACTACTATACCAACATAATCAACATGCAGCATAACTGTATAACACGTTAATACATAACAGTTTAATACCAAAAGAAGTGTTTCTAACAAAATTCAATTAACTTTAATAGCGAGATCAGCTATTTATTCATTCAGTTTTGCAGTCACTGAATACAAAAACTAACTTGGAAATATAAGGCAGTAAGCAGTAAATGACGACAGACAGGAGGCCATGTTCACTTCATCTATGTTGAACCCGTCATGCTACCATCGAAAATAAAAACGAATATAATATGAGGTATAATAAAACGACATCGCGTATAATTTATTTTAAATAAAAAAAATTATTTTTTTTTTTTGTATCCCTCTTTTTCGTTCTTACTACAAATTTGTTATATCATTTGGAAAATTGTAATCAAATACAATTTCTTCTAAATATTTTTCGTATTTTTTATGTTATTTTTTCGTTAAAGTTCTTTTTAATATTTAAATAATGTGTTTTAATGTAAATAGATTTTTATTTTTATTTTTTCTACGATATCGGTGTATATTTATTTAATAGATCTCTTTACTGGCGTTAATCGTAAAATATGTACAAAAAAATATAGAAATAAAGTCAGAAATATAACATTGTACCTAAAAAATAAAATGTATATAAAAATTATTAAAGTCGAACATTTAGTAAATAAGTTATTTCAATCCAGATATTAAATAAAATAGAATTATTTTCTTTGAACCTCTTTAACTATATAATTCGCTAGAGAAATTTTTTGTTAGAAAAAGCACGTGGTCAATGTGAAAAGTAACAGTCTATATTCGCTTACATATTAGTGATGACAATCATGGTCTTGGTCTTGGTCTTACACACTATGTCTTATCCTTGATGTTGCTTAAATACTCAGTATTGGTCTAGCTTATATAGTCTTGATCCTGGCCTTGTCTGGTTTTGATTATTTGGTCTTATACTTACGTTTTTTTTTTTTTTTATTTAATTTTTCTATTAGCTAAATGCAAGACTAAAATAATATTATTATTAGCTTAGTCTTACATTTAGTCTCATTATGCAAATCATTACACAAATTATGCTCATCACTATTAACTATCATTCAACGAGCTTTAATAAACCAAAAATCCAAAAATTCAACGGAAAATCAGAAATCAGAAGTAAGCAGAACAAAATCACATTTTACTAATTCTTATTTTTAAGTTAAGAACTAGAATAAACTGATAAAACGATGAACACTTCATCATTTTATACAACAAAGTTTAGTTAATTAGTTAATTGTGAAAATTGTGAATACGGTCGTATTTTGAGCAAAATTTGTTAAAATACTATAAATTACATTTCTTATACGTTGCTTGGCTCTCTTATAAATATTATTCAATTAATGAATGCTTTTGTTTTTCGAAAAAAAAATTCACAAACATATATCTATTATGAACAGAATGGTAATATTGAACATTATAAACCCGATTTTGAAAATAGATGTATTCAATATTTTTCGTGTTTGAGTTTAATTTGTTTATAATATCGTGAATAATTTAAGAAGCATTGTAGATTATGTCCGAATAATTATTTTTTTCTAATTTTTCTTGATTTTGTAAACCTCTTACCGTTTTTTCATGTTGAAATGTAAAATAGATATCCGAAATAATAAAATAAAAAAATGTTTCTGATGATATACAAACACAAACATTTTTTTTTTACTAATTTATACGTCTATTTTAAATTTCCACCACCCATATAATCGATTAAAGTGGTAATCAATAAGAGATCGAAAATAATATTATCCATGTCCGACATGTCAAATTTAGTTACATGTTTTGATCAATTTATCATTGCTATTCCAATTTATTTTTCAACGTCATTTTAAATTATTTCAACATATCCTTGTTCAATTTTCACTCTGGAAATAATCTAGACAACATGTTTATCTAAATAATACTATTCTGAGTAATACTAGAAGAATGAAATTTATTTTATCTATTTTCGATTAGATACAAGATTCATGTCTTAATAGAACTTTCTTAATACCTTGTCCACTTCACAATTTTGATGTTCACAATTCATTTTTTAATTTTTATATTTAAAAAGGTTTTAAGAGAGAAAAAATGCTCTAACTAGCTATTTCTAAAGCAATAACAAGTAGTGTAATAACTGAACTTGTGAAATTTTTTAGCAATATTTTAGCCAAGAGATTAATGCAATTGTAAATTGGAATAGTCGTATTTGTGCAAATGAAGCAATCTGTTTGATATTTTTAATAGGTTAATTGACTTACTTATCAAATTATAATTGTGCACGATTTTTTATCAAGTACCAAATGTTTAGTTACAAAGCTACTCGTTACTTAACTAAATTACTTGGTCAATGTGAAAAAGTTCTTTATGACATATCGAAGTAAATAAAAAAAAATTGAAGAATTCGATAGAACATAAAATTTTTGAACGAAATTAACGACCATAAAATATCTTTTAAAATTTACTTCTGCTGTAACTCTGTATACCACATTTTATAATCAAAAGAATTTCTATATAAATGATTACATGCAATGAACAACACCATCATTTCTCTCTCGTATTCGTTTTTTTGTATGTTGTTACTACTACTAGTTGGTGCTACTTCTTGTTACTATATTCCGTTTCGTTTATTTCTTTTCTTTGCATTTATTTCGACGTTTCTTTTAGTTTGGTTTTAATGCTTGTGCGACATTTTACTTAGAGCATTTCTTCTAGTTATTACAACAACTACACTACTACCATCATGAACCACTATCTCCAACTCCCACCCTCATTCAAATTCACCTACCTTTTTGTATTAAATGTGTATATGTCGTTTTAACATTTTATTGCATTTGGTGTTTGAATTGAAAAAGATTAGTTGTGTCGTAGATTTATCGTTTCTACGTGAGAGATCTACTATTGTTCTTTTTTTTTTTTGTACTAAATTTTTTTATTTTATTTTCAACTTAGTAACACATACAGACATGTTTATATGCATACATTCATAGCATAGATATCTATACATATACATTAATCGAGGTGCCAAACCGCTATACTAACGAGGTATACAACGTCTATCATTCAGCATCGATAGTGTTCTTATCATAAATGGATGATTTTCCCATTATAATAATACATAAAATGAATATGTATGTATAAATTGAATTATTCTGTACGTAATCGAAAAATTTTAGACCTCAAAAATGGCTACCTTTCTAGAGTTTGCAAAGAGGGAAAGTTTGTCACCTAATTCATAATGGGTCAAGGACTATTTAGTTGAAAACAATGTATTCAATCTTTAAAAGAACTTGTTAAAATAATTTTATTTTTGTTAAAGAAGCATTGGCGATAATAAGCACAAATGAAACTAGCAACTAACAGAGTTAATTATTTAGATAATTGACCTATTATGATTGAGTATCAATGTTTGAATTATTTTCAATCATCAGAATTCTTAAAATACTCTATATATCCAATCTATACAGTTAAAAATACATAAATAATAATAATATTAATTGTATAATTACATATTATTAATTATATTCAGTATATTAGCTAAATTTGCCATATTACAGGAAATGTTTAAAACAAAAGCTGTTTGTTATAAAAAATAAACATTTTTTGTTTTTGAATTTTTCTTCTATCTTTTGTGGTTAAAAAGTAGATGGACCGTTTTTTCTCATTCACGAAAATAAAATCTCTTTTTCAGCCCCGAATAAATCACTTAAATTTCTGCTTACTTGCCTTTTTATTCTTGAGTTCGAATGGACTAATTAGATGACTTCATGAACAACTATACTAGAATTTTGTTTCTGTATTTGTGGCTTCCATATTTTCTAGCGTTATAAATTCTTAAGACTAAAATTAATATACGCTGACATATTATCGAGAATAAAAGTGTATATTGGCAACTAGATTACATATGAAGAGAGAAATACATGTAGCAATCGATGTAATTTGGTGTTACAATCGAGGTTTTACTTACCTATGTTTTGAGTACTAAGGTGTATGGTATGCATGTATCTACTATGTATGTGATTCTTGTGCTACATACAACCAATATCTATTAATTTTAAATCTCTTTTCCTAGAGAAATTGATTTCAAGTTTATTTTATTTGTGAGAGAGTAAAGTAATCAATGAATGAATGGAAAATTTTTTTTTTTCTTTTACATGGTGGTAATTTAAATTTTTTATTTTTTTTCAAATGTGATAATGAGTTCATTTTTCAAAACTGGTACTACACATGAATTATATTGTATTTATTTTAATTTATTTGATGTATTTATGATTTCAATATTTATACCCTGTTATTTACGTAAGCGAAGAGTCTCTTGAATTAATGGAATTTTAACCTTTTCAACCACATAAGCAACTGGCATTGTTTCTGTTTTAAACATGGCAACTTATGTTCCAACAAAACATTTGCATTAATTGGGAAGCGCTGCTATTTCACTTTGAAGTTGAAAAAAAAAGGAGCTGAAAGGTGAAGCATATGAGAAACACGCACCATCAATTAAAAATGTCAATATTCGTTCCGGTGTTTCATTCGGTGAAATTATTATTTATTACTACCGGTGGTTCCGGATTTCAGTGTTAATTTGTTAATATATATTTGGTTCTTTATATTTAAAAATAATTCAAAAGTCAATACTCTACCATATGTTTCGTATCTTAGCAGTACCATTACTGTTAGTTGTTACTTTCACGTTTTGAAAATCATTTTTATACAATTCACACCATCCAGTGAGATGTTTCAAAAATACAACCATATCGAACCTCTCCGAAATTATTTACCAAAATTTATGTGCGTTTATTCGAATGAGCTAAACAGGTCGACAGACATCCAAACCGTCACCCAATTAGACCGATAGATCACAGACAGGCATGGTCGTCTCTAAGGAAGTTTCAAAACGTCGATAAATATAAAAAATTTTAAATCAGCTTAAAAAAGTATGTCTTACAAACAAGAAACCTATATTACTGATATTAATAGAATTTGAAAGAGAAAAAAATTTCTTACGAATGAAAATGTTTGATATTTATAATTGCACATTTATTTAACATTTTTCTGTTTTGTTATAAGAATATCAGGCCAATAATTTTAAACCATTCACAATATGATATGGCTTTTAGTATCATTAAGTACAATATTTATTAAAGAAACTAATTAAAAAGTTCTACATTGTATGATAATCAAAATGCAATTGAAATATCTGTATATGATATATGTATTATTAACAAATAATATGTACATATATAATTAATAACAATAACTTCTCATATTGTTATTTTCATAACAAGAGATGCATTTGACAAGTTAATAGTCTTATAAATTGTGTTAACACCAATTCCATAACATTAAATACAGCTTAAGAAAAAGCGAAGAAACCTCCTATGGCGACATCAATTATTTATTATAATAAATAATTTTTAATTATATTTTATAAAATAAATATATATAAATATTTAATTATATTTCTTTGAACTTACATGAGATATAAAATTTCAATGCAAACAATAATCAGAGTAAAACAGGAAAACTATATAGACGCTTGAATTATCGAATAAGTAAGAAATGTTGTTATTATCCAAAGCAGGAAATAAATAAAAAAAATTGAAAAAACCTGGCCTGATTTTTAGAATTTACAAAATAGCTGCTGATTATAGTTTTGAAAAAGAGTTTTTTGTTTTGTATTTTTTGAAATTATCTGCTAATCTAAAATTATAAAAGAAAAGAGCTTCATACAAAACTGAGATTTATTTAAAATGTCTACAAAATGAAAATAGGTTCATCAATTTTTTCGTGTATTTGTATGAAGATTATATTTAGTGCTTCAAATTTAAGGAATAATTCTAGATACAAAAAAATTGTTTTTTTTTTTTGTTTTTTTTTTTTTTTTTTAATTCGTTGAATTATGTTTTTCGTACAATTTATATAAATCAGTTATCTAAAGACCACCATCAATTATCTAACATATCTTTAGACCACGTTGTTATTTTGTCAAACTTTTATCTACATATACAGTTATTTTTGAGTTTTTTTGAATTTTACGTGTGCCATTCTTTGGATGTTTTAAGATCTACGTTTCTTGTTCATAATAATAAAAAAAAACCTTAATTTGTACGTACTAGAGCATTTAAATTTTTAATGCAATACAATACATCAGTTAATAAATAAAAACAGGAGCCAAAAGTTACGTTCTTCAGCCATAGTACCTAGTAATACACGAATAAAAGATCCTTCTGTTGTAATTTTGTACTATAAGCCATTGGATATGTATATATATATATATATATATATATATATATATATATATATATATATATATATATATATATATATATATATATATATATATATATATGTATACCTACTTTTGGTGATCAGTTTCTCTACATTGTTTTGTTGATACAGAAAAGTTTTCATACAAAATATAATATCCTGAATATGTTATAAAATGTACAGGATAATTTGGAGTATATCATTTGAAAAAAAAAAGTTTAAGATTTTAATGCGTTTATTATTTTAAAATCTATTAGCATTACATAATTTAAACTCGCACAAGAGAAGTGTATACATTCAATTCGATAAAACTTTCTCCTAAGCCATTCGAAATGGATTACAGGATAGTTAAAATAGGCAATAACTAAAGATGCGCTTGTAAGGATACCAATTCATTTATAAATGTCTCTCTAGACATTGGAATGTGTATTTATGCATAGTGTAACAATATATTAATTTATTTTAAACTGCGTGCTCCAATTTAAGAAGATCGTTTAATAAGAAATGTAAAACGAAATTTTTATTTTAAAATTTATAAAACTTGGAAAGTGAAATGAATACCAATTTTCAATTATTTGGGTAGCGATGAAGATTTTTTATTGAATTATTTATAATAGTAAAATATATAAAATAACAGATATTCTTAATATCAGGTAATCTTCATATAAATTAAAAATACAATATATTATTATGCTTGTGTAAAATCTTAACAATAAAGGTAGGTTTTGGCGTTTAATTTATGATACTGACATTAGTAGACTCACGTTTATCATTATTTCGAACAACCCAACAAAATTGTGAATGGCAAAAATGTGGAAAATTAAATTGTTTTCTAAAAAATAATTGTTACTAGCTTATTATATATTCCATGGTAGATATGTTCAAATCCCAGCATGGGAAATTCGCCAATTATAATTAAAGCAGTAGTTTAAGATTTTCTGAAGTTCACCAGTCAAGGCCTAAATCGACATTCTTTCTTTCAAAATACGGCTCCAGACTCACGACCCACCCAATGTAAATCTTCTCTCCACACATATCATTAATTAAATGTATCGAAAGTGGTTGAATATTCAAGAATTAAAAATAATGTTGTAGATGGCTCTGCTATAGAAATTAATGTCAAAGGATTGGTCAACAAGTAGAAAAGTACATCAGATCACCCAATATTGTAATTTATACAGTTTTACTCCCCACATATTAAATGATTCCCGTTCAACTACAAGATGCAACAAAAAACTATTTACGACAATTAGTTAGTTGTTAGAATATTTTGTGTTTGTTAAAGACAAAGAAGAAACCATTTCCCAAAACATTGGGTAAAGACCATTACAACATGCATGCTATATACGTATATATCTATATACAAAATAAACGAACCCGTTTATCAGACAAACTCGTAAGTGAGAAAGACTAACTCAACAATACTAAAGCTAGCTCCAGCTATATGTATACGATATTAGTAATAGTTACTGCTGGATGGCGGTGGTTATTTGAACAAACGACGGACAGGTTTAATAGCTGTTAACATTATAGTCGAGAAAACAACTGTTGTTGACATGGTAATAAAACATAGTGTCGCTGTAACTCTCTGGTATGTACAGTGAAAATAAAAGCACTAAGATGTAGATAGAAAACAAGCAAGTGATATAAAGTATCAACAAATGTACAGTATACTAACAACTTTAGATATTCCATAGTACCTTCCAGTTTTCAGTACCAAGAACTTACATACACTAACAAAAATAATGTATGGGTATACAAGATTATTCTAATAAATCATTAAATTAGGAGCTAACAATCATTTTTTATTTGGTACAAAACCCCAAAACGTTTTTTTTTATATGAATATGGGGTTTGTAAATTATGATGTTATAAAACCACTTTTTAAGATATTATAAAAAGTTTCTCAAAATTAAGTAAAATATTAATAATAATATTATACTAGTTTACTTGGATAATTATTTTCACGTTGGCTGGTTGAAATAATGAATGACTATTATAAATATGTGAATGATAAAAATATGTGTAGATTTGTGTTAGAAGCACGTCTTGAGAGAATTTAAATTAGAGGAGCACAAGCAATCTACAGTCTTTATAAACTTAAAAATGGTTCTTCTATTTTATGTATTTGGGGAGCGGTCAATATGAAATGAAGTTATCTTTTCGGAAATAGGCTTTTGCCTTCTTATTAATATTAAATAAACATAATATTTTTTTAATTGAAATAA
This sequence comes from Chrysopa pallens, assembly GCA_020423425.1. NCBI lineage: Eukaryota > Metazoa > Arthropoda > Insecta > Neuroptera > Chrysopidae > Chrysopa > Chrysopa pallens. Next base: position 60,762,071 of record CM035593.1, on the reverse strand, counting down.
TCTTATAATTGCCTTGACATGGGGTTGGCTGTTAGTTCAAAAATGGTTTACTTCCAGTATCATCCATTCTTTTATGATATGCTTATTTATCCCAAAACGGTTCTTGTTTCGTCTAATTTATTAGCCTCTTTATGGTCAACAATTCTTGCCTGTCCAACCAATTGAGGGGACTTTGTTATGATTAGTTAAATTCTTTGGTGATTCAATGCATTAAAAACTATTTTGAACTTTATTTAAGGCGCCTGACTATCAGATGAAATTAACTATATCATATGAATAAATAAATTTACACACTTTAATTTTTGTTTAACTAATTTATATTATGGGTGCTACTCCATATTTAACTGCCAGTTACTCCATATTCAACTGCCAGTTGAATTTGGAGTAACATCCGAAACATGTCACATAGTAGAATATAATTAGGTGTAAAAAATGTGTGGTGCTGTAAATTTATTTATTCTTCACACAACATATTAAATATAATAAAATACCACAAATTAAAACTCTCTTCCATGAATATCAGATGAAAATAATTTTATTTTTTTGATTTCAGTGAAGGTTTTCAACTGCGAATCTAATTTTCCTGTCAATGAGATTGTTATGCAATAAACTTATTATTATTACAATTTTTATTATAATTTCTCACACTATTTTTAAGTATTAAAAAGAAAAAAAAAAAACAATTAATGAACTTTTGACCAATATGATTATTGTACGTAGTGATGTTTAAACTCTCTAATCGATTATTCTTAATAGTTTACATACAAGCTAAATTTATTTCAATATGATTGACATATAGAAATTTACGAAGTTTTAGACCACCATGGTCTTAATATAAAATATTTAATTCAGATTTTTTTAGTTTAACAGACAAATTGGAATACAATGTTCGTTACTTGATATAGCAATCTTTTCAAGAGCATAATATGCAATAAATAATTATAATAAAGGTCGCATAGTAACTTGTGTTTGCCCTTATAATTGTGTTATACTATTATACTAACAAACAAAACCTTTCTTATATATTTACGATATTTCAAACGGTTACTCACTATAAATTCATATATCAAAATGTATTCTTTAATTAAAAAAAGAAACTCATTTTACTCAAGGGAATGAACGACATTTTAAATTAGTTTCAAATTCATAATGAAACTGGTACGTGTAGTCAAGGTAGATTTATAACAATTATGAGATATATTAATAAATTTTAATAATGTTATAATTTATTTTATTTGTAAGTTGAATATAACAAAGAATTTAAATTAAGATTTTATAAAAATCTAATAAATTATAATTTCTGTTCTGTATAAAGAATTCATACCAAAATTTTAGTAATTATTTAATACATTTGAATACACGTGAATAAAGCGTATAGTAAAAACACTTTCACAAATATTTCATAAGCTAAATCATTGTTCCGAAAGCACTTCTTTTGATTAGAAGTTATAGAATATTCATTCGAAGTTGGCATGCATATTTTGCATCTAGATTGATGAAATTTCAACTACATTAAAATAGCGTTTTAAATTATATTGTTAGTTATATGTGTACAGACTTATAGCTTGTAAGTTGATCATTCAAATTTGATTTGATAAATCATGCTTTGTAAAAAGGCTTCTAATTTATCAACATAGGTTTTTGAAGAAGAAAAATTATGAAATTTGAGTAAAGTTAAATTTTGTTTTGTTTTCTGTTTTATTTTCTACTGGGAAGTCAATTATAGAGAAATCAAGTGAGTATGTAGAAAAAAATAATATTTATAGTATTTGGAAAAAAACATATCAGAAGATTATTTATTATTTAAGAAATAAAAATATAGTTATATTTTTACTAATTTTCAAGATCATTGAACTTTTGCAATAAATTGAAAATTTCTTATTTATTTTTTATTTGGATTAGTAAACAAAACAAAACATAATAATTTCTAATATTAGCCTAATATTGGCATATATACAACTTCGATTCCTTGATGGAATAAGTAAAAAAAATTATCGAATGTTTTATTTAATAAAGTTTTTGATAATTTTAGTTATTTACAGTTACAGGAAATTTTATTTTGTAACGTTCTTCTAACATTTCTGCTTGTGAAAACTAGAAATCGAAATTTTGATAAGACTATAATAGTTCCTTTTACTAGTAGTAAAAGAAAAATGAACAAACAACCTTACAAATAAATACAATTGTATACGTGACTAATAACTGGTTTTCGATTTTATGGCAAAACTAATTAAACTAAAATTTGACAATAAGTTATGGATAAAAATTAGATCAACAGTATAATTCGTTTAGTACGAATAACATGTTTTCTGGTTTAAGCTTAACCGCACAGTGATTTTGAAGTAGAATGAACCATTTAAATAATTTATAACTCTAAATTTACTACTCAAATGTAGTGTAGGAATTAAGTTTGAGCTATTACTTAATTCCTAAAATTAAGTCATCAAATTAACATTGCAAAAATCAAGTAACTTTACAAGGCTTTCGATTATTTTGAAAAATAAAAGTATTCGATTATTTTGAAAAATTAAGAGTGTCCTGCAATTTAATTCTTGTTGTGAGAAAAAAATGCTGAAAAGTCATCTTTACAATGGTAAACAGATCTTGAAGTGTTTGTGAAGATACTTACCAAATGGTATGAAGAGGGTTCGCTAATAATTATTCATACACCATACCTTTCATATAACCTTATATTTGAATATATTATTAAAGAATGTCTTTTCTTCGTCTTTTGTTTGAAATAACCAAGAATTTTTGGACCAGCGTGTATATAAGATAAATAGTAGTAGAGGTATGAAAATAACCGATTTTGCTAGAATTTTCAAAACAAATGGAATGCCTAGTATAATTTCTTGATTATTATGATGTGAATTTGATCACATTTAGCCATGAAATGTTTACGCAAACTCATTTCTGTACACAATTGAGACAGCTCTTCGAGTAGTATATTTGAGGTATATAAATTATTTTAATCATCTATTGTAATTCAAAATTCGAGGATGGTTGAACCAGGACATACTGTATATAGAGAGATGGATATGTTGAATAATTGAATAGTTATTTTACATTGAATTATTGATATACAGAATACACGTATGTATGTATAACAAACATAGAGATTCACTATATGTTAAGATTTGAGAATAGTTGATGAATGGTGTCACATGTGCCTAAACTTAACATTCATTTATAATGCAGTTATTCATGGAGAGTATTTAATAATTCAATATTCAATTAAAAGGTATCAATTAAAATGAAATAATATAACCTATTTTGAGCTACTATCTACATATTCTTAATGAACTTTGAACACTTTGAACATTTTAATATACGAATTTGTCAATACAAATTTTTTTTATGTCACTATTTAGCACACAGCATTCCTAGGCGGTCATCGAAGTACTGACTGTGTGTTATGTTGCTTAACTTTGGCGATCAGTTGAGATCGGTAATATTTACGTAACGTCAATGTAGTGGCTTTTTATATTTGGTTTTAATCGTAACATTCAATTTTTTAAGTATTGAATATACTTGAAGAGACTTTATTTAATGGTAACGTCCTTAGTATGCTTTTGAAACAATTACCAGCAAACTAATTTTGAGTCCAAAAGTAGAGGTAAAATAAATTTTGAGATCATGACCACATTGAACTAAAAAAGAAAAAGACGTTTTACATACTTGACAATGGTACTTTACAAGTTGTATATTGAGATAAAATTGTGGACCACATTTTTCCTTCATGTTAATGTTATTTCCTTAGAAAGCTGAAACTTCCCTTTGACTCCGATGAGGAACAGTTTTATTTATTTTGATATTTATTTATTCTAAATGTAGAACTTTTGAAGTAAATGATAAAATTAAATTAAATTAAATTTATGTATATTAAAAATTAATATTTTAATATGCGAGTTATAATATCATGAATTTTGTCATGAAAATTATAAATAGTATAAAATAAATATTTTTATATGATAGTACCAAAACCAGACAAACAAACATTCTCGAACCTAATACTAAATATTATGCATAGCAACAATAACCAATCTTGATTGGTAGTATTCTTGGGGATCAGACCCATTACCCATTAGTTTTCCATATCTTTGCTTTTGATATAATATATTGGCGCTTGAATATAAATTAAAATCATTCTGATAGGCTACATGCATGTATATGTCAATGAAAAAGTTCGATGTCACACGACACATCCAACAACTAAACATCGAGCAACAACAACGTTTCATATTTGATGGTGGGACGAATGATGAAGCCAATACATGAGGCACCAGTGTCAAATGTTACGCTTCCAACATTCGTGTAGATCTACGTTCGAACTGTTGTTGATCTTTTTACCCACATCAAGGTGTTTTTGATGGATTAAAATATACATATGAAAACGTTTGATAAAAAACTACACGATATGGAAAATTAGGAATGAATGAATGTTTGATCCAAACATTTTTAATAACAATACGAATAACTGAACATGAACATGAACAGATGAAGATTCCCGATATAGTATATTTCGTTCTAACGGAGAAATTGTTTATTTGTTTAGTTTTACACCGGTAGGTGGCGTTAGTACACCTCCGGTTTCTCGTTTAAACGGTTTTCTGCTGATTGACTTGCTTAAAAGTCAAATGAGATTGTCAAATGTTTTAGAACCTGACATTGCTTAAAATTAAAAATGGCTCACATAAATTTACCACAGTTGTCACTACTGTACTAGTACTAAGTAAACTATAAAAATACACACATTTTTGTAAATAAAACCTTTGTGTATATCTCTGTTTTCGGAAATATTTCCTCAGGATTTGTAAAGTAATTAATTTTTTTGATAGTATGATCTTATTTGATAGAGCTATCCTTCTAATTTCGATTTTTGAGATTAAATTAAATAATTTTCTTTCAAAAAAGTTAATAATAATAATCATAATAATAGTAATAATAATGTATTCTTAGTATTTAAACAAATAATCATTTATATGAAAACATTAAAACAATGTTGTGAAACAAGTAGTACCACCACCAACAACCAAATCGTACACCCTTACAGACATACTCACGTATATGTAGCATGGAGCATTATTATAACATAGAGTTCTACAACACAACTTATCAACTCATATAGAAAATAAATACAATGTGATGTCGTTTTGTTTGAATATGAAGAACTGATAAGAATGTTTTAATACAGTAATGTTAAATTTATATAGTAATTTTGTTGAATTTAGTTAAAGGGTATGTAGGATTATTGTACTCAATTGCAAAGTGTTTTCACACGTATAAAAACTGCAGTACCTTATACAAAAGAACTTTATTTATGTGAGTATTCGGAATAGTTGTTTGATACTTAATTTACTAAAATACACATGCCAAACTAGTCTCAAAACCATAAAAATATACGAAAATTAAATTAAAACAAGATTATATATATAAAAAAAAATATTTTTTAAAGTACAAGCTTTTATTGGGTAAAAGAGTTTTTAAAAAAAGTTTATTTCTTTGAGGTTTAGTATCAAAATTAAAGCCGTATTTAAAATCAAATGATGAAAGCGCAATGAAATAAGAAATAAATTTTTCAGCATTGCCATATTATTTTGTATTATAATAAGTCATAATATTGAATTGTAATCCGATTTAAATATTTATGTCCAATTTCAGCGCAATCAAAACTCTTTAGAATAATTTTGGTACAAAAGTAACAGGAACGACATGTTGTTATATAATGAAGCTTTGAAGAATATAGGATTTCACTAGTAGTAAGATTTGAAGTCAAATAGTTCAATTAATGTTTGTATACCTGTATCATGGTATTAACTTGGTTTGTTTCCTTTAAATTTTTAATACCATTTAAATTAACTGTTATTTAAGCTTAAGAATTTAATTTTATTTTTTCTTCCAAATGGGATAACAAAGCAATAATATGAAAAAATAAAAAGTACAATTTTTACAATTTTTAATAGTAAAATTCTCAATACTTATTATACATGTACTAAATGACACCATCGATAAATTTTGTTGGTATATACATACATACATCAAAGGATTCAAATCAATCAGGTTGTAAATGATTTCGATGTGAATATAAATTTTTGGTACAATATATACATACGTATACTACAAGAGACTGAAAAAACTGTGCCTATGGCTCTTTACACTATATAAATATATTTTTAATACAATTGTGAAAAGCACGTTGTAAGTCAAACAGCGAATAAAGAGTGCTTTTAACCTACACTTTTCTTCTTATTGAATTATATCTCTCAAATATTTAGCAAAACATATAGTTTGCTGGCCACTAGTATATACATAGTAGCTAACATTAAGTTGCCAGTAAGAACTTTTTGACACTCAGCCATTTTTTTTTTTTTGTGCATAAAATTTCTATAATTATTTGCTCAAACGTTGATAATAAAGTATGATCAATGAGTAAACATTAGCAAATGTCTCGGTAGGATATAAAGCATCGATTTTTGCTTAATAAACTATAATAGATGAATTATATTCTTTTACTTACATTTTGCCATCTTAATACTTTCAGTAATTTTTAAATGAATCATACTATATCGGTGAATAAATATTATATTACTTAATATTAGTGTACACTTATATACATTGTACGGTTTTACCATCATCAGTTAGTCAGTTCTTAGTCGTCCTCGTCGCCATATTGTCTTTTAAAATATGTTTAGCATCACACAGCATGGCACCATGTTACTTCAAATAACATTCATTCATGTAAAAGTACATTCATTATTATAACACAACATAACGAATAATAGCTCTAGTACAAATAAATTTCATTCTAGTCTGTGTTGTAAGCATATTATAATAGTTGTTGATGATTGCTTGATAAAATGTAAAGATAGATGTACAATATTTAAAACAAACACATCAAGTCAAATGATTTAAATTTTCTTAATAATACTTTTTATACTCGATATACATAATATGTTAGAGTATATTAATTTAAGTTGTAAGTTTGTAACACTACTTAATATTGACCGCACAAACATTGGGTTCCTTACCCCAACTTTAAGACTATAAGAAGAAAAGTTCTGATACAAAAAATTTTAATTTTTGTCTGAAATAAATAACTGTTGTTTGAAACATTTATTCGTAAAATCTTCCTTCGAGTTCTTCAAAATACACACATATTATATAACTGTGTGGACTGAATATTTATAGTATTTTATGAATGCTAATTAAAAATAGTCCAAACAATGAATTTCAATCATATGTTGAGTATCTAAACAATTAACTGCAATTTTATGTTCCTTTGTTTTTTAATAGTATGTAAGTTAAAGCATGAAGAAGTATACATAAATCGATTTGTGAAACTTTCACGAACGTGTAAGAAAAAAGTGATAGATTTATAACTTAATTGAAATTTTAAACTAAACTAAATAAATAAATTAATAAAAGAAAATACAAGGAACAAATACTGTGGTAAAAGGTATAGTGTTAAAAATAAACTTGCAAACAAACAGATATCTTTGATAGTGTCTGACTAAGAAATTTTGTACAGTAAGGTTATTCCATTTTTCCTTATTAGGTTGTCGATAACAATTTCTTTGCGTCTTCTCTTTTCGTAATTTTTATTATAAAAAGCACATAAATATTCTAAAAATTGTATGTACTCATATACCAGGGTTATGTTTCCCATAATTTATTAGAATTGGAAAATTTTTAAAATTTGATTTTCTGTAGGCCTATTGATTATTATAATTTTATTAATAAATTTACGTTTTTACCAACATGTCTAGTGCTTTCCATTATTAATGTTTTCAAAATAATCAAATAAATGTCGTTAAAATAACAACTATAGAAATACGTTATTATTATATATTCATTACAAATTTAATGTGTTTGAAATCATATTATTAATTGTTATTCAAATTTTATACAATAACAAGTAATTGTTATTGCAAATAACATTTTCATCATATGCAAGTATATTCATATATATTAGTGTTGGCTTTGGATTTTGTAAAACTTTGTAAATTCTGTATTATCAATTTCGATATAAAATTTCTTGTTGAACGATTTATCATACAAATTTTTAATAAATTTAGATTTTTGTCCCAACTTCCTAGATCAAATTATTTTATATTTTTATAAATACGTATTTTGACTACAAAATAGTCATCATCAGTATGGATTAACTAGTTGTAATGCTTCTGTGACGAGATGTTACTCGTTGCTGATTTGGTTTGCAAACCTTTGTGTAAGGATCTTGATTAAACAAAATGTGGAAAATATTATAAGAATTTCAATGTAAATTTAATACGTGTGGTGACTATAAAAATGTCTATATATCAAACTTTTTTTTAAATTTAATTTTCGAATTCTGTTATGATATTGACTGTAAATTCATATTTTGATAAGTAAAATAGCAAAATTCTACCAATTATCCAATTGTAACAAAACTACATAACTAATGATCATATATTTGGTAGCAACGTACTTTCAATTTGTTAAATCCATCGGTGAAACTAACTCCTGTATATTAGACTCTACAAATTGCATACTGTAAATATTTCCATTTAAAAGTATTTACAATATAGCAAATCTTAATGCCTATATATTTGAAACTATTTCTAACAAAGTAATAAAATATTCGATATAGTAATATCGATTGAATGTGTTGTTGAGTGTGTTGAATATTTTTATTTTGCTTTCTACAATATGTGTGTATCTGTAGAGTGTTTATTGTGGAGGAGTACGATGATAAAATATTGAAAAATCCTCTCTCTAAAAACGTTTACAAAACGTCAATTCGAATTGGAATCAACCAGCGATTCAATACAACGTACTGTTAACAGAATATGTGGATATTAAAAATGTCGACAACTTGTATTTATATCACTATACGTACCATTACTGTACATTATACATTACAATATATTTTGTACTGAGTTTAACAAAAACTTATCTGTAAGGTAATATACAATTAGATACAGCATTATTCAAATTATCTTTTTAGTAAATAAACTAACAATGTCAATTAGTTTAATCAATTAACGGATTTGAAAATAATTGAAATAAATATCAACTTTATATTTTATCTTTGTCGTTAATAATAGGGTAGTTTTCTTTATAAAAGTGACAAAAAATTTAAATTTTTGCGTAATAAACAAGATTCTTTGCCATAAATAACATTAAAATTTTAAGCTTTTTTATAAAAGTAAAAACGCTGTCTATCATTTTATTGACGTAATATAGATATATTATATTGAGAATAATGGTACAACAACACATTGATAAAAGAAAAATATAAACAAACACTTTCCAATTTTTTTGCTAATTAAGATACTGTTGATAGATTGAACTAGCAATGACAACTAATTTTACCGAAAGGATGGTTCGTCGTTGCAGTCTACTAATTTAGATCACGTGATATAAATATAAAAATTATTAAGTGAGCTTAGCTATGTAGCTAGCTTATAGCTTACAGCTACAGTGATTGAAATGTAGAAAATGTATTTTTACAACTCATATTGAAATTGCAACTCATTCGGTAAAGACATTCCACCGACATATGCTATTTAAGTAAATTTATCCATGTATTACTACGAACTTTTATATCAATTGTAGGCAGTCTGTTTTCAATGTTTCCTGTTTCCTGTTTTCAATATTTTGACAATCCATGGAAAGCTTTACGAGAAACGATTATAAGTGCAAAAATACGTTTGTAATTATTTTCCACCTTGTTACAATGTGTACTTGTTATGTGATTGGTGATTTTATTTGAATGTTGTTCGACGAATACAACAACAAACAAACAAAAAAAAGCACTTTATTATCTAACAGCATATATTAACACTTTGTGAAAATGTGTAGTCAATATGTTTGTCTATATATGCTCTAGCAACATTGTTACACTGTTGGCTTTTTTTTAAATTTTTAAGCCGTGTTACAACTGCATTCCACACAAAAACAATAAAAATGTGTGTCAAATAATGTGTATTCAAAAATGTCACACGGGGAATGGCTGTGTAGTGTGTATTTTAGATGGCATCTCTAAATTGTGTGGAGTTTGTTAAACATTCAAGGTTGAAAGAATATTCTCCTTTGTAAGTCTTGACAGAAAATATATGTGAAAGTTAATAGGTAAAAATTGGCAAAATTTATTTGTGGTTTCTTAATCCACTAATGCGCGTATTAAATTAATATAAAAGTAAGATATTCTAATTCTGCAATGTATGGCGAAAAATGTATCCAAAATTAAAGCAAAATTATCACAAATAACACGTTCATTTTAATTTATAATTCTAATAAGTTTTAGTTTTAAGACAGTTCCGATCATGCAACGAGGGATTAGAATGTCTTACTTTATTATCTTAGACCCGATATACAATATAAATACCTATCACTTGAATGTTTGAGTGCCTTAACTGTGCTTAGCTTGACATGTTTGTCTTTATAAAGTGCTCGGAAATTTAATATAAAGTGAACGAAAAATTTTTCGATTGTTATCAAACACATGTTGAAAATTGAGCGAATATCCGCTATTTTGCTTTTCTATTTGAAAAAATTTCAATTTAAGTTCAAATTTTATTGAGTGTCGGATAAAATGTTTTTACTGAATTTTTTTAATTAATTGCTTGATTTTGCTATCATAATAATCATAGAGATAACGAACTCGGCTAATTGGTTGATGTAGCAATTGATAGTGATACTTGGAAGGTGTAAATTGTTCTCTTACCAAAAAACATTGTACAAACCCTCTCGAAATTAATCACTAGTAACATCTTTTCGGAGAATAATTATGATTAAGAAATATATATCTTTATAAATTATAAAAAAATGGTTACGGTCTCCAGGATCATTTGAAATTGGGACAAAATCAAATTTGATAATTTTCTACAACTTTGGGTTTTTTTAATTATTTGAAAATTTTATTATAAAAAACTTTTTTCCTATTACACTAGAATCATTCTCAATTTTTACAAACATACTGTATAATATTATTTGGGTACACATTATGGCCACTTCAATAAAATGCAATAAAAAACCATGTTAGTGTACTAATTATTATTAATTGGTTGTACAAAATAATATCGCTCGCAAGGGAATTCATCCTAAATATGTTTGGTTGCAACTTACATGTTGAGTTATGATACAATTACGTAAGATTATTTACGTAAGATTTGAAGGGTAATCTAACACATAAATTAAGAATAATTCAAAGGGCAATTATGAGCTTGAATGTGCAAATTGGAGTAAGATTCATATAGAGTTGTTAGAATCGTTTTCAGGTCTGAGCTTGGAAATTTAAGAAAACGTTCATAGTGATTTTTAATTTAAACGAATCGAAAAGCAAAATAAGCCAACTATTTTTATAAAATAAAATAATAATTAGTTTTTAGCTTTTTGAAATTTTTGTAATAAAATAAAACCAATTTTAAAAAATTTAGGATTTTCAAAATTGGAATTGGTTAACATATGACTTCCGAAATGCATCCTAAATCCAAAATGTCAATGGTGCATGAGCGATGTAAGAAATTCATTCGATATTACAACGTGAAATATAAAAAAAAAATCGAAGTTGATATATTCATAAGATATATTTATTAAAGTTATTCTGAGTCTGAAATAAATGGTGATGAGCATAAAAGGTCTTGGTCTTAGTCTTGCAAAGAAACAAGAATCAAGATTATCTATACACTCGCAAGACCATGACCAAGAACAAATAACAAGCAAGGCCAAGACCAAAACCAAGACCTAGTATGTTAGACCAAGACTTAATGGGCAAGCATAGGCTAAAAATATCAGGTTCCGATGAATACATGAATCAAAATACATGCAGCAACTCCAATATGTTCTTTTCGTGAGACAAAACGTTTTTTTGAATTTGGAATTTTTAGAATGCTTTCCTAATATTTTCCAAACCTGTTTTCCTAATAAGTCTTCACCTTGGTCTTGTTTTGCTCATCACCAGACATAAATATCACTTTTAACGAAATTAATTGTTTTGATTGCAGCAATAAAAAAAAGTAGTAGAAAATAAATTTTACTGAATGTTTGGAATCTAATAAAAAAAAATATTTGATTTGACTATCAGAGTATTGTTTTGATTAAAGTATTTGTGTATTAGTTTTATTTTAAATACAATTTAAAATTGCAAATTCTTTCAATAATAACAACTATCATTTATTTTGTGAAGAAAATAAATTTACTTGTAAAAATCAACTTATCAATTGATTTAATTCTATTTTAATATTGAAATAGTTATATAGGTCTATCTATGTACACTATAGAAATCAATTGAATTATGTTTAAATTTGTTCGTATAATCCCATAGCCGACTACACCAAGCACTTCTAGATATCTTCATGAAAACTGCATAAGTTACACAAATCAATTGTTCAGGATAGAATATTTTTTTCTATAAAATATTTATAATTTTTTTTTATTTGGTATTGAAAATTTTTAAAGTTTCATTTTTCATTTCCTTCGGCTCTCAAAATAGAGTCATACTATTTATTTAATATTTTAATTCATTGTTTTGGTCCAGAACACTAAAATATCCAAATTACAATACAAAGTATAAAATACAAAAAGGAAACCATGGCTACAATCCTTAGCCCTTCTTCTGTTTTATCATGAGAGGCTATCCATATCTTATTTAACCGTAAATATTACAGATAATACATTATCGTAAAAATTGGCTACTGAAATAAAAAAAGATAAAATAAAAACTGTGCTTATATCATAAGACTGGATATATTAGAAAAATATTGGGATTCGGAGGAAAGTTTTGCTATAGTTTTGATTTTCTCAATCTCCATAATTTTTGAGTCACTGAATAGGAATTTGAAGTTTGCGGGCCAAAATTTGAACCGGAAGTTTGTTTTCTGGACACTTATTTAGCAAATGACACTTTGTTTCAGTTTTCTGCGTATATCTTAGAAAGAAAGCCTTTCAACAAGCTATACAAAATTAAAGAAGAAAAAATTTCCTGCACTTCTCATGATTCATATGTTTTTGGAAGATTAAAGTTTTAGGAAAGTTACAGCGCTTCCAAAAAGAGTCCTAATTTTTTTAAACAATTTAATACATATAACGAAAGACGCCCTTAAAACGAAACGGTAAGTCTTCCAAAAAATCATTAGAAATGACAAATTTAGGAAATTATGCTGACTTTAATTTAGTTTAGTATGGGTTTGTTGCTAAAAAGCTTTCTTTCTGAGATATAAGCCAAAAACTGAATAAAGTATCTTAATTTAGTGCTGGTAAAAGTGACCTGAAAACAAAATTCCGGGCAAAACTTTTGCTTAAAATCTTTAAATTCGTGTTCCGTGCCCGAAAAAATATAAAAGATGAGGAAATGAAAACTACAGCAAAATTTTTCTCTGAGAATCCTAATATATCTAGCCTACATGGGAGGAGTTACTATTACCAGCTTTTCTATTAAAATATTTAATTTAAAATAAAACACTATTTTATTTAGAATGCCAAATAATAATATAAATTCTACAATTATTTGTCTGTTACTGAAATTACTTTGGCTGAGAGAATATCTATTTAAAACTACTATATTTGAAATAATTATATTAACAATTTATTTTATTTTGTAATTTATTTTATTTTTGTGTGCGTAGTACCTCCTACTATTATTTCTATTGGTCGTTTTGTTTTCATTCGATGTTTATATAATTACTAATTTATAATTTGAATGGGTAGTTTTTTTTTTTTTTTTTTTTTTTTAAATTGCTTATTTTGAAAATAATTTATGTGTATAGAAAAATGTTCGGATAATTTTGAACATAATTGAATTTCTAAAATGAAAATTTTAAGGGTGTTTTATAAAACATTACAAACAAACTTGATTGTTCTGGATCGAAAAAATAATTTTCTTTAATCTACAAGTGTTTATGCAATAAAAACTTATAAAGTTTCCTACAAGACCATTATTCTAATAATCCTTAGTCAGGTACACTTGATTTCATTCTTTTTTGAACACTGAAATGCTATAATTAATAAGCCAATCATCTTAAATGATTAATCAAATATACAGTTTAAATTAAAAAAAAAAAAACTAATAAGGTTATTAATCGGTTGATATTTCGTATACCATGGTTGTGGAATGTAATCGTTACACCGTAGCTAGAAACAGAGAATAATAAACGTATTTTCAAATTTGCTGGTATACATCGTGGATTTTTAAGGGAAGCATAATATTTTCATGGAAAAACCTGAAAATTATGACTAGTTAAAATAATTTCCTTGTTCCAAGCCAAAAGGTAGATTTTTCAATTACTCTAAAATTTTATGTTCAAATATGACAAATATTAATATTCTTTATCAAAGCAACGACCGAGGGGAAAAAAATCATAATTGTCGACGTTTCTTTGCAAATGTGAAATAATTACTCCTTCGTTTATGCATCGAATCAGGATATTTGATTTTATTTATGGCACCTTCCTTATTATTAATTATTGAGAGACAGTCTTATTTGTTTCTAAGATAATTAGCGACGGAACCTACTTGAACTACATAAAGATCCTTAATTATTAAGAATATTTAACTTTTTGATAAAAAAAATTCATAACCATTATCTTCTGAATAAAATTTTCAAAAGGAATGTGTTCATCTGTTTTATAGATAGAAAATTTTATAATTTCTGTAACAAATTAATGCAGTGAATTTAATGTAAAATTTTATGAAATTAAAAAATTATTATGAAATTTAAATCGTATTACTTGCTTGTAACGAACGGTGGTACCATATTAGAGTTCTAGTATTTAGATACACAAATATCATCCATACACAACAACACATTACACAATGATTTTCCGCACCATATGCGATACAATATTTCTCGGAGTTAATGTTTGTATACTTACCTACATATATACATAATAATAATACATTTATACATACATAATAATCATCATCATAATCATTACACATAATAATAATAATATTCTCTCTCTTGAATCTGTATTTCTGTTGAGTAAGCAGTCATTCAAAATGTCTGTCCATGGGAACATTGTGTTATAGTACTAGGATTGTCAAATGCTAGACATAATTCATGAAAAATTTCTTGTAATATAAATAGTGAAAAATATTTTAAAGAAAACTTAACAGTTCTTTTATCTTATATTGTAGACGAAAATAATTAAAAAAGCAATTAAAATAAAAATGTTTGGAATCAGTCAATTCTATATTGTTGAAGGTATATTAATGTAGCTTAAGAAACTGGGAATAGCCAATGAACGTAGATATCAATTGAATCGGCTCCGTGGCCGGGTGAGTAAAGGCACAAACACATTCACCCCGTTGACTACTTAGTACAGTGGTTGTGGGTTTACTGTCGTCGTAAGAATGAGAACCGCGGCTCCACCAACAACATAATAACAGTATAATAATCACCTTGAGGCATCTTTGACTTCAGGTGATGGAGTGTTCATATAGAGTGTACAGAGAGCCAAAAGGTCAAGGTGCAACGGACGAAGTTGCGGTTCTCCCTCTGAATATTCTCTTTATGTCAATTGTGATTTATAGAATCGATAAAAAGCCTATTCAGTATAATGGTTCATTATTTTAAAAAATTTTTCATTTTTGGATTGACATATTCTTCGAGAAATGACTGATAATTTGATAGACGTTCCAAATACAATACTCATATATTGATAAACATATTTCACATTTTATTTCCGTAAGATCTAGGTCGAAAAAATATTAACCTTAGTAGACGGATTCAAAATTTTGAAGTAGTGTTCAATTTTTTATCGTTTACCTGCTAATTGGCTTTTAAGTACCTTTGAATACTTAGAAGAGACTAGTTTAAAAATCGATAAGAGTCTAATATATTTTCTTGGAAATTGGCTAAAACAAATCGGACTATACAGAATAACAACTAAGTTCTAGGCATTTAAAAATTTTGGAGATTCTGGGTACCTTTTCGTACAGGTGGATAGCTTCGGCAATTACGCCAATTTTTCGTCTCAAGAATTCCAATAGTTTTAAAAACTACAAATTATATGAAAAATATTTTAATGTCAAAAGTAAACAATATTTAACGTCTCTTTCAAAAATGAATAATTCGAAATCGATTCAACCGAACGTATAGGATCATTACTATTTGCTCGGTTAAATCGATTGGCATAATCGTGTGCTTTTTAACATAAACATTGCCCTTAAGGCTAATGTATTATATTGATTGATACGGGTGTTTGTATTTTGGTAAAATTCAAGAATAATCCATTCTTAAAAGTAAACGTCTGCAATAGATATATCAGAAAATTATAAAACTAAGTTTTATTATTGAAGTGATAGAAATATGATGAATGGCGCTAGACTGAAGAAGTAAATATGTAGACATATTAATGCTAATTGGTTCAACAACTTTGAATTTACATTTCAAAACACAGCTACTACAATTTTTACAAGCGACAAAGCATTTGGCAACCCTCATTCTAACAAACGGCGAATCCGGTTGACATTCTCTCTCTAGCAGTGGTTTAGATTTGTTTACTGGTATGTTTGTTGTTGTGCTTGGTCCTGGTCTACAGAAGTAGATATAACTACAACTAGTGAATAGAGGTAGAGGTAGATGTATTATATAACTTATGATGACGTTCCTGTGGGATATGTATATTTGTACAGATAATGATGATAGCCACTACACTACATTCCATAATATTGCCAACAATGTCAAATATCCACACATACATACACACAGTACATCACCTCAAGAATGTATTTAATAACATGTCTTCTTCATATACTATCTAGATTACTAGAATGATGATCATTGGATTAATTCTATCCATTCGAGCTGAGCTCTCATCAAATTATTCCTGTATAAATGACCAAACATGAATATCATATTTTGATTGACTTTAATTTTCATTATTTGGTTTGAATCAACATTCAAGATTGATTCAATCAAAGGAAATTAAATTTTATCCGTATAAATATCACATTTATATATACAAGACTATGTCATACGCACAAGGCTTACGTTTTGTGTTATATACTTTAATTTAACTGTAGTATAATTTAACGAAAAAATTATGTCAAGTTTTAATTGGGCAACAGAAAAAACTAACATACGAGTTCAATACCAAATATTACTTTTCGTTTTGTTGTCACAAATGAAAATATTCGTTACACAATTTACTATAGTAGATATCACAATGTAACGTTTTTTAAATAAACAAATCAATTTGTAGACGCATTATTACTCCATTTGATTATATTTTTTTTTAGTAAGCTTTTCGATTTTTTTTTTAAATTTAATACAAGGCCGTTTAGCTTGGACAATCAGAAAAAGATTTCTAGAAATCGATAGTTTCTCGTTTTTTGGTTTTAACAATATGAAGTACAAAAATATTTTGTCCCTTTTTTCCGAATTCAAAAAATAATGTTTTCAATTTGTCTGTATACATTTTTTTCTCATTTAAAAAATTTTTTATTTTTAAGATTACTAAAAACCTTAAAATATATCTTGGCTACATGAAGAAGTTTTAATTACTTTTTCTATTGTGTAGAAAAAAATTCATATATTTGTGTACATAGAAAAAAAACAAAACTTTTTTAATTTTTTTTCTTCAAACATCTTCAAACATATTTTCATAATTTAGTAGAAAGTTATTTTTACATCAATTAAAATTATCATTTTAATTTTGAGAGTAATTTAAGTTATAGAATTGGATGATTGTAGGAAAATAAATGTTTTCTTGAAAAATATGTTTTAATTTAAAAACTCATTTTATTTATTAATTTTTTTTTTATAGTTAAACAATAATTTACTATGCTCTCTCGCCATATAATAAAAAGTACAAAAGAGAATTATCATAACGTTTTCGGGTCAAAACTGTGATATCGAGTTTTCACAGGATATATACGATTTGGAAACTGGCCTGTTAACTTGCATGTGTCCTTGTTACAAATTCGAGAAAAGTAGCTGATAAAAGAGTTCACCAGACAGTCCATGCTATCGATAGCATTACCACAGAAAATTGGATATTAATATGTTACGAAAAATCCATGCATCTTATCCTAGGATCTTATGAAAATTTTGGGACATTTAAAACATCTAATTTAGCGAAAATATTCTATGCAACTGGAAATTTTATTTCTGAACTATGTTATTGATCACAAAATCTTGTATGAATAAAACTTAATATGTTCATTGTATAAAAACAATATATGTGTATTTCTTTCTTTCAGTTATTATGCATCTACAGTGGGATTTTCAACAGGATCACCGGTGTCTGCAACACATCTTGTGGTACCATCAGTTAAGCGACAACGTTTATCATCGTCTTCATCACGAGCTATGAAAAATGGTACCAAAGTAAATGGAAATAATAATAATAATGGTACAACTTATGTAATTCCACACATACCAGAAAATTCATTAAAAGTTTACAGTGAGTAGTTTTTTTTTAAATTTTTATTTTTAAATAAGAATGATTCTTCTAACTATTGACCGAGTAGTAGTAGAAAACTATGAATTTGCGTAACGTTTGTATTTATCAATATCTTTATGTATGTTAGTTCCGCTGTAACTGTGTGGCGTGTTCACATCACATCCAATATTCAATATCCTATATTTTTATTGAGAAAATCCCATTCACTCTTTTAGGGAAAACCACCAAAAAAGCATTAGACTTAAAACAATACTTATCCAGTACACTTATAGTTTCTCTTATTGCAGAATAATTCGAAAGATATGTCAAGCGTTTCAAATTTCAAACCATCATAACTTTTCTGGGTTGGGTGCCATATATCAGCTCGGCGATCTTAGCACCTCATGTGCGGAATTTCGATTGACCAATTATACCATCTGAAAGGTCAGAAATTGGTCATAAAAGGTCAGTTGGTCTCATTAATTGGTCAGCATCAGAAAATTTTTTATTAAGGATTAAAGTTTTTCAAGGTCAATTAATAATTTTAGCACCTCATTCGCGGAAAAAATAAAAAACTCCACCTATGCGCGATCGGGAAACATTCGCTGATAATTGGTCAGCTAATATAAATAGTTGGTCAGTTTAATTTAATATTTAAAAAAATTAAAAAAGTTGTCTCTGTCGTAACGCGCATGCTTTGAGCCGGATGATTCTATCAGGGCAGTGACTACTTACGCACAGCTCCTTACTATAAACTAGGCAGAGTAGGGGAAATATTTTTTTTATAATTTTTCTTTGATATGTACTACTATCAAAAAAACCGATAAAAAGAAAAAGAACAGAAGAGTAATAGAAGAAATAGTTTAAGTAGCATATTAAAGTATAAGTATAAAGCTAGGGTTGAAAAACTTAAATTATGATAAATATATTGTAGAAATTAATTTTTATGTTAATTTTTTATATAAATAAACTTTTTTTAATTTAAAAAATTCATGTTTATAGGAAATTATTATAAAATAAACTAGTTAACTATCCCATGCATGTACTTTGACCTTCACGTAATTTTAAAAAATATCCTATCTCCACTATTATATATATATATATATATATATATATAATATATATATATATATATATATATATATATATATATATATATATATATATATATATATAATATGTATATATATTTGATAGTAGTACATATCAAAGAAAAATTTAAAAAAAAATATTTCGACCTTGAAAAAATTTAATCCTTAATAAAAAATTTTCTGATTCTGACCAATTAATGAGACCAACTGACCTTTTATGACTTTTCAATTTCAATTTCTGACCTTTCAGATGGTATAATTGGTCAATCGAAATTCCGCACATGAGGTGCTAAGATCGCGGAGCTCCATATATCATCACAAGAACTTTTTATTTTTGCTAAATAAAAATAATAAACACCAGAATGAAATCATTTAAAATAGTTTTTTTTTACGCCTGCGACTAGGCCTTAAGTTGTCATATAAATGAAATACTTTGCTACATGATACCTGAGTAATTTACGTATTCATGGCTGTACTAAAAATAAAAGATAAGAAGTAAAATTATAAGTGTAATTGCTCACCAGGTCCTCACTATAACAACAGCCACATCAATTTTTTTTTGCACAATGTTATATCTATGGAGCTACAAAATTCAGCTTCCAGTAAATAAAATAAATTAAAATTTGTAAATTAAGATAATTTTGACTCTTGGATAAATCACTATGCTTGCTTACGTAAATTTTTGGTTGTTAAAACAAAATTTTATTTGCAAGTACAAGGAATATTTTTGTTGTCCTACGGGAAGTAATTTATTTTATAGAATATAATCCATAAGAAGGGACCCAGTGGAGGGATCATTCGGCCCATGTTAAGCTCTTTTGCTAATATTTTAATTCTTTCTATTCTTTTACATAAACCACTATTAAAACAATAGTTTTAGTAGTCAAATAAATATTTTTATAAAAACATAACTAAGCCAATGGAATTGAAGGAATTCTTTATTATAATTAAAGATATAAGATAATATTGACCAACAAATTATCAGTATAGAATATTATACATAGTAATGTTATAACATTGTTACAGGTAACCCAGATATTTTAATATGTGGAAATTGTCGAGAAATGTTCACAGACTTAAAAGAGATTATAAACCACAAGAAAACATATTGTAAATTACGATTTACATGCAGATGTCACACAATGGACGCAAGGGATTCTAATGACAAAGGTATATGTATTGAGAATTCATTTTTTCATCGTTGCAAAAAATTAATAATACAAAACCGTTTTATTTATCTTGTTGATATTATTTTTTTTTTTAAATATTAAATTACTTCTTTGCTGAATTTATTACTTCTTGGGTAGTATTTAATATTAGCTGTTATCCACCTCCTTCGCAGGGCTGTTTAAACCATCTTCAAAAACATTGTCTTGAGACCTCCAGCCCATCTATTTGCATGAGTTTAGATCATTCTAAAATTCTATACAAAAACACTTCCAAATTATGAACAAAAGATTATTAAAAATTCAAACTTCGTATATTATAGGATTATTTATTTACATACTCAAGTTAAATTGGCTATCGCTTTCGGAAAAGCTATAACTAAACAGTTATTTTTACAGCACTGAATTTGATGATAATAATACTACAACTTTATTTATTTTATAGTTACAAATGGAAGCGACACATCCTTATTATGTTCACATTGTAAGGATCCATTTCCAAATGCTTGGGATTTAATGGTACATATACAAGCGACACATATGATCAATATCTATGAATTGGGTGTACCATATTCAGATGACAAAGAAGATTCATCGGGTAGATCGAATACTTCATCACCAATTAATTCACAACATGAAAAAACGGTGAGTTATTTTAAATGCTTATATTACTGTTAAAATTGGTTGAGAAGAAATGTGATATACGTATATTTTCTTACAAAGAGTGTTATTTTTGAGTATTTTTAGACTGTAATTACCCTAAAAAACTGACACAAACTAACACATTTTTTTAGTTTTTATTGACTTTTTTGGGTTTTGTATCAAGAAAATCTTCATAAGTTTAAAAAGGAAAAGTCATACAGTAAAAATGATAGACAATAACAAATATTAATGAGTCACACTATATATACAAAGTTAAACTAATATTTTTAGTATAAGTGAATTCATAGGTTTGAAAAAATTAATTTTTTCCTAATATTGGTCGAATTTTGGCCGACCTAAGTGAACTTTTTATTGAAACCCATTTATTTTAAGTCGTTTAACTCGTTTCGCTTGCATTTGTGGCGAATCAACACCATACTGTTACAAACTATTATTTTAGACTCAAAAATATTAATTTCATTACAAAACTACATAAACTATTTAATATCAATTTCCTTGGGCCAAAATTATTATTGTTAAAATATTAATTATGAGCCTGTAAAATACGCTTCGTATAAACTCATTATGATCGTAACACAATACTCAATATTGTATATGATATTTTTAATTACTCGGTCATATCAAATGTAATTTAAAAATAAATTTAAAGCATGTTCAGTTTACAGTTTATTTCAAAATATGTAAAATGCAATAAATTTTTCAATATTTGGTTACAATCATTTTATGTATGTTGAATATAAAACGGATATATAATACCATATAATCAAATATAATGAAAATTGCATATTATTGTTTCATTAGTGGAAAATTTGTATATATAATTACATAATTCTAGTTGTCTATTTACAATGTGTGCAGAACTAAATTTAACGTTTCTATCACTTTTATAAATGACTTATTTTTGCTTAACAAAGTTATTCGCTTTTTTCTTAGAATTTGAATTAATTACATTTCAATAATTTAGTATACAGTTTTCTTAATTATTATAATAAAATTTTACATTTTTATCATCTGAAGAAAATTATCATCTTTAGTAAAATTCTTTAGGTCTATTATATTCTCTAAATTAATCATTTGCGTGCCTTAACGGAAAGTATGGCTTGTTTTAGTTCATACGACTCCATTATTTTTACTTCATTGTACAGCAAAAAAAGTTACTAATTATATACACATACATTGCAAATATAACAAATGTCTATAGTGGACTACTAAAGCATCAATGGTTGGTTGGTTGGTAGCACTTGCGACTAGCAACTGGATGATCCTAGAATGGATTCCGGGAAGATGTGTCATGTTTTAAATTCTTACAATGTTTCCTTAGTATGCAACTATGATTCGGCTAGACGCAATGCCGTGAGGAAATACTATTGTATATTATATATTAGGCAATAACTACACATCGATCTTTATTCGCTGTTATTAGTAAATTTTTTCGGTTTAAGCCTACGAGATTAAGTGGATAGAAGAATATAAATTTATGACCTATGTAGAGAAACTAAAACGTAGAATCCGCAGGATTAAGAGCTAGTAACAATGATTTTAATAAGTTTTTAACTTCTAAAATAGTCAAAAATCTTCCATCGAATATAACAAACAATTATTACAAATTTAATAATATAAATTTTGGAACACATTTTATGAATACTTTGATGGTCCAATATGTTTATACGTATGTCTCAAAATTTAATAGAACACCCCCAAAAATAAAGGAAATAATATAAATAACTATTATTATATTATTTGTAACAAAAAATTACTAAATTCACTACAATCATATATCTGAAATATAATAAAGTAAATTTGTTTTGAAACATACAGTAAATATGATATTTCAAATCACACAATTGTTCACATGATGAAATAAATAAATTCACATTAACTTTTATTTAATTATTGTTATTACTGCACTAAAATTGTAATCATTTTATTATTATGTATATTAAAATCAATATTTGGTTTTACCATATCATGATACAGAGTTTGGAGAACTTACAGTTTTATTATTTGTTTTAAACAACTGTACCATTCTTAGTTATTCATAATATTATAATAATAACATGCAAAATTCAACAGATTTCTATAAAACTAGTCATTTATTTACAATAACATGTTTAAAAGAAGATACACACGACTGGTGTACAAAGAAGATACATAACTCCCACGTAATTCTAATGTGAAAAAATTGAATAAAACAACCACAGTTTAACACCAAACCAATATTGTTCTATTGCCCTGAAGAAAAATAATGAAACGAATTAAATTTAAACTTATAGAAAAAATGAGTCTTTAAGGTGTGAGCTATTATTGCAAAAATATAGAAAAATGTCTTTCTCCCAAATTATTAAAAATATTTCTGAATTTAAAAGCTTTAAATATGAAATATTTTTCCCAATGCTCAAACTAAACACCTCAAAGTTTTACTGCAACATTTTTATTTTTAAGTATAAATATAAATATAAATACAGTATATAAAAATACGGTTACAGCATAGAGAAACTAACAAGTTTAGCAATGTTTCCATAATATTGATATTATAATCTATGATGTTATTGATGTTATAATAATTTTATCGTCCGATTTACTTATTTCCTACGGGTTTCAACTATCCTATCTTCTAGTAAGTCCCCCAAATTTCATTATTCATTATTTGCTATTTAGTAACCTATTCAGAAAGTATACCATAGAATTGAGTTTACTAGTAGATTTATGTTCAGCATGCAATGAATTTGAATAGATATATTTGAATGATATCCTGAAACAATAAAATGGTTTCTCTGTTAGGTTTATTCTTCCTTTTTTTTTGGTCGCAGAAAGGGGAAATCGCTTGCATACAAACACCGATATAATTAAATAAAATTGCAATATTTAATTTAATTTTTCTTTATTTTTCTTTATATACACGATATCTTTTGATACATATATAAAGTTTCGTGCATAAACTAATTTCATTTTTTATTAAAAAGTTTAATTTAAAATTTTTATTTTGTTTTGAATAAAATTTATTTCACTTATATATAGGGTATAATAATAGCGGAATGAAAATTTTATACCGCCATTTAAAATAATTTACTGTTTTGAAAGTGATTTGAACTACAAACACATATAAATTATCATGCAGTAACTACAACTAAAAGTATCCAATAATTAAACAGTTGGAATCCATCCATTCGTTGTAATGTTGTAGAATTTTAAGTTGTTGGATTAAAATTATGTTCATTCATTATACAGCGAGCTTTATTTGCAAGACGTTTCAAAAAGGCTTTTAAAAACTATTTAATAAGTTTGTATTATTCTAGTAAATAATTTTTATTAAATGATATATCATAACATAATACGAGATTTATCTATTGTGATAGTTATAAATAATACTATTTAAAGTAGAAACCATTGATTTATTTAAACAACATCTAAAAAAAGAGCAATTCAACAAACATTAATTATTTACTAAAACCTTAATATTTGTTTTAAATTATAGATGTTGAAGGTACACCCACCTTTATTATTATTGATATTATAGTGAATCAGTAAATAAAGGAGGGTAAAGTGTATGTACCTTTATTAGCAACCTTATCAACTATAGTATTATCAACAAAACTATATCGTGTCTATTTTTCCCTATAATTAATACAAATAATATTAATTGGTACAGCCTTACACCCGCCCCCATTAATATACCTAATAGGAGATCATAATAACAGATTGATTGTAATATTTATGGTAGGTATATTTGTTATATTTGAATAATATTATTATTATAGTATTTGTCGACATTATATTTACTATTCATATTACATTAATTTTGTTTATATAGATAAATAATACAATTTTTGTAGGTAACGAAAGTCTATTATATGCTAATGAAAGTATAATAATTTATCTCTAAAGACAGAACTGCTATTTTTATTGCATTAGTATTGATGTGATGTCTGCTACAGTACAATAATTTTATTATCCAAAATTATTTAATTATTCCAAAAAAACTATTTCTATGTATATATCTAGTTATTCTATAAGTAAAACAAAATATAATTCGTTTTCACATTATAAACATGCATATTACATGTCTCAGATACACTGGGTAGATTGGAAAAAACATCCATTTAAATAATTAGCAAATATTTTTTTTTTAAATTTGTTAGATTATATAGACCAGGATCGTTAATCTTTGAAACCAAAAAAAAATTGTGATAGGATAAAACCCATTGAAAACAGAAGAGAATATAGCAGAAATAAAAGAAAAAAATTATTTACGTTCTTCGAATCTAATTCGAAGTTCCAATATTTTAAGTCTATTTTTCAATAATTTTCATATAAATCTTACTCTGAGATAACTACTGTGAAATGAGGCAAATTCTGTATTTATATAACATGGCATGTCAAAAAACATAATTTTTCTGAAGAAATATCTCCGGCCTGGCTTTGTTTAGGAATGGAATTTTAAAATCTATTTACATAAATATGAAATATGAATGGAAAAATTAATTATTAATGGAAAAATGAAAGGAGAATAAAAGAATTATTTTGAAACAATTTATTGAGTAAAAATAATAATAATACTTGTGAAGATTATAATAATTAATTATTATATTATTTTATGAAGATAAATAATTAAAAAAGTTAAATGGAGAAAAAAATTAAAAAAATAACTAAATTTAAAAATTTACTTTATATTTTTTATTTAGAAAAAGTGCTTTTGGCTATTTACATTTATTTGTGTATATTTTATGAATTCTAATAGAATGGAAAAAATATATTCATTTAATACAATAATGCAAATTAGTATATTTTTCAATTTGTTGAATATATTTTTAATTGAATATTTTTTTTATATAGATATATTTGGATTCATAAAATTGTTTCAAAATAAATAAAACCAAAAACCGATAACAAATTTTTATTCCTAGAAACAAGTAAAATAATAACACCTATGGTTATGAATTAAAATAATATAAATACAATTTTGATCCATTTGATTTTGATAATAATGTATTCTTTTAATGAAATGACCGACTTCAAAAATGTATAAATAAATTAAAAATAACCTTAAAACAAATATTCTAAAAATTATTCGTTAAAAAAATTTCGCCATAGGTTAAAAGCTTTCAGCTCAATATTTCAAATAGAAATTAACAGGATTACAAAGAGAAAAAAGAGATCCTTATAATATACACAATCTCTAACGCATTATAATAGACTATGCATTATATTTTCCTAATTGCCAAATAAATTTCAAAAAAA
The DNA here is from genome assembly GCA_020423425.1 of Chrysopa pallens. Lineage (NCBI taxonomy): Eukaryota > Metazoa > Arthropoda > Insecta > Neuroptera > Chrysopidae > Chrysopa > Chrysopa pallens. Next base: position 60,735,545 of record CM035593.1, on the reverse strand, counting down.
ACATCCTAACGGTATTAAATTTAGCATACGCAGTTTTAAAATGAAAAATTACAAACGGAAAAATTAAAATTTTATTTTATATTTTATATTTAATTGATGTTTTTTCAAGAAAAACTCTTAGGTATGTAGTTTTCATGTTAAGAAATTGTACATGAAAAATTTCATTATTTCATTACATGTAAATACTTATTTTAATATTTTGTGCGCAATTTTCTTTTTATCTGTATATTCCGGAGAAAAACATTACCTATCTTTTTTTGAAATTGGTAAAAATATTGTGTTTCTCATGTGGAAAATAATTTATTAATGAAATTAATTGCAAATGATATTTAAATGAAAAATAAATATATTTTTTTAAAAATTGAAAAAAAATACTATATTTCAAAAGTTCATATTAAATTTTTTAATTGTTTTGTGTGAAGTCCATCCAAATGAGTACAGATTAATAAAAAAACCATTTTTTAAACAGAAATAATATTTTTATATAAAATTTCCTTCATTTTACGATTGAGTGCAATATATAAACTAGTTGGTGAGTATAAGATAAACACTTTTTGATTAAAGGCTAAGATAAATCTATATGACGCATTAATCATACAAAATTTCACCAAAATCAGAAGGTAATATTCATATATAAAGTCTACCAATTTAGTTCAAATATTAATGAGCAACAAAGCTGCTGTTTCTACATTTAAAGTTAACATAAAAACGAAATGAAATATCTGTGTAGAAAATATCAATTCTGATATATCTGCGTTTAAGTGCGAAATTAGAAGAGGTAGCTTAAATAAAAACTAAACTTCGCTTTTGCATGTATCAAGGTGTCAAGTTCTGGTAGGTTCTTAGTGTTTATATTTAATCAAAAATATTAGTGAGAACTAGTGGCTGAAATTTCAATCAAAGAGAATCGTTTCAATTACACTCGTGGACCAAAAATTAATAATTTTGAATTTCAAAATACTGAATCAAAAGCATTTACTTTTTTTATTTGATAGGCATTGCATGTAACGTATATTTTTTTTTTCCGAAATCGAACATAGTGTCTTTTTTACTCAGGCAAATTTATTCAATATAAAGGTAGAATTAAATCGAATGGTTATCAACTATATTTATTATTTATTATTTGCTTTAATTTTTTGAATTTCTTTACAAAGCAATAAGTTAAGTTTTAAAACAACGTGTTAAATATAAAATTCATTACTTTTTTTTTTTTTTAATGACGTAACGAAATTGAAAAAAACCGTTAAATATGAAGTCAAAGAATAATTTTGCGTGCCACAAGTCTTTTAACAAATAAAATTTAATGATGTGACCTTTAAATATGTGAACTATCTTTATAGATAGGCACTATGAGTGAGTGAGTAGTAAATGGTATCACATTTGAGTATTAATGTAAGTTCTTCATTCCATTCCGTGATGCATTATTATATTACTTTAACACATGGTACGAAGTACCACACCTAATATTATTATACACATCCATATAAATATATCTTTATATATTATAATGTTGATATATATAAGTAAGTGGTATTAATACAAAGTGCTTCAAAAACTATCAAATAAAAAGTTTACCATAATTTATATATAATATCTAGAAACAACTCCCTTTTCGTAGAGAATTCAAAACTGTTATAGATATATATCTTTATTTAGAAATATAACTAAAAGAAACCAAAAATAAAAATAAAAATTTAAACAATTATTGAATATCAAGATATTGTGTACCAAGATGAAGCAAGCATGAGTCTAAGGTTAGTGCTCTTACGAGCTCAATATGAGTACTGCAAACTAATTCAAAAATTAATAAACTCAATTTTGGGACTTTTCAACAATAGACAAACAAATGGCTATCAGTTGTTTGCAAACTAGATCAACGAATCACTATAAAAATAGATTAGTAGACTCATAATAAGAAAATTTGTGCTGTCTATCCTACAAATGACTAAGCCTGTTTTACGTATACTGGCCGTATAGAAGTATAACATATTTGGTGTTTTTTGTTTATCCATTAGTGTTTTTTAAATAATGAATATTGATTTTTTTTTGGAGTATTTTTAATATTGATAATTAAAAAAATTCAATAATTCATGTTTCACTATATGTCGAGTATTTAAATAACTATGCCTGTTATAACCAATTATTTTTACTTACTTTCAGACGTTCGATTATTTAATAACTATTAGGTTATGTTAAGATCTCATCTGGATCATTTATTTTTCATTCATTTAAACGATGATTTATTCTTAAATTTAAAATAAATTTAAAAAAAAAGAACTTTGAACTAAAATATATAAAATAATTTTTAAATGTAATGTAAACTTCAGTTTAACGAATCGCTAATATGTTATAAAAGATCAATTTTTCGAATGTTGTAACCACTAATCATGACAATTTTGAATATAAATAGAGGCAAGAAAAATAATTATTATTTTTTTAATAATAGAAAAATAAATTTAGAAGATGGATTAGCTGCCTGTACTATATTAGGTTTTATAGATTACGTAGCATGTTTTCATGAATAAAAATAGTCAAGTAATCATTGAATTAAAATTAAAAAAAAAAAACAATCCAAATAACTTCCTGATTCTCTTTCAGACATCCTGTAAACGAATATAAATGGTCAAATACTAGGTGTGTCTTCTTAGGTTTGTTTAAAAAAAAAAAAACCCTCAACGGACTCATAACCGTCAACAATACACATTTTTAATGTCCACATAGGAATGATAAAACATATTAACTAACATATAAAAATATATATATAATGTTAAATATTCGTCACGCTATAGATGTATTTTTTATGTATTTTGTTCGTATGTTACGGACAAGGTAACCACCATCCATCAGTCATATTTTAACCACGGAAGATTGTAATTTTTTATTATCAGCAGATTGTAAAAATTCACTTTAAATTATAATTATTAGTTAAAGTAAAAAAAAAATAAAAATAAAAATTTTAAGTGAGTCATCATCAATGCTTAGATGTCTATTTTATTTTTTTATCTTTTGTGAAAACAACGTACATAATTAGTGTCAAAAGATTTTATGAGATAGACACTCGGTCCAGTTTTATTTGTCATTTATGTAGATAAATCAAATATACTTATGGCTTTAAAATTTATTAAATTATAAGAAATGTATGAAAAGTATAAAAAGTTAAAAGTTGGTACGTGTTCCAAAATACGTTATATAGCTTTGGGAACAATGAAATTTAACAATCATTCAAAATTTAGTTAACAAAAGAATACAAAATTACAAAATTCCACACAAAAGAAAACTTAATAATTTGAGTTAATAAAAAACGTGTTAATAAAATTCAACGAAATGTTTTCAGTAATTATCGAATAATATCGATTCTTTAAACAAGTTAATACAAAAATATGGTTTTTTAAATATTGCTTGTGGATTGTAAATACTACGTTCATATAAATTTGATCACTTTTCCAACGAACATAAGTGGTCATCTAAAATGGCGATTGAAAATTTATCGATACAACATCATTACTAAAGATACCAAGCACAAAGATATAATGCGAATACTGTTGTAATAAAATATATGAAGAATACCATAAAAATGTATTTATTCATGCATAAAACTAATCATAATTTTGTAATTAGTAGAATGTTGTTTATTTACAATTTTATCTTCATTTTCAAGCAATCTCATAATAATTTCACAGTGTTATAGCTTTTCCAGTGAGCTAGGTACTACTTACGAACTACCAAGCGTATAAATACGAAGTAAGTCTCTACACACGTTTGTTAGCAAACATAAGAGTAAGTTAAATAATATAACGAAGTAGTTTTTTTGAATCAAACATAGGTGGTATAAATAAAATGATGGTATTTGTACATGAATACTTTTTACCGGATGATTAAAAATATTTCATAGTTACGAGATACAGTCGGTCAGTTGCTATCGATAAAATTGTCTCTTAAACATAAAAGATAGATATTGTGAACATTTTAATTAGCGATATAACCAGCAAGAGATAAATACTTTATACGAGTGTTAACTCATTATAGTAAAATAATTTTTCATAAATTGTAAGAAGAATTGTTGAAGAAAATAATATTGATCTGCTACAATTTGCGATTAAGTTAAATATTTACGTATAAATTTCGATTTTTTTCCCCAATTTCCTAGATTAAATTTTTTTGTATTTTATAAATATGTATTTCGATTACAAAGTAGTCATCATCAGTTTGAATTAGCTAGTTGTAAAGATTCTCTGAGGTTTTGAAAAAAAGTTCAAAATTTTTTTTTCGCTATTTATGGATTTTCTAGGATAATTACGATCTGAAAAATTCAAAAATAGCATTTATTTTACGATCGGTCGCTTATTTTTTGAGATATTATATTAAATACATCCGCTAAATCGACCTTTTGATCGGTTTTATGCAGATATCTCAAAAACTAAGCATCCGATCGATAAATAGATATTATTTTTGAAATCTACAAGTTAAAACATACTTATAATCATGGTTTTTCTTGAAATTGGATTTAAAATTTTTTTTCCCAAATTTTCGCAATTTCTTAAGGGGTACCCCTTTGAAAAAATCTAAAAAATTGGGAAAATTTTTTTGCCCCCGATTTGGATGAAATACATAATCTAGGGTAATTTCAACCCGCAGATTTCAAAAATAATATCTATTTTACGATTGGACTAGTAGTTTCTGAGATATTGCTAAAAATCGGATCCAGAAACCGATTTATCGGTTGTATTTCATGCAATATCTCAAAAATTAGTCGACCGATCGTTAAATAAATATTATTTTTGAATTTTTTAGACCTCAATTAAACAAGAAACCCCATAAACAGCGAACAAAAAATGTAGAACTTTTCGTCGGTTTTTTAAGGTTGAATAAAAGTCCACAAGTTGTATATTTGAGGCTGAATCGCAAACTTAATTATTCGGAGCAATTTAATTACTCTTGTTTTTTTCAATAAACATCAAAACTATTGAGAAGTAAGGTTTCGAAACCATTGATATTGAACGAGCAAACCATCACGAAATTAGCAACGAGTAACATTTCCTCAGAGAATCATTGCAACTAGCTAATTCATACTGATGATGACTACTTTGTAGTCGAAATATCACGAAATTAGCAACGAGTAACATCTCCTCAGAGAATCATTACAACTAGCTAATTCATACTGATGATGACTACTTTGTAGTCGAAATACGTATTTATAAAATACAAAATATTTTGATCTAGGAAATTGGAGAAAAATCGAAATTTATTCGAAAAATCCTACAGTTCTCACTAATAATTATAAAAAAAAATAAATATTAAAGGTTATGGAAAAGAACTGGCAAGACGATTTTAGAAAAGATAGCACACATTTTTTTTCAACATGGTCTCCTTTAAGTACAATAAACTTTGACGGACTCTCTGCAACTTTATTAAGCCTTTTAACATAAATAAGCATTTATGTATACGAAGCCTCCTCTTTTGATGGAAGCCGCTCTTGACGGAAAACTGTCATTTGGGCTCAAATCCGGTGAATACTGTGTGTGGTCTATCAATTAAGGAAGATTTTTCAATTAAATTAAAATAATTAAAAAAAAACTTCAATTAAGGAAGATTTTCTTTTATTTTTGTTTAATAATCTGACCTAATAATGACCCATAATACTGTCCAATTATCTGCCCCTTCAAATCTGCCCCTTATCAAATATTCAATGCCGATAATTCAATGAGCATCCCAGAACATATTACCCATAACATTTACAGTTATATTCACTGTCTGTATTTTCTGCAAATTTTTAGACATTTTAATTTAGGTAGGTATTATAAAGTTGCGATCTCTATGACTCTTTATTGATAAACCGAAAAAAGAAGTTATAGCCCATATTTTGATATATAAGAAATGTGAATGTAAAAAAGGACTCAACCAATTGAAAAATAGTATTCAACTTTTTACAAAATATAAACATTTTTTCTATTAAAATGGCATAACTTTTTACACATTCTGTAAAATACTCACTACCACTCCACGAAGCTGGAAAATAAAGTCTCATTTTTCCTTCTTTTGAAACGGTACTATATTTAACTATATATATATATATATATATATATATATATATATATATATATATATATATATATATATATATATATATATATATATATATATATATATATATATATATATATATATATAGGTCTGTTAAGTTCATGTTACTTTGAACCGAACCTGAACTAACCTTAATAAATCTTTAACGTTTAAACGGTTGGACTTTCTAACAACAAGTATTCATTCTCCCAATTCACAGAGTGTTATAGGATTATTTGGAAAATCTATAAGAATCAAGTGCTATTAAATTCAATAATCAAATCAATTTTTTGCTTTCAAATTTGTAACTTAAACGTCATTTAACTGTCATCTCTCGTTTATCTAACTTGATGTTACCATTCATTACTCATTCGGATCTGTTAATAAAGTATACAATTAAATACTTGCTATAAGACAATTTTATTTATTTACCAAGAAATTAACTTCATAAACCAAATCTTTTATCAGGATGTTTTCCCTTCCATCTGGACAAACTAACGAATTTTTTTAAATGAGTTACTAATGAATAATTTTACACACTATTTGTGTTATAGCAAATATAGCTCTTTTTTTTCATAATTATCAAAAATAATTTTTTACAACATTGAGTTAGTGTCAAGAATTTTGAGGTATTTATTTTCTAACTCCATTTCCCCTTATTATACAACAAAATATCAATTCATGGTTTTGAAAGCTTTGCGCACCTTTACTGTTCCACCGAATTGATGTATTTGAAACTTAAAACTTTTAGTATTTAAATTATGTTACGCGAAATATTTTTGATATCTAAGTATAATAGTTAAGAGGGAATGTAACATTTACCATTTAGCATCATCTGTTTGAGTTTTAAAATGTTGATTCTTAAAATTTAGGTGTGGTAATCTTGGGAATTCCTGTATACAATATCAAATGCTTTTGCTATGTTGTTTTCTATAGGGAAAGATGAAGTAGATGAAATGCGAAAACCACATATCTTCACCGTCTCACCGTATAATAATAATAATAATAATTGCATGGTCCTTCCTACGTAATTAACACTGATTACTCTCGCTAACTATAATATTTTTAACGGTTAAATCTTTAAATTAATGTTTAATTTTGATAAATGTTTTTTCTAGCATTCACACATACCTCTACAAACCAACACACAAATACAATATCTTTTGTTTTCATTTTAAAACTGTAATTTATTTACTTTTACCCATGGTGTAAATTATAACTAACTTACATTGTGTATCTTGTTATCCTTGTATCATGTTGTAAGTGTTAGATAATAATAATAATGTTGGTAAATATTTTACTCATACTTTGTTTAGTATTATTAAAATTTAAACAAAATTTTTGGTTATAACCAGAATTTGGGTAATGCCAATTAATATGCAAATTTATAACGTAACCTAATTATAATTAACTTATAAAACAATTTTATTCAGATTATTATTTCTAAATTTAAAAATATTATTATATCCTAAACTTGATTTTTAACATTACCTAAATGAATCAGTTATCCGGGATAATTTCTTTCTTTAAATAAGTGTATTTTATTAAACCAAGTAGTAAATAATAAGAGTTGTATTGGAGTAGATACCAAGGCGGGGCTTTTCAAACCCTTATTTTTTTTATTCGACCCTTTTTTATGTCTAGGAATTGCAGTGTTCTGATTTTATTATTGGGCATATTTTGATTATCTTCATCTGTGGCAAGTTTATTATTAGTACGCTAGAGTTTTGCAGTTTAATGAAGAATACAATTTCTTCTCCTTATTTTTTCCCTTTTGCTGAATCAAATTAAAAATACATATCTTTATTTATTTTTCTCTTTTACAGAATGAAGAGCACTCAGACAATGAAAGACAAAATGGTAATTGTAAACAAAATGGAGATTCATCCAATGACACAATTATGCATGACATATTTTCGAATAATGGTCAAAATGGAAACGGCCTTTTGTTAAATGACGTAAGTATGTTCATTATATTCAAGTTCATCAGAACATTTTGCAACTTTAATCCAAGTAATTTTCAATAATGTTATAAAATTTGTGAAATCCAATATTTAAAGCTTTAGAACCAGATTGGTTGAAATATGCACACGATACAATTTATAAAAGGTTAAAAAATATATAAATTTATGTAAAAATAAAAAGTTTTAAATAACTGATAAGCAGGCGCATCGGCTGACAGGCCAGGAGATAATAAGGATGAAGTAAGAATCCGAAATTACAAATATTTCCCGGTCGTTAATCGAAAATAAACGATCCCTAGACATTACGATATGTCACATTTTGATTTAAGAAACAAATTTTTATTATTCCTACAGGACACAATTCTCGATCGTACCAGTCATCTTCCAAATCCCACCATAATTGCTGATTCACAAACGTTAACATCAGTATTATTAACAAATGGAAAAAAATGAAGGTTTATTAAAAACTGAAGACATAAAAATGTTAAAAAATATACATATATATATAATAATAATGCTCTCTCATAATTGATTTAAAACCAAAGTTTTTAATTGTGCCATTTTGTTAATTTTTATTTCTTTTTAAATAATAACATGAAAAATTAAAAATATCAACAAATTTTTAAACATATCAATTTATAATAACAACAAATCACTATTGTGCTTACGCAAATTATTCCATTAATCGTCTTCAAACAAAAAGTGTCTGGTGAATTTAGAATCATACTAATAAATAATATAAATTTTATATAAACAAAAAAAATTAAAAAGTACAAAACAACATTTTCTCAGTATGTAGTAATTTTTATAAAACATAAATATTTTTATTAAGATCATCTATATTTTTGCGCTTGATATAGAAAAAACAAAAATTATTCTAAATTCAGCATCACCTTTTTTTGTTGTTTTTGTATTGTTACCTATATTGTTGAATACAAACAAAAAAGTTATTTAAAATTATTCTAAAACTAATAAAAATTAAAATTAAATAAAAATATAATATATTTAGCGAAATGATTATATATATTATATTATATATACATGTGAAGTGGAATATTTAAAAACAAATAATTTAAAAATAATAAACGATAAATTTTGTGATGTAAATATTTTATCAAATTTATGATTTTTTTACGATGTATAAAAAATATTTATTTATCAAACATGAGGAAAATTTGTACTTACGTATAGCAGAATCGTAACTAATTTGTATGTGTAAGGTAATGCACAAATTAAATCGAACAGAGGTTCTACGATATATTTTTGTGTAAAGGTCGTGTTTTAAGTTCTGTTTCAGTGGATAGATTTTAAAATGCATAAATATATAACTAAAGGAGATACGTGTATAAACTTTTGCTAAATCGAGATTGAACTTTAAAATAATCTGTGTTGATTTTTATGCTTTAATATTTTCGATTTGGGTAAAAGCTTTACTCTAATTGTAAAAATGTTTGAAAACAGTATTGCTACAGAATAGTGTGTTTTTTTTCTGAATTTAATTCCAATCAACTAAGACAAATTTGTTAAATTGGTCATAAAATATTTCATTTTCTAAAAACCCAATAAACATTTTATTTTGCCAATTCATGATTTACAAGGGATCAATTCTATTCAAAAAATTATAAAAAATACGAGATGTCTCACAGAACAGATATATTTTCAAAATAATGCATGGCTAGTTCAATACAAGACACGAAAAACAAAGAAATTCGAAACAAAATCATCTTTCGATAGATACTTAGTTAGTTAGTCTTAGTTTCATAAAAGCTTTTGATTACTTCTGTTACTTCTCATCCGCGAAAATCGCAGTAATTTATGTGAATTTTGTTTTTAAATACTAGCTTAATCCGCTACTAAACCCACGTAGAATTTAAATTCAAATACAATTATTCATATTTAACACAAAGTTTGAAGCATCTAAAGTAGACACATTTTTGAGAGTGAGACTGGACTGTCTAGTCCAACTCACCATCCACAATTACCGGGAACTGGCGATAAAACTGGTTTATTCGTATTGAATTTTATTATACTTCATGTGTGTAAGGTTTTTAGAAGTCGATTCAGTGGTCTTTTTGTTTTGTAGTCGTTTAAACTATTGGTGAAAAAAATTGGGTTATATATTTCAAAAATGTGAATTGTCAAAAATTCAAAATTTTTTAAAATTTTGATTTACACACAAAATAGGGAAACAAATTTGTCAGTTCGGTAGGGCAACTGATTTGAAGTTATGTATTTTTGTTTTTATAAAGTAAACGACCTAAAAAATTGTGCGTTACTAAAATTAAGAAAATTTATTAAAATTAATGATGAAAATTAATTACGATTCTATTAAAATTATCAATTATATTTATATAAAAATAAAAAACACAATCAAACAACAGTTATTTATAAAATGATATAATAATTATTATATTGCATATTTATATAATTATTATTGATAAACTTTTGTATTTAAATAAATTAAGTATAAAATGTAAAATAAAAAAGATTATTTAAAAATAACTTTACGCTAAATAACGATAGATATATAAAAAAAAAAATGTTTACGTAAAAATTTTAAATACAAAATTATATTATATAAATCAAACTTCTATATTTCTTAGTTAAATAATAATAATTAATAATTATTATACAGCATATTTATTGTATTATTATATACATACTTAAGTTTATCAAAATTTATTGTAATACCAAGCATCCAATTGAATGTATGAAATCAAACCCAAACAAAAATTGTTAAATAATATTCATGTAATGAAAAGTAACGTAGTATTACTCTAATTAAAGTATATTTATTATATTATATTATTAATAGCTAAAAATTAATTATAATAATAAAAAATTGAAAATACAATTTTATTTACTTTTTAATTCATTGACCTTTCCCATCACATCCCACAGAAGAAATAATATGACAAGGCAACGACGTGGAAAAGCTATGAACAAGGTAAAAGGTTTTTTCGCAGAAAAAAGCTTGGCGAATACTGCTTAAGGTAAGATTTTATAGCGTAAGAAAACGGATCATGTGTCCCTAAACCACGATTAACTCATAAAATTAAATTAGGAACTGTCATAAAATTCAATCACAAATTTTGACTGCAACCTAGTAGATGCCTTTAGTTAATATTCAATCAGTAACTGAATAAAATTAATTTTTTCTTTCGGGGTGTCCAAATTCATCCTCTTGTAACTCCTTAATTATTTAATACGAAAACTTAAATTATACTACATTACAAAAATTATGAAGTTATAGATAATACCAGTTGATTACAATCTGTCATCACATAACAGAACCATTGTTGGCTTTATTTTAAGGTCCGTGAGGCCCGAGCGCCAAACAGCAAAATGTTTAACGCCTTAATTAATTTTCATTTATGTCTATTTTTAATAAATAATTTGCATTAATGTCTATTAGAGCAAAGTTGGAGCAAGAAATTAGCGATAAAGATATAACCCGTCTCTTCACACGAGCCAAAGCAAGAAGAAAACATGGTTAGTGAAGCTACTGAGAAGATAAAACCAGTGTGATGAGTAAAAAAAATAAATTATTCAATTTTATGAAACTATAATACTCATCAATAAGTTATTTAAATCAAAGTTATGTTTTATTTTATAAACAAAATTAAGTATACAATAATACAAAGAAGAGCGATTTATTTTCAAAGCAATAAGAATGGTACATCGGACTGTGCGTAAGCTGTTTCATAGCCCAAATACGCCTAGGACCATTAATTGAATATTTAATTACCGGACGAATGAATTTTTATTTTTCAAAAGCTATAACTTAAGGTTATTATATACCATGGACTGCTTTAAAAATATGTTCTTGGCAGTATTTAATCTATACTAAAATAACAAAGCTCGAGGGTTTCTTTGAAATCAAAACAGCCCATCAGAATTAAATATTATTTTTTTATTTTTTTGTTTTTGTATTATGAAATGTTATAAGCAATCAAGCAATACATTACGGCCTTTGTATGTGGACCTCTAGTTGTTTATACCAATGAAGATAACAAAAATAAAATAATCATAAGAAAAGGTAAATTTTTAAAGTCTAATTTGGTAGAGGAAGATTTTAGTGCGATGAAAGAATGTTAGAAGCTGAACCCGCTGCTTCTAGTCGCCTCTTACCTTCTTCTATCGCACTAATTAAAAAATATTTAACGTCTTCCTTGTGTTCAGTGACAAAAATTGTTATAATTCGAGTTCAGTTGTACCTTATTATTATATTTAATTGGTATTTCTACGAAGATTCACGCACAAACAAACTCTTTGGCTTTTTTGTATTAGTAAAGATTAAACATTGTCATTAATATATATTTTTCTGGAACCCATTGGTGATAGTTTTATCATTTGATAAAAAATAAATTTCATCCGGTAAACAGATGGGTGAAGGATACCTCTAATACATACTGTATGTTAAAAAGTAAAAATAAAACAAATTTGTGTAAATGAATTTTTAATTGATATTAATACTAAAAATTATGTAGTACATTTTAGCCGACATGTAAACAAAACAAAAGCGTGTTTTTATGGTTGTTTTTGAAAATATGATTTTATATCCATCAATAACGTGGCGTTATAAAATTATAAATTTTTCAAAAAGAAGTATCAATTTAATACAATATATATATTAAAGTGCATTTAAAATATATATATTTAATAACGTTACAAAAGGCTTTATAAAGTTATAATGCATTTGAAAGCTCTTTATCATTCAATTACGATTAGTAATGTTTTATGAGAACTGTAAGAATAAAGAGAAAAACTGTTGACATACATAGTGATAGTACTGGCTGATCTGCATGAAGCCATAAAAATGTTTTAGTATATCGATGGTTGGAGGTTTTATAAACATGAGCTACACATTTCTAGAAAAAAAAATATCAAAATTATTTTAATACGACAGCCACATATATGCTTACATATACATTTTTAAGTCCCCGAGGAATCTTAGTGTTATTTTATGTTTTTTGGTGGGCTGAATTGATAAATTTCCTGATTATCAGGTAAAACTTTAAAGTATGACACAATTTTGGCGGTTTGATATTAGTGATTTTGTTATTTATTTATCTGGAAAAAAATTAAATAAAGTCTGGTACCTAACCCACGCATGTGTATGAAGCAGTATCACCGAAACGGTAATTGATAGGTGAAATGTTAGTTTCTAATATAATACCATCCTGAACTCCACTATTGATTACCACTTATTTATAAATATTCTTTCAGTAGTTTTGGAGTTAAGTGTGTTCTACAGGCTACTACAAACTGACGAACCGAGACTCATATTTTATGCAATTTAAGAAACTGTTATAGCTTTGATTAGTTTTTAATTACAGGTATTTTGTTATCTTTAAAAAGTTTCCTAAATTATTTGTAGGATAACAATATTAATAGTATGATAAGTGATCTTTTATTATTTAATAATAAAATATTTTGCATGTTATAAAACGTTCTTTATTTTATATTAACTTACAACGGTTGTTTTATTGTCTATGTATAGTTCGGTAACTAACATACGAAGCGAAATTGTATTTACAAACCAGGTGCTTACCCTTATACAGCCTACACACCCATATATATATTTATTAATTAATAAAACGGTAATCAAGGAGGAAAATGGCAATTATATAACGCAAAGTTTAACTTCGTTTATTATACATAATAATAATATTTGTTTACACAATAGATTTTATTTTAAATATTTATAATTCCTTTTTTATATATTATAAATTAAATTACCGCATAATTTTAATCGATAATCCGTACATTTTTTTCTTATACATATCGTGCGTATCTCTTCACATTATTGTTTATTATACAGGCTGTTATTTTTAACAGGCCTAGCTTAATATTATAACTGAGAATGTTATAAAAAACAAGTGAAGGTAAAATCTAACAAACATTATTGTTTAGTATTCGGCATATAATTGAGTATCAATGTTTGAATCATTAGAATTCATTAAAAAATCAAAATATCCGGTCAATAAATCGTTTTTAAATATATAATCATAATATATATTGTAACTATATGTGTCTATTATGTAACTTTGAGCTGAAATTGTGGGGAATCCGAACATTTTGCAACATATTTAAAAAAAAAAAAAGTTATTTGTTTAAGGTTAAAGTTAAAAAAAATTTTTTTTGTTCATCAAATAGAGATAATAAACCGATTTACCGCATTTACGAATTTGCCACAAACATTTTGGCTCGCTTTTAGTTTTTGAGATGTCTTGACAACGGACGAACGAACGAACAAATGGAAATGGGCTAATTAAGAGATTCTATGAACAATCATACCAAGATTTTGTTTCTGCGATCAATATACTATAACTACGAACGTAAGACCGTAGTGTACTCCGTAATTTTTCAGAAAAGGTAATCATTTTAAACCAGTTAAAAAAATTTCGAATATCTATTGGTTCTTTTATTTAATAGCGTTATTGGTTAAAGAGATATTAAACCGAACCTGTCAAATAGAACACACATTGTACTATACAATTAATTTATTATTACTTATATAATAATATTGAATTTTAAATATTGTGACTAAAAATTGGTATTTAAAGCTTGCTGAATTAAATAGGTTTATTGTTCAAATATTGATATTATTTTAAACTTATTCATTTTTGTAAGATTATATACGAGGGTTAAATTCTAGTTCTAAGAAACATTCAGTATAGAAATCTTTCATGCTACAAATTACAAAACTTTTCAAAATCTGACTGATTTTAAAGATCAGCACTTTCAAATAAACAAACTAATCAGCTTTATTGTATTGTGTGTATATATTATCATAGAATTTATCATATCTTTGTATTGTTTGGTGAAATCATAATTTAAAAATGGTGTTGTCTCATAAGAATCTAATAATATTGATTATAATTATTGTAATATGATTATAAATTGCAAAGTTTTAACAAAAAGTATAACAAAGACATTCGTTAATTTATCAATCGTGAGTTCAACACAATACTTCTCGTACAAGTATATTAATTGAGTCTAACTAAGTAAAAACTTTGAATCATTCAAAGTTACGTGACAACAAGAAAAATAAATAATTCATCAATTCAGATGAATTGACAAAGCATTAATATAATATAATGTATCAATTAAATAAATATTAATATAAATCAAATTATTTTAATGGTATAAGTACACAATGAAGTTTTGACAATTGACCATAAACAAATAGTGGTATTATTAATATTATTGGTAAGATTTTTGTTTGTTATACTACATAATATGGAGGTTGAAATTCATGTAACGTTAAAACTGTTACTTTCTACGAATTTTTCGGAATTTAAAGTAAGGGACTATACAAAGTTCATTCTAAGAAAACTAACTTAATGGGTAATAATTTCAAATAAACATCTTCATTTCCTTTTACAAATTTCATTTTGGGGTCATGGTATACCATCTATTTAGTCTTCCATTAGGACTTTTTTGTGTAATTTTAATTGAAACTCTTTGTATAATAAGTGATATGGGACATGGCTTCAGTAGCTCGTATCCTAGAGGAATAAATATTTTATACACCTATCGAACACTACAATTTTGACTTTAGGTCAAACAATGACTTATGATGAACATGTGCCTATTAGTATTATATATGGAATTAAATACACCATATATAAAAATACATTGATTTGCTTGTATGTTTCCATTATACCGATCGTTTTCACAAAAATAATGACTATATTTTGTCAAAGTTCGTTGACAATTTCAACTGTAGTCAATTGTTTTACAATTCATGAATATAAAACTATAGAACTATCATTGAATCATTATTCGGTTCAAAATTTTCTCCCATATTGAAACGTATTGAAACGGCCATCGAATGAAGTTCGATGTCCGTATATAATCGTGTAATTAATTAATAAAATTGTGGTGTGCATATTACTCTCGATAATTCTAAAACATTGAAAAAAATTTCAAATCTGTTAAGCTATATTATTGGTATAGGACATTTGATATATACTATTATTAAATGTATATGTGTATAAGAGTATTTCGACTTTAACTGATTTTAAATTGCATATATACCTACAGTGCTTTGTTTGGTAATAGAAATTACTTTTGCAATTGGTTTCAAAACCTACAAAAAAGATGTATTGCAGTTTCGTTTTTCTGTATCTTTAAATCTCAAGTTTTTTGAGTTGTATAGATTTATAAATTTATTTTTGCAAATCCAATTTAATACTAAATTGATTTAATACAAATATTTTTAATTCATCCATGTCCTGGCTTCTAATAAATGATTTTACGACATAAAAATCGATGACAATCAAATAATATAATGCCAAATATATTAAGATTCAGATTTTACAATTATAGTTTTAAAAAAGGAAAAAATCTCTACTTTAAATGTGTATAAAAATGTAATTTCTACTAGTAAGTAGTAATACATTGAAGTGTCTATCTCTTTGTTCAAATTGGTCAAAGGTTGTTAAAAATGGAAGCAGCCAAAGTATTGGAGACAATTAAAACAACAAGAAAATTCACTCAATTTTTGGCAGTTTTTTTTCTCAAAATTTTCTTTGGTGATTTACTTGCTTCTTAGTTTTTAAATTTTAATAATCACTTTCATTAAATTACAAGAAAGTCATTTTGATTTATTTAAACCTGCAAATCTATCGAAAATGTTATAATAAATAAACAGTTTATGTCCTACGTCTAGATTTGTACAAGCTGTTGGATTTACGATCAATCCCGCGAGTTATGAAAAATTTAAAACCAACTTTATTTAAATTATTGTTAAAATTCAAAAAAATTATGGTTATATTTGTAAATATGCCTAGAGCAGTTCCAAGTCAAGTAAGTCTTTTGAGTTATTTACCACTGTCAACTGCTTAAGTGGTTTGAACGAGCCATTACAGAATAAATGGAATTGAGAATTTTCCTAATATACACACTCTAAAACGATAATGTATTTTGATACGTAATTCGAACAATTTTCCATATATACACACCACACGTACGAATGAATACATATTATATACATTTCCTAACAAATGCACACACATATACACCCACAGTATCACTGATATATCCAGATTATAAAATCAACAATTCCAGTAACTAGCAACAGCAAGCACGATCTCTGGAAATAATCGGCTTATGTTTGTGTATAGTTCAGTACACAAAGAGTATGAAAAACTCTATAATCACTTTGCAGCATCGTCGTCTCACATACACACACACTGATTTACCTACTATTTTACCCCAATCCTTCGATCTATAAGTGGAGACATAAACCGACCACCCAACATACAAACCAGTCTTTGTCATCCTATAGTACTTTTACAACTACTAGTATGCATATATTATTATATTCTCATACCCATACTGTGTCTCGTTTCACAATTTTTCTTATTTTTAAAATACTATATCGTATGTTACGTATAGTTTTTATTATAACCAGATTTTGATATAGAGTGAATCACCCATGCAACGACTCTAATAATAGTACTTGGGTCTGACTCGCATGCATTCTATGGCATGATAAGCATTGTCTAAAAATTAATATGAAACTTCCGTTGTATATTTGATTTCGCACAAAATCTTAAAATGTTTTTTTTGTTTCTTTAGTTATAAGACGACCAATGGAATAATCAACATTCAGAAATAATTTTGTTCACGACTAGATACGGTTATTAAATTATTTTTTAGAATAAATTAAGTGTAGACCCATAAATTATCTTCACAGCGTGATGCTTATTTTTTAAATATTTATGAATATTACATGTATTGAAAATCAGTTATTGTTTGAAGGAATTACGATATGTTTGATGTTAGAATCAGAGTCTCTATTAATCTATTATTTTCATGCTAAGGTAAAAATATACACCCAATAATAATGGATTGTAAAATAGCTGCATCTATGTCCGAAATGACTTAACCAACTCAGTTTAAATTTAGATTTTAGGTAAATTTAGATATTATTATTGAAAACTGATTTTTAACATTAAATAATTAATTGTCTTAACAAACGTCATATTTTACACAATTTTTTATTTCAAATTATTCTTAGCTTTTGGTAATTATCAACTTTCTGAAATTATCGACATCAATTTAAATAATTATTTTAAAATCATAACACGTATGTACATACAAAACTGTTTAAGAATAGGACAAAAAGTTTTCAAGACACAGAAATTTAAGAAAAAGGAGAAAGCATTTGCGACCACTGTATATAAGAATCGGCAAGTGATATGTTTGTAAAATAGGACTATTCCAAACTCATTGCTTATTGCTTTTCACCAATTTAATATCTGTAGAAAAATAGACACTGAATGAAAGTTGCTCCGAAGATTCCAAAACAAACATTTAAAATTTAGGAAATCGGAGAAAACAAGAAGTGAAAATAATAAATATTTCCGCTATTAATGGATATAACTCGAGATTAACATATCAAAGAAGTGAGTAAAAATAGAACTTTTATTGGTTAAGGGATATTTTCAGTTTCCAAAAACTATATTCAATTTAAATATATATAATATTTAAAATATATTCAATTTGAAGTCTCGAAAAAATTTTTTTTTTTTGGAATGCTAAATCTTAACTTGAAATTATATCAAATTTCCGTCGTATAGCAAAAAATCTAATACCATGCCACCAAACTAACTACATGAAAGTTGAAAAATAAGTTTATAAAATAAGTTTCGATTTTTTTTCATTTAATACATAAGAAGTTTTAAAATTCGATATAGTTTTAGTAGACCAAGCTGTAATTACCACACAAACACCCAATATGTAACTGCCGCTTAAACTCGCATAGGTAGATACTCTATTATTCTTACACAGTGTGGTAATTCAAAACGTATCTGTGGTTTAGTGTTTGATTACTTAAGATAAATAATTTTTATAGAAACAAAATATAGTTTTATATATTCAAAATAATTTGTTTTGTGAGGTTATTGTAAAAACAATATAAAGATGTGAAATAAGGAATGCTTTAAAAAACGATAAAAGTAAAAGTTTTATAGGCTTGAGGTAATCTAATAATGTTGGTTTGTTCACGATAAAATAATCATGAATCAAAGCCTAACTACTTAATAAGATATTAAAATTAGGTTGTTTAATTATTTCATAAAAAATAAATTAAATAAATATTAACGTAATAATTATAATATATATGAAAAACTTCATTTTAGTTATTATTAATTATGCTATTGTTCCTGTAATAAAAATGTGAACATTAAACAAATAAATCCAATAAATCCAAGAGTATAACAGGCACCTTTAATTAAATGTTAAACTTTCGTTTTTGGATGAAAATATTTCAGATTTAACTTAACATCTCAAATCATAAATACAAATATAAATGAATAATTTATTTCCTGAAAATCACTAAAGAGAAATTTTAAGTTAACCAGATATAAAGAGAACATAAACAGTCATAAAACTTCTTCTTACTTCTACATTCCTCTTACCAATACAGGTCATAAAATTGAGCCGGAGATGTTACATATTTGCAACAAAAATCAAAAATTAAATTTGCTAGATGCCCTGGATATATAAATAAATTAAATAAAAACCGGAATTTTATAATTTTATATACTCAAATAGACCTTAATAACACCCCTTTATTTAATTTTAAATTATAAAAATCGTAAAAATATTTATCAACTCTACCCACATTTTCTTGATTCACAATAATATTACCTGCTTTCCTTATATATTTACAAAATTAAAGAATATTCATTACTTGATAATCACTTTCTTTATAAGTCAAAAGTGCATTCGTCATTTTAAAAATATTTTAAAGTGAAAATTATACAAAGTTTAAAGTTTTCGTGATTTTATACACACACACAAACATACATACATACAATTTAAATATTCCTAAAAGTATGCAAAAGTAAAAGACTGTCGTGTAATGCGTCTAAGCATTGCATTCATTTTACAATTGTATAGCCAACGTGTATTTTATTGGACTACTAGTATATAATAACACATTCATAAAATGTATATTTATCCATTAGTAGAGTATTATTTTCAATGCTACAAAATTCACAAAGCTATCATTATTAAACAGAATGCTTACTAGCTAGCCTCGAATTGAATTCAATTTAAAAAATATTAGAATATTATTTATTTGTTACAATATAATGAGAATAATTTAACTTTATTACAAATTGCAATTCTATCGATTGATTCAAATTATATTGTGAAACAAAAAAAAACAAAAAAAATCACTGAATTTATTCATTCATTGTCTAAAATATATAAATATGTCAATATCATCATTTTGGTATGATAAAAAAAAGACCCACGTAGTACAATAAAACAAAAGGGGATTTTGTTAAATACATCTAGGGTGCAAAAGGATGGCTTTTATTATATTTTGTATACCTAATACCTGTTAAAAAATCAATACAATATGAATTACCTATATAAATTTTTGATTTTACATTAAATCGTTTGAAATCTAATCCAAACTATAAAAAAACCAAGCATTCTTCGGTATAAAAATCATAATTATATATAAATTGCCAGATGTTGAAATTTTTCTATTCTTGTTTACAGAACAATTTTTTTTTTCTGTACAAAGAGATAAAAATAATTCCGTATTTAAGTTATGGATTATGTGCGATGTGTGCAACAAGCGGCCAGAAATTTCGACGTATACATACTTGAAGAGGCAGCATAAACTTTTGTTGCTTAAAGATTTAATAGTTCTTTTTTCTCCAATATTTTCCTGGCAATATGAACTATTACATTACCCAGAAAGTGAGCATTATAAAACTATCGTATCCAAAAAGTAATTTAAGATAAGAAATATTGAATATAAATGATATTGGTATGCAAATTCAATGGTAGTATTAATAATATATTCGATATAATAGAGCAAACAATAAAATATTTATTTATATAACAGAGAAATTTAAATGATAAAATATTGATTCAAATCAAAGTTACAGTATATTCTTAAATATTAAAAATAATCGCTTTGTGCAGATTAATAATATTTTCGTAGTCTTGAATGATTCTTGAAAAAAATTCTGAAAAATCTTTATGGCTGTTTTTAAATTCATAAAAATGAAAATAACCATAAAATTGAAAAAAAAAATTATTTTTACTTAAAAACAAATATTCATTGTTTTGTTTGAAATAGGTGATAAAAATTTAAAAATTATTTTATTATGTGAACTGTAACATATGCCGTTCAATGTTAACAGCGGATTTTCAACTGTCTAATTTATTATACTATTCATTGTCCACAGAATGATCATGATATTTTTATATACACATTGTCCACAAAATCATTTTACATAAGCCAAATAGGGGGAATTATGGTAAAATACATATACAAATATACAGAATAGTAAGATAGACATAAACTAAGTTACATATTATTATACTCAAATCTCCTCTCTTAATTCTCTTAAATATGAACCAATAATAACACTGTTATTGACTGAATTATTGTAATGGTAGTTGCGAATGTTAAATTTTTTTCGTATAGGATGTGTATATTCTATATATATTTAAGTTAATATTTGCTTTTCCTTTTTATACAATGAAAAATAATTCGGAGCTCAATCGGTGTATGATATGCACATTTTCAAAAAGTTAAATTTCACCAAATAATGAATACAAGCAACCTTCGCTTTAAAATTCAGAAAACAAAAATTTATTAATTTATATGACATTCTCATAAGTCTAAACTTTAAAATGTATACTTTTTACTAATCTGACGATATCAGCTTGACGCCGGAGGATGGGAGGTTCTCAAATTTGCAAAAAAGACACGCCATCTGCCTCACGCAGAAATCCCCAGATTAGTGTACACTATCCAGCACATAATTAATCTACAATATTTTTAATTTCGCGTCCACGATTAGGTCCAAAAAATCACATAAATATAATTTCATTTTTGAAGTATTAAATTGAGTCTTTGATCGTAGAACCTTTCAAACCTAGCGTTCGGGTAAATGTTTAGAATAATTTATTTCTGGAAGAGATATATACAGCAGGTAAGCTGTTAACATTTCGTTTTTCTATGAAATTAACATAAATTTATAGATTAATTTATTTTCTTTCTATGAATACAGAAAAACAATTGAAAATGATAATAACAGTTGAATATGTACCTTTAGCGAGTTAATAATCTCTTTAATTTAAAATTAACTGTTTTCAAAATAATAATTTAATATTTATATTAAATTAATATAATATTTTTGTAATTTCAAATATATATCAAAATATCATGGAATAGATTTTAATTCATTTATTATAATATTTTTGTTTATTAGGTACATACGTATTGACGTATACAGTGTGCGTTAAGAAAATGGGTTCTATATTTTGACTAAACATGGTTATAGAGGGTACATCATAAATGAGATTAGATTTGCCTGAAACAAGATAATAATTTTTTTTTTTTTTTTAAGTTACTAGAAATTTTTATTCAAAATTCAAAGAGTAGTAAGATAAAATTAATTTTACACGAACATAAAGCCCTTAAAAGACGTAGGCATAGCAATGAAAGTAATCTTTTTTATACGTTAGTACCTATGTTGAAATTTCGTTTACATATTTTTCCGGCTAAAGGAAGTTTACGATTTAGTTTCATTCACACTTTTATCCGAAAGTGCGATTTTATTCTTGGATGGTCGAAACTATATTGATAAGAAATAAAAATGTTCAAAAGACGAATTAGTATATAATAGCCTTGTTTCATTTTAGGTATTAAAACTTTGCTCAATTTATTTATTGTATGGAATTTTAATAATTTATAGGTTAAATTTCCACCACTGGTTCCACATAAACCACTGAAACAACTCAAGAATAAATATTTTCAAATATTTTAAATTAAAATAATAATTTCGCGATATTAATTAAAATAGTTGTTTATTTGACAACGTAAACTTTCTTTTTTCGTGAATTTCGTGACTATTTATTAATCGGACGAAATGCATCATGATTTTTCTACTTTCTAGTAAAATTAAAAAATTTGGTATTCCCTTTCGCGGTAATAATTTTAAAATAACAAATCTTTTACGTTTCAATTTATATTTAGTAGAGGCATATTCGTGTGAGTATATTTTCATTTTAATGATTTTTTTTCAATGTTAAATATTAAATCCAGACATTGTCTAAGCGTAAAATATGGCACCGTTTTTGAACATATTGTATATCTACGTGTATGTGAACCTGAGAATGTACGTATGAGATGGCAATATGGATCGCGTGCCAACTCACTATTAATGTTGAAAGGTTATTTATCACTAGCGCTAGTGGTTTTTGGCCGTACCGGTTCGTACTAACTGACTTTGCATTAAATATTAATTGTATATGTATACTGTGTATATTGTCTTTGCTTAGTGTACATATGTTGTACCTATGGTTCTGCTATAGTATGTAAGGTAAGGTTATAGGTATACATACTATTACTACTACTATCTACTAGCAGCTTATTTACTAAACTTTACTTATTAGTTATTACAAACAAAACTAAATGCTTCGTTTGCATAAAACAATGTTTGTTTATCTGACTATGTACCTTATATAGAGTTTCTATTATTTATATATTGTGTTATCATGATTCATTTTATTATTACAATAATAATTAATTTTTTTTTTCATTTTTTAAACTAATTAAGTATAAGATATGGTAAATACGATACGTCTTAGAAATTTACTAGAGCTTATGGTATTTAATGATGATAATGATGATGGGGGTCGGCGGCAACGCATCCCTTACACCTAGACCTTTTGATTTTCTGGAAGTTTACTAAAGCTTATTGCACCGCATCCCTTATACTTAGTCGTTTAGGTCTTCTGTATCCTCTTTTAGAACACATGATCACATGAAGATCGAGACACATTCAGGCACGAGGAGACAATTATATAGTTTATAAGATATTGATGAAGTCGTTCTTATCCAAGCGATGACAGTGTGGTTATCTAACCGCTCCTTTTGTTTATATTATTCGAAACCTCAACCTCTAGTTTAAGTAGTCAAATGGGACGAGGTATTAGTATCTTTATTCATTAGGCTACTGAGCCGGTTGAAATAATCATGATAAAATCTGTCCGATTTAGTGATGATAACAAAATCTGTTATGCCGTAAGTTACACCGTAGTGCTATTTACGGTTTTACCAAAGTAAGTTTTTAAGATATTCAAAGTTTGAAAAATAAGTAGTGATCATTTTAACAAGATCACTTTTAATGAAGTTCAAAAGATCGAATTTTGAAATTTATTTGGGTAAAATTCATTAATAGTAAAAAAACAGGCAGCTTATATGAAGAAGTAAAGAAGCGATTAGGCGATTAGCGATTAATGCTACAGAAAATTTTAGATGATTGAAATGTAAAAAATGCTTTTTTCATGTCATTTCCAAATTAAAATTCAATCGCCTACGACGTATCGGAAATATATACAGCAATGCAGTCAACATATTCATTTATCATGAGGAAATTCTGTGTGCGTTATCCGTAGCGTATTTTAACACTGATTCCAATCATGTTAGTTTGACACATAAACTTGTATTTTAAATCAAATTTCTTAAACAAAAAATGACAGTCAATTATTCTGCTATTCTAAAAAATTTGCAAAATAAAGATTTGACATTTTTTATGTCTTGCAATTCAAAATTTATTTAAAGTCTGTCTATTTACTAATATATAAAATTAGAACTGATTTATATTAATATTATACAAACTATATAGATATATTTTATAAAATAGTAAACTAACATTTCGAAAATAATCTGAAAAATAATTTAAATAATTATCATTTAATTTATAAAATGTATTAAATATTTTTGTTATTTATAAAATAACCAAAACATATTTTATTATATTTTATTTCTTATAAAATTCTGTGACATTTTGTTTATTCTATTTTGTGTAGTAAAATAAATTTTTATGTTTAATGTTTCCTGTCATGTTTAGGAAATGTTTAATAAAAAATATATTGACACCATATGAAAAAATTCATTTCACTATTCATTTATAATAAATAATTTAATTTTGTTATACCTATAATATTAGTGCCGTGTTGTTTATATTTAGGTAGTAATGAATTTTTCTATTTTTAGAATTTTATTTTGACTTGCACCTTTTATTTCTTAAGAGCCAAAATTCATTTTTAAAAACTGTCTATACCAATTTAGTATTGAGCCACTACATTCTACAACCAAGTTTGAAGAATATAATTAAACCTAGTTAAGGGTAAAAAGGTCAGTTTTCAATAATTTGTTATTTAGTTGCAATATTTTGCTTTATAATAATATAGCTGTTAAAATATTTATCAATATAAATCATTGTTATATCTGTCAACTTCGGAATTTTTTTTACCAGCCCTCCGCAACACATTATTCTAAGGATAAGTTTTGATAAGGTAAGGAAAAATTCTTTAATCAGCTCGGCCGTGACTATGGAGGTCAAAATCCTTTGTTGACTGTATTATTATGAAAAAATAAATTAATTTATAAGTGTGATAAAACTTTAAAATAATAAAAAATAAAAACAATAATAAAATAAAATAATAAAAAAAGGTAAAAGAATATAAAATAAAAATAGTATTTTTAAGTTGTTTTGTTGTTTATTAGTTAGTATTTCATTAAATGATTATAATCATTACATATAATATAAACATGAAATAACATCACTTTGTTTTATATATTTTGCTATAGTTTTGTTTTACATACCTGTGTATTTATTTACTGAATTGTTTTAAAATATGCTCGTAACATGGAAATGTCCTGAGATAATACACTTACACTAGCTTTTGCTAGTAGCTTCGCCACACTGACTTTGAGTTATAGGTTTTAGTTTTGGACTTAAATATTGATAATAGTAGCTTCACGATTTTAAGCTTAAAGAATATAGCCAAATTTTATAAAACTCTTCCCTAATATGTAATTTTTTTTATTCAATTTTTGATGGTTATTTAAGAGATACGCCCCTCCATTAAATTGAAAAGAATTTTCAAAAAAAAAATTTCTGTTAAACAAATTAATAAATACAGATGCTTACGTATTCGAAATAATATAATTGAAAATGCTGAAAATATGATGTAATTAAAATTTGAATTTTTAGTCTTAATGTGATCGCTTATCACAATTTTTATTTCCTAACGAAACAACTTAGATCTATGTTCATTTAGACAATAAACCTTTCTTTTATTTATGTTAAACAACTGTTTTTTGAAATATTTTTTCAAAAATGATTCATCACTATTTCGGTTCATATATAACCATAAGTAAACTAATGATTAAAATATATTTTTCTGTATAATATACATTTTATTTAATGTAATATTAGTGGTAAAGATCATTATTATATAATAGAATTCCATAAGAAGTGTATGGACTAGGAATTTAGTGAATTTTATTGATGTTAAAATAGATCAAATATGATGAACCATATGCCTGGTGGTTAAACAATTAACACTATTAGCAATCAATTTCCTCAATATATAATTTTTATAACAAATAAATTTAAAACGTATTAGGTAGGTACTATTTAATTATAGTGTCACAACATTTCATAAAAAACATTAATAAAATTTAACAATAAATAACAAGATTTATCATTATGTTTTTGATTCGTCATTGTGTTTAGGTAAATCTGTTTGCTTCAGTATTCTCACTATATATGAACAAAATAAAATAAAAAAAAAATGATGTTTGTAATAAATATGTAAATGTTATACAAATAAATATAATCTAAAAAAAATTTTTGACACTTCCTTCCTTTTCAATAATATTTATTATTTTAATATAGTGTTTGATTTCATAAATAAGTCTTCTCTGAACACAACAGAAAATTTATTATTGAACCTAATAAATTGCCTATAACATAGCATCAAATACGAACAACTAACTAACTTTACTGTATTATGAAAATAAATTTATATTTTTAAGATATCACGCAATGTTTATTGTACAATTTTACTATTATAGGTATAAAATTATACATAAAAATACAGAATGGTACGTACAGTCATTAAATTAAACAAGTCGTTATGGTTGCAACTCAACATAGCCGCGCCAAGAACTTGAAACTCATAAGAAGCTTCATATTATCTTTAATTTCCACATTAGAATGATGCAGGATTATCGATTTTATCAAACGGTAATCTTAAATGCAATTTTAAATTTTCGTTTAAATTAGCTATCATTGAAGGCTTTCATTCTAATAACATCCCAAAAACAATCTAAGTGAGTAAATTTCGATTTTTTGCTCCAATTTCCTAGATCAAATTATTTTGTATTTTTATAAATACGTATTTAAATTAGCTAGTTGTAATGAATCTCTAGTTCGGTCGGATTAGATAAATTTAAAATCAGTATCCAACCCCACCAAACTAAATGCATATGAAAGCATCTACATTAAAAAATATGGCAAAGACACGGTGAACTTAGATAAAGGACCTATTCCAAATTCTGATTAAATAAAAATTTCAAGATTGAAGTTGAACTATTAGAATTGAAACGGTATTTACGCTGACAAAACCACGTGGTCCAATACTTCAATGTCATTGACCGAACACTAAACACGTGATCGACGCTGAGTGGTTAACGTAGCAATTTGATAGGTACTTGGAAACTATAAATTGCGAATGCGCCAACATATGTATGTGCCGACAGTCACATCATCTAATGCACGTACCCTTTAACACAACATTCAGATACATGTCATTAAAACACGCTTACAAATATTCGGTCACAAACGGTGTAATGACGCCATGACGCCATGTTTACATCCCGGGTCAATTTGAGTTGAGTAATACTATTATAATTATAGTTTATCAGTTGATGGCCAAGAACCATAATCTACTTGCTAGAAGAACAAACTTTAACTACATTAAATGGTAGAAAATAATTTTTATTCAAATTTAAGTAATTAGTGCAACTATAATAATCCAATTTTTATTGAAATATGTGTGCCAACCTGTGTGAAATACCTTCGTTCTAAAAGTAAACACCAAGTAATTTCTAGGTTACAATCCACATTACTTGCGTATATTAACGAAGGGATAGGTCATTTTCATGATAAATGAATTAAAACAAGAGTTTTTTATGGTAAATTTTACAAGGTTTACTGCATAGCATATAAATAATATAATTAAGTAAAGTCATTGCAGATTTTTATACCCGATTAATATAAAATAAATTATTAAATTTTGTTAAAGTTGATAACGCTAGAAAATATTGGCTTTAACCAAATTTTGATATTTATGTTCATAGAATTAAATTTGCAAACGAAAAGAGATAGCCAGCTGATATTTTGGAACCCATTATTGACTTTAAAAGTTTATTTTTTAACTTTTAAGCTAGAAAGTAATTTTTATGTATTTCAAAACAGTCATTTTTTAATACATTTTTTACACTCGCAACAAACAATATCTCCTTGAATTCTGCTGCATAGAACGTAAGTTGTTATCTTCAAATGCTTTTTATGCATTTATTTTTTCATCAAAAAATAAAAGTGGCGTACGAATTATAATTTTTTTAACCAACGCTCATTATTTATAAAATAGCTGTTTCAACATAAAAGAAACTTTTTTAGCTACTTAAAGAAAGCGTTTCTTATTTGACTTAATTTAACTCCTGAAACTGTAAAAAGTAAGTGTTCTAACTGCAAAAACTGAGGTTATTTGCTGAAAATAAAGAATCCAAATATTTAAAGTCGAATAACACCAGATACTGTTTATAAACAGCCAAAAAAGTACGAAACGAAACAGTCTAGGAAACTCAAAAGTATGTAAATAAATTAATTTATTTAATGGTCAACTAATAATTTATATCCAAAAATATAGCTCCGCGATCTTAGCACCTCATGTGCGGAATTTCGATTGACCAATTATACCATCTGAAAGGTCAGAAATTGGTCATAAAAGGTCAGTTGGTCTCATTAATTGGTCAGCATCAGAAAATTTTTTATTAAGGATTAAAGTTTTTCAAGGTCAATTAATAATTTTAGCACCTCATTTGCGGAAAAAATAAAAAACTCCACCTATATTCAATTTGTATTAATCATTTTGTGGAAAATAAATTTAAACAAGGTTTATGTTGATAACATTCAAAAGATAATTCAATTACCTAAATGTATTATTATTAGGTGAAAATTCAATACTCTTTTCGAATTCTGACAATTTGCAGGTCATTAATTGACTTTTTAAGTTTTTTCTTAGTTCTAATTCAACTTTCTTAGTGCGTAAGTACTCACTGCCCTGATAGAATCATCCGGCTCAAAGCATGCGCGTTACGACAACTTTTTTAATTTTTTTAAATATTAAATTAAACTGACCAACTATTTATATTAGCTGACCAATTATCAGCGAATGTTTCCCGATCGCGCATAGGTGGAGTTTTTTATTTTTTCCGCGAATGAGGTGCTAAAATTATTAATTGACCTTGAAAAACTTTAATCCTTAATAAAAATTTCTGATGCTGACCAATTAATGAGACCAACTGACCTCTTATGACCAATTTCTGACCTTTCAGATGGTATAATTGGTCAATCGAAATTCCGCACATGAGGTGCTAAGATCGCGGAGCTCAAAATTATAGTAAAGAGCTGTGCGTAAGTATTCACTGCCCTGATAGAATCATCCGGCTCAAAGCATGCGCGTTACGACAGAGACAACTTTTTTAATTTTTTTTAATATTAAATTAAACTGACCATTTATTTATATTAGCTGACCAATTATCAGCGAATGTTTCCCGATCGCGCATAGGTGGAGTTTTTTATTTTTTCCGCGAATGAGGTGCTAAAATTATTAATTGACCTTAATCCTTAATAAAAAAATTTCTGATGCTGACCAATTAATGAGACCAACTGACCTTTTATGACCAATTTCTGACCTTTCAGATGGTATAATTGGTCAATCGAAATTCCGCACATGAGGTGCTAAGATCGCGGAGCTCAAAAATATAGACTTGGAACTTTAATTTTATTATTATTTTTTTAGCTTTGACTGTTTTGAAAAAAAAAAAATATTATCTAAACTTCTTGCAAACGCATTGAGTTTCGATGAAAATACGCTAGAACGGTTAAACCAAGAATGAGAAGGACAAAAAAAAACAATTCTCTCTTATTGTTTAGGATGTCTTAGTATGTTATCAAGTATACATATGTTTTCAAAAGGGCTACGACTGCTTATCGTGTTTTTGTTTTCTTTTTTTTTTTTTTGTTGATTATTTATTTGTTGTATTTTTGTATATATGTTTGTATTTATGGCGGTTTTAAAAAAGAAGAAAATAAGATGCTTTGAAATGTAAACTAAGAAATAATTTAATCCATAAATTTATTGAATATTTCAAACAGTTTTAATGTCCCGTTCGTTTTCTGAAAGACGTCAAATAACCTATTATTCTATATATTATCCCGAGTTTAAATAATGTCATTAATTAATAAATAATGACTTTCAAGTTTTCGTAAATATAAAGGAATTGACCTAGTTATATTTTTAGCAAAAAACTGTAGCGGAAATTAAAAAAAAAAAAATGAAAAATAAACATAAATATGAAAATTGACGTTAACAAATAGATAATTACTTGATAATTAAATTACAAAAATACACAAATATTTATTAATTAAAAACAAATATAAGGTATTGTTGTAAAATGCTGTCAGTGGAACAATATTATATTAAGACAGCAAGGCAAGCACAAGCACAAACACAACATCCAAATGAGAAAATAGAACAGACAAACACACTTACTTCTATCTTATCATCTACCTACTAATTTCAGAATAAATGAAGTGTATTAAGAAATATATCTCTTTAATAGTAGAATACCGTTGAAAAATCAGCGGTAATTATATCATTAATGGCTATTTGTTTAAACGTTAAGCTAATTGTTGTATTGAGAACTTTCCCAAATATTTCATATCGATAAAGAGACGAAAAACTAAGCATATATATTATGCTTAGGTGCATAAGTATGAGTAAAACCAAGTTTTAAATTTATTCATATTTTATTGAAGGTTATTCTTTACGTTTTAAGTTTGATAAATCATACAAGTCAAATATGACGTCTGTATAATTCCATTTGATTAGACTTTTTCATTTAATAATCCTCGAAAACGGCTGACAAATCGCACAATGAATGGTAGAGCAAATTATTGAGAGAAACAAAGTGTCATCACCAATGTAATATCTTGGGCGAATTAGTTTTGTCTACCTCTGCTGGACGTATCAACAAAATTCCCAAATTTACACACTAACTGTGCGATTATTTCTTAATTTCAATACTAATTACATTTCCTGAGCAATCGTGTCCGCAGGTCTGTCGATCTATCAATTTGTGACAATCATTAAGAACGATTGTTTATAAATTTGTGGTATAGATGTTCAGGAGGGATCCATTCCAGAAACATCTCACCCATCAATTATCTTTCAAGGAATATAGCTCTAGGAAATTTTTCACGACTTTTCAACCTTCTTTCTGGATATTGACGAGGAAAAATTGTTTACACAAAACCATTTTAATGATTGAAAAGAGAAAATTATTTAATGTTAAAATGTAGAAAATACACTTTTTCTTCCAATATCCAAATTGAAACTCAAGGTATACCGGATGTATAACTGTTTAAGTGAGCAGACTCGTACATTACAAAATATGTCTCATCATATATAACTGTATAGACTGGGTATTTATAGTATTTTATGAATGCTAATTAAAAATAATCAAAACAATGAAATTCAATCATATGTGAAGCATCTAAACAATTAACTGTGTTAATTGTTATCTTCACTTGTATATATTCATATTTACTGGTAGCAGCGAACGTAAACCCCAATTATATAATATCTTACAATAGATATATATTATATACAAAAAAGATACAATATAATTGAATTGTATTTTTGTGTGTGTGATGATTATTATGTTTCGTTGATGTTGTTGTTGTTGTTGTTGTTGTTTGTATATGTCTAGTGTTAGATTGTAGGTGGAACACAAGTTGTTGAATTTATTTCTATATCTGAACAGACAATATTTCAATTAAAACAGATAGATAGACATTCAGTACAGTAATGGAAGAGAAAAAAAAACAGATATAAACAAAGTATACAATAAGTACATTATAGACAGACTGTATAGGAATGGCGATGTAAGAATATGGTGTTAATATAGGGAAGACAGAATGTGAAAAACAGATTGATTGAGAATTTTTTTAAGTATTAAAGTGTTGAAGTCAAAAATAATTAGGAATTAATATATATATATATAAAATACCTGTGAAAATTTATAAATTATATGTGTAAAAGTGTAAAAAATAGATAATATAATAATATACGAGATATTTTCTTGTAATATAGAAATAATGGAGCTAGACTACACCGCTCATCCGATTTCGTTAAAAATTTGTTCTACTACTTACTTATAATTGTGTGAAGACTACACAGGATTAGAAATATTAACTACCATTTGTTATAATCGGTTTCGTATTCGAAAATGTATTTGAACGAGTAAGGAATTCTAGTTTGTTTCTTTTTTCAAACATCAGGTGGAACATATTATTAGCAGTTTATCTTACATATACTAAATAATATTATACTATTATGTTGGATGACAATCAATATGGATGAAATGAAATCGAAATTACTTACAACAAGCGATTTTTTTTTTCGAATCAATATGTTAAGGTAGGTCCATTTTATCAAACTTATTGCAAATCATAAATCAATCCCTGTTGTTTTCATATTGGAAACCAAGTAATACAAAACAATGTAATTAAATTATTTTATTCATTTGTCGTTAATTATTTTCAGTATGTTTAAACATATGGACATAAAATGACTCTCAATCAGGAAATATCAGAGTCTATACGATTAAAATATCTATATGATCGCCCAATGTTTAATGGACAATTTTTAATTTAAGTATTTTTTTATAGTTTGTTTAACCAAAAATTTTTCATAAATGTTTTATTCAATTTTAGATTTAAAAATTCGCGCTAAAGAGAATTTGAAATTATCCTGATTCAAGTGTCATTTTTGGCAAATGGAGTTTTATTGCTCCGTAAAAGAATAAATATTCTCATTATTTCATCTGCTATAACGATTCCAAGTAGTATTTTTGGAGTATAATAAGAGGGGAAGCGCAACCGCCTCCCTTGTTCTTTTGTTCCTTTGTACCCTTTTTCACTCAATCATCTAAAGACAATGATGGCTTCTAGCAAAAGGTGACAATTATATTGTGCTTATATTGTTGATGTAGCCGCTTCGTTTTTATTAAGGACTGCAGTGTGATCAACCAACCGCCTACTATTTTTTAATTATTATAATTTTAATTGATCAAAATACTTGGCTACTGAGTCGGTAGCTAGTATATTACTCGGGTATCAGATAGTTTATTACATAAATCAACCAAAACGTAGATGCCTATGCTCCGTCTTCCATACCGTTGTGTACCAATATCAACTTCCGAAGTGTTATTAAACTCATGTACTTTTCTACATTATTTCCTTGTTTATTTATTATTGTATTTTGTTCTATATATTATTATTATTATTTTGAAATGAAGGTGTTCAAATAAGATGTGTAAGTATATATTTATTTGTAGTAATAGTAAGTAAGCACTTACACATACATTGGTTTACTTAAATATCTTAATTTTCTTCGTAATTCATTTTAATGTCTTATACTTGTTTGTTTATTTCATTCGCTGTTAGACGCTGCTGCTTAGTACTTACTGACTAACTCTATTACTGATGTACCTACCTACTATTCTTCTTATTTTATTCTACTCTATTCGACTCTTATTTCTGTTCAACATGTATAATTCTCATTCAATTTTCTTAAAAGTTATTCTTCTATTCTTAATATTATCTTGTGTTGACTTCTTATTATTATTTTAAAACAGTCGAAAAATAAATATATGTATTTTATTTGTATAGGTATCTCATTTTATTTTACTTCTTTCATTATGTGTATAATTGTTGTAAAAAAGTTCTTAATAAATTTTGTGTATTGTTTGTGTTATGTCAATCGGGTGCGTATCCAAATACAATTTATTGTATCATGTATGCATTAAATCAAATATATATATATATCATGTATAATGCATTAAATCAAAAATTATCTTCGGAAAAATTATAATATAATGTCTTACTAACATAACTTATAAATTCATTTACGTAGAACTTTATTTCAACTAAAAAACCACGTTGAAATATTTCGCACAGTTTTGCACCGTCCTCTTAACATAATTTTTGGAAGTGGGATAAAGGGTAAGTAGGATTACTAACGCCTTATAGCTTCCTCATTGTCTTAAGTTAGGTTTGAATATTGAATATTCTAACTTGATCCCACTCAGATTTCCGGTAAGCGATGTTTCCGTGACATCAAGTCATCGAATTGCTTACAAGGAAAATCTCTCCTTCCACGCTAGTACGTGGTAGTGGTTATCTAACCAATACCCTTCAGCCTCTTTTACATGTTTGTGTTATTTTGTTTAAATATTTTATCCTATTTAAAAAAAAAAGCGCCATTGAAAGTTTAACCTTTGCTCCCACTGTTTCGTGAAACCTAGGGAGTGTAAATATTATAGTAATTTCAAATCACAGAAATCTTAACAATCATTATCGTGATTTTCATACAAAATTCTGATTTTTTTCAGTAAACTTTCCAAAAGTTTTCATTCAAATAATCAGTCAAATGGATATAACCGTTCTCAAAGAATGATGTTACATATATAGATTAATTGTGCATATTTATTTCTTCATAATTAATATAGACTTCTTAAGATTGAACATGTGACTTTGAAATTAGGCATTAATTATTCTTATTATAAGGAGATCAAATAAAAATGGTGAAGAAACTATTTATTTTCCGAAAAAATGCGTAAGTTAAATATATCTTAACATTCCTTAACTATTAAATATCTTAACATTCCTGGTACTCTGCAAGTTGCTGCCGCAGAAGAAGTATGTACAATAAAGATGGTAATCACCCTCAAAGATCCCAAGGGAGGTAATAAAATATACAACTCGTTGCTCGCATTGTAAACAAGGAAAGTTTTCCGCATGCAAGTCTTAAGATTTAATGCTTCGAACCCTTCAATCTGATGTCTCTCGTTAAGTAAAAAATACTTTTTGCTTGTTCTAGGTGTATGATCTGTCTTGACACGTTTTAAACAATAGCACAATAAACAGATTTGAGAAATAATTCATGGTCACTACTTCAAGTGAGAGACATCTCTTCTTAAAAATAAAGTCCTTTATAATTTTTATTTACAATTATATAAAAAAATATTTTAATAGATATTGACATAATAAAGTTCGTGAATGACACTCCGCATAAATGATTTTGCATATGCTCCTGGTTTATATATTATTATACCTATGGGTTCATTTCTTATTGTATTATCCTTCATTTTCATGGAATAAATTTTATTTTAATTGAGAGACAGTAAGATGAATATACTACGGTGTATGATTTCATTCTGTTTCTGATAAATTAAGTAAATTGAGTACAGAAATTTTTCTTCTACATACATATAGAAAAAGTAATGAGAATAAATAAATACGTTTGTTGTTTAATTTTCTGTGTATAAATAATTAAATTTGTAATTTGGTTTTCTTATCATTATTATCATTTTAAGAAAATTAACAAAAAATGAAAAATAACAATTGTGTAAACGTGTAATGTAAACCGTCGATTGTGTACGCCTGGGTAATGTAAACCGATATAAAATATATCTTATTTGCATAATTATTAAATTACGTCACAGTGGTTTGTTCTTTGATAATATCAACAAAATATTTTATACGGATAATTTAAGTCTGTTAAAAGCATTAATATCACGATCTGAATTTGGATGGAGAT
Source organism: Chrysopa pallens (assembly GCA_020423425.1). Lineage (NCBI taxonomy): Eukaryota > Metazoa > Arthropoda > Insecta > Neuroptera > Chrysopidae > Chrysopa > Chrysopa pallens. Next base: position 60,699,720 of record CM035593.1, on the reverse strand, counting down.
AAACTGTATTTTACCATTGGAGAAAATATAGGATTATAATGTATACAGATTTTTGATTTGTAATTAATGTGGTAAATATTTACTAATATTAATGCAAAGTTTGATTTGTTGAACAAAATGTGTTGTTTCTAGCAAATTATATCAATTTGAGAAGGAAAAAAACATATTACCCTTTACATATTTAACACTACTCGAAAGTTTAAGAAAAATGAAAATTTGAAAATTTACAACATAAGTTCTTTTTAATAATATCTTAAGCATCGCATTGGATTTTATCCCATAGATTAGACCAATATCAAATGTTATAAATAATTTTAGCTCCAAATTTAAATCAAAATTCAAAACAACAATCATTTGTTTAATCTATATGAAGAAAATTCGGAAAAAAATCCGAAAATGATAGGTATTTATTAACTCAAGATCGAAACTCATTATTGAGCGACGGGAAGCGTTATTCTTTATTTGGTTATGTTAAATAAAATTGGGACAAAAATAGCGAAAATTTAACCTTTTTTTCTGTTAATTTTGCTTCCGGTGTAGAAATAGTTATTATATATTGCAAATCGAGTTCTGAATATGTTGCAAATGAATGTAATCGAGAAAATATTGGAGATATGTACATAGACAGTATCGTGGGCAAATAGCAAAGTTTGTGTAATACATATTTTTGTACACCCATGTTATTTAAATAACCCTAAAAATTTGGACCTATAATAGCTAATTATTTTATATAGTTAATATCCACGGCAAAGGCAATATTTAATCAGATTTGATGTTTGATGAAAAACTTATCACAACATTGTTTCACAAAACACTACTAAGTTTGTTAGAGGCTGATAAATTTTCTTAATGTTAATGAATCATCACCGATTGCAAAGTCTAATATATTATTATATTAAATTTTACAATTGAAAATAAAATACCATTTATGCGTAACATCTCAAAATCAAGTCTTAGATATATGATGATCATAAGAATATATTATTATTATATACCTAGCTCAAGTTGATGTTACTATTATTGTACATGATATCTAATTTGATTTCATTCGTGTTATAAACTGTCTCTTCAGTTCATTATATAGTTATAAATTAATATTTTAAATTAATTCGTATTAAAATTAATATTATATTTAAGTATCTCAAAATATTATGATACTTTCCTTAATAATCCTTTAATTTATAAACTGTTTAATAGTTTTAATTAATACAGAATTGTTATTAATAAATGTAATGTACAAGTACTTTATATACTTTATATACTATGTATACGGCCTCCTGATAAAAGCCAAAATAATTTCATAAATTGAAATTAATTATAAATTATAAATTATGATATTAAATAATATGTTGTAGTTAGTGTGTATGTATATTGAATCCAATATACTTTACATACAAAATTTTATTATCACATATATAAACTGTCATACCCTCACTTTTCACATCTTAGTATCGCTTTCTTTATCATAAATTAAAAAAAATTAAATAAAATAAAATAAATGGAATAAATATAAAGTTTATATACTTAATCGGCGATATGATCTTTTAAGCAATGTATTGTCAAAGAGACCGCGGTATAAAAAGAGGATTGTGTGCCCGACTTCATGATTTATTCTCAAGTTAATAATTTTTACCCATGTATTTAAAATACGGACCATATGGCTAATTTTTACAAGATCCTTTTACTCGGTTAGATCGCATGAAAATGCGATTTGTATAAATCATATACAAAAATATTATTTAGACTGCAGATGCACGCATAGTTTTTTTGTCACAGAAAAATGCATAATTGTTTTTACATTTATTACATTGGACTTACAAATTATGCAATAGGAGCGTATACAAGATGTATATTAGTGTCTATAATCAATTCACTTTATAATACCAATAGAATCATAATTACCAACATTTTCATGATTTAAAATTCAAAATCATCATTCAACTTCTATAATATCGAATTTTATTACTTTAATAATTGATATTTGAACTTTTCTACTCTTTTCCACCCAAAAACATAAATATTTACACCAGTGGTTTAACATGAATTAAAAGACACATTGACATTATGATCATAGATAATTATTGAGTTTTGAAGTGAGAATGATTACTATCTATGAGTTAGTTAACTACCGATCTCTACGTAAAATCGTAAAACATGAATGGCACCGAATACTTCAAGCAGATTTAAGATGAAATAATATTCATGTTTGATTTAAACAACACTATAGACAAGAGTTTACCTTTATATAAAATTGTAAATAATATACTAATGTAATTATAGACGAATGCAGTTTGGATTCATTTCAAAGAGGAACATAATATTTATTCTATACTATACAAATACTTGTTTATAAGGATAAGTTCCAATTACAGTAACAAATGCGTTCATATAACAATAAAGGGTAAAATTATATTAATTCACAAACATGTTATAATGTGACTTATATATCTACATTTTGAATCGTGAGACACAAAATTCATGAAAGATTACAGTTAATTTTATATTCCATAACTTTGTTAGCTTGAAAAAAAGCATTATTAATATTAATGGAATGAATGCTTAAACAAAATTTAGATTTTGGTTTATGGATATATATGAACTTAAAATATCGTTTTTAACGTAAAACGTAAACGCTACCGCAATAAAATTATCTTGAAATGTTTAATATAGATTTGCAGCAAATTTCTTTAATAACTATATCTTTACATATTTAATCGAATTATTTGTATTTCAGCACTTATATCGGAAGATCCCATAAGATCGAAGGTCGAATACGTAGTTTTGGAGTTTATTTTGTTTAAATTTAATGTTTTAACTTGTTTCGATCTTTTCTTTTTTGCACTCGTTTTTTTCATATTTAAAGTTATTTGTTTTTATTTTTAAGTGCCCTGGCACACTCTTAAAAACCAAATACATAGGTTTAAAACTTTTCAGATCAATTTATTATTGCTAATAAGATTTAAACGTGTAACACGTATTTTATTTTTTTAATCTTCTTTTAATTTCCTTTATTTTTATACCTTATAAAAGTGTCTAATTTTTTTCAAATTAACTTATTACTATTTCTCGCCAAAAATTCGCCATTTCCTTCTTTTTTGAACAAATCTGAGGGCACTTGGATTTTAAGACGAATATATCGATACATTATCTGTCGCTATACATCTATCCGCCTAGAAGAGGTAATAAAGAATTTTACATACATATACGCGAGAAAAACATCATCTTCCTTGGCAGTCAGTAAAACTACTGTTTCAACTTACTACTAGTTCCTATATTCGTAAAGCCCCTTATAAAGATGCTTTCGGAAGTAATACCAACACAAATTCCAAATTCCAACAACACTCAGCGATTAAAAGTATTGCTTTTCATTTAAAAAATTTCCTAACCACTTCAATCTCAATTTGGCATATTTTTTTACTTTTTCTGGCATTTGGTATATTAATGGCATAAATTTTGATATTGGTTCCACACAATTAAATTATTTTATTTTTTATATATCATGTCTGTAACTGAAATGGGAGCTCGAGCTAAAATAATAACTATATGTAATTTGTTTTGCTACATATTGTATGTATGACATTCATAGTGTAAGTATATTAGTAATACCATTACACAGTTCATTAATTATAATTATAAAACTTGTAAAAATCTAATTAATATTTGATTGTAATTTTAAATGTCATTAAAAATTGTTTTATAAATACTATTATTAATTTTTAATAACAATATAATTATTTTCAAATTAAAATTTTTAATATTATATTTGAGGATACTAATTAAAAATTATTAAATCTTGCAACATGAAACCTAAAATTAGCATTTTCCATTTTCAAAATTTAATATAAGTCGTTCCTGTAGATATTATTTTCAGTTCGGGAATTTTTTGAGGATGTGAATTTTGATTATAATATGGCATTTTTAGCTTGTCTTCAAGAGTAGGTGCACAAAAACACCAGCCATATAAACGAAGTAAAAGTCTAGAAGTTGACTCCTTGAATCTGGCAGATTACTGAATCATATAACTAATGGATACTAGACCATATAAAATGGATGTAATTTGTAAATAATAGGTCCCAAAATTTTCAAGATTGAGGTATTCAGCTTTTTGACATTTACAGCTGAACTAATCCAAATGAATTGAAATTTTGATTTTTGTTAAGCTGTAAAAAATGCAAGGATGAAAATGCTAAAAGACTTGTTGTCTTGGGCAAATACATTAGCAAATTTATTTATTAAAACGTTACTTTGCTTAAAAATTTTTATTTTTTATTACATTGTTATGTAAGATGTTTGTTTCGTTAAAAATTGGTAAATGATAAGAAATAATCTGTCAATAGTTTTTGGATAATTATAAAAAAACAAGAAGTAAAATGAATTTAAATTTAACAGAATGTTTCGAATGGAGGTTTGTTGAACACAAAGGCAACTGTGCTATTCATAAGTCTGATACTACTATAAATAAATAATATGTATTATATGTGCATATTTAAAATTCCCAACGTGCCTAAAAAAGTTTTCACTTCAAAAAGAATTAAGATTTTTTCAATCTATTGTATATTGAATTACTCAAAATCATAAAATAATACATCACTCAATTTTATTTTTCCTTAACAATTTTAATGTTTCCTTGACTTAAGTAATCACAGATTGACAGATTAATTTGTTTTTCGAAAATTTCTATGCTATAACTGAAATCATGTTTTTGGTATTTAAAGTAAGAAACAATTTTTTAATGGATTCATACTTTTCTTTTATACTATTATAAATCTAATTGACTTTAGTTGTTTCATTTTTTCACTATACGATTAATGAATAAATAACTATGTTAATGTTTTGAATTTCAACCGAACTTATTTGAGCCACTTTGTTTGCGTATTATGTTAGTATAGAAGCTTAAATATTGTCAATATTTAGTTAGATACAATAAATCCAAATTTTGTCGTAACGCATTATTATAATAAATATTTATGATGAAAATATGATCGGATTTTGTTGTTAGAGGATTTTATGGATCAAAATATACAAACCAAAATATTATTGTATATTATTATTAATAATAAAGTATCACATCGATAGTTTAATATTATCTGTATATGTGTCCCATATTAGTTCGTTTTGTATTCAAATGAAACAAAATTTTACGCAACAGATACTGTGAATTTCATATTAGCATATGCTGTTGATGTAATACTCTCGAAATTTGTATACAAACTAACTTTATTTAACTAATCATCATTATCCAATTAGCTGATATCATTTTGAAACTGAAAAATTGGCAGAAGTTATAATAGCAGTGAATGAAAAACAGAGTAGTATCTTTAGTTGCATCATTGACGATGGCGTATAGCAATCATAAATATTAATCCAAGTTACTAGTTTATATTATATTTCATCGATGGGACCATCGATATGAAACCTTTTATCTTATACAGTGTATGCAAAAAAAAAGATAAAGTATAGTCCGATACTAAAGTTATTTTTCGTTTTAAATCCCAAATGAATCAACTCAAGATACATTTATTCATAATGTATATTGTGCAATACGAAATGGTTTCTCTTGAAAAAAAGTTGTAGTAGTTAGTCTAATAATTTATATAAAATTCTTAATATGAGATTAAAATGAATTTATTCAATAAAAACACTCAGATCCGTTTGTTATTACATTTAAAAACGATACTCCGGAGATAAAAAAATATGGACATATATAAAATGGAAATTTATAAAAAAAAAAAAAGAAGAGATTATTGTTCAAGAGTTATATTTAGGTAAAAATAACATACTTCAGCAATTGAATGACAATACCTACTAAAGGTTGCAAATTGTGAATACGCAAATAATTTGTTAATTGACTACAATAAACTTTCAGTGCGATAGATTTCCGCAATAAAATGTACAATAAATTATAAATAATTGATTATTATAAAATGTTGAAAATTTGGATTCATTAATGTTTTTATATTTACATATGTTAAAAACTCTAATGTGCAATAGATGTATTTATATTTTTATGGGCTGTATATTTAGAGTAATTAACGAATAGGTTAAAAGTAGTTTAGGCATATGTCAAATATGTAAAAATTAATACTGTTAGTTGTTATCTTACCTAGGTTTTTTATATGTAAATTAAAAATTCATAATAAAAATTATTTAAAATAAGACGATAATATTATTTCATAGTTCACGAAGTTTAAATATTAAAAGTGATTTCTGCTAGATTTAAGAAAAAAATTTAATACGACTGACTAATAAAAGGTGTATGGGTAATTGAAAAATATATGAAAATATTAAGGTATACATGTTCATAAATTTTTCATAACCAATAAAATGGTTATAAACTTCTGTATTTTTCTAATTTAATTTATATAAAAGAAAACATTCGTTGTGTTCGAAATATAATCATGTAACAGAGTGTAACAAAGAGATGACACTTAAAAAGTGTAGTGCTAATATATATGCAATGTAGTGCATAACAGCAATATTCCAGCTAGTTCCAGTGAATCAACAAATTAATCCACATGAAACTTTCAGTTTTCTCCTTATGTATGTTGCGCTTATATAAATAATAAGTGATTTTTGGAAAAATCACAGACAGTACCCTTTTATGAATTTTCTACGCTCCATATAAACAATTAAAATTCACAAATCAGTACAAATTTTAAAAACCGTTACAAACTAATTTTAAAAATGAAGGTAGTGTGATGTGACACTATAGCGTTGATTTAAATGCTTACGAACGTCAAACGCAGATTAGTAAACATTAAATCGTTTCAAATAACGTCTCTATTTTCGATACTTACCGATATCGAAATTTATTTGTTCACCGTAGAAGTGAAATGATGAACATTTTTTTTAAAAATGTGGAAAAATCCAAACAAATTTTTAATACTAAGTTGAAACACTAAAAAGAATAAAGTTATAATTTTTCGAATAAAAAAAAAAAACTTCAAATACATAAACAATAAATTGAACAATTATCATTCAAATCGGCGACAATCATATTTGCTTCAAATTGATTCGTTTACTCTGACTTCGAATAGTAATTCGTCACAAAGAAATTAATTATAAAAGTATATTCTACTTATTTTAAGTCGGTTCTAGTATTTTCGAAAAATTTTTATACTATCTACAGTTATTAAGAAGTAGACAGTTTTTACTGTATAACATAAACATTGTAATTCAGATATTCTTATATTCTCGTAGCTTTAATATGTAGATATGTATTTTATATATAGAAATATATACGTTCATATGCCCAAATGTATACTAAAAAATTGTTTTTATATATTCAAAACCGTACATTATCGTATATATAGTTCACTATAACGTAACTTTCTTAGACCTTAAGGTACACTTATTGTTTGCTTTTATTATTGTTCACACCTTTATATATGATTTTAAAATGAATTTATACTATTTAATAATTTATATTGAACGTATAATATAAGGGCACCTTGCTTATAAAATATTATTCTATTGTATTTTTTCTAGTTTATTACTCAAATTTTATTTTACATAAAAATTATAGTAAGTAAACTTTTGTAATTTCTTTGGTGAAAATGTAACAAAAACATCAACTGTCAATTTTATCAATAATAATATTAATACTAAAAATTTGGTGGTTCTTAATATCAAAAGATTTAAATTGCTTCAGAGGAATTATCAAAAGAAAGGAGACCTTCATATAGAGACAACTTCTAATGTAATATACATTGTAATTTTTTCAATTTTCACCAATAAATAATTTTAGTCATCCAAATGTAATGAAATTTGGAATTCAACCAGTTTATGCAAGAAAATAAAAGGTGCGCCAAAGATTTTTTCCTGAAAAAAATCAAAAATTTATAACAAATTACATTACATTTTGATAGTTATTTTTGAGTTATTCGTTCGTGAAAATATGTAATGTTGTTACATTAAATTGTGTCTTTATTAAACAGGTATAATTTTCAATATTTACACATCCTTTAATATTTACACATTTTTTATTTTGTTAATTCAAAACCATTTTTTTTTTTTTTTTTTGTTAATCCATTTTTTTAAGAATTTATTTAATAATAAACTTTTGAAGAATCAGCTTTTGCTGTTGTTTTTACTTTTCAAATAAACGTATCTACAATGTAACAGTGTTGATTAAAAATTATTGCATTTTATTTTATTTTTCTTAGGTGAAGTGTAGTTTTTATGCGGTTGATTATATTACGCTCATTGTGTACTTATATGGAAAAGGTATGTTAATATTTAAAATATGGAATCCCATTTATGTATAACTTCTTTCCTGTATGAAAAGAAAATCCCTTATCTTATGCAAAAATTACAAAATAACGGACATGGTTTGTATTATACAATCAACATGAATCAAACTTCGTGAAATTTCAAAAAGTCACTCTAATTGGTAAATAAAAAACTTTGAAGTAAAAGTTAAATAAAAAAAAAAGTTTTTACTTCATTTGGTGGAGTAGATGGCGAGCGCACATCCTAAAAACCAACAAAAATGATATTCGTAAAAAAGGGGGCTGGGAATTTGAGCCACAAAAGGCTTCTCTTTGAGACTTACATAAACTACATACAAATTCATAACCCCCAGCCCAATTTGGCAAAACTGTTCACTTAAGAAAAGTTCTACAAACGTCGAAATAACCTTTTTACCACCCGGAAATCCCTTCGAATTATTGAAATCAATCCTTTATTTAATAATATTATTCTGCCTTGTAATATTCATTTTACAGGAAGAAGATTGATGGAAACACCAAAAACTAGTCGGAAATAATCAGGCATCCCCAAAACTCTTGTTCTGGGGTACACCATCAAAAATCCCGAAAAAAATTTAGTTTATGTTACTACAGAAGATTTTAGGCAATTTAATTGTAGAAACATCATATTTATTCTTTTATGCAAACTTCAATGAATTTAGTGAAAACGTTTTAAATATATTTATGACTTACCTCGATTTTAGGGTAACCTGGATGTAGCCTGATAAAATATATAAACTATGTGTGCATATAAAAAATATTGTTTGTATGAAAGACTAGTTAATAAACGTGCGTTAAAAATATAAGTGAAAAATTTTTCTAAATATTAAACAAAAATTAAAAGAAAAACAATCATTACCAACATTGAAAGTAGGTAAAAGTCCTCTTATATAAATTAAACTTACAAATATTATAAAAGGTAATCTTCAACGGTATATATGCCATATGTTTTCATCCACTTTATAATCCTCATATAATCTAAAATATTTCTCACCCACTTTGAACAACTAGAACTTTGAACGTTGAACCGAAGAGAGCTTTTTAAGTATGTATAAAATCTGAGTAGATAGATATGGTAGTCAGCTAACTGGCTGTTCTAAATATGGGTGTGTGTGCATACATACTCTTATACTCGTTAACTTTTCTACTATTTGCTTTCATACTGTCTGTGTATACGATAGTAATAAAATTTTCATTAAACATAAAGCATGATTACTAATTTTTATAGAAACATTTAATATAGATACGTTTTCTTAGAAGAGAGCTCAAATTTTCATACACTAAGCATTTTCAGTACACATTCTAACCATTTATTGGGAATTTATCTTTCGCTTAGTTATCAGCAATTATTACACTTAAAACAAAATGATTTGGCAAAGACAAATCAAAGTTTTGGCTTCAAAATAGAACAAAATATATTTTTAAAACAAACAAAATCATGGTATCGATGCCAAAAAAGTTTTTTTTTATAAATCACAAAGTCAATATTTCAAAACCAATAAATTTCTAAATTTTATTTATCTGGCTTATCATAAAAATTTCAATTTTATTAGCATTATTCATCGAAAAATTCACAGAATTTAAAATTTATAAATTTATTCTTAAGCCTGATACGAAGAAGCAACGAAAAATAAGTCAGAAATTATTTCTAAAAATTTTGAATTAGAAATAAACATAGAAAATTTATTCAAATTAGAATTTTCATTATTTTATAATTCTACTTTTATTTACGCCTTCTTTATTGAAATTATTTTAATTCAAATAAAGAAAGATAATTATGATAGCCGGAAAATCCGTACTTGTATTATTTGCCCTATATTAATATTATCAAAAAAAATGATAATACGTCTAAATTAGAATAAAATTAAAATTTACAAAATAAATGACAATAAAATGTACAAAATTTTGTGAAGCTGCCCTTAATATTGATATAATGGTACTCTGGATAATTATTATTTCTATATATTTATATTTATATGGCCTATTTAAGTTCAATTTTGAAACATATATTTGCTACAGTGAAAATGAATAATCGATTCATATGAAGAATCTATTTTTCAAACTACACTTAAACGTAACCCAGAATTGTAAAAATCTAATATATAAACCGATGATTAGAAACTCCGGAAAAAAATATACAAATTTAATGGAATCGACTGACATGTTATGTATGAAGAAATACGCTATCAAGTTTTCAATTGTTACTTCTGAGGAAATTAGTTGTAATGTAGTGAGCTTGAAACAAGCAGACTTTTTATTTTATTATACTTCACATATACATAATGTATCTAAATAAAATAATAATTATACTCGACATATACATAATATGTTGTCATAGTATGTTATTTTTAGTCTAAGGTTCCGTTGTTACAATACACATTATAAGATACATATTTTAAAATACATATAAAATACATACACATTATAAAATATATATTTAAAGTATTAAATGAATGCTAATGATTAAAACTAGTTCAAATATTGAGACTAAATCACGTGCCGGGTATCTTAGTATTAATTCTGTTAATTGCTATATTCCTTTGTTTTAAAGAATTTTAAATTCCTTTTATTAATAAATATTACTTTTTCTCATAATAAATACATCATAAATTTTTTCTGTAACATATAAGTTACTCGATATCATATTTACTTTCCATAAAGTAAACAATTTAAATTTTCTAAGAACATCTATGAAGTATGATAACACTGTTTATGACGTAGAAATGATTTTCTATATAAAAATAAATAACAACATGTTATTAGATTGATGTGTATATATAATACTTACTATATGCCAGCGCAGGTATGACTTTTGGTGTTGAAATCAATAACTTCTACTTAAGGTGTATTTGGATCATAGGACCTATGGCAAATTACAGTAGAATTTTTTTTCTATACAACTTTACTTATTAAATATTTCTTTCATTTCATTAATAAGTTCGTGCAAATCTAAATTTTGTTCTGCATGTAAATTTCTTATTTCTTTGTCGTAAAATCTTAAATAAAATAATTTTTCTTACCAAAATACTCAAATACACATTTAGAAATTTAGATATTTTTATATGGTGTTATCTAAAATTACCAAAGCATATCTACAAATTGGCGCCGATAATAGTTTTTAAAATTTAGAGGTGATGAATCAATCATGCAATTGATCAAAAAAATTGAAGAATATAAAATTATTAGTTTCGTTAATTAAAGTAAGACGCGTCTTCAACCCCTAAAGATGTGCAATGAAACTCAAAATTAAAATAAAAAATTGTGTAATATCCATTTCTTTTAGTTTTATCGAATTCCAAGCTTAATACATATTACGCATACAAAAATTATTACACGTATGAATCATTACACGATTTGAATTTTCATGAAGAATATAATAATTTTTTATAAGACAGTTAATAAATAATATACACTTTAAAACATGAATCGAATACTGCAATATCTGAACCATCTATTGATAGGTATAAGGTCTATTGTACATAATAATAACACAATTTATAAGTATATGCAAAGCAATTCATCTTTCATTAAAGTCATATAAGCTTTTGACGTTTAAACTTTCATTAAATTAATTTGAAAGTGTAGTACATAGATAAAATATCAAGTTTAAGATTGTATACTGAAGATATCTAAAACTATGAGTACCTTGTTTGGAAACATACATGTGTTATACGTGAATAAGATGTAATAAGCTTGTTGATAAATTATAAACGGTTCATGGCCAAATAAATGATAGAACTTCAATTTAGTTGAAATGTTGTTGAACTAAAATTCAAAGAATTCTCAGCTAAATATGCAAGAATGTATTTGTATAAATATTGCTGAATGTATTTATATGAAACATATTATTTAATAATAATAATATTCATTTGCAATATATATTAAATAATTTCTATAGCACTAGAATTTTCAATAAGATATAAAAATATGTCTTATCTAATCACTCTTATCAAGAAGCATCTGTATTATATCTTAGTTTGAATCTCTCGGGTGATACCACAAATACAGTTTCTTTTAAGCTGTAGTATATTCCTTCCCGTGTCATTTATGCAAGTTGGCAATAAAACTGATTTTGCTTAGGAATCTATGGAATTAACCAATTTCGGTTTTCATATTTGCATTTTCCATACATTTGTACAAGTACATAATATTTTCATATGAAAATTCTTGGCTTAATGATATTGTGGATCATCTCTTAATTTTCAGAGTGAACGTAAACTAAAATAAACGATAATTGGATATTTATTTTAACGAGATCGATGAACATGCAAAATTCTACATTTGCTACATCATGGAAGGCTAGCAAGGCTTTTGACAAATATGAAACCATGGCAACATGTTTGTGAATTATACATGCTCCGCTTGTATCTATTTAAATTGATAGATCAAAACTTGGTCTGCTGTATTACCATGGCCTAATAATTTATTAGGCCATTTAGTTAAACCGGCAATTTAGACATTTATGACTGCATAGCTACAACAATTATATGGTTAATTTAAACAATTTACAAAAAAATGTTTAAGGCTAAAGTTGTATGTATTAAAAAAGCAAACGTATTTCAATTTTTCGTCTTTCTCTTATGGTTTTATAATTAGGTCATAGATCCATTGGATTTCATAGACTGATTTTGCTCATTCACGAAGATGGCCAAAGACTTGGGTGGATTAATTTGATCCCATGGACTGATTTGCTCATTCATAAACTTCAACTCACTTTTTGTGTCTAATATACGTCAAAATTTTTTTTCAGTTTTAATATTTTATAGCGTTCTAGATTAAAATTAATATACTCTAACATATACATAAATGTCGAGTATAAAAATGCATACTTACCGATAACGTAAACGATTCTATTTAAAAATTATTGATAGTCCACTGATTATATTAAAGAGAATTTATGTGGGAATTACTGAGCTGAACTGAATGGCCCGTGCCATAGGGACTTTTAACCTTGTATACGAGGATAGTGTAACGTTAACACTAAATTTTTGTAGCTGTGTGTATGCATACATATACCTAATAAATATGACAGCAATTGTAGATACTCTACCCATATCAATTAAGTTGAAATTATATATACATTATCGAATTAAATATTTGCATTATGGTAATGGAAGCAAGCACCAATATATATATATCCTATATAAATCGACTTTCCATGTTTTTTTATATCATTTATATGTCAGATTCATTTGCAATATTATTAGATTATACCATCCTATATCTATATTGTTTGGATGGAGATATCTATATTTATTTTCCAATATTTTTAATTATTCAATTACGAATTCATTGGTGAAATTGAAATATCATTCAAATATTTTATTTACATTTTCAACAAATAAAGTTTAAAATATCTTAAATGTGAATTTGAAATTTATTCTTTTGTATATTGATTATTGTTCATTGATTCATAAACTTCACATTTTGAGTGATTTTACAAAAACATTTCGTGAGTGTTAAAAATGTGTAATGTTTTTTTTTTTTTTTAATTTTTTTTTATCAATTTGGTAATACTTTAAGATCAGGTGCTGATTATTCGTCTTTGATAATTTGATTATTCAGAAACTACATTTTTTAACCCCAGAACAACCCTGAAATTAAATTATAAATATAATTATTTTTCATATAATGCTCTTTGTTAGAAAATTTGCTCAAGTTGTACCAAATTAAACTCCTAATATTATTCAATTCCATAAAAAATATACCAGAAAGCGATTATTAATGTAATGCATATGACTTTTGAATTAAGCTTGTCAACACTAAAAGTTCGCCTGACAAATTCATTTCAATTATAATGAATGAAACAACTTTCTATAGACCGAATATTATTACATTATATTGTGGACAGCAATGATACATTTTCATAAAATTTCTTATTTTTGATAAATACAAGATAAGATCTTGTACAAACTTCGTGTGTAAAGCACACGAGTACTCAATGGCTTGGTGAACAAAAAGGTTCATTTAAAAACCAAAGATAATGCTTTCGAAATACATTTCAAAAATGTAATCATCGTAAGCTTTTGTGTAAATAATTTCTACCCTTCGATATACATTACAATCTAAATTATCGTTTTAACAAACGTATTGAAGAAATAGTAGTGTATACCAGTTAAGTTAATATGAGAAGTAGTACTATAATCTTCGTTTAAAAAATTGTGAATTAGATAATTGGATGGTTGTTCTCCTATGGCCATTTGTTTTAAAAACATAAGTTTTCACAAAATACTTCCTTTGAAGAAGATTAATCGATTTGCATCTCTCCTTCCAGTTCTCAAGCAGACACTCGCCCAGGAGACAAACCATTATGATTGAGTGACCAAAGTGAGGCTATATTATTTAAGGACGAAGATTAAATTATTGGTAAGTTTTGTAAAGCATATCTTGCCTGCAAATTACACAGAAGAAATTTACGAACACTTAACATTTAAGGAAATTTAAAATCATAATGGGATACCTTTAATAAGACTCTCGCACGGTCCTGCACAAACAGCTAAAATCCGATCATTGGATGATAATGTTAAGATATCAATAGGGATTTGGGAATATAAAACTGGAAATTGTGTGTAATTTATAATATTGAAAATTTTATACATATTAAGTAAGTAAACTTTAATCAATATAAATGTTTCCAGTTATTATTGTTACTGGAATTTATCATTGCACTATTTATTGTTGTATATCACAAATTTGAGATTAATGTTTCTCTTTAGTGTTTAATATTGGCGTTCAATGTTTCAATGCCACATGCCACCTGAAGCAGGCAATATCAAATAAAATATACGTACCTTCAAAATCAATAGAATTTTTATTTATTTATACAACAAGAGTAAAATACAAATATTTACAAAATATTTAGAGGGAGTATTTGCCAATGACATATCCTGTTTGATATTAAAACCATAACAAAATATATTATTGACCCTTTTTGAGATTTTAATATTTACACAGATTAAATATTATACAATACAAACACTTTGTGTTTTGTTTCATATCCCTTCTAATTCGTATATTTTTATACCATTTGTTTTTACCATTAATTCTAAATACAAACATTTGTAACTGATTGGTTGAAAAGTATTTTTCGAGTTTATAAATCGATTAAAAAAAATATTCAATTGAATGAATTAGTTGGTAAGGAACCTGGAATCATATTTTTTACAATTCAAATATATAGAGTCGTAGCCTTTGAGCTTCATACGAAAGACTATTGATATATACATGTTGTTTAATATATATATATATATATATATATATATATATATATATATATATATATATATATATATATATATATATATATATATATATATATATATATATATATATATATATATATATATATATATATATATATATATATTTATATATCATAAATATATTACTATTATATATAACAATTTTTCAATGTTATGAGTATATTATTGTAGATTATAAGAAAAGGTTCAAACATAAAATAAGAAAAATCTTTGCACTGCTGACAAATTTCGAGCAGAGATTCGATAGATTCAAAAAAAATTATATAGATTCTTCAAAATATTGGTCCTAACTTCGTTAACTGTCGAAGAGGCTATCCTTAAACGTAATTCTCAACTATTCAACGCTCTCAAAATGAGACTGACACACCAATTTATATTTTCACACTTCAATACTATGGAATTTCTAATTAGTAATTTCTAATTTATAAAACAAACTTTTTCTTCCCCATTGATTCTCAAACCTATTATTCAACAACGATGTTTAGCTGATCGTAAAACAGGTCAAAGATATGTTACATTGAGTGTATTATTTCTTCTTACTGGTTTATATTATTTGCACTATATAGTAAAAATAATAATAGTTTGAAAAAGGTGTGTTGTCTCATTAAAAGATCGTTCGTGCACCGGATGTAAGCTAATGAGTTTTTACATAAATGTAAATGTATTTTAAAATTTCTTTGATTAAATGAAGTTCTTATAGAATGTACACAGGGTAGGTCCAATTAAAATTGTCCTATTATTAACTATGACTTGATGACCTTAAATCACTTGATGTCGAAAGTGTAGTTTTTTTCTCCGTTTTATAAACATCCTACTTTTTTATACTCGACATACATAGTATACGACTTTTATACTCGACATACATAGTATATGTCAGAGTGTATTATAGAATCACCTAATTAGTCTATTCCGCATGTTCGTCCGTCCGTCATCAAGATAAATCAAAACCGAAAATAGTTAAGATTTTGGTGGTGAAGCCTAGGCTAAAAAATTAAGATCAAGTTCGTGAATGAGCAAAATCAGTCCAATGAGTTCAATTCAAATACAAAAAATGGTTTTTTTCAACAAACCACTTCTATATGCAACATTTTTAAACTGTTTAGATGCTCCACTATTTCAACTCAATACTGATCTATATATCGAGTATCTAAACAATTAATACTGTTAGTTGTCATATTCACTTGTTTTTATTTATTTTCTTAAACATTAACTAGCATTAAATATTCTATATATTATTTTATAATAAAAAGAAATATTGTAAATAAAGAAGTTGACTATTATTACTCCAGTTAAATTAAATAATATTTATTATAAAATGTTTAAAATATAAATTATTAAAATTATAAATATAGGTATAATAGATATCTAGGTATTATTATTATCAATATAAATAAAGTTACTTCTCTGATATGCATGTATCTATTGTATAAGTATATAATATTTATACAGAATATTTATAATAAGAGATAGTTAAAGTACTTCCTATCATTATATGAAATTGATATACAATGTAATTCTGAAACATAATTTTTACCTACAACTAGTTATTCATATATTTTATAGTTAATAGCAAAGCTTTTTTAAGATGGTGGATTCATGTGAAAAAAATTTTTGACTTGTTGTAAAACATATATGACTTGTTGACTCCACCCTTTTTGACACTCACCTTAAAAAAAATTTCAGTTCATGGCTATATATTTGCAGAACTACCTTAAAATATCAATCAGTTTTTATTAATGGAAGTTTTTTTAAGCTGATTGCTCTGATTTTGCAACACACCATCAATATACAATATCAACCCGAAAAGAATTAGTTTTATTCTTTGAAGTCTGTTTAAGTTGCTAGCTCTAATTTTGTTTAAGTTGACCGATGCAAGATTCATCACGGCTACGCAAGTAAGTATGGGCATAAATCAATCTTTATATTCTACATATCAGTATTTTTCCCAGTATATTAAAAAATAAATTTACCTAAAAAATTTCGATTTTTTTTCGTCCTATGTAGTATTTGACCAATAGCTCTGTGACTAAATGTTTTTTTATAAATTCAATTGTAGCATCGTTAGTTCGCAAATATGAATCTGAAGTTGTTTTTAAAAAATCTTTAAAAATAGGTTAGATATGAACATTACAAAATTTCTTATAAAACAAAAATTGAAATATGGGATTATGTCGTCAACTTTTCCTACCTAGATTTAAACTACATGTTAAACATCGTTTTCCAGAATGAAATGGATAAATAATCTTTATTAACAAAATCAGTATCAGTCAACTCCCCTATTATCTGTCTGTAATGGTATAACAATATGGCTTCCTCAAAAAAAAATATATTACTCAAGAATTAAAAAATATTTTTCGGTGCTTTATGTTATCATGTAATTCATAAATAAAATAATCATATTGTACATAATTTTATTGCCAGTAACCTTTGTACGTAAATATTCCATGTATATTGCAGATATTTTTCTGCATTATCTATGTTGTTAAACTTCGTTGCAGTTTTCCTGTTAACTACAAATAACTTGATATTATCGTAAATCTTATAAATTAACATTTTGAACAACCCACAACTAATACATAAACCATTTTATACATATATTTATTTGTACATAGCTTATGAAGAATGTATAGTGGCTATAAGTAGAAAAAAATTCAGTTTCAAATTCAAACCACAGTTAAACAACAGGTTAGTATATTACAATCAAAATCTGTAATTCACAATATTTAAAGAATAAAATTAATATTCATTAATAAACAGAGAAAATATTCATTTATGATTGGAGAAGTTTGTTTTTATTATATAATTTTTGTAGAATAAAAGTAAAGCTTTTATTGAAAATGTGATTCAAACAATTATTTGTAAAAAAAAAACAATAGAGTAATTGCCTCATATTCAATTTGCTGTTTTATTCAATAAAACATTAAAATAGTCTCAAAACCATAGCATAATTCAATTGAAATTGGTTGCAAATTTACCAGCTCTTTGAGTTAATATTCCTGAGTATCACGAATACACAATGATCATTCGTATTTTGGAATATATACTTATTTTTCAACTGTTTGTTAATAAATTGTACCAAAATCAAATACAAATTATTAAATAACTACAATAACCTAATTGTTATGGAAGCATTGAAAATAACAGTAGGAATCAATTAGTAAATCTTTTTTAATTTAAATAAATATAACATGACACTGTAAAATCACAGCGTTCATTACATTTGTCCGTTCGAGTATGTCTTGCATATTCAAATGAAAGCTTTTTTTATTTATATATTTCTGTGTTTGAATTATGATGTAATGACTAAAGCCAGTATAAAATAAATGCTCTTGAAAGCCGCTGTACAATACACCTACAACTTAATTTTTTATTCTTATTCACATCAATGATCAATGAACATTAATTTTCCAACAATATAATTCAATGTATTTTCGTTGTAAAATTTATGTAAGTAGGTATACCATATAATAATTGACATAACAATAATGATAAATACTTTTTTAAATGTACATTATAAACTACATGTATTATACACAACATGTTTAAAAGAGGATTACAATATTTATGAGAATCAAATTACAAAAATATGTATATTTTATAAAGAAAATTATATGAAGAAATTTTATTCAATCAAAAATCTTTAATGGATTTCTTTTTAGAAAAACTTCGAAAACTGCACACAAAACTAAAAATTACGAATTCGTTCAATGGGAAATCAGTCAAAAAGTATTAAAAAGTTTATTAAGTTTAACTTTTTTATTTTGTAGGCTATAATAGTGCACTTTAATTTATTGACTAATATATTAATTTTTTTGTGATGGATATTACAAGCCTGTACCAGACTTTTTCAGTGGTCAATCAATTTGAACCAACGAAATTCACGACGAGAACCATTTTAAGGTCATGAACAGGATTGGGTTCCCCGTTCTCCTCTAAATTTATTTTCAAAACACTGTTATGGCAACAAACTTGAAATATGAAATTTGTGTATTATTTACAAAAGAATAACTATTTCAAAATTCAACTAATATAAAACATAAGTCAAATAAATAAATATATTTTTTTTCAAGGGTTTCAAACATATACGTAAGTAAGTTATAAATATCAATAAAAGCCAATAATATTTTCGTGTCTATATATCGTAATAAGGTACAGATATTTTGAAAGAAATATTAGTGGACAAATAAATTCTTTTTTGTTACAGTTTATAATTTACGTTTTTAAATATCTCTCATTGCTTATTCTCACGGCAACAGTATTTTTTTCAGTACAATGAAATATATTATGCATTTAGTTTTAATAGTAGACATAATTTTGAAGTTTATCAGAGATTTATTTTTATGTATCAATTATTTAAAAAAGATAGATAGTAAAATATTTATACTAAATAGAATATTATTTAATTATAAAAATAGTTTAGTTTTTTGATAAGAATTAAATGTTATATATTTCTGTGGATGATAAAGATACTATTTATATAAGGAAAATTTGGTAACGTCAATGTAACAATATAAATGAATTATAATTTATTATTACCCCAAATAATGTTACTAATGCGATTTTCTCATTATTATTACTAATTAATTTTCAATGCACTAAATATAATTAATTACCATTTTATTTAATTACTCAAAAATTCATTTTACATCTTACCAATTGTTAGGGTATCAATCGATAAAGATATTCCATCCGTATTATTATTATTGAACCATGAACCTTTTTTTTATGTGCGTAGTATTATCATATGCCGGTATCTCTGAAAGGGCCCAATTAATTCTATTTGGTGCTTTTAACAAATTTTTTCAAGCTGGAATAAAATTTTTCAGCTTCGATCATCTCCAATTACCTGTTATAATGTGTAGAGCTCTACAGAAGATATTTTTTTATATTGAGATTGCCGTTGACATTAAGATAACAATAAATAAGAGATACAACTTTTGTTTTACACATTTATCTTTTAAAATCAATTTGATTAATGTATCTTTTACGGTAAGATCGCGTCCAAAAGCATTAACTAAAAGTAGCATTCAGGTGGGTAAAATGGGATAATTTCAATGGTTCTGAAGGACTCTGCGACTGTATGATTAAATATAAGCAAAACTCTCAAATAGATGTTTACTTCTTTCCAAATTCATATCAATGTTAAAATATTTCTTAACAAAAGCATTCATGAATATCCATAAATATCTAGTCTATACAGTTATAAATAGATATATAAAATAATAATAATTATTGTAGTAAAACTTATGCTTAATTTAATAAACTAAATTTTTAAATTTTTTGTTAAATTTTTCTTTTGTCTTTTTCATTTGCTCATTAATGAACTTTGACCGTTTACATCACCAAAATTTTTTATCATCTTTTTTCATTTTTAAGCAATCTTAATGATTGATGGACGGAGGGACATGTGGAAATGGCTAAATAAGGTTATTCTATGAGCACCTATTCCAGAATGTTATTGTGGACTGGAAAATTTTTATCTTTACAAACGTTAGACTAAAATTTATATACCCTGATATAATATTGAGTTTTACTAACCCAAAATAATACAGTATTTTCTCAGAATATAAGATTCAACATACAAAATACAATCAGTGTAATTGCCATATTTAATCATAGAATTAAATTTGTTGGTAGTTTTCAGTTTATAAAAATATATCCAAAAAGCGTTATCTGCTTTGGTATATTATACCTTTGTGTATTTTTCAATTTTGTGTATATATATATAAACTTTAAATAATTGTGATGATTCACCTTATCTGTCAGATACATAAGAAAAATCCAATTTACTTTCAAGTTCACTGAATTTTTTTATTAAGAAATAATCTCTTAAACCGTATGAATTTATAATTCTCTTTTAAATAACGTACCTACTTCTTCTATTCTGTATACTTAGTTCTTTTGAACAAAGTATTGCTTAAATATGTACTGTGGGTATACAAACCCAACTAAAGATAAGATAACTGTAAAAGAATAAATGGAAAAATTCAAAAGTTTTATTTTTCGAAGATATTAAATTTTATTTACGTACTATTTTTAAGTAATAAAATAAAATTTGAATATTATCAAAAAGAACTTTAGAATTTCTCGAAATTCCGATTTTTTGCCCCATTTCCTATATCAAAATAAATAGGCGTTTTGACACAAAATTTGTAGACCCTTTACAAATAAGCAACTAGTAACATTTCCTCGGAGAATAATAATGATTAGATAATTCATACTGATGATGATTACTTTGTAATCGAAATATGTATTTATAACATACAAACATTTTTTTGACTTTATGTAAAATTAGAAATTTTAGTCAAAAAATCGAAATTTAAAATAAAATCTATATATGATTCTAATTTCTAATGTAACCTTAGAAAGTATCGAATGCTAAGAACACTAAGAAATATTTTGTTTAGGTGTTCGTAGAATAATTTATCAGTCATTTTTCATTTTCAATATTTCTAGCATATATTCCATTCATATAAACGATTCATTATCAAGCTGAAAGTGAGTTTTCTGTAAATTTTTTAAAACACATTGCTATCTGTTAAAAAATAATTTTTTTGCTCCGTTTTTAGAAATTTTCAAGTTCTTCAGCAACTATCATTTCGTATAAGATATGTATGTACAAAACTACAAAGCTTTGGAACTGTTTATCCGATTTTGTTGAAATTTTGTACATGTGTGTACAGGTTTACATAAAATGGATAATGATTTGGTTTAGAAAAATAATGTTAGCTTATTGCTACAGAAAATTTTATATCGATACAATATAGAAAATGCCTAATATTAAAATTGAAACTCATTTCGTTAAGACGTTCCGGGTATAAATCTATTTAAGTAAACATATATTCTTACATGACGAGGAAATTTTGTATCTATTATTGGCAATAGTAAATTAATTTATTACTGGCCAAAGTATTTTAATTGTTCATTAAACGATTAATTATGGTTTAATTCTTTGGTTCATGATTGTCTCTTTAATATATTATAAATTATTGATAATTTTGCTATATAATTTCTAAAATGAAATAGGTTCTAGGTAGTTGCAAGAGAAATAGAGAAGTATAAATGAAATTACAACAGTGAATTTACAAACGTTGATATTCAATTTCTATGTTAAATAAAATAATTTAATAATGATATTTCCATTTAAAATACTCTTCAAATGAAGTTATAACTATTTCCTCCGTATAATTAATGTTTCTAATATTCTCAGTATGGTGTACAACACACATATTTGATTACAAAATATTGGAACCGCTGGAAATAACTTTGTATTGGATATAGAAACTATTTGTTTTGTAAGTATGCGTCAATGCATGATAAAAAAAATCTGAATCGAAAACGTCTTTTCATCACTGTATGCCCTTGAAACATGTTTTGGTTTGCCAATAAGACAATAAATTTATGAAAATATATTTAAGGTAAATATGAATATTTTTTTCATTTTCTTTAATGTATCAATTTCAAAATCTTTTTTTAAATTTAAAATTTGAATATATGTTTTTTGATTTATAAAAATGTAATTTATTTTTAATTAATTAATATTTATCCATTGTTTAACTTTGTTTAACTATTACAATCATTACCCCTTTGGAAAAAAATTCTAAAACTTTAGTAAAACAAGATTTTAATTGTTAATAAAATTACAAACAGAGACGTATGTAATTCTTGAGAAATGAATTGCACTGTAGTACGTCTATTAAACTAAAGTACTTATATTGATCAGGTTTTCGATTTCGAAAAGTTTTAGTTCATATTAAATAAGAAAAAAGAAGTAGTGGCAACTAAAAAACTTAAAAAAATATATATATTCAGTTTTTTTTATCGAAAATGTACCAACATTTGAGACATTTGAACATTTTCTTATTTATTTTTATATCGTATAACATAAACTGTTTAAATGGAAAAATTATATCTCGGTAAGTAAAAAAAAAAAAAAACATCGGCCATATTGTACATTTATTTGTATATATTGTAATGTAGGACATAACATATTTTTATTTAAAATATACAGGTATTCTAACAGACGGCCAACGACCGACGATGGATAAGTCCATAATATTCTTTATATTATGGTACTTTCTGTTTGTATGTCATCAAGACAGTCATTTGGGCACACTAATGGACTATTCAAGTACCTGCAGGTGATATAGAAATACAACTTGGAGATTAGGTGGGTCACACTGTAAGTACGTATGTACATAGACCTGGTGTATATGTTGTTTATATCATATATATATTTTCTAGGTGTATGGATAATGTTAGCCAACATCCTCTGCTTCTAATGTTTTTTATACTATTCATATTAGGGATAAATTCATGTATTCAAAGTATGATTTTAAAATAATCCTAAATAGTGATGTGTGCTTCATGCTGACAGACAATTCTTTGTTAAACGTAATATTTTTGGTCTTTATATCTACCAAAGAACACTTTAAATTAACAAATTTTATTCTATTTTTTTCGTTGTTAGAATCTAGGAATTTTTGCCCTTACGATTTTATTTTTAAAAGCTCTATGTTCGTATAAAAAACAATTTTTGTAAAACAATGCCTATTTAAGATTTGAGACACCTTAAAAAGTATGCATTAGAGAAGTTTTTTTCAGACGAATGTTTATTTACCTTTTTTTTTTTAATTTGAATCTATAATTAACATTTAAAAAAATAAGTTTATTCTAGAAACTAACTCCTAAAAGTCAGTATGTACTTGAGATGAATAAGGCCTATCGAACGATTTAACTTTAGTTTCAAACGATTTACTCGATTTACATTATTTTTAGAGTTTGTTGCATGTTTCAAGTTTACAAAAAATAACCATGTTCTTCATGAATATAAATATTTTACCATATTTGTTCAAAAACCTGTATCGAAATTATCATTTTGGTTGAGTTAGCAATAATTCAATAGAATTGTAATTTTTTTTTTCTCAAAAAATTGTTTTAAAACAGAATTTTCAAAAATAAGAATAATTAGGCTTAAAATTAAAAGCTTAAAGTTAAAGCTTTAAATTCGAACCTAAGATGAAGAAATTAAGAACGAAAGAGATAATAGAGGCAAGATTGCTCAAATTTTGAATTTCATAAACCTCTACTACGGTTATGTATTCATCATTTGCCTTGACGGCTATGTCAAATAATAATTGTAGTATATAACCAAACTATTTTTATTAACGTTTCTTCATACAGTCTCCTGAAAGTCCTGGTTTGTTTTTCTCGTAAATTGAGAGTACTTTTTTCTTTTTGGTTTCTATTTCGTAGTTCGGAAACATACATTAAGTTAATTACCAAATTGAAATAAAATTGTGATAATTGGTAAAAGAATTTCACAAAAACAAAATAAAAATAATAAAAATAAAAGAATATATTTTTTATTATTCATAGTATTTATTATTACTGGTACTCGCATACTGATATATGATAGTGAGTGAGTGTGTATAATCATTACATATTTCCATAAGGTAATACGTGTCACATAAAATGTATTTAAACAAAAAGTTAAAGTGAACACACATTAATAAATTTACTATTCAGTGGCTACAAATATCACACTATATATGGTTCTATTAGAATTTGTTGTAAACATAAATTTAATCAAGAGGAAGAATTCTATTTATATCAACTAATATAAATATATGCAATTTTTATTATTATTTCTGAGTTAGTTTAAATTGTAAATCGCTTATTAATTTACTTGACAAGATTCTTCTCCTTTTAACGGATTTTAATCAGCTTAAAAGGAAAATTAGCCTACTATATCGTTAGCTTGAAAACGATTCAGATGTTTCAATTTAAACAAGCAAATACTCATAAGCAAATTGGGATCTTTAATTGAATAAAATTTATGTAAAAATACTGCAAGAAATTTATTTTGAATTCTACGCAGAACCTAAGGTGTTTATGTAGTATTCATATGAGCTAAAGCCGATCCAATAAA
Organism: Chrysopa pallens; assembly: GCA_020423425.1. Taxonomy (NCBI): domain Eukaryota; kingdom Metazoa; phylum Arthropoda; class Insecta; order Neuroptera; family Chrysopidae; genus Chrysopa; species Chrysopa pallens. Next base: position 60,674,278 of record CM035593.1, on the reverse strand, counting down.
ATAAGTTTTCTTAAAAGCTTTTAGATAATTTAAACACGCATACTAACATGTGTTCTAACATTCTGATTTATTCAGAAGCGTACGTATTATTAGATAGCAAAAGCAATTTTATAAAAGTAATTGAGACAAGCAGTGTATTCGTTGAATAATAAAAACCAAAAAGTTAGTTACTGTTGATTGTTTGCAATTATCTTTTCGTGACTTTTCGTGACAAGTAAAAGATAATGAATACGAAACATGGCGCAATAAAATAACTTTTGTATTTCTGTGCTGGGAAAAGCAGTTATCATAATTTACATCGGGATAGTCTCTCAATTGGTTGAGCACTGACAATATAGCTTTTGTATCGTTAAAAAAAAATTTTAAAATTAGTCAGTTTAACAATCCACAAAGATTATTCCTAACAAAAAAAAAAATATTTTTATCTTTATCTCTATAAAATCAACTTTGGGAACGTCCTTAATGTCTAATCCATTAAAAATGTAAAGAATTTGTCAACAGCATAGACTAAACAAGTTAAAATTGAAAGTCTAAAAAACTTATTTTAAGACTTTTAATGGGATTATTATTTTATACAACAACAGTACACAGTACTGCTAGGTGGTCACCCATGCAAATACAGATTGTGACTGCTGTTGCTTAACTTTATAGATTGATCAAAGCCTGTCATTACGTTACATCAGTCCGGGGTCATTTTAAAACCAATTTAAGATTTTGAATTTGGTAATTCTTTATATGGGATGATTTACTCAAAATTGAAAAATGCCACTCATATCCTTCGTGCTTATTAAGATGTTGGTTTTTTAATCCGCATACCCTAATAAAATGAATTTTATAGTTATAAGCTTCTAACTGGTGTGTCTCATATTATTGTCATCAACTTCATAAAAACATCCTATATTTAAAGATATATATATATAATACTGACACAAATATATATATCTAGTGAAGGTAGGTACCGTTATGGTCTCTTTGATGTTAGTAAAAGTACATTTTAATGTTTAAGTAAGTAACTAATGATAGTGTTTCTCATCTTGTTACAAAAGAGCTTGCTTGTGCTTCTGTTCTCTGTTTTCATAGAGACATTACTCATATATATACATACATAAGTATACATAGCATAAGTATACACAGACTCTTGTCATATTTTTATTTATAACATTATTAATTTATAATAAGTGACACTAATTCATATAATAATATAGGTCTTTGTATTACAATTATAATGACAGTTAATAGTATATTATTTTTATAGTACAAAAAACATTATTTTATTTTATAATTTTTTTATATTATTATTGGCTTATTAACTTTAACAACTTATATATAATTTATTATAATTTATATATAATTAATTGTTAATTTTTAAGTTTAGTTATTAATTATAAAGGAAAGTTATAATATTAGCATAAATAATTGTAAATATGTAAAAATCATTAATTAGGGCTATTTCAATCTTTGACTTAAAAACTAACAACAATCATTAATCAATCCTAAGAGAGTTTTCTTTCGAGTATTGTATTATTACTCATTTGTTTTATGAAGACAGTTAATAAATGCATTACCTTGGTTGTTTAATTTGCATTTGATGAATAAAATAAAGTTAAAGTTGGTCATTAATATCTCAAAATTAATGAGTCAACAAAGTCCCCCTACATTTTAAGAAATATAGGGAAAAGATATACTTTATAATACAAGGTCATTATTTAGTAAGACTGTTTTTACTCTTCAATTTTTCATTAAACTATTTTTTTTTTCAGTTACTCGGCAATATTAATTTAAAATCACATTAGGCTTCCTTTTGCTTCCTTTTACATATATACATGCATCATGATATTTATTTGGTGCAAAATATCCTTGAAAATACATACACTTAGTCCAAATTGTAAGCCTTAAGCAGTTAAATTGATCATAATATTGTAAAATCCTTATTTTAGATGTCTCTTTTTAAAACTTCCTGTAAACAAAACGGCTAAGCCAGAACACATAAATGTTTGCTATATTTGAGGTAATGTTTTGTTTTAATATAGAAATTTATAAAAATAAATTCACTATAAATTAAATTTATTGAAAAAGTATAGAAAAATATGATTTGCAGAAATACAAAAATGAAATTAGGTCAAAAACTTGTATTTATAAATCAAACTAGAAGCCCCACCCAACTTGATTGTGTTTTTTTATGTATTATACAACGGTCATGGATAAGAGGATCGTCAAGGTATTTTAACCAAATTTTGAATAAAATCTAACCTTAAAACTAATTAAAATCAAGCGAAAAAGAACATTTATAGATTTCTCATTAAAAAAAAATATTTATACTTTACCCACCATAATCAATGAAATACCAATACAAAGAGTAATAAATGTGTTGTTTCCCTCTTCAAAAGTAATTTTGCACAATTAATAAATCTCGAGATTTGTCAATGGAGATTATGAAAAATAGTTTTAATACATACATGTAGTTAAATTTTCTGATCAGTTTGTGTAGGAAACATAGAATTTTATATATCAGGTAGGGGCTCTATGTGTGATTCACGAAGCCCACACGACAAACTTCGCTATTGGGAGAATTGAAAAATCAATTTGTTGATTATTATAAATAAAGATATTGTTTTTGCAAAAATTGTAAGATTAGTGAATTTTCAAAAGTTTTAAGATTTAAAAACAATAATTTAAATATCGCTAAATAATACATTTTATTCCTATCACTATTCATTGATAATATAAAATATATGCATAGACCACTTTGTCCATCATTAAAGAAGCAAAATCTAGTCTCAGTTTTTAGAGATTAGCGAGACCGTACAGACAGACAAAAACAAAAATGGACTTTAATTTACCACGTACAGATATACAGATAGATTGTATATAGTAGTAACTTATTTAAGAAATAAGTAATATAATATATATTATGTTGCAAAATTAAGGATAAAAAAACATACATTTCCGGTACATAGTTTATACTTTTTTTCTCGTTGACTTTCCGTATTTCGTACAATAGACGATGTTGTTACTATTAGGTTTATAAAATATCTAAGTTATCCAATTACAAACAAAATTTCAACCATTGAACTGACAAAGTTTAAGCCAAATGTTAAAAGTTTTCCGACATATGTTTACCTCTGTATAATATAATACGATATATAAATATAAGGTGATCTTATTAATATATCTAAGGGCCGTTCTATATAGTCGGTAGTCGTACGCAAGCCCATATCCAACCGATTTTTACAATTTTTACGGCATTCGCTTTCGTTATTTTTTAACTGACACCTATTACTTGCATAATCATATATAATACTGCTATTCAATTCAGTGTATATAAATGCATTATATTGATAGTAAATAAATATACGTATGCCCTAGTAATATTATGTGTCCATTACAAAATACAGTAGAAAACATACACGGACATAAATGTCAAAAATAACTAAGTGTTAAACGACTACCGACTATGTGGAACGTCCCCAAGAAACATTTGTCTTAATGGAGTTTATTGTAGAAAAATTAGTATTTACCTAGTGGCGTTTATTGGGGAAAAATAAACTTAGAATTTTGTAATTCTGACTTGCGTACAGAATGAACATTTGCTTTTAGGTATGTAAACAAAGGAAAATGGAAAATTTTCGAAAATTTATGATCTCTTAAAGGAAACTATGGGAAGCAATACGCAAAGATCCAAACGTGATGGTTTTTCATAATTTGGCATTGGAATATAGCTTTATAATCAACGATCTCGTACGTTTAATTATTAATGAGTATCAGTAATATATTTTGCTTCATGGGTAATATATTATTGAACTAATCAACTGAAATAAAAGGTGATTGTGATCGCAAACTCGTAATACTAGTCGGATTAAGTCCTTTTAATAATATGATTTGTGATTTATGCTTTTGCTTTGAAATAAAATTAATGTTGTTCTTTTAACGACATGATAAAATTTTACTGTAATGGCTTAAGACGGATTATCAACAGCTGATAGAAGCACACTCTAATATGTAAAATCTATCAATGTTAGATTCAAATGTTATGAAATTTAGCATGAGCAATATTGGCATGAAAATGGAGGGCTTGCCGAAGAGTTTTTCTTGAAGAGTTTTCTATAACACTTGGATAAGTATTTTTTTTAATAATTTGTGCGTGATAATTGAAAGAAATACAATGTACCCTGAAATAACAAAAGTAAAAATCTTATTTATTTTAATATTGAAATCCGTGCACTCAATATAAAGAAAACACCTCATTTCTACCTAGAAAATTATCACAACATTACATTCTACTTGTCGTTGTAAACTTTTCATTAATTATTATTTAGTATACTTCTCTTCTATTACAGAATGAGTTGCTGCTGACTTCAACACCATTACTAATACTGCTAACTATGGTTTACTTATACATGTTTAGTTTCCTAGACTACTAGACTACTGAAGGAATGAATCTGTTGACACAATGACTTCCATTAAGATATACATATTTATACAACTTGTGGTGACTTTGGCCTCTTGAATCTACTTGCGTAGCTTTCTGATTGCATAAGTTTTTTTTAGTCATTGGCAAATTGTCATTAACATTGTATCCAGCAAATCCGTCAAAATATTCCATCTGTCAAAACATTTTACGAAACTAAATGATCTACTTTCCTATGTTTCATTTTCTAAATGTGTTTTTATTATCTGATAACATTTTTATCATACAATAGCAAAAGAGTTAAATGCAAGTCCAATTTTCGATTTTGAGTTTATTTTGAGAAATTCTTCCTGCCGAAATGAGTTATAAACATAATTTTAAGTTTATTCTATCTTTTATCTGGCTTGGAAGCCAGTGGTCTCTGATATTCATATTCGCATATTCAAATCTTATTAGTTTTACATAGCTTTCTACAACACCAATTTTTGTATTGTATCCAACTGTTAGACTATTGTTAATAATTATCTTTGAAAATCTAAGAATTTTTAAAAAAATAACAGATGGGAACTATGATAATGATAAATTTTGAAAATCATATGCTATGATTTGAAATTTATCGAATGTTTTTTATAAATTGTTATAATTTTGTGAATATAAAATTATCATAAAACTATTGGAATTGTTTTTCAGGATGATAAGAATAACTTTATTACAGAAAGTTATCTAGCAACCTATCTACATGAAGGAAGAAACCTATGTGTAAGATGTGAAATGATATAAAACAGTCAGTAAATGAGAGATTCATAAATAATAAATAATAAAAGATTAAGTAAGCATAATTTTTGAACGTTATTGACTTAAGAACTTTAGAGAGCTAGTGATTTAGAGATCATGTAAATCATGTAAAATCTTAGAATTTATAATTGAAATGATCATATTTTAATCTTATCAGACATCTCAATACAGTGACAGATTATTTAAACCAGTTTGGAGACTTTCGATTTGGTAACTAGATGAAGCCACGGTTTCTTTCCACTATAACTAAAATAAGGAAATTTCCATTTACCAAAATTAAAAAATATCTAAATATGTTTCAAATTAATATAAAGAATACGCATATTTATTAGTTATTCTTTTATTAATTTTATTTCTATCGATGACAATAATCACTTTTTATTCGAAAAAATAATAACTGATTAGTAAAATTTACATTTGACTGAAAATATTGTCATAACTGTTTTGTAAAACAATAAAACTGAGTGTATAAAAAAAGTCAATCGAGAAGAAAAAAGAAAAACATTTTTAATCTAAAACGTCCAATAAATTTCCATAACCCCTATTCAAAATATTTATTTAAGATGAAATAAAAAGAAAACGCGAAGTGTGTATTAAAATTTATTCATATCCATAAAATAATGATTCAATTTTAAATGAGTAAACCGAAAAAATAAGATGGTTGAGTAAAAATAATATACTAATAATATAAAGTTATTACTTCATAATACAAACTTATACATTAGAAGGAAATACGAACCAATGTCAAAAAACATACCATGATTGTAGTTTACCCTAATCACAGGTAATAATTTTAATAATTATAAATAGTTCACACTGTATTAAATACATTCATTTCAGAAAACACTGATATTGATTCACAACAACACTGTCGAAAACATCAATAAAACACAAGTATTTTTCACATGTATTTATTGTAAATAACAAAATAATATATCAACTTAAAATTAAAATTTATTAATAAAAGCCACAAATTTTATATGAATAAAATACAATAGCGTTGTCTTAAAACTGTTATATTTGATTTGAAGAAGCATTTCTGAGCCATAACGCCTAACTTCTGAATACTTAAATTGTAAACTGCTCATATTGGCTTCAGAAGATAAAGTAATAATCCAGGTTTGATCAAAATACTCCAATAACGCATTTATTTCATGATTTGTAAATAACAAAAAACTTAAGGTGTTATTTGACACTTTTTTTTCGTTCACAAAAACTTCAAGGAAATAGTTCCCGAGATCCGGGCGTATAAACATTCTAGGGATCAGTACATGAACAATTTTTTTGAGGATGCGTATTATTACTAAAATTTTACTCGCATATTGCATGGAAGATATTTTTTATATAGCTAGGTCAATACCAAAGACAATCCGGCCTCCTTAGTCGACACAATAGTAGCGATACATAATTTTTATATTTTTTTAAGGATAGCGATATAAAGAATTTTTTTTATTGAACAATTATAGTCGACGATAGACACTTTTATTCCACTCGTCAAATTATTTTTTATAATATAAACTTATTTCATGTACCCTGGAAGTAATCGCCAGCATAAAGTAACATACAGTTGGCCAAAATTGGACGATTTCAGGACTGCTGAATTATTGCAAATTATTCATGCATCTGATCCATAGGAACATATTTATCGGTAAATATATTTTTAACATTGATAAAACGTTTATTAAAACAATTGACAATATCAAATAATTTTGGTAAATTCCTTACAGAGTTACAAGTTCGTAGACGATAAATATACTATTGCAATCTGGAACACTTTTCGAAAATGGGTACCATACTTTTCTATTGTGCTTCAATAAAACTGTGATTATGATGAATTTTTACCTTATATCAAAATTTCAACCAAATCTATTAAGCCGTTTTCGAAATTCAGCTATATGAGTAAACATATTAATGAATTACCAGGGACACATCATTGTCCATTATTGGTAGTAAACGATTTTTTGAACTCAGTTAAAAATACTATACGAATTACTTTATTATTTTATTGGTTAACATTATCATTACCGTCGTCTTCATTTACATATACATTTTCTGTTAGTATCATTCGCCATTCCATTCAATAATATTATTTTTTTCGCTACTTTTTATGTAAAATTGTTATTTTATTCATTTCTTTTTCTTTTTTTTGCGTTATTACATTTATTATGGCTACGCATTTAAAGTAAAAAAAAATTATATTTAAGGTACAAGGTATTGAAGGCGATGCTAAACAAGATGGTGCTATTAAATGATCATATGTTAAAGAAAATGTGTAATAAGTGAAATAAGTGAAATAAATATTGCAAGGAGTGATCTTTATTATAATATGAAGAGGGTTCTGATGTTCTGATAATTTGTTTTTGTATTGTAATACTACTGAAAGAAAAAAAAAAAAATAATATTAAATTCAAAATGACTTTATGAACTAAATTTCAATTCAAAAACATACTTTCCAATAAAGAATTTATTGCGAATTGGATTATGTCTGAATGTTGGAAAAACTTAATAATTAAAAAAACATTGTTATCAGTAAATATTCATATGTTTGAAGTTGTAAAATAAGTCATATTCTATTATGATATATTATAATAGGTGATATATTATATTATAATGTGCATATCTATTTCCATAGGTATGAAAAACCGCTCAGTCTACATATTTGTTTAAAACTGTGAAATGATTGTAGCAGTAGTTAAAATTATAAACAAAGTAGAATATCAAATGATTACAAAAAAAATTACTTTTCATATTCTTATCACTCTCATGAGTTGGATAAAAACGGTAAGACATTTAAAAAAAATTTATATAATAAATCAAATTAAAACATAAAATTTTACATAAACAATTTATTTGTCTTTAAAAATAATGGATTCAGAGTAAGTTTTAACGCATACACACATAGAATTTACACATATATCAAATGTATGTCAAATGTATAATCGTCTGTGTGAAACTTCTAATTGTTCTGTAACATTTTATGCCCTACAAATCTCCCATGAACTGAAAGTCTGTTATGCACCAAACGCAACCATTCAAATGATACAACAAAATATAAATTTCTGCATAAATTCTAGTAAATAAAAAAATAAAGTACAGATATAACAAACTTATTCATTTAAAAAAAAAAAAAAAGATTGGTTCATCTATACAGTATCCTAAAGAACGCAAGAAAATACAATTGTTATATCATTTTTATTGTTAAACTGCTTACGCATTTATTAATAGATTGGCAAGAGTCTTTTTTGAAGAATGTAATGTGAGTAATTTTTTTTTTTGACAAAATTGTTAGCGATGATGTGACCAATTTTCAACATGACCACTAGTCGATTCTTTTTTGAACAAAAAATAGTACGTACTTGCAATATGAACAATTAACTTTGGTTCAACGAATGTGCTTTTTAAAAGTATGTTTGATGAATATAAAGAGACTTTGTTGTTTTCTATACTCTTTAATCCATAATCCATATATTATCTAGTTACGAATGAAAACATGCGCACAAAATCATTCTGAATGGCTTTCTTATCTCAATTGTCAATAAGCGATTTTTCGAGGTGAGGTATATTTTTAGATGATAATTCTTTTTTTTTTCAAACCTAAAAAAGTGTGATATAAAGTCTATTATGTAGAAACTGTAGTAAAACAAGTCTTAGATTTGACAGCAATTGAAGTAACCACTAAGCTAATACATGAATGTGACCTGCTTATACAAAATGAAGTAGATTGTCTAGCTACCAAATGGCATATTAACAAATAAAAGAGCTCGAAGATCTAAAACACCAGCTATAAGTTACGACAAAGTTTAATATTAAAATGGACTGCGAATTGATAAAAACGCATACTAGTAATTAGAATTTAAATAAATCAAATTGTGATTTTGCTAAAAACACACTGTATATTTATTTAACAAAAAATAAAAATAAGAAAAATCTGACAATAGGTATAACAGTCGTTTGCATTAATTCTATAGCTAGAAGGCTTTTTCAATCATTTTATTCATAGTAACTGTTAAAGTAAAATATATCTAGACGAAAATGTCTTTTTATCCGTCTTCATAATATTCTCAAGCAGAAGCCAGCTACAGTACCCAAACAGTCTTTTGTAGTAACATTCACATATGTGTCATGATTGTGATATGTATGTAGGTTTGTTTGTTATGTTCTTAAAAATCTGATTTAAGCCTCACACGACCTCAATACACAAAGGAAATTGGTTCAAATAATAAGAAAACCTTAATTACTTATCCACTTATATGGCGTTCAAAGTATTATAAAAATAGACTTAATTTAATGATAAAAAGGAAAAAATTAAACAACTGAACAGGATCCTCCAAGCCGTCTACGATGGTAGTTTAGTTTACCAATACAGTGCTCATATAATAATACACCGTCGTTCTTACCATCAGAATACAGATCCTATGGAATTCAAAAAATAAAAATACCTTAAAATTATAGTTTATTTATTTAATTTTTAGCAATAATACAGTATACCTCCATTTTTGAATATACAGTTATATTAGTTATCATTCGTTTTAGCAGTAGACATTTTTCAATTTTAATCCAAGACATTAATTTCAAACCAACAAAACAAATGGTTACAAATTCAAGATTGTTGCTCGTACTGCCTTCGCATATAACATTTTTATTTAATTTAGGCTTATGAAGTTTTAATAAAAATGTATTTCGTTGTGATAATAGAGGGAAATTACTTTATTGAAATTATTGAAATTTCAAAATAGTCTTAAGAGTTTTTTTTGAAAGTGCTCAAAATTTAATCATAAAACAATGCGTGTATAGAGTTGATGGTAGTGGACTTGAGTTTGGTGATAAATCAACGACTTAATATATTTCCACCGATAATTCTTAATTATTATTAAATTATTATTACACAAATTAATGGTAATTAATTCCAATATAATTATGCATGACTGCGTTCTTCAACTGGTAGTTAAGGAGATTGAATCATAATACTGAAATACACTCCTTAATGTAAAATAACTTTTAATTTTTATCTTAGATTTTTTTTTCCAGAAAAACTGGAAACTAGGTTTTATTAATATATAGTCGTTTGTATTTAAAATCGAAATATATTACCTAACATATTTAAAATCTAAAGTTATTATTTCAACATATTCTAATAAACTATTAGTAATATCTACAATTAATATTTACAACAAAAATCATAATAAAATTGCTGCTCTCCATTATAGTTTTGGTATATAGCGGTAAACATCATCCATTTTATTTCTATTGTATTTATCTCATAGTTATACATCAGTCACTGATATATATTATCTGTGAGAATAACTATTTCATTTAAGTATATACAAATAGGTTTATCTACCTGACAGTAAATCTAGAAAAAAACAAATTTGAATATATCACAGATAAATTTTAGCAAAGATATCGATCATATTTGAATAAAAATTTCAAGTAAAATCAAATCATTCACAAAAAATATTAGAAAAATTTAAATAACTAATATCTTCGTAATTAAATGAAATTTATTGTTATTTAGAATTATTAAGAAGAATTTTTTTAATGTTATCACACAGAATTAATTATAATGAATATGTTATATCCCACATATATGAAGCTATATTATTAACCCTAGTATAAGGTCTAATTATCTTAATAATTAAAAACATTCTTTTAAAACCGGTCATCGAGGTGTAAAAATCATCAACATGTGATGCCATCACTTTTGTAGATTAGCATATTTTAATGCTCATCCACAATGTGGTACCTTCTAAGCACAGGTAATTATTTATAAAAAACTATAAAAAAAAAAAAAAACAGTGAAATTATGATACCATTATTACGTCAACGAGACATATTTCCGATAAATCCATCCGTATAATTTATTTCTAGTATTCATATAACCTTTTTTCACTTTTAAAAATCAAATTGTAAAAAATAAAATATATTCCGTAAATTATAAAATTATTACTTGCATATTAAATTTAAAATAATCTTGTCGTAAAAGAGCCAACGGTAAAGTTTTTTACCATATAACAACTTTTATTAGGTTTCAAAATTTGATTTAGATATTTCTTTAAAATTTTTTTTTTCAAAACATTAATGTATTGATTGATATTAATGTATTGATATACATTATGAAAGAAAAAATATAATGTTCATAGATACTTAGAACATCAAAGCTAAAAAAAGTTACAAAATTCATGACAAATAAATGATACTTCAAGTAATTGAATTCAAATTAATGTTTTCTATTATTTATTTTTATTATGAATTATATTTGATATGTTTAATCTCCGATTAGTTGGCTTATATCTAATATAATTAATTTAGTACCAATATTATATGAATTATAAATGTTAAATTAAAATTTTCGTATATAAGTCTAATTTAAAAATTTTTAAAAACCTCTTTAATACAACAGGCAAAGTGCAAATTTTATAGAGCCATTAACAATAGGTATAGCTTATAAGTTTTAAAAGAATTATAGGATTTTCTTAAATCACAATAAAAACAAATTCGGAAAGTTTAAATTAGACTTGGCTATGAATTAAGAGCCATTTACTGAAATCAACTTAGCAAATGTCACTCTAAGGCAGAAAATAACAATTATCGGTTTATTTTTATTATCAAAAGATTTCTAGTGAAAATTGTTCAAGTTATGTTAAATTCACAGTTTTTATTATGAAAGAAAATAATGAAATCGGAAATGACTTAAGTGAGTGCAGTGAAATGTCCAAAATACAAATTCATTCGCATTGCATAAATCTACTAGACAACAGTGAATAAATCCAAAGAGTTAAGATATTTCATTTACTAAAATTAATCAATAGATTTTATATCGTGTTCCACACGTTGTGAGCACCCGGTGTTAAATTTTTATCTGTCGCAAAATACGATAACGAATCTTTTTTTATTAATTAAATAATTTATTTACTTTTTTAAGAATATATTTATATTTGGTATTCCAAAGCAATATATAAGTTTTAATCATGGGAGAAATAATTAGTTTGAAATGACAACACCTTTAGGAGAAAACTTTTGTTATGTTATAATACATAATTAATTCTATTAAATTAGAATTGTTGGACGATAATTCTAGAATTAGTAACAGTTTATTGATTGTCTTTTGTGTGTCCCACTCAGGGATTTGTAATATTGTAAATTGTACCACCGACCTGTTTACCAGAAATATATTTATATTACTAGTGAGACATAGAGATTCAAGTATATAACATTATTTAGTTATTCAATATTAAATGTCTTCTATTGACTTTTTATACATTTGAAAGATTTATGCTTTAGTGAAAGATTTTGATATAAGTATATAATGGTAGTAATAGAATAAAATAAAAGACCATATACAAACTTTATTACTTAATCGTAATTTTTACTTTTAGTTTTCTAAGCAATTGAATATGTTAGTAATACTACATTTGCTATATTTAACATTAAAATATGAGACTAGTTCAATACTTTACTAAAACTGATACAAAAACGAATAAGATATGAGACTATTATTGATCTCTTATATAACCAAAACTAAATCAAGATCAAAAATTTTTATTTTTACACTGTTTTGTTACGTTTGTAATGCGATAATATTAAAGCGATGATGAGAGGCGTTGAATTAAAATATAGTAATTAATTAAATTAAATTATTATATGTTAAATATAATCAATTGAAATAATTTTGAATATAAAATTATTTTTTTTTTAATATATCACATTTTTCAACTGGAAAGTCGAAATTTAATTAGTATAACAAGCCGATAAGCTGATTAAATTTCTGTCAATATTTTCCGCTTAAATAATTTATATGTATTGTTATAAGTGCAATTAATTTTGAACTTTTACTAATACCCTGAGTTTTCTTTTTTTTTTCAGCATTTGTCAGACCTCAGTCAACTGAGCCAATAATATTCACAACACAATATCTAAACTATATTTTTATATTATGTAAATTTTTATGTATGTTTTGACTATTAACTGTAAATAAACTATTCTTTGGAAATAAGAAATGATTCATATTCGTTTTATGGTCCTCATTTTTTTTCACATGTATAAGATTCGTTCAACGGTAAGAGATCCTTTCGATGTCCATGGCACTTATACACTTTCCTTTAAAATTTGAGATAAATAATGTTAGTATGCATAATTGATTTATATTCAAAAGTGTTGCTGTGCGATTTTTCTGCGAAAATGGCTGCATCGTAGAATCACCCAAAAGACTTTTTTTGCAAGAAAGAGAGGAAAAACATTATTTAAGAGCATATAATTAATTCGTTTTTGAATAAATGTTAATTAAATTTTCAAATTTTGTCTTGTATTGATCCTAGTTTCACATTTTGATGGGTAAATAAATAGCAAATAGCAAAATATTTCCAGTTTCGCTAGCCATTTTCAGTTCTAATTACGTTTTTTGGCTTCCTATATGATTCTTTATTTCAATCTTAATACAGAAAATAGTTTAAGGAATTTTCATTTAATTACTTAAAATACACTTTGAAATTCAACAAAACATGTAAACAACAACTCAAAACAGCAAATGTAGGTATATAGCATCTCTAAATGTAGGTATATATCATAGATATATAGCATCTCTATATATCTATTTCATATAAAAATATATATTTATTGTAAAAAAATTGGTGAAAGAAGAAAATTGTACGGTACGTTACGTTTAAAGTACTTCACTTAGTGATATTTTACTCAATTCTCGCATATTCACTCCATGGAAATTAGGTTAGCGTAAGAACGTTCGTTCATTATTTATTGATGCCTCTTTTCTACACCTATTTCTTTTGTACCTTTCATCTCACTTTTTTTTCGTATCATTTCAGGAACTACAGATATTATGTAGAAGGCATGATGCCATCATACATTCATTCAATACTATGGTTATGTTTTTTATATACAGGTGGATAAAAAACTATATTAAGCTTTTAAGTCTATCAGTCTGGTTTTTCGAACCATTTAAAAATCTCGTTCGATGAATGGTAGACTTATTTTACAGAATTTCATACAATATCAAGTTCTATGTGAGAAAATTCCATTCAATTATAATATTGTTGAATTAAGATTATTTTCAATACTATCGAATACCACAAAGTAACGCTCTGCTATGAAATGAAGATTATTGTCATTATTGATTATTGATTTTCTTAAAAAGCAATTTTTTCCAATACAAAATTTCGGAAAAATATTTCGTTTTATTTTGTACCAAAATATATTATTATTATATTTAAATAAGCTTATTTTGTACTTATTGAGGAAAACATTCTAAAAAAATTACCAGTAAATTATTTATTCTATATTTGGTATTTACGCTCTTTAAAACGAGATTTAAAATAACAAAGAAATTTGTTACAATTATGTGTAATTGTGAATTTGTGATATTTATAATAATTGTAATTTGTGAAATTTATAAATAAATAAAATTGTAATTAGGGGGATTTACATTACCATCAATCTCTAGTGTACTACACAAATTATAAACCATGCCTCTAGTAGAGTTCATCAGATTGTTTTCAAATATAACACTATAGATTATAATCATACCTTGTATAAATTTCACACGTAGATGTGTATGTATTGTACAAATTTCCACCCTCAACATGTATATTTGTTCATTCCTCGTCTACCTAGAAAGTCTATCACATACAAGAATAAACGCCCCCCCAATAAACATTTTTGCCTCAATCTAAGTTAGGTAGCTTCCAACTACTATCTAGTAGGTATCTTCTTAGTATACTTCGTGATACTTTCATTTCATTTATGTATGTAGTTAGAATGTATGTACAGTGTATCCTGGTTCGTGAGTAACCACCCTTTTATTTTGGAGTAGACAAAACAATTAGAATGAGTGTGTTTAACAGAAAAAAGTGCTTGCTAGCGCTGAAAAGAGAGCTATACAAATGTCTACCAGGACCTCCTATCGCTTTTTTCTCCCAAATGTAGCCAATAACTTGAATATTCAAAAAGTGCCTCATAAGGATCTTTAGAAATTAAAATTGTATTATTTTATTGCAGTCTCGATCCAATTAATAAACCCACTATTGGTGCATTTTAATTACATGATTATTTTAATTAAATGGTTGATCTGAATTTATCTATATTTTTATTTAACAATGTTTTGGAAAAATAATCAATAAAAAAAAAAATATTAAAAAAATATTAAAAAAAAATATGAAAATACAATTTGTTTTATCAAAATTACCTTATTAGGGAAAATAGACAATTTTTGTATTGCATTGGTTTGTTACAATTGTTGTAACATGATTAAGGAGTAAAGAAAAGCTTTTATTTTTTATTAGCCGCCAATTTTTTTAAATCTTTATAAATATCTTTTTTTTTATACTAGTAGTTTTTTTATACATAAAATGAAATTGTATGGTTAAGGAGGATAGGAAAAATGTAAATTTTCTTATGACCCTCGGTTTTTAACAACATTTCACTCTTTGAGTAATATAAAGGAGTTTTACTCTTAATGTCGGGTATATTATAATTAAGAGTGAAGATGATGGAAAATCTATTTTTTTCGTTGCTATAAACAAAAAAAATGTTTGGACAATACTGATAATTTGATGACACTTACGAGTTAGATGTTCATAACATACAACTGAAGTTGGTTACAATTAAAGTGGGACACTCTGTACGTATATAGTATTTATAAAATGTTACAAACACTTGTAATTTGAAGTCTGAAGTTCAGTCAGTTTTATTATCATAATATGATAGTCGACATTGAGCAGAACAAGATGATCGAAATAATTTGAAACTGTATATATCTTAAAAATATTGAAAACTCGGTCTACCCATGGATATGTCAGTCTGGCATCACGCTAATTCAAAACGAAAAGAAATTTTGTGCGAAAAGAAAACTTAAGTAGCGCGTTCAGACACAAAAAGTAACTTCATAAGTGAGTAATACTCAAAAATGGGTAAACTTATAAAAAGCAACTTGTAAGAATTTTTAAATTCAATCTTTTAATCTAATAACCCAGGTAGCAGGTAGAAAAAAGAATGGATTTCAGCCATTAATGCAGGTTTTCATAATTGGAAAACAACCAGTATCACATAAACATCACATGTACGTATAAATATGCTTCTAAAAATTTACATATGGATTTTTTATCATGATTTATAAACCCCCCCCCCCCTTTATTCACGATTTTGAAACTGTCGGCCAACGGAAATCTGATTTTATAACTAAGCCATAATTTGTGTATTTAAATAATATTAATAATTTTTATCAATTCTCATGTAAATATTCGAACAAATGCAGAGTATCTAAATAACAGATGAGTGACTGTGGACTGACTGTGGACTGACTGTGGACTGACTGTGGACTGACTGTGGACAGACTGTGGACTGACTGTGGACTGACTGTGGACTGACTGTGCACTGACTGTGGACTGTCTGTGGACTGTCTGTGGACTGTCTGTGGACTATCTGTGGACTGACTGTGGACTGACTGTGGACTGACTGTGGACTGTCTGTGGACTGTCTGTGGACTGTCTGTGGACTGTCTGTGGACTGTCTGTGGACTGTCTGTGGACTGTCTGTAGACTGTCTGTGGACTGTCTGTGGACTGTCTGTGGACTGTCTGTGGACTGTCTGTGGACTGTCTGTGGACTGACTGTGGACTGTTTGTGGACTGTCTGTGGACTGTCTGTGGACTGTCTGTGGACTGTCTGTGGACTGACTGTGGACTGACTGTGGACTGTCTGTGGACTGTCTGTGGACTGTGGGTTGACGTTGGGTTGACGTTGGGTTGGGTTGACGTTGACACAGGAATTTATTGTTTTTGTCATAAATATCACATGATTTATCTCTAAAATTTACCTTACAGCCATTTTTCACCATTGCACTTACTGATAGGAGATTGGCAGCATGTTTTGGAATGTATAAAACATCTTTTACCTGAATTTTAATTTGATCCTTACTATTTATATACAAATTAACCTTTCCTATTTTCTCCACAGGTAGCGGTGTCTTACTGGCAACTGTTATGGTGGGTATCTGTGGACTTTCCATATCATACATCCAGTCACATCTGTTAGTCATGTGCATGGAGGCTCCGGAGTCCACATACCATTGTTCCGTATTCACAGTCATTGGTGAAGCTGAAAATGCTGCAACAAAACTTTTACTGGTGTCTGCTTTCACTTCATTTTTCTTCTTTGTGACACGACAATTCTTTGCAAAATGTCCATGTTTATTGCAATTATAACATCGGGCACTCTATTGTTTAGGACCTTAGCAGTATTCCTTTGATTGGCTACTTTCCTAGTGAAGAACGCTGTGCTTTCTGAGCATTGAACTTCCTGCAGGAGCTTCGTTTTAATGGAATCTGCGCTAATTTTTATCCCTGAACTCTCCAGACCCATTATCATTGGCTTATATGTTTCAATTAAGCCAGCTAGCATGAGTGTACCGAGCCACTCATCATCAATCTCAAACTTTATATTTCTGAGTTTGTGAGCAGTTGACATGATCTTGTTCACATAGTCGTCTACGGTTCGTGAGCCGTCCAATGTAGTTGTGATGAGATCTCTTAACAAGGCTACTCTTCTGTACAACCCGCTGTCATCAAAAGCTTGTTGTAAACTGTCCCAGACTTCTTTACATGTATTTGCACTCTGTACATGCACGTAGTTGACAGGATCTACTTCTTTGCCTTTACTTCTTTCTTTATATCCTTGTTGGTACCATCGACACAGTTCCATAGATCTTCTAGTTTAAAATAAGCCTCCACGGCGAATTTCCAACTCGCATAATTGTCTCGTCCTACGAGCCTGTCTATGTGAAAGGGATTGTGGCTAATATTGGACATCTTTTTCATGTATTAACAGAGTTTTCTATAATGACGCTAACTTCGGGGTTAGAGCGGTACCTAACCTCTTAGAACACGCCGGCCGGGTTTTCTTTTTATAAGTTCACGGAGTTTTTCGACTGTCAGTTACTAATTTTAACCAATTAACCATTAACCATTAACCATCAACTACGCTCTGCTACCATGTTGGCAATAACTGGGTTGACAAACAAATAACTTGAACTTGAACTGACTGTGGACTGACTGTGGACTTTCTGTGGACTGACTGTGGACTGACTGTGGACTGACTGTGGACTGACTGTGGACTGTCTGTGGACTGTCTGTGGACTGTCTGTGGACTGTCTGTGGACTGTCTGTGGACTGTCTGTGGACTGCCTGTGGACTGCCTGTGGACTGTCTGTGGACTGTCTGTGGACTGTCTGTGGACTGTCTGTGGACTGTCTGTGGACTGTCTGTGGACTGTCTGTGGACTGTCTGTGGACTGTCTGTGGACTGCCTGTGGACTGTCTGTGGACTGTCTGTAGACTGTCTGTGGACTGTCTGTAGACTGTCTGTGGACTGACTGTGGACTGTCTGTGGACTGTCTGTGGACTGTCTGTGGACTGTCTGTGGACTGACTGTGGACTGACTGTGGACTATCTGTGGACTGTCTGTGGACTGTCTGTGGACTGTCTGTAAACTGTCCGTAGTCTGTCTGAAGAACGCTGTGCTTTCTGAGCATTGAACTTCCTGCAGGAGCTTCGTTTTAATGGAATCTGCGCTAATTTTTATCCCTGAACTCTCCAGACCCATTATCATTGGCTTATATGTTTCAGGTAAGCCAGCTAGCATGAGTGTACCGAGCCACTCATCATCAATCTCAAACTTTATATTTCTGAGTTTGTGAGCAGTTGACATGATCTTGTTCACATAGTCGTCTACGGTTCGTGAGCCGTCCAATGTAGTTGTGATGAGATCTCTTAACAAGGCTACTCTTCTGTACAACCCGCTGTCATCAAAAGCTTGTTGTAAACTGTCCCAGACTTCTTTACATGTATTTGCACTCTGTACATGCACGTAGTTGACAGGATCTAGTAGGAGTATCAGCTTAGACTTTGCCTTTACTTCTTTCTTTATATCCTTGTTGGTACCATCGACACAGTTCCATAGATATTCTAGTTTAAAATAAGCCTCCACGGCGAATTTCCAACTCGCATAATTGTCTCGTCCTACGAGCCTGTCTATGTGAAAGGGATTGTGGCTAATATTGGACATCTTTTTCATGTATTAACAGAGTTTTCAATAATGACGCTAACTTCGGGGTTGGAGCGGTACCTAACCTCTTAGAACACGCCGGCCAGTTTTTCTTTTTTTAAGTTCACGGAGTTTTTCGACTGTCAGTTACTAATTTTAACCAATTAACCATTAACCATTAACCATCAACTACGCTCTGCTACCATGTTGGCAATAACTGGGTTGACAGACAAATAACTTGAACTTGAACTTACTGTGGACTGACTGTGGACTGACTGTAGACTGTCTGTGGACTGTCTGTGAACTGTCTGTGGACTGTCTGTGGACTGTCTGTGGACTGTTTGTGGACTGTCTGTGGACTGTTTGTGGACTGTCTGTGGACTGTCTGTGGACTGTCTGTGGACTGACTGTGGACTGTCTGTGGACTGTCTGTGGACTGTCTGTGGACTGTCTGTGGACTGTTTGTGGACTGTCTGTGGACTGTTTGTGGACTGTCTGTGGACTGTTTGTGGACTGTCTGTGGACTGTTTGTGGACTGTCTGTGGACTGTTTGTGGACTGTCTGTGGACTGTTTGTGGACTGTCTGTGGACTGTCTGTGGACTGTTTGTGGACTGTTTGCGGACTGTCTGTGGACTGTCTGTGGACTGTCTGTGGACTGTCTGTGGACTGTCTGTGGACTGTTTGTGGACTGTCTGTGGACTGTTTGTGGACTGTTTGCGGACTGTCTGTGGACTGTCTGTGGACTGTCTGTGGACTGTCTGTGGACTGTCTGTGGACTGTTTGTGGACTGTCTGTGGACTGTTTGTGGACTGTCTGTGGACTGTCTGTGGACTGTCTGTGGACTGTCTGTGGACTGTCTGTGGACTGTCTGTGGACTGTTTGTGGACTGTCTGTGGACTGTCTGTGGACTGTCTGTGGACTGACTGTGGGTTGACTGTGGGTTGACGTTGGGTTGACTGTGGGTTGACGTTGGGTTGACGTTGGGTTGGGTTGACGTTGACACAGGAATTTATTGTTTTTGTCATAAATATCACATGATTTATCTCTAAAATTTACTTTACAGCCATTTTTCACCATTGCACTTACTGATAAGAGATTGGCAGCATGTTTTGGAATGTATATAACATCTTTTACCTGAATTTTAATTTGATCCTTACTATTTATATACAAATTAACCTTTCCTATTTTCTCCACTGGTAGCGGTGTCTGTGGACTGTCTGTGGACTGTCTGTGGACTGTCTGTGGACTGCCTGTGGACTGTCTGTGGACTGTCTGTAGACTGTCTGTGGACTGACTGTGGACTGTCTGTGGACTGTCTGTGGACTGTCTGTGGACTGTCTGTGGACTGTCTGTGGACTGTCTGTGGACTGTCTGTGGACTGACTGTGGACTGACTGTGGACTATCTGTGGACTGTCTGTGGACTGTCTGTGGACTGTCTGTAAACTGTCCGTAGTCTGTCTGAAGAACGCTGTGCTTTCTGAGCATTGAACTTCCTGCAGGAGCTTCGTTTTAATGGAATCTGCGCTAATTTTTATCCCTGAACTCTCCAGACCCATTATCATTGGCTTATATGTTTCAGGTAAGCCAGCTAGCATGAGTGTACCGAGCCACTCATCATCAATCTCAAACTTTATATTTCTGAGTTTGTGAGCAGTTGACATGATCTTGTTCACATAGTCGTCTACGGTTCGTGAGCCGTCCAATGTAGTTGTGATGAGATCTCTTAACAAGGCTACTCTTCTGTACAACCCGCTGTCATCAAAAGCTTGTTGCAACCTGTCCCAGACTTCTTTACATGTATTTGCACTCTGTACATGCACGTAGTTGACAGGATCTAGTAGGAGTATCAGCTTAGACTTTGCCTTTACTTCTTTCTTTATATCCTTGTTGGTACCATCGACACAGTTCCATAGATATTCTAGTTTAAAATAAGCCTCCACGGCGAATTTCCAACTCGCATAATTGTCTCGTCCTACGAGCCTGTCTATGTGAAAGGGATTGTGGCTAATATTGGACATCTTTTTCATGTATTAACAGAGTTTTCAATAATGACGCTAACTTCGGGGTTGGAGCGGTACCTAACCTCTTAGAACACGCCGGCCAGTTTTTCTTTTTTTAAGTTCACGGAGTTTTTCGACTGTCAGTTACTAATTTTAACCAATTAACCATTAACCATTAACCATCAACTACGCTCTGCTACCATGTTGGCAATAACTGGGTTGACAAACAAATAACTTGAACTTGAACTGACTGTGGACTGACTGTGGACTGACTGTAGACTGTCTGTGGACTGTCTGTGAACTGTCTGTGGACTGTCTGTGGACTGTCTGTGGACTGTCTGTGGACTGTCTGTGGACTGTTTGTGGACTGTCTGTGGACTGTCTGTGGACTGTCTGTGGACTGTCTGTGGACTGTCTGTGGACTGTCTGTGGACTGTTTGTGGACTGTCTGTGGACTGTTTGTGGACTGTCTGTGGACTGTTTGTGGACTGTCTGTGGACTGTCTGTGGACTGTCTGTGGACTGTCTGTGGACTGTTTGTGGACTGTTTGCGGACTGTCTGTGGACTGTCTGTGGACTGTCTGTGGACTGTCTGTGGACTGTTTGTGGACTGTCTGTGGACTGTTTGTGGACTGTCTGTGGACTGTTTGTGGACTGTTTGCGGACTGTTTGCGGACTGTCTGTGGACTGTCTGTGGACTGTCTGTGGACTGTCTGTGGACTGTTTGTGGACTGTCTGTGGACTGTTTGTGGACTGTCTGTGGACTGTCTGTGGACTGACTGTGGGTTGACTGTGGGTTGACGTTGGGTTGACTGTGGGTTGACGTTGGGTTGACGTTGGGTTGGGTTGACGTTGACACAGGAATTTATTGTTTTTGTCATAAATATCACATGATTTATCTCTAAAATTTACTTTACAGCCATTTTTCACCATTGCACTTACTGATAAGAGATTGGCAGCATGTTTTGGAATGTATATAACATCTTTTACCTGAATTTTAATTTGATCCTTACTATTTATATACAAATTAACCTTTCCTATTTTCTCCACTGGTAGCGGTGTCTTACTGGCAACTGTCTGGTGGACTGTCTGTGGACGTTCCATATCATACATCCAGTCACATCTGTTAGTCATGTGCATGGAGGGTCCGGAGTCCACATACCATTGTTCCGTATTCACAGTCATTGGTGAAGCTGAAAATGCTGCAACAAAACTTTTACTGGTGTCTGCTTTCACTTCATTTTTCTTCTTTGTGACACGACAATTCTTTGCAAAATGTCCATGTTTATTGCAATTATAACATCGGGCACTCTATTGTTTTGGACCTTAGCAGTATTCCTTTGATTGGCTACTTTCCTAGTTGAAGAACGCTGTGCTTTCTGAGCATTGAACTTCCTGCAGGAGCTTCGTTTTAATGGAATCTGCGCTAATTTTTATCCCTGAACTCTCCAGACCCATTATCATTGGCTTATATGTTTCAGGTAAGCCAGCTAGCATGAGTGTACCGAGCCACTCATCATCAATCTCAAACTTTATATTTCTGAGTTTGTGAGCAGTTGACATGATCTTGTTCACATAGTCGTCTACGGTTCGTGAGCCGTCCAATGTAGTTGTGATGAGATCTCTTAACAAGGCTACTCTTCTGTACAACCCGCTGTCATCAAAAGCTTGTTGTAAACTGTCCCAGACTTCTTTACATGTATTTGCACTCTGTACATGCACGTAGTTGACAGGATCTAGTAGGAGTATCAGCTTAGACTTTGCCTTTACTTCTTTCTTTATATCCTTGTTGGTACCATCGACACAGTTCCATAGATATTCTAGTTTAAAATAAGCCTCCACGGCGAATTTCCAACTCGCATAATTGTCTCGTCCTACGAGCCTGTCTATGTGAAAGGGATTGTGGCTAATATTGGACATCTTTTTCATGTATTAACAGAGTTTTCAATAATGACGCTAACTTCGGGGTTGGAGCGGTACCTAACCTCTTAGAACACGCCGGCCAGTTTTTCTTTTTTTAAGTTCACGGAGTTTTTCGACTGTCAGTTACTAATTTTAACCAATTAACCATTAACCATTAACCATCAACTACGCTCTGCTACCATGTTGGCAATAACTGGGTTGACAAACAAATAACTTGAACTTGAACTGACTGTAGACTGTCTGTGGACTGTTTGTGGACTGTTTGTGGACTGTCTGTGGACTGTCTGTGGACTGTCTGTGGACTGTCTGTGGACTGTTTGTGGACTGTTTGTGGACTGTCTGTGGACTGTCTGTGGACTGTTTGTGGACTGTTTGTGGACTGTTTGTGGACTGTCTGTGGACTGTCTGTGGACTGTCTGTGGACTGTCTGTGGACTGTCTGTGGACTGTCTGTGGACTGTCTGTGGACTGTCTGTGGACTGACTGTGGACTGTCTGTGGACTGTCTGTGGACTGTCTGTGGACTGTCTGTAGACTGTCTGTGGACTAACTGTGGACTGTCTGTGGACTGTTTGTGGACTGTTTGTGGACTGTCTGTGGACTGTCTGTGGACTGTTTGTGGACTGTTTGTGGACTGTTTGTGGACTGTCTGTGGACTGTCTGTGGACTGTCTGTGGACTGTCTGTGGACTGTCTGTGGACTGTTTGTGGACTGTCTGTGGACTGTCTGTGGACTGTTTGTGGACTGTCTGTGGACTGTTTGTGGACTGTCTGTGGACTGTCTGTGGACTGTCTGTGGACTGTCTGTGGACTATCTGTGGACTGTTTGTGGACTGTCTGTGGACTGTCTGTGGACTGTCTGTGGACTGTCTGTGGACTGTTTGTGGACTGTTTGCGGACTGTTTGCGGACTGTCTGTGGACTGTCTGTGGACTGTCTGTTAGTTGACTGTGGGTTGACGTTGGGTTGACTGTGGGTTGACGTTGGGTTGACTGTGGGTTGACGTTGGGTTGACGTTGGGTTGGGTTGACGTTGACACAGGAATTTATTGTTTTTGTCATAAATATCACATGATTTATCTCTAAAATTTACTTTACAGCCATTTTTCACCATTGCACTTACTGATAGGAGATTGGCAGCATGTTTTGGAATGTATAAAACATCTTTTACCTGAATTTTAATTTGATCCTTACTATTTATATACAAATTAACCTTTCCTATTTTCTCCACTGGTAGCGGTGTCTTACTGGCAACTGTTATGGTGGATATCGGTGGACTTTCCATATCATACATCCAGTCACATCTGTTAGTCATGTGCATGGAGGCTCCGGAGTCCACATACCATTGTTCCGTATTCACAGTCATTGGTGAAGCTGAAAATGCTGCAACAAAACTTTTACTGGTGTCTGCTTTCACTTCATTTTTCTTCTTTGTGACACGACAATTCTTTGCAAAATGTCCATGTTTATTGCAATTATAACATCGGGCACTCTATTGTTTTGGACCTTAGCAGTATTCCTTTGATTGGCTACTTTCCTAGTGAAGAACGCTGTGCTTTCTGAGCATTGAACTTCCTGCAGGAGCTTCGTTTTAATGGAATCTGCGCTAATTTTTATCCCTGAACTCTCCAGACCCATTATCATTGGCTTATATGTTTCAGGTAAGCCAGCTAGCATGAGTGTACCGAGCCACTCATCATCAATCTCAAACTTTATATTTCTGAGTTTGTGAGCAGTTGACATGATCTTGTTCACATAGTCGTCTACGGTTCGTGAGCCGTCCAATGTAGTTGTGATGAGATCTCTTAACAAGGCTACTCTTCTGTACAACCCGCTGTCATCAAAAGCTTGTTGTAAACTGTCCCAGACTTCTTTACATGTATTTGCACTCTGTACATGCACGTAGTTGACAGGATCTAGTAGGAGTATCAGCTTAGACTTTGCCTTTACTTCTTTCTTTATATCCTTGTTGGTACCATCGACACAGTTCCATAGATATTCTAGTTTAAAATAAGCCTCCACGGCGAATTTCCAACTCGCATAATTGTCTCGTCCTACGAGCCTGTCTATGTGAAAGGGATTGTGGCTAATATTGGACATCTTTTTCATGTATTAACAGAGTTTTCTATAATGACGCTAACTTCGGGGTTAGAGCGGTACCTAACCTCTTAGAACACGCCGGCCGGTTTTTCTTTTTATAAGTTCACGGAGTTTTTCGACTGTCAGTTACTAATTTTAACCAATTAACCATTAACCATTAACCATCAACTACGCTCTGCTACCATGTTGGCAATAACTGGGTTGACAAACAAATAACTTGAACTTGAACTGACTGTGGACTGACTGTGGACTGACTGTGGACTGTCTGTGGACTGTCTGTGGACTGTCTGTGGACTGTCTGTGGACTGTCTGTGGACTGTTTGTGGACTGTTTGTGGACTGTCTGTGGACTGTCTGTGGACTGTTTGTGGACTGTTTGTGGACTGTTTGTGGACTGTCTGTGGACTGTCTGTGGACTGTCTGTGGACTGTCTGTGGACTGTCTGTGGACTGTCTGTGGACTGTCTGTGGACTGTCTGTGGACTGACTGTGGACTGTCTGTGGACTGTCTGTGGACTGTCTGTGGACTGTCTGTGGACTGTCTGTGGACTGTCTGTGGACTGTCTGTGGACTGTCTGTGGACTGTTTGTGGACTGTCTGTGGACTGTCTGTGGACTGTTTGTGGACTGTCTGTGGACTGTTTGTGGACTGTCTGTGGACTGTCTGTGGACTGTCTGTGGACTGTCTGTGGACTGTCTGTGGACTGTTTGTGGACTGTCTGTGGACTGTCTGTGGACTGTTTGTGGACTGTCTGTGGACTGTTTGTGGACTGTCTGTGGACTGTCTGTGGACTGTCTGTGGACTGTCTGTGGACTATCTGTGGACTGTTTGTGGACTGTCTGTGGACTGTCTGTGGACTGTCTGTGGACTGTCTGTGGACTGTTTGTGGACTGTTTGCGGACTGTTTGCGGACTGTCTGTGGACTGTCTGTGGACTGTCTGTTAGTTGACTGTGGGTTGACGTTGGGTTGACTGTGGGTTGACGTTGGGTTGACTGTGGGTTGACGTTGGGTTGACGTTGGGTTGGGTTGACGTTGACACAGGAATTTATTGTTTTTGTCATAAATATCACATGATTTATCTCTAAAATTTACTTTACAGCCATTTTTCACCATTGCACTTACTGATAGGAGATTGGCAGCATGTTTTGGAATGTATAAAACATCTTTTACCTGAATTTTAATTTGATCCTTACTATTTATATACAAATTAACCTTTCCTATTTTCTCCACAGGTAGCGGTGTCTTACTGGCAACTGTTATGGTGGGTATCGGTGGACTTTCCATATCATACATCCAGTCACATCTGTTAGTCATGTGCATGGAGGCTCCGGAGTCCACATACCATTGTTCCGTATTCACAGTCATTGGTGAAGCTGAAAATGCTGCAACAAAACTTTTACTGGTGTCTGCTTTCACTTCATTTTTCTTCTTTGTGACACGACAATTCTTTGCAAAATGTCCATGTTTATTGCAATTATAACATCGGGCACTCTATTGTTTTGGACCTTAGCAGTATTCCTTTGATTGGCTACTTTCCTAGTGAAGAACGCTGTGCTTTCTGAGCATTGAACTTCCTGCAGGAGCTTCGTTTTAATGGAATCTGCGCTAATTTTTATCCCTGAACTCTCCAGACCCATTATCATTGGCTTATATGTTTCAAGTAAGCCAGCTAGCATGAGTGTACCGAGCCACTCATCATCAATCTCAAACTTTATATTTCTGAGTTTGTGAGCAGTTGACATGATCTTGTTCACATAGTCGTCTACGGTTCGTGAGCCGTCCAATGTAGTTGTGATGAGATCTCTTAACAAGGCTACTCTTCTGTACAACCCGCTGTCATCAAAAGCTTGTTGTAAACTGTCCCAGACTTCTTTACATGTATTTGCACTCTGTACATGCACGTAGTTGACAGGATCTACTTCTTTGCCTTTACTTCTTTCTTTATATCCTTGTTGGTACCATCGACACAGTTCCATAGATCTTCTAGTTTAAAATAAGCCTCCACGGCGAATTTCCAACTCGCATAATTGTCTCGTCCTACGAGCCTGTCTATGTGAAAGGGATTGTGGCTAATATTGGACATCTTTTTCATGTATTAACAGAGTTTTCTATAATGACGCTAACTTCGGGGTTAGAGCGGTACCTAACCTCTTAGAACACGCCGGCCGGTTTTTCTTTTTATAAGTTCACGGAGTTTTTCGACTGTCAGTTACTAATTTTAACCAATTAACCATTAACCATTAACCATCAACTACGCTCTGCTACCATGTTGGCAATAACTGGGTTGACAAACAAATAACTTGAACTTGAACTGACTGTGGACTGACTGTGGACTGACTGTGGAATGACTGTGGACTGTCTGTGGACTGTCTGTGGAATGACTGTGGACTGTCTGTGGACTGTCTGTGGACTGTCTGTGGACTGTCTGTGGACTGTCTGTGGACTGTCTGTGGACTGTCTGTGGACTTTCTGTGGACTGACTGTGGACTGACTGTGGACTCACTGTGGACTGACTGTGGACTGACTGTGGACTGTCTGTGGACTGTCTGTGGACTGTCTGTGGACTGTCTGTGGACTGTCTGTGGACTGTCTGTGGACTGTCTGTGGACTGTCTGTGGACTGTCTGTGGACTGTCTGTGGACTGTCTGTGGACTGTCTGTGGACTGTCTGTGGACTGTCTGTGGACTGTTTGCGGACTGTCTGTGGACTGTTTGTGGACTGTCTGTGGACTGTCTGTGGACTGTCTGTGGACTGTCTGTGGACTGTCTGTGGACTGTCTGTGGACTGTCTGTGGACTGTCTGTGGACTGTCTGTGGACTGTCTGTGGACTGTCTGTGGACTGTTTGTGGACTGTCTGTGGACTGTCTGTGGACTGTCTGTGGACTGTCTGTGGACTGTCTGTGGCTGACTGTGGACTGACTGTGGACTGTCTGTGGACTGTGGGTTGACGTTGGGTTGACGTTGGGTTAGGTTGACGTTGACACAGGAATTTATTGTTTTTGTCATAAATATCACATGATTTATCTCTAAAATTTACTTTACAGCCATTTTTCACCATTGCACTTACTGATAGGAGATTGGCAGCATGTTTTGGAATGTATAAAACATCTTTTACCTGAATTTTAATTTGATCCTTACTATTTATATACAAATTAACCTTTCCTATTTTCTCCACAGGTAGCGGTGTCTTACTGGCAACTGTTATGGTGGGTATCGGTGGACTTTCCATATCATACATCCAGTCACATCTGTTAGTCATGTGCATGGAGGCTCCGGAGTCCACATACCATTGTTCCGTATTCACAGTCATTGGTGAAGCTGAAAATGCTGCAACAAAACTTTTACTGGTGTCTGCTTTCACTTCATTTTTCTTCTTTGTGACACGACAATTCTTTGCAAAATGTCCATGTTTATTGCAATTATAACATCGGGCACTCTATTGTTTTGGACCTTAGCAGTATTCCTTTGATTGGCTACTTTCCTAGTGAAGAACGCTGTGCTTTCTGAGCATTGAACTTCCTGCAGGAGCTTCGTTTTAAAGGAATAGTCGTCTACGGTTCGTGAGCCGTCCAATGTAGTTGTGATGAGATCTCTTAACAAGGCTACTCTTCTGTACAACCCGCTGTCATCAAAAGCTTGTTGTAAACTGTCCCAGACTTCTTTACATGTATTTGCACTCTGTACATGCACGTAGTTGACAGGATCTACTTCTTTGCCTTTACTTCTTTCTTTATATCCTTGTTGGTACCATCGACACAGTTCCATAGATCTTCTAGTTTAAAATAAGCCTCCACGGCGAATTTCCAACTCGCATAATTGTCTCGTCCTACGAGCCTGTCTATGTGAAAGGGATTGTGGCTAATATTGGACATCTTTTTCATGTATTAACAGAGTTTTCTATAATGACGCTAACTTCGGGGTTAGAGCGGTACCTAACCTCTTAGAACACGCCGGCCGGTTTTTCTTTTTATAAGTTCACGGAGTTTTTCGACTGTCAGTTACTAATTTTAACCAATTAACCATTAACCATTAACCATCAACTACGCTCTGCTACCATGTTGGCAATAACTGGGTTGACAAACAAATAACTTGAACTTGAACTGACTGTGGACTGACTGTGGACTGACTGTGGACTGTCTGTGGACTGTCTGTGGACTGTCTGTGGACTGACTGTGGACTGTCTGTGGACTGTCTGTGGACTGTCTGTGGACTGTCTGTGGACTGTCTGTGGACTGTCTGTGGACTGTCTGTGGACTGTCTGTGGACTGTCTGTGGACTGTCTGTGGACTGTCTGTGGACTGTCTGTGGACTGTTTGTGGACTGTTTGCGGACTGTCTGTGGACTGTCTGTGGACTGTTTGCGGACTGTCTGTGGACTGTTTGTGGACTGTCTGTGGACTGTCTGTGGACTGTCTGTGGACTGTCTGTGGACTGTCTGTGGACTGTCTGTGGACTGTCTGTGGACTGTCTGTGGACTGTCTGTGGACTGTCTGTGGACTGTTTGTGGACTGTCTGTGGACTGTCTGTGGACTGTCTGTGGACTGTCTGTGGACTGTCTGTGGACTGTCTGTGGACTGTCTGTGGACTGTCTGTGGACTGTCTGTGGACTGTCTGTGGACTGTCTGTGGACTGTTTGCGGACTGTCTGTGGACTGTTTGTGGACTGTCTGTGGACTGTCTGTGGACTGTCTGTGGACTGTCTGTGGACTGTCTGTGGACTGTCTGTGGACTGTCTGTGGACTGTCTGTGGACTGTCTGTGGACTGTCAGTGGACTGTCTGTGGACTGTTTGTGGACTGTCTGTGGACTGTCTGTGGACTGTCTGTGGACTGTCTGTGGACTGTCTGTGGACTGTCTGTGGACTGTTTGTGGACTGTTTGTGGACTGTCTGTGGACTGTCTGTGGACTGTCTGTGGACTGTCTGTGGACTGTTTGTGGACTGTTTGCGGACTGTCTGTGGACTGTCTGTGGACTGTCTGTTAGTTGACTGTGGGTTGACGTTGGGTTGACTGTGGGTTGACGTTGGGTTGACGTTGGGTTGGGTTGACGTTGACACAGGAATTTATTGTTTTTGTCATAAATATCACATGATTTATCTCTAAAATTTACTTTACAGCCATTTTTCACCATTGCACTTACTGATAGGAGATTGGCAGCATGTTTTGGAATGTATAAAACATCTTTTACCTGAATTTTAATTTGATCCTTACTATTTATATACAAATTAACCTTTCCTATTTTCTCCACAGGTAGCGGTGTCTTACTGGCAACTGTTATGGTGGGTATCGGTGGACTTTCCATATCATACATCCAGTCACATCTGTTAGTCATGTGCATGGAGGCTCCGGAGTCCACATACCATTGTTCCGTATTCACAGTCATTGGTGAAGCTGAAAATGCTGCAACAAAACTTTTACTGGTGTCTGCTTTCACTTCATTTTTCTTCTTTGTGACACGACAATTCTTTGCAAAATGTCCATGTTTATTGCAATTATAACATCGGGCACTCTATTGTTTTGGACCTTAGCAGTATTCCTTTGATTGGCTACTTTCCTAGTGAAGAACGCTGTGCTTTCTGAGCATTGAACTTCCTGCAGGAGCTTCGTTTTAAAGGAATAGTCGTCTACGGTTCGTGAGCCGTCCAATGTAGTTGTGATGAGATCTCTTAACAAGGCTACTCTTCTGTACAACCCGCTGTCATCAAAAGCTTGTTGTAAACTGTCCCAGAATTCTTTACATGTATTTGCACTCTGTACATGCACGTAGTTGACAGGATCTACTTCTTTGCCTTTACTTCTTTCTTTATATCCTTGTTGGTACCATCGACACAGTTCCATATATCTTCTAGTTTAAAATAAGCCTCCACGGCGAATTTCCAACTCGCATAATTGTCTCGTCCTACGAGCCTGTCTATGTGAAAGGGATTGTGGCTAATATTGGACATCTTTTTCATGTATTAACAGAGTTTTCTATAATGACGCTAACTTCGGGGTTAGAGCGGTACCTAACCTCTTAGAACACGCCGGCCGGTTTTTCTTTTTATAAGTTCACGGAGTTTTTCGACTGTCAGTTACTAATTTTAACCAATTAACCATTAACCATTAACCATCAACTACGCTCTGCTACCATGTTGGCAATAACTGGGTTGACAAACAAATAACTTGAACTTGAACTGACTGTGGACTGACTGTGGAATGACTGTGGACTGTCTGTGGACTGTCTGTGGACTGTCTGTGGACTGACTGTGGACTGTCTGTGGACTGTCTGTGGACTGTCTGTGGACTGTCTGTGGACTGTCTGTGGACTGTTTGTGGACTGTCTGTGGACTGTCTGTGGACTGTCTGTGGACTGTCTGTGGACTGTCTGTGGACTGTCTGTGGACTGTCTGTGGACTGTCTGTGGACTGTCTGTGGACTGTCTGTGGACTGTCTGTGGACTGTCTGTGGACTGTCTGTGGACTGTCTGTGGACTGTCTGTGGACTGTCTGTGGACTGTCTGTGGACTGTCTGTGGACTGTCTGTGGACTGTCTGTGGACTGTCTGTGGACTGTTTGTGGACTGTCTGTGGACTGTCTGTGGACTGTCTGTGGACTGTCTGTGGACTGTTTGTGGACTGTCTGTGGACTGTCTGTGGACTGTCTGTGGACTGTCTGTGGACTGTCTGTGGACTGTCTGTGGACTGTCTGTGGACTGTCTGTGGACTGTCTGTGGACTGTCTGTGGACTGTCTGTGGACTGTCTGTGGACTGTCTGTGGACTGTCTGTGGACTGTCTGTGGACTGTCTGTGGACTGTCTGTGGACTGTTTGTGGACTGTCTGTGGACTGTCTGTGGACTGTCTGTGGACTGTCTGTGGACTGTCTGTGGACTGTCTGTGGACTGTCTGTGGACTGTCTGTGGACTGTCTGTGGACTGTCTGTGGACTGTCTGTGGACTGTCTGTGGACTGTCTGTGGACTGTCTGTGGACTGTCTGTGGACTGTCTGTGGACTGTCTGTGGACTGTCTGTGGACTGTCTGTGGACTGTCTGTGGACTGTCTGTGGACTGTTTGTGGACTGTCTGTGGACTGTTTGTGGACTGTCTGTGGACTGTCTGTGGACTGTCTGTGGACTGTCTGTGGACTGTCTGTGGTTGGGTTGACGTTGACACAGGACTGTGGGTTGACGTTGGGTTGACGTTGGGTTGGGTTGACGTTGACACAGGAATTTATTGTTTTTGTCATAAATATCACATGATTTATCTCTAAAATTTACTTTACAGCCATTTTTCACCATTGCACTTACTGATAAGAGATTGGCAGCATGTTTTGGAATGTATAAAACATCTTTTACCTGACTTTTAATTTGATCCTTACTATTTATATACAAATTAACCTTTCCTATTTTCTCCACTGGTAGCGGTGTCTTACTGGCAACTGTTATGGTGGGTATCGGTGGACGTTCCATATCATACATCCAGTCACATCTGTTAGTCATGTGCATGGAGGGTCCGGAGTCCACATACCATTGTTCCGTATTCACAGTCATTGGTGAAGCTGAAAATGCTGCAACAAAACTTTTACTGGTGTCTGCTTTCACTTCATTTTTCTTCTTTGTGACACGACAATTCTTTGCAAAATGTCCATGTTTATTGCAATTATAACATCGGGCACTCTATTGTTTTGGACCTTAGCAGTATTCCTTTGATTGGCTACTTTCCTAGTGAAGAACGCTGTGCTTTCTGAGCATTGAACTTCCTGCAGGAGCTTCGTTTTAATGGAATCTGCGCTAATTTTTATCCCTGAACTCTCCAGACCCATTATCATTGGCTTATATGTTTCAAGTAAGCCAGCTAGCATGAGTGTACCGAGCCACTCATCATCAATCTCAAACTTTATATTTCTGAGTTTGTGAGCAGTTGACATGATCTTGTTCACATAGTCGTCTACGGTTCGTGAGCCGTCCAATGTAGTTGTGATGAGATCTCTTAACAAGGCTACTCTTCTGTACAACCCGCTGTCATCAAAAGCTTGTTGTAAACTGTCCCAGACTTCTTTACATGTATTTGCACTCTGTACATGCACGTAGTTGACAGGATCTACTTCCTTGCCCTTACTTCTTTCTTTATATCCTTGTTGGTACCATCGACACAGTGTCATAGATCTTCTAGTTTAAAATAAGTCTCCACGGCGAATTTCCAACTCGCATAATTGTCTCGTCCTACGAGCCTGTCTATGTGAAAGGGATTGTGGTTAATATTGGACATCTTTTTCATGTATTAACAGAGTTTTCTATAATGACGCTAACTTCGGGGTTAGAGCGGTACCTAACCTCTTAGAACACGCCGGCCGGTTTTTCTTTTTATAAGTTCACGGAGTTTTTCGACTGTCAGTTACTAATTTTAACCAATTAACCATTAACCATTAACCATCAACTACGCTCTGCTACCATGTTGGCAATAACTGGGTTGACAAACAAATAACTTGAACTTGAACTGACTGTGGACTGACTGTGGACTGACTGTGGACTGACTGTGGACTGTCTGTGGACTGTCTGTGGACTGTCTGTGGACTGTCTGTGGACTGTCTGTGGACTGTCTGTGGACTCTCTGTGGACTGTCTGTGGACTGTCTGTGGACTGTCTGTGGACTGTCTGTGGACTGACTGTGGACTGTCTGTGGACTGTCTGTGGACTTTCTGTGGACTGACTGTGGACTGTCTGTGGACTGTCTGTGGTGTGTCTGTGGACTGACTGTGGACTGTCTGTGGACTGACTGTGGGTTGACGTTGGGCTGACTGTGGGTTGACGTTGGGTTGACGTTGACACAGGAATTTATTGTTTTTGTCATAAATATCACATGATTTATCTCTAAAATTACTTTACAGCCATATTTCACCATTGAACTTACTGATAAGAGATTGGCAGCATGTTTTGGAATGTATAAAACATCTTTTACCTGAATTTTAATTTGATCCTTACTATTTATATACAAATTAACCTTTCCTATTTTCTCCACTGGTAGCGGTGTCTTACTGGCAACTGTTATGGTGGACTGACTGTGGACTGTCTGTGGACTGTCTGTGGACTGTCTGTGGACTGTCTATGGATTGTCTGTGGACTGTCTGTGGACTGTCTGTGGACTGTCTGTAAACTGTCCGTGGTCTGTCTGAAGAACGCTGTGCTTTCTGAGCATTGAACTTCCTGTAGGAGCTTCGTTTTAATGGAATCTGCGCTAATTTTTATCCCTGAACTCTCCAGACCCATTATCATTGGCTTATATGTTTCAGGTAAGCCAGCTAGCATGAGTGTACCGAGCCACTCATCATCAATCTCAAACTTTATATTTCTGAGTTTGTGAGCAGTGGACTGTCTGTGGACTGTCTGTGGACTGTCTGTGGACTGTCTGTGGACTGTTTGTGGACTGTTTGCGGACTGTCTGTGGACTGTCTGTGGACTGTCTGTGGACTGTCTGTGGACTGTCTGTGGACTGTCTGTGGACTGTCTGTGGACTGTTTGTGGACTGTCTGTGGACTGTTTGTTGACTGTCTGTGGACTGTCTGTGGACTGTCTGTGGACTGTCTGTGGACTGTCTGTGGACTGTCTGTGGACTGTCTGTGGACTAACTGTGGACTGTCTGTGGACTGTCTGTGGACTGTCTGTGGACTGTCTGTGGACTGTCTGTGGACCGTCTGTGGACTGTCTGTGGACTGTCTGTGGACTGTCTGTGGACTGTCTGTGGACTGTCTGTGGACTGACTGTGGGTTGACTGTGGGTTGACGTTGGGTTGACTGTGGGTTGACGTTGGGTTGACGTTGGGTTGGGTTGACGATGACACAGGAATTTATTGTTTTTGTCATAAATATCACATGATTTATCTCTAAAATTTAGTTTACAGCCATTTTTCACCATTGCACTTACTGATAAGAGATTGGCAGCATGTTTTGGAATGTATAAAACATCTTTTACCTGAATTTTAATTTGATCCTTACTATTTATATACAAATTAACCTTTCCTATTTTCTCCACTGGTAGCGGTGTCTTACTGGCAACTGTTATGGTGGGTATCGGTGGACGTTCCATATCATACATCCAGTCACATCTGTTAGTCATGTGCATGGAGGGTCCGGAGTCCACATACCATTGTTCCGTATTCACAGTCATTGGTGAAGCTGAAAATGCTGCAACAAAACTTTTACTGGTGTCTGCTTTCACTTCATTTTTCTTCTTTGTGACTCGACAATTCTTTGCAAAATGTCCATGTTTATTGCAATTATAACATCGGGCACTCTATTGTTTTGGACCTTAGCAGTATTCCTTTGATTGGCTACTTTCCTAGTGAAGAACGCTGTGCTTTCTGAGCATTGAACTTCCTGCAGGAGCTTCGTTTTAATGGAATCTGCGCTAATTTTTATCCCTGAACTCTCCAGACCCATTATCATTGGCTTATATGTTTCAGGTAAGCCAGCTAGCATGAGTTTACCGAGCCACTCATCATCAATCTCAAACTTTATATTTCTGAGTTTGTGAGCAGTTGACATGATCTTGTTCACATAGTCGTCTACGGTTCGTGAGCCGTCCAATGTAATTGTGATGAGATCTCTTAACAAGGCTTCTCTTCTGTACAACCCGCTGACATCAAAAGCTTGTTGTAAACTGTCCCAGACTTCTTTACATGTATTTGCACTCTGTACATGCACGTAGTTGACAGGATCTAGTAGGAGTATCAGCTTAGACTTTGCCTTTACTTCTTTCTTTATATCCTTGTTGGTACCATCGACACAGTTCCATAGATCTTCTAGTTTAAAATAAGCCTCCACGGCGAATTTCCAACTCGCATAATTGTCTCGTCCTACGAGCCTGTCTATATGAAAGGGGTTGTGTCTAATATTGGACATCTTTTTCATGTATTAACAGAGTTTTCAATAATGACGCTAACTTCGGGGTAAGAGCGGTACCTAACCTCTTAACCTCTTAGAACACGCCGGCCGGTTTTTATTTTTATTTATTCACTGAGTTTTTCGACTGTCAGTTACTAATTTTAACCAATTAACCATTAACCATTAACCATCAACTACGCTCTGCTACCATGATGGCAATAACTGGGTTGATAAATAAATAACTTGAACTTGAATAGAAAAATGCCACACGTATATTATAGAAAAATTTTACATACTTAATAAAACGAAGGGTCAATACAAAACAAGGTTAACATTATAAATATGTTACCTGGCAACATAATAAATATGGGTTTGTTCTCATATTCCAACATGTTGACGTTGGGTTGACGTTGGGTTGACGTTGGGTTGGGTTGACGTTGGGTTGACGTTGGGTTGACGTCGGGTTGACGTCGGGTTGACGTCGGGTTGACGTTGGGTTGACGTTGGGTTGACGTTGGGTTGACGTTGGGTTGACGTTGGGTTGACGTTGGGTTGACGTCGGGTCTACGTTGGGTTGACTGTGGACTGACTGTGGACTGACTGTGGACTGACTGTGGACTGACTGTGGACTGACTGTGGACTGACTGTGGACTGACTGTGGACTGTCTGTGGACTGTCTGTGGACTGTCTGTGGACTGTCTGTGGACTGTCTGTAGACTGACTGTGGACTGACAGTAGACTGTCTGTGGACTGTCTGTGGACTGACTGTGGACTGACTGTGGACTGACTGTGGACTGACTGTGGACTGACTGTGGACTGTCTGTGGACTGTCTGTGGACTGACTGTGGACTGTCTGTGGACTGACTGTGGACTGACTGTGGACTGTCTGTGGACTGACTGTGGACTGACTGTGGACTGTCTGTGGACTGTCAGTGGACTGTCTGTGGACTGACTGTGGACTGACTGTGGACTGTCTGTGGACTGTCTGTGGACTGTCTGTGGACTGACTGTGGACTGACTGTGGACTGTCTGTGGACTGTCTGTGGACTGACTGTGGACTGTCTGTGGACTGTCTGTGGACTGTCTGTGGACTGTCTGTGGACTGTCTGTGGACTGACTGTGGACTGACTGTGGACTGACTGTGGACTGACTGTGGACTGTCTGTGGACTGACTGTGGACTGTCTGTGGACTGTCTGTGGACTGTCTGTGGACTGTCTGTGGACTGACTGTGGACTGTCTGTGGACTGTCTGTGGACTGTCTGTGGACTGACTGTGGACTGACTGTGGACTGACTATGGACTGACTGTGGACTGTCTGTGGACTGTCTGTGGACTGTGGACTGTGGTTTGTGGACTGTCTGTTAGTTGTCCAATGTAAGTTTTCTATTAAAATTTACTTTATGAAGTAGCACAAGGTGTTAGAAGGTAAATTGGTAATATTTATAATTACTTATTGAAGGGGTTATTTAACTTCACCGTTGTCTGTATGCGAACTTCTTTATCTTATATTATTTCATGTCTTACTTTCTAAAATACCTATACAGAATGAATCAATTTCATATCAACGCGTTTTAATATAATTACTATATAATGAATAATATTTTAATGGATTTTCTTATTCATTTATATGCATAGGGTTCAGAGAACGTAGTTTTCTTTATCAATTTTTATAGAAATTTTGTATATTTGCATCAAAAACGGACTGAAACGGTGTTTTTGTGTGTTATTTTGACACTAAAAAGAAGAACTTATTATACTTGATTTTTTTACATGAACCCAGTATTGTTTTAATTATATAAAATACTTAACTAATAAGGTTGCAATGAATATACAAAAATTTCTTCTTTGTACAAAATATAAGTTTGTTCTAGTAATTGCTGTAAGCTAAATTACATAAAAAGCATTGAATATTTCTTTATTTTAAATTATCTTCCGTCTTTATGGAAATTCAAATAATAATTCAATTATAATTGAGTTAAAACTCATTTTGTGCTACTATTTTATAGTTTAAATATTTAAGGTGTCCTTTTGAAACAAAATTATAATAAAAAATTTGCGTAAAACATATTTTTTGTTGCTGCTTATTTTTGGTTAAACATTTATTTAGTGTCTACCAGTTTCAATACAATCGTAAAACCAAACAAAATATTATTAAGGCTTATCATTCTTTTTTAATTTCAATAATTATTTAAAAATTAGACATTAATTCAATAAAATATTTCGATAAACTATTTGATTAAATGTAGTCCGGCCTGTATTGAACGTATATATTTCTACATATAAATGTAACAATAGTCTGAATAAAATAGCGTATAAATATTTGTTTATATGTTATATTCGCGTGCAAATCCCCGATTTACTGACTCCAAAAGTTAATTGTCTCTTCTACAGCCAACCATTGTTGTTGTATATCTATATCCATGTACACGTATTACACTGGAGATAATACGTTGACGTACGTAAAGGGGCTCTGTACTGTATACCTACAACAACACAATATAACAACAGGATTTTATTATACACGTTTTATTTTTATACACAGGATAGCCCAACATTAAAAGAGAGGCAAAAGCATTTCGGGAGTGCCGACAGAAGTGAAAATCCAGTAGTATTCGAACCGCAGTCTGTTGATTTCAAAGGCTACTATATAAAGTTCTTACTCATATATAGTGGGGTCGTTAAAGTTTCACCAGTTCAGAGGTTCTTTCCCTTCAAGAATGTACCAATTATACTTTATTCGTAATTCTTTTTTGAATAAAGTGTAAGAACTAACAAATTTTAACCCAAAAAGATCATTTTCTGCATTTATTTGGAAATTTGACTGATAGTGAATTTTTTTTTAATTCTTAACATGAAAATGTCAAACTAGATTCAGTAATATAATAAACATCTTAAAAAGAGGTTTGGCAGATCAAAGCAATATATAATTATATCCCTTTTTTCATCAACAATGTTTTGAAAATTGTCATATAGACTGAAATGTATGAACATTAAAACAAACAAAAAATTGGATAAACAAAAAAAACACAAAATTAGTTTTTATTTTTTATAATTATAAATCACTATATATATCCAGCATTGACAGTGTATTTTATGCTTTGTTTTCAAATTTGTGATTGGGATTTTTGATAGAGGACCATCCTGTGTAGTCACGTAGGGCGATAGAAACGTACTTTCTAACTATGTTATTACTTGCAGCAGACAGATATTTTCGTAAGCAATCCACCATAGACCTACTGCATACACACTTATTATATATACCTTACTTCAGTGGTCTTCATTTAACCCTTCTTAACTTAAATGTCGAAGTAAATAGGAAATCATTGTTTTGTTAGTTGAAACACGAACGCATTATTAAATATTTTTAGCTTTTATTAATTATTATAATTATTGTAATTATTGTTGTCATAGTGATTAAACATAAAAAATTAATTCTTATTGGAAATTGAAATAAGTTTTGAAGTTTACTACAGGTGAAGGGACAAGACTGAAAGGATGTTATTTAAAAAAAGAAAAAATTATTTATTCTTAACTTCATTATTCTTAACTTCAAAAATTGATACCGATAAATTTAAAGAAATTAACTTAGCTTTAATTTTAAGTTTACGTAAAAATTTAACTCTTTAAGAGTAAAATATATTTTTTTAAATGTTAAAATTCT
The DNA here is from genome assembly GCA_020423425.1 of Chrysopa pallens. Classification (NCBI taxonomy): domain Eukaryota; kingdom Metazoa; phylum Arthropoda; class Insecta; order Neuroptera; family Chrysopidae; genus Chrysopa; species Chrysopa pallens. The sequence goes on along the minus strand of CM035593.1, from coordinate 60,634,500 downwards.
GTAGTATATGATACATAAAATTTTGAAAATTCTAGAAAATTCAAATATATATTTTGGGCAATAAAATCTTCATTTTCAATGTCACAAGTCACTTAAGTAATATTATTTATTTTATTCAATTCGATAAAAATTCAATGATTTTACACAGTAGTGCTACAAAAGGCTAGAATCCCAGAAAATTTTTAATTTTGTATATTACGTATGTAGGGTTGAATTTTATGTCGAAAATCTAAACAATTAACTATGTTAGTTTTTGTCTTCATTTTTTATACATTCATTACGTATTTATAATTCCACTCTTAGCTGAGAATAAACACTGTTAAAATGTAAACATAAGATTACAGCCAATATATATTTTCATGTTTTCTCTGCATTTACTAGACATTTTCTTGACAATACACGCAATTGAAATTTCTCTTTTCATTTTTAATTTTAAAATTATATTTTAAAATTTAAGTTAGTGTAAGGTATCTACCAAGTGGTCCACGGAACTTTGTACAGGTAAATTTGCCTCTCGATACTTTGAATTCATGATTTTTTTTATGTATATATATAAATCATTTGCGAAAAACTCCGTTTTCTATTTCAAATGCACTTCATTTCACGACTATTCAAATGAGAAACCAAATTCTGGACTTTTAAAATATTATTAATGTATCTTCTTGAATTTGAGTATTAGTTAAAAACATCCTTTTTTCATTACTGCTGCTACTACTATAATTAACATTCCGTGTTCATTGCTACAGAATTTTGTTTGCATAAGCTTTCTGATTTTAGAGTCCTTTCAAATATTATAGTTTTGCAGTCTCAGTGATAGAGGTCTTGAAAAAAATGCTTCGGCCAACTGGTATTGTTCATCTTCTATAAGCCTTTAAATCTTTTTTTATCCTACGAATGAACAAAGGAGGGTAAGATAATATGTCAGGTGGCTAAGCCTTTGTGTAAATGTAACAAAGTACGCTCAACAGTTGATAAAAGAGTTCCAAAGAGATGTTTGAGGGTAATATACGTCTATGTAATGAATTCACTGACTTGTCTCTTCAAATATATTAAAACAATCAGATTGTCTTTATGTTAACAAACTTCCGAACCGAACTTAACAGAAGAACAACTAAAAGCGTTAACTAAAGCGTTAACAGTATTTTGGGTTAATTTAAACGTTAATGCCCAATGTATTTTGTTATTTTCTCTACGTATTTTCCTGGATTTCTGATATTAAATACATACTCATTTAATGCTTAAATACTAGTAATATTTGCTATATGTGTAGCTGGACCTTCATAAAAAGGTAAACGTTACTTTTATTTGTAACAATGTGTATAATAAACGAATTATTTTAAACTTTGTACAAACGTTTAGACTCATCATTATTATAAATTATTAGAAGCGCATGTATTGTCTTTCTTTATCATATAGATATATATAATATGATTGTGTATACATACATATTGTATGCATAATTATTTTATACGTTATATCGTAAACATTGCACGCGCATGAAAATTCAGGAAATTATACTGTCAAAGTTGTCTATTTTCCACGCAATGTACTTTTATGTAAATATAAATTTCATACTTGGATTCCAACCCTTTTTATAATAATATTTACCTGTTTGCAGTAGTTAAATATTAGAGTACAAAGCTTTTGCTAGATATAATAATCAAGTCTTGTAATCATTAAGAAATTCTTTGACTAGATTTTTATGCCATACCGAATAAGAGCAGTAGTGAACTGATTATTCAATGTGTAAAATCGACAAATCTTCGACATACCGTTTTCATCTAAAAATTATGCATACCAAATTCTATAACATTTGGAGTGTTATTTTTAATTGTTTATGCGAAAAACAATGCAATGTATATTATATTTAGTACATTAGAGCTATTTTTGCAATATTTTTCGTGTTAAAGTCCCTTTAAGAACATTTTCACAAAATAAAATTTGACTCAAAAACAATATAATACATAAAACAAATGGAAATATGTGAACTATATTGCGGGAATGATGACATAAACTGCAATCTCGATATGTATGTATTCCAGAAAATTTGACATGTAGGATGTATAATTTGTGTATGTTCTAAAATCGAAATAACTAAATAACCTATTGGATAACCGTTTATTTTATTTTATTTTTTTAAATTCAATAAGTTCTAAATTTATTAGCTACAAAGTGTTGAGTTTTGTTGTGACATCAGATAGGGAATTATCTGATTGAATCCTTTGTCGTATTTCATTTTCTTAAATCTTAAAGATTCTTTTCGAAATATCAGTATTTTTTCTTCGTTTAAAAAGTAAAAGATACGTTTAAAAAACACTTTTATAGTAAATTCTCATTTATAATTTGCATGAACCAACAACAAAAATAACCTAGAATCTACCATCTTTGAATAATTACTATCATTTAAATTAAGCACATGGTCATTTGCTGGTGGTTTTGCAAACAAAAGTGTAAAAATGTTGTTTCACCAACATATTATATACTGACACTACATGTACACAAAATATGCTGTTTGTTTGCATTAGGTTGTGCTAGAAACAAATAAAAATGCATAATAATTTCAGTATTTTTTTTTATTTGTATGTGAAATTAAAAAGTTTAAAATACCCATACAAATTTTTTTTTTTACATTTAATATTCATTGTCATTTGTATGTGGTTTTTTAATTTTTTGTTTTTTAATATGTTAAAAATTATTATGACTGCTATAATGCCTACGACTGACTAAAACCGTGGTAACTACCAGTCGGATTAACACCGCTTTTTATTTGGACTCGCACCATATGCAGATTTCATTATATAATGTATAAATATAACTTCATAGGATTAAAAGAAGTTGCTCTAATTCGATTTCTAAGATTTGACTTATGTCAAAGCAAAGTAGAATTATTTTTGTATGTTTATTGAATGTTGGTATTTCAATGAAATTGACTTGTTTTTCTTTTCTTTATTTAACCTAAATTGTCTTAATAAACGGACTAGTTACGGAAATAGAGTAAACGAATATAAGGAAGTATAGTAGAGGAATTGCGGATATAATGGAATTGTAGGTTTATCGTCTTGATTGTCTTCAATAAAGAGAAAACTACTAAAGTTATTTTAACAATATTTGTAAATATATCAAAATATAGGAAATTTAATCAGCTTTAGTGCTAACGATGCTTAACATGTTATTTATATAGAAATATGCAAAATAAGATCATAGATCATATCATATCCTTTTTTAATTATGAAATATCCATATCTTGCTTATTTTTAAAGATTTTTAAAAAATATCCATGTTCCTACAGTAAAGACGCTTGAATTGAAATGATAAAATCAATTAGTCAAATATTAATTAGTCAATACATATTGCATGAATACTAATATTGTAAAGAGAAAACAGTTGTTGCATGCATATATTTTTGTATTCAGTTTGTATTCAGTATTCAATTAGTAGACTGATAATAATGTATTGACTATCAATAGACCTATGTGATTCTTTTAATAAATTAAGAAATTGTATGTACCTTCACGCAAATGAAATATATTTCTGTATATTGAATTTAGTTTAAATAAACGATTTTTTAAATAATGAAGAAAGTCTCAATATTTTGATACATGAGTTCATAAAATTAACCACTTAGTCTAATTTCGTCGTTCTCTGTTATTATTTACTTTGTTTCTCATGATTAATTGGATAGATACATGCTGTACTCTTTTTCAAAATACTACACATATTCAAACACAATTTATATCAAATCATCTTAATTCTAAGCGACAATATTAAATTTTTATATCATTGTTTAACATTGTGTAAAATGAACGAAAATTTTTTAGAATTTAATGAAAATCATTCATGCGATATCATTTATCTTGATTTAAAACAATTCAGTCATTTTTTATTTTCGTTATTTCGTTGCTCTCCGTCTATTATACAATTTTTTTATATTTTTATTGATAAATAAAGTGTTCAATTATTTTTGACAAGTAGATAATACACTATTCGTGGTCCAAGAGCCAGCTGGTCGTAAAATTCAACATTTATGCAGTCAATATTTATTATGCCAAAAGAAGTACCAAATGTTTTCTCACGGAAATGACTTCCATATTTTTGGTATTAAAAATAAAAATTGGTTTTTTACATTATTTCGATGTAGGTATAAATATTAAAAAATATATTTATCTTTAAGGTCTACAACTTGACGGTCAGATCTCAGTCTATCACTCGAGAAAAACAAAATCAAATTTTTGAAAATAAATAACTTCTTAAATATATGTTTTAATTTTTTTTTTCTCTAGACTTCTAATCAAAAATTCTCTACGAAATAATGAAGTATGATAAAGATTTATTTTTTTTAAACAGAAAACTATTTTGAATTTGAGTACGAATACGATTTTTACCTTAGAACCCAGTTATAGTAAAAGGCTTTCAATGTTTCAGAATTTGTTGAATTCTTCATGCTTAAAAGTAAGAAGATCTACTTTATTAAATTTTGAGGTAAGTGTTAAAAAATAAACATGACAAAACAATTATTTTATTCACCCACTACACAGAATTCAAAATAGACAATAGCCAACATGTATATTAAAAAAGAAAATAAATTTTATTTTTGCAGAAAACAAAAGCGATTGACATTTTCAATGAATATCTATCGTAAAATGCAGCCATAATTGAACAAATTTGTACAATATTTCATTTAAAGGAAACAATATTTGTAATATTCGATAAATAAAATGATTATCTCGAAAACAAATAAAAATTTTACTCTATTTTGTATCCAAATTTGTCAATTGATTTCGTAATTGTCGATCAACAGGACATTAAAAAATATCAAATTTTTACTTCTCCAACCAATTGTAGAATGTGTTTGACCATGTATAAGAAATATTCATTTCTATAGAAATTGAAGAGCTCTTACATACCATGTGCAATTTTTATTTAGCATTCTTTGAGTGTCTCATTGAATGCAATAAAATATTATACGAAAAGAAAAAGTCGAAAAAATGCATATATGTTAAAAGGCATAAAAAACTGACTATAAAAAAAGAAATAGCCTATTGATTAACGTTCTAAATAATAATTTGATAGCAAAAAGTATATTTGAAAGATTAAGAGTAAAACAAAAATTTCTCTTGATTTGCTTATGAATTTGTTTTTAGAAATGCTTAAAAACTTATAGTTTATAATTTCATTACAAATATTATAAAAGAACTTAGGTTTTTTCAAAGGTACTAATCTGAACGCGTTCTTTCTATACTCACTGTCTTCATAACATTCCTTTAAATTTACATTCAAAAGCATCCAGAATCCTTAGTCACAGTTTTTAGTGGTCGCTTATAACGAATATCATACGGAAACATTACCTAAATCTGAGACTCGATCGTTTCTCAAACTCTTTTAATATATATATGCATTGATTTGTACTACATATTTGAACGCATTCTTTTAAATCTTTGGGTTCCTTATACACAAGATCTATTTTTTTTCAAGTGTATCTGAATCGTTTGTGAATGTCAGTGTTAGGCACATCGCACATGAGGTGATTTGGGTGAAATCGGCGAAATCGCCGATATCGGCGATATCACCGATATCAGCGATATCACAGCATTTTAGTCGCACACGGAGCAACAGAAGTTGCTCCGACTTTGTAATGTTTTTTGAAGAAGGGGTACTACGTAGTTTGTTTACTAATAACAAAATATGTATATACAGTGTCTTAAAGGATGAAATACATCAAGTAATAAATAATATAGATTATAATAGATTATACTTTAAGCCATTTGAAATTCTCATTTCGTCTTACAAAAACGACAAGAGATAGCTAGTTGAACTTTTGGTGTCATATTCTGGATCTTAAAAGTGACTCTAAGTTCGTAAATTGACAAAATCGGTATAATGCGCTAATTAGATCTATGATCCAACTTAACCATAAAAAAAGATTCAAAACAAACATAAAAAACTTGTATGAACATTTTTCGGATATAATAAGAATCTGTTAATTAGCTTAAACTGTGGCGAATATAAACATTCCGAAAAATGATCATACATTTTTTTTTTAATCAAATAATTATTGTTTTGAATCTTTTTTTATGGTTAAGTTGGCTCATGGATCTAATTGTCCCATTATACCGATTTTACTCACTTACGAACTTAGACTCACTTTTAAAATCCAAAATATGACACCAAAAGTTCAACTACCTGTCTCTTGTCGTTTTTCAGTTATCTTGATGACGAACGGGAGACTGAGATGGGTTAATACTAATATATTCTGACTTAACCATATATATATATATATATATATATCTATCTATATATATATATATATATATATATATATATATATATATATATATATATATATATATATTTGTAACTGTATATATTAGAGTGTTTTTTGAATGCTAATGATTAAAGTAGTTCAAACATTGATGCTCAATCTTATATCGAATATCTAAAAAATTTACTCTGTTATACCTTAACTTGTTTTATTTGTTTAATGTGATTAGAATAGATACAGATTATAGCCACTGTACAATTACTGTATTTCTACAGTTCATTTTGTAAACATATTAAATAATAAAAGAATCAATATATATAATATTTTTCAGTAATAGTATAAGATGTATTGGCTTAATTTTATAAAATAAGTCTAAGTTCATTTCTGTTTATTTACTCTGTTATTGAAATGAATGAAATTAATATTGACGCTTGAAAAGTGTTATAAATAAGTTTATAAACTCTTGCAGAACGTCATTACGGCCAAAATGAAGAAATGTTGTATCTATTGCAACGTTGCTACAACAATTAAGAGACGTATACCTAGAGAAAGAGGTTTTTCCCTTTTTGCTATCAACAAATAATAAATATGTCTAGAAATTTTTTAGGTTGAGCATTTAACTGAGTAATACTATAGGTGAAAGCTCTTATGTATTTGACAACGTTGCTTACGAATGTAAAATTACATACGATTGTTGTCGCATCATGATGGAATTCTTACGATTTCAGTATTTGATTATACATATCTTACACAGTGCGATTTCGTACATGTAATTTTCTTATGGAAAGTAATCTCTATCCGTATACGACACAACAGTTGCAATAATACCATATATGTGATAAAAGTATAGCATGTATTCAAAGATATAAATATTGCAGGATAATATAAGCATTTACTTAATACTCGCTACTCTTCGTTCCTTTTTTTTAAAGCATATGTATGTATATAAAAAAATTTATGATCTGTTTTATAAGATGCGCCTATTAAGCCGGTTCTATATGGTTCAGGACATCAATCTAACCTTTTTTTTTTTGTATATAAACAAGCAAAGACAAGTTTTTATTTTTAAATATTAAACATAACATTATTTAACTCTCTATCTTTGTCATAAACATTGATTTATATGACTGTATAAACAAGAATAAAAAAAAGTTGCCCATATGATTTTAAAAACGAAGCATTTTTACAACGATTTTTTTATCACATGTATGATTTCAAATCACCAAAATCACGTCGTGTGCGACTATACATTGGTTTCCATAAGCAAATCATATGTATGATATCGCCGATTTCACGCAAATCACGTCATGTGCGATGTGCCTTAATATGAAAACTCATGTTTCCATCTTAAAGCAATGAATAACATAACAAACATGCTGTTGTATCATTTCGCATTAGTTGTCTACGGAATCTGTTCCCAAAGCAATTTTTCGAGTTAAAAATGCAGGAAATACAAAATTAGAGTTTTTATTTTAAATTTTAAAGGAAGCATCCACCGACTCATTCTATATCACTTCAAGTTCGCAAAATTTTCTCTTACATATGTGACACCGTTTACTATTTATGAATACAATGAGTAAAACGTTTAGTAAAATACCTATGTGTAGAAAAATAAATAAATACATATTTGTACATACATTTTATGTTTACAATAATATTACAGTTCAATAGTTGTTATTAGAATTGCATGAATACAAAATAGGTCTCATATCAACTAGACCGTATTTTATTTATAGCATTATTCGAAGTAAATAGTGCTTAAAACTATCTTAATAAAAATTTATAACATTTTTGTTGTGAATTTTGTTGGTATACAATATGAATATTCTTCATGTTATTTTAAATTTATTTTTTTCATATAAGTTTTACATTGTTAGTATTTTTGTTAAAATAATCGATTTTACATTTACCCTTCGCTCTCTTAAGAACATATTGCGAGTATCTTTATTCGTATTGGCGACGCTATGTTCGGGGGAGAGTCTTAGTTTTAAGGATACGCTATAAAAACCAAAATGGTTGTGGTTTTTCTAAAATATTTATTTAAAACTTCTAAAATGCTAAAATTTTAAGAAATCGTTTTAGTAAAATCACGATTGAAATATCTATTAAGTCGCTTTGATTTGCATTTCCATAACTTGATTGTTAACATTGAATGTAAACTTTTTTATAACTAAACTATTTATAAACTTTTTCTTTGCTAATCCTTGTAATAATGAGGCTAAAAATGTTAATTTAACCATTTTATTTTTTATCAGTAATTAAAAGTAATACGTATAAAAATATATACCATGGCTTACGATAGTTTGGCCGTAAATTCGTTGAAATAAATTTGTTTTTGATATTAGTATTTTAAACTACTTATCATTACCAACTGGTAAAATTAATTCTGCAAAAGTTTCATCAAAATTACAGAACGGTGATCAGGTTAGAACTAGAATTTTAATTAAATCGTTATTTAGAAAAAGTATTTTATTTAAAGCAATGATTTTTCGAAAAAGTTTGTTTGAAAAATGAAACTCACTTCAACGCCCATTAAAACTTTTTTCATTTATAAGAAACTTATAGGGATATAAATCGTTGAATAACTCATTGTTTAAGTAGATAAATAAGAATGACTCATTTTATACGGTAAAAATATTATTTCAAAAATAGCGTAGCTACGAGTATATGAAAAATATTAAACTCTTATAACCGCCTCAATGCATTTAAGGATAATGAAGTACATTTTTATTTCGATTGACACTAACAAAGAAGAAAATAAATACTCGAAGAAGTGTAATTTCAAATATTTATATTTCAATTACATTTTTACTAATGGTAATATATTGAATATATATTATTTATTATTCTTATAATTATTAGTACATAACAACAATTAAACTGAGTTGTGGAATAGATTCACATTATAAAACAAAAATGTCCAGTAGCAATGAACAACTACCCCAACTAAAAATGAATATTCCTGAAAGTTGTTAAGTTCACACTAATCCAATGCAATAGTAGAAATATGGTCATAAGTATTATACCAACTGCAAAGTATACAGCAGTGGTAATTTTGCCATGTGAATAATAATGTCTTTGGAACTTTAAATGTCCACAAATCTTAAAAAATTATATTAAAAATTGTACAGATACATTGGTTATAAGCACTGATTTGTTTAGATAAAATTTGACTTAACTAAAGAATAAAAAGTTTTCCGTTTGTCCACCCTTCAGTACACCATCATAATAATTCTAAAAAAAAAGAGTTTGTCAATGAGCAAAATCCGTCAGTTGGATCCTCCTGGTTACATCTTCTAAAGCATTAGAACAAATATCAACAACTTTTAAAACATTTTTTCATAATCTGTTTAGACTCACCAAAATTGGAGCTCAAATTCAGCTGATTAGCACAGTGCATGAGATTTTAATACAAATAACAAATTTTCATAAATGTAGGAGTATATATTTTGTGTATTTTATAAATTTTAACACTTAAACGCAGGTAAACTTTATTTATTTCAGTCCTATATCGGGGATATAAGAAATTACTGTGAGTTGTTAAATTCTCTGTTTTTATTTTTAATTCTGATTTATTAGACTTTAGTTTAATAAAATAAACTTTTATTAGCATCAAACAAAATAGTCCTAAATATCTTAAAACCATAATGACTTACTAGTCATTATGGTAACTGTACTACTGTACAGTTCAACTATATTATCGTATATAACCTGCTATTGACATCAAAATTGTAATATTTCATTATATTGTTTAATAATTGCAAAATTTAGAAAAAAATAAATAAATAACTTGAAATAATTTAGAAAAAAATATCTAAGTATCACATATTTCTACTTATTATGATGCCTACACTATATTATAAAGAATTGGGAAATTATTTTAGACAATTTGATTCAAGAATCTCAATGATTATATCGTGTGAAGTTCTTGCGATACTCTTATGTCTTGTTTACAAAATAGCTTAAATATTTCCCAATATTTTTTCAATTTAGAAAAAAAAAAAATGATTTATACAAAAGTTGTATTCATAACCGGTCGAGCGGACAGAAATACTTATCCATGATCCAATGAAGATATCGTCATCAACGCCGTTCTGGCATAATGCATGACACAAATAAAATTCACTATCATCATATTATCCATTTTTTATTATTTTAATGTACAGAAAAAAATGGTTAATTTTCAGAGTACATAATTAACACCGTTAACATGTTTATTATAACCAAGAAGTATAGATGAAATATGCAAAACACTCGATTATCATATGTTCTTCCTCATAGTAGCAACAGATTCATATTTTAAATATTACTCTCACGTATCCTATATAATATCCTATATATATTTAGTGACTATAATATAACACTTATATATTTAGTGAATGTTAATGTTAAATATAATATTGTCCTGTATGGTATGCAATGCCTGTTTTTAGTTACCTCTATATGGATGGACAATAAACACAACGGAGAAACTCAATTTACAACGACCACACTATATACATGAATAGTACTCACAACAAGTTTAACACAACCAGGCTACTACCTATCTTGACTATAACTGTGTGTTTCTAGCAGTACTATAGATATGTATATGTAGTCCAGCCTATGTAAGGACAAAATAACCTAATCTGGAAATTATGGATCAAGGTTCTATCCATTCCCATACTTATTTTTAATAAATTTATCATCTCCCAGAAGGGGTGGCTTCCTTCCCCAGGTGTAGCAATCCTCTACTGCAATGTTATCAATGGTGCCAAGGGTTGCTTAGGGCTTACTGGAGATGAAAAACTTTTTATAAAAAATAATTATGAGAATGAATAGATAGGCTAATTCTAAGCAATTTTTGTTCTATAAACTTGCTATTGAAAGTTAATACATTTTTACCTACTCGAGAGTGAAAAAAGGAAGGAATTTTCTTCACCAGTGCTGTAATATACGTGTTTGAACTGGAATAATATGTGATTGGGTATTTTTATCATAACACGCTTAAGCAAGTTCAAGGAAAAACCATTGTGTATGTTTTTTCAGGAGCAATAAGCTGATGTAAACTAATTTTATTGTCTCTTATTTTTTAATTGATTTGTGCTGATAGAACTTACAAATGTTTCTATTTGCAAACATATGTAAAGTTGAAACGGCCATATTTTACAGAAAAAGGAAAAAACTAAATCTTTGGAAAAAAATACCTACAGATTATAACTATTCATATTTTGTGATCTTTCTTAATTTTTAAGTTATGTTTAAAGAAAGACCAGTTGTTGCAAACTTGCAAAAACGCTGTCTTCACCTCTAATTGAAAGTTGCTAAAAATTAGGTATTTAAAATCTGTCAAACTTATAGGGCATATTACATGTAAGTACATAAATAAAGACAATTGTAAATAAAGATAATTTTCCATTGGAGTGATGGTTTGAGGGTGATTTTTAGATTTTGTGGCCGCCAAAAAAATAGGAAACATTTTTTTTTGTCATAACTCGCTTAATTTTAATACCAAACACTTTAAAAAAAATTCCATTTTATTTCCCCGAAAAATTCATTGTTTTTGGATATTTCACGTTATTTATGTTTATATGGTTTAAGGTCTAAACACATGTTTTTTTGTTGATGTTTCCACTCTCAAATAAATCGAAAAGTATTGACTTTCAGCAAAAACTGTATGGAACAAAAGTTCTAAGGATAAAAGCGACTGTTGCTACATTTAAAACTTTGAAGTAGAGTGTAAGTAGAACCTATAGTCAAATTTTGTTACAAATCGGTGTTGTTTAGTAAAATTGAGAAAGAACCCGTGCACGCACTGGACTAATGGTAAGTTTTAGCAACAAGCAAGCAACAACTTGAAAATGCATCATACTTGCAGATTACTATGTGTTCGAAATATAGCGTCTATAAGTATCATTACTATGAAATATTGATTACATTATGTATCTTATTTTATAACACTTTGAATATGCCCGCACTCCACTTGCTTCGATTTGATTTGTTACAAATTTCAAGTTGCTCAAAAGATATAAAGAATTAAAGAATTTTCTGACTTGAGCAATTGTTACAATTAATTCAACCATTTTTTAAATTTTTCATGCACTCAAGTATTGTCTGCTTAATTCCTTAGAAATAAATTGATGTGGATGAATTATATCTTTAAAATCTTGACTAAGTATGTTCCACCCCACTGTGATAGAAATTATGCACCAGCCTTTAACTTGAAGTACTTTTTACATCAAAACCATAATTTTATCGTCTCGTCGAAAAAAAAAAAAAACTTATTTACATTAAAACCAGCTCAATATTTTAAACAATAGCATATTTTTTGAAAACAAAAACTAAATGAGTTCTGTTTCCCAGTGTCAGTTTACAAATCCAACGTTTAAGGCATTTATATGCTATTGATATTCACTTTACAAACTTAAAGGGTCGGGGATATTGGACCTACTATATATACTGAAAAAAACCAAAGCTTTCCCACATTCCTGACAATACGCATTTTGGTTTACAAATTTTCAAAAGGTTAAAGTAATAGTGGCTGGGATCAGAGCAAATTTATCAAAGCAATATTGTTTTCACAAGCTGTATGAAGAATAATTCATACAGACCATCAAAAGCTGGTTCAAGACATGCCCGTTGAATGCTTTCAATACCTTTGATTGCTTTTACCATATCTATATATTATATCATACTGCACGTCCAAATTTTTTCATACTTTAATCTTAACTGGTTGTTTTTCTTTGTGGAAAACATTTTAAAGATAAAGATTGTTTAGTGGAATATTTCAAATTATTTAAATAAAAGTATGTAAGACAATTTGGTCAATCTTGTAACATACAGTGTTTAGTATACATTGGCTCAATTCGATGAGTAGTAAATAGGAATAGCATTAGTAGTATGTACCTCTAAAAGTACTTGTACCTTCCTAATCTACTAGTTTTTGAGTTTATTTTATCAATAAATACACAACAAGCAGCTATCTGATTATCAAATCAAATTTATTTTAGCGTTCTAGCATAAGTTTACTTTTTAAAGTTACTATTGCTGTGTAGTTTCTCTCTTCAATTTTTTCCTTTTTTATTTAACAAACAGAATTTAATTTTGTACTAGTTTATATTTGGAAAAGTTGTTCATCGAAAATTCACATGTATCGATTGAAAGAGATGTAAAAAAAAAAAACTTCATGTCACTTTATGACTGTCAAATAATATGGTATATTAATTTAATGTATAAGCCGGAATAATGTTAAAGTTTTAAAAAGTTTATTCCGAAAAGCATTTGAATTACTTAAATAGATGGACGTATAATGATGAAGTTGGTTTTTTCTCAACCTTATATTTAATTTTAAACAATTGATTAAAAGTTGAAATTATAATCAATTGTTTTCTTTTAAATTTTATATTCTACATATATAGACTATATCAGAGTCAATTAATATATAAGTCAATTAATACGTATATATTAATAATCTGTACTGAAAATATTTGTGCACTATTTATATAAATATGAGCAGAAATTGTGACAAATCTAAACATAAATCTTGAACTCCACAGCCCGATTATGATAGTTTTTCAAAACTCACTTTTTCGGCGAAAACTGTACTAATTAGTTGATTATATACTAGTTGTTACAAACTTCTGATTAAAATTAATAAACTTTGATATTCTTGCAATGTATGTTTTCACAATCACTTTTTATAGAGAAATAGGGAAAATGAATAATATATGTCTGTATATATATCGAATATAAATAAAAAGCTATGCAAAATAAATCACTTTATCAATGGAAACATTGCAAAATTGTTGTTAATCGGGAATATAATAATAAGTTATAAATAAGTATAATAATATTATAGAAACAATAAGGCAACGTGGAAAGTGTATTCTATAATAAATATTATTTAAACAATTAAACTTACTAAAAACTCTCAATGATGTCGCTATTATTTCTGTAAACTTAAGACAATTGTAAAATTAATCAACTGTACTTTCACATAAGGTGTAATTTTTTGTTTGAAAATGCTTAAAACTTAAAAACCCATGCCGAAGACCAGTAGGCCACCAAATGTGTAAAGATGATTCAAAACCAATATGGATATTTAAAGTAGATTATTACGTTTATAACGATCGTTTAGCGTTTTCGTTCTTCAAACTAGAAAAATATATTTGGTTAAATAAAATTCTTTTTAAAGTGGTAAGATTTCTTGTCTATAATAAAAAAACATTCGTAGCTACTTTCATCATATCACTTATTTTTTCAAATACTTAGCCTGAAGCATAACCAAATGAATGAAATGTTTTGAAATGAATTATTTCTACTAAAGTTATATTTATGCCCTATTTCAGTATGCCTAAAGCATTTTCTTTGTATTTATTTTCTTCATATTCATCATTTTCCTACCTATTTTCATTAGATACAGTCAACGAACAACATATATTACCTATACCTATAATATATCAGTTAGACGTAGCTACAACAAGCCTACATAAAAAATAGAATTGCTAACTACATTATGACAAAAAAAAAAAATCATGGAGAAGAAAGCTTTTCACAATTTTATAGTCATTACATTTTACTGTGTTCTTTGTGACCGATAATAGATATATTTACTAGCATTTTGAAGATTTTTAAACATGATAATAATATGCAATTTTGTATAATTTTATATTCTTATGTTTACGTAAGTAAATTTCAGTAACGTCGTATTAACAAATAATACATTACCAACATTACAATGACAAAAAAGATATGGGCTTTGAACTAGTCTCAAAGGAATCAAACGAATGATAGATTATTCAAACATAAAAAACGACACGGAATATTATTTTGTCAAGATACGCTTAATTGATAGTCAATAGCACACTTCCTTTCGAAATTTTAACTTCTATGGAATTTCTATTCAGGCAGATTTAATATAATTCTCGATATGTCTAAAGGATAGGCATATTACATATTATGGGCATTATGCATGTAATACAGCATCAACAATGATATATATACTTAAAGTCCATTTTTGAAAATAAGTTCATGAATCGATAACTTCTATTTCATTTAGTTGGCCAGCTGACTACAAGTATATAGCTGAAAATTTCTCGACACGTGTACGTGAGAAGAAAAATATGACGAAAAAAAAAGAAAGATGATGAGGCAAAACAAAAATTAACAAAAGCTGGCCTTACTTGTACATTGAGATTTTAAGAAAATAAAACACTTAAAAATTATTTTTATTTTATAATTTTGCAATATATGACTATTATCTTAGCCTAAAGCACCCAAGATTTTAACGATGTAATTTTCTGGTCATTGTATTTATTGTTGCCATTGTATCTTAGTCTCAATCTCATTATATCCAAGTGAGAAAAAAATGATTGAAGTGAAAATTTCAGTAACACAGTTTGAACAGTTTCAATAATATGAGCATCAATAAAAAGTTATTTTTAAGATATTTTTTATTCATCTCAATAATATTTAACTGTTTAACTATATTTTGAATAACGCCACTGTTGTTTTGGGTATATTTTTACATAGTTATCTTCTTTTGTTAATTGTGCAATCACAAGAATATAATAAGGACTCTCATTTCATTTACACATTCATAATGCTAGAGGGTATATAGAAATAACATATAATAAATTTATTTGAAATTACAAAGTTAATTTGTGACGAAATTTATTTTTGCACTGATTAATCGTTATACCAATTTTTAACAATTTATATGTAGATTCAAAACTTTAACCATACATTTGTTTCTGATGAAAATTGTGTTCACAGGTATAATATATTCACAGCAAGTCATATTCCATGCCTCCTCGATTTATACCGTTAAGTCATACAGCTGATGTCAATTTTTAACTCATTTCATTTCTATATTTATTTATAAATAATCTTCAACTAACACTATTTCTTTACGTTTTTACTATCAATTATTATTTGACAATACTCGATATTTTTTTCTGTATCGAAGGTACATAACTTTGGATACTATCTAAATCAAACTAGACAATCTACAAAGTAAAGAATTCAAAATTTAATTGAATTATGCTCAAAGCTAGGTGCTTGTTATGAGTTGCAAAATTAAATAACGTGCTCTTTTTAATTAAGAAAATTGAGTCATAATGATGCACTGCTCACGGTTGAAGAGAAATGTGAAAAAATACATTTTATAATTTAAGTGCCAGAATTAGGTGCTTTTATGGCGTGACTTAAATTAATCAATTTAATCAAAATAGTTTGTCCACCCCGGAAAATAACACTTTAACCATAATCTAATACTTGATTCTGCAACATTCACCTACCTACGTACGGTTAAAAATCATTCAGATTGAATGCATTTGTTCAAACGAATAATTGTATCACAAAAATTTAATACAATCTGAAATGAAATTTACCTATTTGAAAAAGGATAGGTAAATCGAAATAGCGTAGTGAATATAATAAACTTACAATAAAGAATATATGATAGCAAATCAATGTTTGTATATAATGATAACCATTCTACAAAGAACAAATGAATAATTTAAAATAAAGAGATTCAATAAAGTTCGGAGTATTTTACAAGTACACTCGGAGTACATTTCACTTGTTAAATTAATTGAACTTGGGACCGCCAATATCATATCTTGATAAATTTCCAATTTCTATTTTTTCTTAATCTCTACTCATTTGATATAGAAATTCTCAAGATTAATTGAAATTAATTTGTTTTAATTCTGAGCAAACTTAAAATATTTTAATGAGAAACGTAAAAAATCCACAATAAAAAAACAAGTTTAACAATATCTTTTAAAAAAGTACATTTAAATATCGAATAATAAATTAGTTCATTTTTACAATTTCCAGAACCCAATAAGTATTTTTAAACATAAAATTTTTTATTACGTATAACAAACTAATAAACAATGCATTGCAAAAATAAAGTTAAAAGCGTAAATACATAAAAAATTTTCAAAACACCATTTCGAGAGAACTGTTAAGGAAAAAAATTACATTCAAGTGTCCTAGTATAATAAGTTTGAACATCATTAAAGAAGAAAAATAGAAAAATTATACCTATAACTTTCTTTATATGTAAACTGTAAAAAGAAAATGGTCAAGAAGCAAGGGTCACGTTTTTATGATCCAGGATCATAAAAACTTTATACTATATGTGTAGTAGAGAAGTCTAAAAAATTGAATCTACTTAAAGCAAAATAAATTAATGGTGAAAATAACACGCTAAAGTTTAGTGAACTACTTACTTATGAGAAAACTTACGTATAAACTATAGTATTAACTTTAAATAAATATTTGGATGTTACAATTTATGATAACTACCTATTTTTAAATTACTTTGTAAATTATCGGAAATTGAATTTTTAACAAAATTAATATTTTGTCAAAAACATAAATATTGATGAAGTTTATTGTCCACGGCTCTTCGTATCTTTCTCCATATCATCAAATTGAGTACAGTTCAAATGAGAGGTATTGAGTTACTGAGCGTTCTAAAATCAAAACAAAACACTCTATCTTCAATAGAACTAGAGATATTTAGAGACAAAACCTGCACAACACTTGGAGAAAATAAGAAATACATACTTAAAATTTATGCGAAAAATTTTAAGATTCTTCAATGAAAACTTTATGAACAATTCTTACAAATGACCCGAATGCTAAGAAAATTTGGTAACATACAAAAACTACTATAACTTAAAATGCTCATTTTTCCCAACTAAAATATTTTTGAGCACTCGACTTACTTATGGCAGTGTTGTGTTACGTCCCTGTGGATTAACAATTTTATTTTTAAAAATGAAGTTTTCCTCAAAACTTTAAGGATTCAATGAAAATTTTAAACAAAAATTTCGACAGGTAATTCAATCTTTGAACGGGTTAGAAAATTGTTACCAAATCCTCCTTCAATTTCTTTTTGAAAATGTACTGATAATAAGTATTAGAAAAATTAATATCCTCTAAAATGATTCACTATGTTCTTTATAATATAAACCAAGAAATTTTATTTGTGTCCTATTCTTAAAATACTATCCTTGTTGGTCGCAAAAAAAATCAGATCATTTAAATGAACTGTTATTTTTGCTTTAAGTGATTTTTGCTTTGTGTTCTAAAAACTGCTCACAACAATTACATTTTGAATATGCTGTCATAAATGTTAGCTTATACATAATTTAGTCAGCTTACTAATTAGCATGCTTTAGCGTCACACCAAACTAGGAAGTTACGAGCTACCTTGCAGAAAAATTGAATATAGACCAGATGTATGTATACTCTATGGTTTTGTTATACATAACCTGTATTAGGAGCGGGAAAATTGTGTAACGAATCGACTTTCAACTTGTGTTTTGCGAATGCATTTAGTATTATATATCTTGCTTAAACCGGTAAATTAGTACCTTAAATGTGTTTTACAATTAATATATAGGCCTAAAAAAATTAGCTTGATTCATCACTTAAAATTTTCAGATGTGTATATTTATTTTTCCTCATGTGTACATTTATACAAGGAAAGCGCGTCAAAAAAATAGTTAAACATATCTGAATGTCCAGTTTGAATGTATTAAGACACGTTATAAATACGCCATTAAACAAAATAAATACACTGTTTTTATGTGTAGTTCTACATAAATATATGGGTGTTAAAATGTGTTCAAAACGAAACGTGGTGGTTACTTTTCGAAAACAAATTTTTTGTGTAATAGGTATTAGATAGTTGTATTCTTTTTCACACAATAATTAAGTTTGGTCTATACGTAGATATATAAACACTAAAGTATGCATTTCATCCGTATTTAGTCTTTTATTTCTTTTATTAGTTTTTTAATTACTTTTATTTTAGTTTGTTATTTTTTTTAACACTATATTTGGGCTTAAATTACCATTTAACCTTAAATTTTATTTAAAACTAGGAAAACTTACATTTTATTATAAAATTTCCTTTACACTTTATTTATTATTTATGTTTATTTATTTATATGTATTTATTCAAAATCAATTTTTTAGATTAATAAAGAAAATGATATCTGAAAAACAAATTAACACATCATAAAAACCCGGTGTCATAACTTTAAATAAGTTGTCAAGTTTCTACAACCGCAAACATAATTGGGACCATATAATGGAAATTTAGAATAATTTATTAAATAAATTGCCAATAATGGACACAAAACTTCCATGCGATGTATGCATATGCTCATACATCATCTGATATGATGACTTCAACGAATTTTACGAATTTTTAATAATGAATACAATACTTCCGATATCGTAGACATTACTTGGAAGTAATAATAAATGTAGATATAGAAATTAAACGCTTATTTATATTCACAGCATTATCCATTTGATATAACTACGTAATGAGATAAAAATACTTGGCATTTCTGAGAAAACATTAAGTTGTAAACTATAATGTTATAGACTTGTGAACATTTCAAGATGAAAAACTACATTTATTTAAAATATTTAAAACGAGAATAAAAATAGAATTATATTATGTTTAAAGTAACAAAATGCATTAATTGTTTCAGAAAACACGTACCGTATTTACCGGTACCATAAAGATGTTTACGTGCACGTAAGATTTTTAAAGTTTTAGAACTCGAGCTCGAATCAGATAAAAGGAAAAGATTGATTAAGCGTTAAATCGATTTGTCTTTTGAGCTTTAAGATGGGGAATGAGATTGTTGAGAATTAAATCGTCTTAAATTAATTCGTTTTTAAATTGTTTGGTTTAAAAGTTGGTTCAAGGATCCAATTGACCGAAAGGACTACTTTTGCTCATTTACGAACATAAGGTCAGTTGTTAGGGCTACGCCTACAAAATTTGAACTAACTTTTAATTTTTGAGTTACGGCCGGACAGACGGAAATGAACTAAGAAGGTGATTTTATGGACACCTATCCGAAAATTTTGTTAGCGCGGCCAATATTTTCTAGTTTTAAAAATTGTATACTAAAACTTGTAAACTCTGACGTAAGTATATATAAGTAGAATATAAAAAAGGTAAATATGATGCTGATTCTCTTTCATACTTTTTTTACAAAAATAAAGTGATACGGAGCCGCACTTTATCGAACACAATTAATAAATAAATAAAATGATAAAAAAATTGGATATGTAATAATTTACACCAACATATAAAAAAAATTGTTTGTAATATTAAACCTTTTCAATAATATATCAAATAATTTTTTTTTTTTATATATATTTAAATTATTATTTATGATTTTCAAATGACAAAGCAAAATTGTAAATTGAACTGTCATAAAAACGACTTAAAATTAAATATTTAAAACCTTTATGTAATACTCACATTCATACAATGACGTAATAGATATTAACTGGTTCCCGCGGCTTCATTTATACTCTTTTAAAAAGTGAGTTTTATTTGAATATTTATTATCTGATTCAACTATCTATATAAAATGTTTGTCAATTATCAACATTTTACGATCACAATTTTTCTGGGTTAAATGTATTGGGGTATGCTATTAACACATACTGTATTAGTCAGAAGCCATTAAATCAAGAGCATAAATACCTTGAAAAATGCATCATCGTCATTATGAAAATTTGCAAAAAGTGAACTATAAGCTCACCGTGGAATCTGAAAATTTTGAAAAAGAAAACTTACAACAAAATCAATGTATCTTTGAAATTATCAATAGCAAAGATTTCTCAAATCCAAATCCATTGTCGGGAACCAAACTGGAACACCTTAGCCAACAATTCAGATTGACGATAGGACAAAATTTAATTTTTATTCTATGAAACATTCAATATTTGTGTAAATTAGAATTTCAAAAAACTTCATTTTATAGGTTATGTATTTTACAATATATTTATCCAGAATTTTCGTTTTACCCAGTAGAATGGTTTATTCAGGGATATGGTTAGTCAGTCAGTCTATGGAGATATATTTTATATATAAAAATATAGATTTGTAAAAAATTGTTTCATTTATTCTGTGAATATCTTTCCGATTCTTTTATAATGATTGTTTGGTGTTAAAGGTTGTTTGGTTTGCCTCGTTTACTTGTAATATGAATTTGATTGACAACATGTTTATGTAAATATTAAATTTTGTTTTGATCACTTAAAAGATTAAATCAATGTGAAATAAATTGAAGAAAATATAACTAGAACTTTATATATACGCCAAGCATTTTTAATCTATTTCGGCTTGTGTATATTAAAACATTGATACATGTTCAACTTTTCTTTGTTAACTTTATATTTTACTCGTTTTACGTCTTTTAAACTAGTGAACTTCCATGATTCTAAGCCAAATTAATGAAATTCGCCGTTTTTTAAGTAATTCGTCGTTTAGGTTTTATATTGTTCGATAATGAAGCTAACATTTAATAATTTTCGTTTCTTGATGCTATGTAAGCTTCAATTTTTACTTTTCATAAGAGGCAGTTTAAAGATAAAACTGTTTAATAAGTATATTGTGTTTCAATCTGTCTATTTACATCCCGAGAACGCTATAACTTTCTACGCAAGTTTAGTCATATCGAAATGTAATTTTATAAATTTACTGCCTTTCATTTATGTGAGAAAGCATAGTTTGTTTGCTGTAAAAAAATATAGCGTTCTAGGGCTGCAAGGGATGTTGAAAACTCGTTGTAGTTTGTACTTAAATTTATAAATTTTTTTCAATTTTATACATGTAAAAAGGCTTTTAATATCGAAAATGTAAATAATCCCCAATTTCACTTTATTTTAAATGGAAAATCTTTAAATGTCGTCTTTATAGCCAGAACAGAACACCTGAAATAACAGCTATACGTATCGGCAAATAAGAGAAAAAAACTAATAATTATTATACAATTATGAATTCATTTTTAAAAACTATAAAATTATTCTGAAAATAAAGATAATTTTATTAAATTATCACCATATGTACTTTATTTTTTATCATGAGTATATAATGTTGTCAAACGTTCCAATTCTTTAAGAAATATTCATTTATTTTTGTTAGACATGGATAAAAAAAATCATGGAGCTAATTTGTTTTTAATTTTTGGAAATAGACTTGGTCTTTCTTTTGATATTGTCCAGTTTTATCATTTTATTTTTTATTTCTTGAAAAATACAAATAAAGCACTCAAATTTTTATTTTACTAATATGCAAATATTTAAATAAAAAAAGAGAATGAAAATTACTTAATATGTTTTTCATTATATAAATTAATTAATTTTTTTTTTCACTTTTGTTTTCGAAATTTTCAATATTTATATCATATTTTAAAAAAATTATTGCTAACATGAATTCCTCCAAGAAGACCTCACTCCCCCAATTCAAAACTCACCAATGTAGACACTTTCATTCATAAATTGCTTATGTATAATTTAAGAAATACATTTTTCTAATAGAAAAAAAAATTTCTTTATAGATGTACATATGTATCTATGTATTATTTATGTCTATTGATAAAGATAAAAAATTGATGAGGAACTTATATTACTATACTACACACTGTACCGTTCAACCTTCCTTGAAATGAAGAAGACATTGGTGACGGATCGGTCACAGCTGTCGTCTCTCTCATAATCTCTTGAGACCAATTCGGTATACATCGACATTTATCATGTGGACTATATCTTGCTACATTATTATACATATAGTATATATTACTTACTATCCACCAGTGCCTTCTCGTTTATGGCTATACTTTTAGATCACATCAAGTAACTTATATTTATTTATTTCCTTACGAAACGATATACTCATACTTTTTTCTAGACCAATATTTATATAAGCTGCAATAGTCAGGATAGGATCAAGACAATTTAGGGATACATATCTCTGGTGTAGGATTAATTTCTTAATACCTTAATAAAGCGATTCCTTTTTCTTTTTAATATAGGCTTATTTATATTTTATTTTTTGAATATCAAGCCGGATGTGTTATATCCCCTGAATCTATTCAAGCTAAAGTAGGGATTAGTCAATCTCTAGAGTCACTGGACTACAATCCATCACCACAAATAATAATAGTGATAACGGCAGGAATTGAACCCGCGATCCAGATAAACTGCTGACATTTTAACCTACGACATTGCCAACTGAGTTACCGAGGTCGGTACACTAATTTACTATTTAAATTCTGAAATGAACAAACAGACATATATATATATATATATATATATATATATATATATATATATATATATATATATATATATATATATATATATATATATATATATATATATGTCAATATATTTTCGTTACATAAATTTGAGAACCACAGATTAAAATACCTAAGATTAACATAACTAATAATTGGCTATCATCTTGTATAACTATACATATTAATGTTGACAGGAAATTTATTCTTTTAGTTCATAATACACCTCTGTCTGTAGTCTTGTATTATAAAAACTTTCTTCAATTTCGTAATTATATTATGAAAAGCAACAGTAGCAATAGCAATTGGTAGTAATAGAATGAATTGATGATGATGACTCGCCAATATATTACTATAACATTAAATTACATTTCAAATTACATTTTTCTGTCATGTGTAAATTAGAAACATCTGATATTCATTATTATTATTATTATTTATTTATTTTTTTTATTTATATGGCTTTTTATATGTGAGTATATGAGATAAAAGATACGATGTTGTATTTATATTTAATGAAGTTTTACTAACCCTTCCTTTCGTACAGGACCGTAGTTTAGGAAACTTTTACAATGCTAACAGTAGTAATGAAATAATTATCAAAAAAAGTTTTAATAAAAATTTCTGCGAGATTTAGTTCCAAGAATTAATTGGAAATAATTTCCAAAATTTAGTTCCACAAATTTAAAAATCGCATACAAGGATAAAATATAAAAGCAAGTGTGAAAACACTCCCATCACAAAAACCACCAATAGAGAAGAGAGATGTGTTAGAAGTTTAGACCATACATTACCTTTATGCTTGGTCAGTCATGATGTTGCCTTTGCCTGGATAAGTGTTCAATATATATGTCTCGTGATCAACAGAACAGGTTCCCATCAACCTAGTCATGGTCTGCGTATATATTTGAGTTATTCGCAAGAACCCTATAGTTCTGTGCTAACCCGGCTCTGAGCGATCCAACGACAAATGCATCCATCGAGACTCTAAAACCCTTCGATGTTAAGTCTGCAGCATGTGGGTTATATTTTTCGAGATTTTGGTTGATTTAATAGATTAAAATAACAAATAGACACATCAACTTTATTTAACTGGTTTTTTACTTTCCCTGGGACTGTTTCAACTGTCATTTAATATTTATTATGAAAGCACTGTCTTGTTTCAAAACGATGATGAATTTAAGAACATATAATTTCAAAATAAAAAATAAAAACTTCATTTGACATGTGGTAGATTGAAAATTGCATTGCTGTTTTCAGATATAATCATATCTGAAATCGTTCAATTATTATTAATTATTATTACTAAATTGTGAAATATGTTTCATTAGTAAAACTCCATTTGTATGTAAACTATAAATATTTAAGATAAGTATAAATGTAATGAAATTTTAAATATAGAAAATAGGAACATAAATTATTGTACACTTATTAGAATTGTATCCCACACCTTTGTATTTAAAATCGTACTAAATTTAAAACTCTGACCCATAGTCTGAGTTTCGGAACTCTGCTGGTGTAACAAACCAGTAAGATATGATGTGGTAGCTTAAATTGAATTATACGATTTCGTTAAATGTGTGAACCCAAACAAATACATACATACAAGTCAAACTAATAAAAACTTATTAATAACCATCATACTAGTCGTCATTTTGCATATATCCTAATTTCATATGAAAGAAACACTTCATTATACACAATTTTGAATCTAAAGGCGTAAATTGGTGAGAGTCTTGGTAAAAGAAAAATGTTTTTTGTTGATACCTTTTGAGGATATATCTAAAAGGTTTCATGTATTAATGAAGATTAATGTTACCGCTGTACTCAAGTGATCAGTTTACTCATTTTGATTGATGCTGATCACTATTGCACATGCACGATTATATATTTTCAATCCAAAATCGTTTGTATTGAATACGATAATTTAAACGCCTAGTATTGTCTTAAATTTAAATTAATATGCTTTGATACATTTTTTCTACAATCCCATCTCCCTAGAATTAAAGCAATTTCTCAAGTCTTTTTTTTTTTTAGTGCCTTTAATTTTTTCTTTCATGTGCTTCAGAAATGCCTACTTTGTTCTATTAGAAACGTGACAATATCTAAAAAATAAATCGCAAAAAGAAGGAGATTGAATTGAGTAATTTTGTTTATTAATAGAAGACCCATACATCATTTATAAACTACAGGGAAATGAAAACAAAAAGATTTTATTTTAGTTTATGTCAAATTTTAATTAACACCATCACACCGAAGTTCATTATTAATGTGTTGTCGAAAATTGATTACCTTAGTAAATAATCATGTCGAGAAAAGGGACGACCAAAAGCAAGATATGTATGTGCGAAAGAAACTTTATTTATTTATTTTTTTCTTCTATGGTCCACTTACATATAAGTTTTTAAATAACTTTTCTCCAACTAACAACTTCTGAATACTATATATGTTGATACCAAAGTCCGATTTCCGTAACTAGAAATGATCAATACGATATTAAGGACTTGATACTAGACCGTTTTTGTTCAAACTTGTATCATATTAAATTAAAAATTGAAATGACTACTAGAATGAAATCTCGAACGATTATTAATTTGATAGATTATTATATAACAGATTTACAAATAAAATTAATAATTTTTGATTCTCGAAATATCCACATGGTGTAATATCCTGAAGCAATAATAGTTAAGCAATGTATTTGAGTGATTCAATTCAATCAGTGGGGTTGAATTAAAATATAGTTAATAATTCAAGAGACTTATTTAGATTAAGATTATTTATTGAAATTTTTTAACAATTTGGAAAATATAATTTTTTAAAGACGCTATTTAATTTCTAAAAACAAAACTATGTAAAATTTGAAAGTCGAAAGTCCATAAGCTAATTCAATTTGTATCTTTAGTTTAATTTTCCTGTTCAAAAAACTCGTTCGTATTTTTCCAAGTGCAGTAAAAACTATTAAAATTTGACTAGTTCATAGTGTTTTTTACTAGTGTATTTTATATTTTTGTATTTCTAGGTATGATATTTGCAAAAAATATGAAATCTTTGAAGCGTATGGAAATTAAACAAACAGAATTAACAAATATTAAAAAAAAAAAAAAAAAAACTTTATAATAAATACCGAAAAAATGATTCTATAAAACAGAATTGTATTTTTGGCCATTTTTCTCGAAACTAATACTCTTGATACATTATCTTCCAAATCTTCCAAAAATACTTGCTTACCCCATTCTATATAATAAAGATTGAAATAATAAAGAATCATCTTTTTAATTTTAATACTTGTTGAGCACATTCCAAGTTTGATTGTTGATGCTAACACAAATGTATTTTTCATATATTAAGAAAAACTTACGATAGTATGAGAGTAAGTTAAAGAAATTGTACTTTATGAGAGTCGAGTTTCATTTGTATTACTCACATGAGATTATGATTATATAACGACTACAAAATAGATTTTTTTTAAATAAGAGTAATGGTTTTTTACGGATTTTACTAAATGAAAATTAATGGATAGTTAAACTTATTTGTGTATATTGTCATTTGTTTATTCACATATTATATTTAAATCTTATATAAAGAGTATCTTTTTTGTATCAATCAGGTTCATTATGTTACATTATACGTGTATCTTGTATTTTCCTTTAATTTAAAAACATTCAGGAAAATCGGCAGTGGATAATGTTGAAAAAAAATAGTAAAATTATTAACATTTGTTATCCAATGTAAAATTTAAAAATCTCCACAATGCTGACAGAAACAAAATAAGTCTGTAAGATGATTAAAAGCTAAAATATATTTCAGTAAAATGTGTCAATTATGTCAATAATTTTTGTTTATTTTTGCAATAAACGGGTTAACGTTTGTAATCGGCTTGTTATCTATGGAAGTTCGAAATTTCCGTTTTTATACACAATGAATCACTTCATTAGTCTGTCATCGCCTGTTTCCACTTTATAAACATATATCTTAGATAACTGCTGCGACGCGTAAATGGATTTTCTTTACAATTTTAGACTTTTGGAAATATTTATTTTATTTCTTTATTTTTTTGAGTAAACAAACAAAACGGAAGTTAAGTTAATAATATAAAAAATTGATAAATTAATTAAAGTATACCGTACAGAATTGTATGTCCACATGTATTTTCGATAGAAACGTAAAAGAAAATAAAAATTTAAAGATATAGCAAAGAAAAAATTGAAAGTGCGCAGAATTTGTTCCATGAATTCATATCCTGTCTTATAAAGATTTATTTATAAGAAACACAAGAATTGTTAAAATGCATAAAATGTTTGTTAACATAATGTATATATACAGGTATTGTGTAGAAAATTTTTCTGTATAAAGTAAGAAAATTTATAATAACTTTGGGGACCATAATTAATACTATCTACACAAGTTTAATTTTTTTTTTAATTGAAGTATTATTAAATACCACAATTTCAATCTGAAATTTGAATATTTAATAATTATATAGTACTCTTAGATTATTATATAGAGAATATTAACTGTTAGGTTGAGGGGCAGAAATATATTAAAATATTTAGTATTAGACGACAATTCCCCTAAAATAATAATAATCATTAACTGTATACTTACAAAATACATACCTTTGTTTTCTGCATAATGAGAAAACAAAAGAGATACTATAATATAACAGTTACAATTACTGTACGTACACAGCTTAAAGCTAACTCATTTTATGTATATTGTGTGTCTGTGTATATATGCATATTACATTCTATAAAACTGAACTAACTCGAAACAAGCAAAAAATACAGTTTTAAGAAACTCACTTCGTTATTTAAGCTGTGGATTCGGTTGCTTGAAAAGGATAGTTGGTACCACTTCTCGAAAATCAGCTCAGAGCTAAAGCTGGACGGATTACGGAAACATGGCTGCCAAAACTCATATTATATATTTGTATAATGAGAACTCTAGGATTTTTCGAATAAATTTCGAATTTTTCCCAATTTCCTAGATCAAATTATTTTGTATTTTATAAATACGTATTTCGACTACAAAGTGGCCATCATCAGTATGAATTAGCTAGATGTAATGAATCTCTGAGGAGATGTTACTCGTTGCTAATTTGGTGACGGTTTGCACACAGTATCAATGGTTTCGTAACCTTACTTTCGATAATTTTAATATTTTTTATAAAACGTAAAAGTAATTAAGTTACTCTAAATAATTAAGTTAGCGATTTCATTCAGACTCAAATGTACACCTTGTGGGCTTAAGTTTATTCAACCTTAAAAAACCGAGGAAAAGTTAAAAAATTTTTGTTCGCTGTTTATGGGGTTTCTTGTATAATTGAGGTCTAAAAATTCAAAAATAATATTTATTTAAGGATCGGTCGACTAAATTTTGAGATATTGCATGAAATACAACCGATAAATTGGCCTCTGGATCGGATTTTTAGCAATATCTCAGAAACTACTAGTCCAATCGTTAAATAGATATCATTTTTAGAAATCTGCTGGTTGAAATTACCCTAGAATATATATTTCATCCAAATCGGGGGTAAAAAAATTTTCCCAATTTTTTCGATTTTTTCAAAGGCGTGGGTACCCCTTAAAAAATGGCGAAAATTTGAAAAAACAATTTTTAATCCAATTTCAAGAAAAACCATGTTTCTAAGTATGTTTTGACCTGTAGATTTCAAAAATAATATCTATTTAACGATCGGATGCTTAGTTTTGCAGATATCTGCTTAAAACCGATCAAAAGGTCGATTTAGTAAAAACTAGTCGACGATCGTAAAATAAATGCGATTTTTGAATTTTTCAGATCGTAATTATCCTAGAAACTCCGTAAATAACGAAAAAAAAATTTGAACTTATACAATCATTGCGCAAACCGTCTCCAAATTAGCAACGAGTAACATCTCCTAAGAAAATCATTACAACTAGCTAATTCATACTGATGATGAATACTTTGTAGTCGAAATACGTATTTATAAAATACAAAATAATTTTATCTAGAAAATTGTGAAAAAATCGAAATTTATTCATATTATATGCTTCTTAAATTTGTAAATATTTTAGAAAGCATTTAAGTCTGTTTGTTAAAAAGCAACTAGTGACGTGTTCAAAATTTAAGGAACCCCCGACGTATAACAGCAAACTTGCCAAACCAAATCAAAAACGTTTCCATCTTGGATTTGAAATTTTTCATAGTGTATAGTATTTTCTACTAGTCAATCCCTTTCATTTTATACCCATATTAAGGAAATTATGAAAAAGTCCACCTAGTTGTGGCAGCGGCCATCTTGGGCCGATTTTCTTCAATCATAATCGGGAGTATAGATTAATTCAGCTTTCAAATAAAAAAACAAAAATCAAAATCGATTCATCAGTTCAGGGGGTACAATGGCGCAAACAGATACAAACACAAAACAACATGGGCACGTGAAAATTTCCATAACATCCTGTTGTTTTTACAACTGGGTTAAAAAAAATTAATATGTGACTGTTTGTAAATCACAACACTACATTTTAACTCGATCCTACGGAACCGATTTTGTTGAAACTTTTACAACTTGAATGCACATCACAAATATAATCTATATTATATTTTACACTGAATAATTATAGTAATGTGCTTACTTGAAAAAGTCAATATTTTGTTGAAAATCAGTCGATTCATTTTTTTTGTATTCAACAGGTATAGTGTGTTGTTAGCTATGCTCCACGCTATGTCCTTTTAGTTAAAATATTGCTTAAAGCTATTGTAAATTACACGTTCTTCTTCATTTTGTCGGTTGGTCGATGAATAGCAATGAGTGAATGAATGTGGCAAAACCATCGTTATAATTACAAAATACAACGACATTTTCCACTACCACTACCATCACTATATAACACAAGAAGACAATATTTATTTTCACATTACAAATAATAATAATGATAATACGCACACACACACACACTCGTACGTAGACAACGAATCATTATCACCACCTTAATATATACGTTAGGTTGTATACATGTATTGTAAAAAAAAAACTTGGATCCAACATTACCCGTATTGTTATATACAAATATACACAACTAACCGCACAAATTGTTCATTGTACAGTGCAATTGTTTTATTACGCCATAATTGCTAATTATTATTTATTTTATGAAAACAGTAAGCACAAATTGTAATCTTTGTAAATAGCCAGTGAATATTACAACTAATACAGTTAATTGTTTAGATACTCGGCATTTAATTGAATTTCATTATGTGAACTATATTTAATTAGCATTCATAAAATACTATAAATATCAAGTCTATACAGTTATATATAATAGTAATATGTATTGTTATTACTTTTATGTGTTTATTAATCAAATTTGTGGAGAACTCAAATATCTTACGAAAAAATGTTCAAAATAAAAAAAAAAATAAATTCAAAGTCTTTGTAAATATTAAACTTGATTTCTGGTCCTCATAAAAATTAAAAAAGTTTATACAGATCATTCAAAAATCGATTAAAAAAAGATTCATTAAAATTATTAAAAAATTATTGTAAGTGCTAGAGCTATTTTTTACTGATATTTCAAAGAAATATGGAATTTGAGCATATTCGAATATATCGTTATCTAATTTGGTGGCATGCATGACCAAAAAAGTATGTAAATCATAAAAACAGATTTTGAAGAATCTGGTTTCATTCGTCTTCTACACCACTATTTAAAAAAATTCACTAAAGCTTTTATGATCGGAAAGTTAATATCGGATCGGATCGGATACTAAATCAAATCAGCTAAGGTGATAAGATGATTGAGGCGATTTTATTTTTAAAAAAATATTTGAAAGTTGAGTATTATTATACACTTTCTTAATTTCCACTTGGGTTCGTACTACTAAAACTTTTCACTGTTTTTCGATAGTTTACCTAAAAATAATAGTCCTTCCATATTTCACCGTTCTTCCTGCACAGGAAGACATTTCATTTTACTATTTCCTTTTTATTATTTGTCTCCATTTACTTAATAGTTATGACCTATAATCCTTTTCACAATTCAAAGATTTACCTACACTTTAAATGTTTTTTGATACCCTTACTTATTGATTATTACAGCCCCAAATATTTCAGTGCCCGGTGGTAGGTCATTAATACGTTCAAATATTTTCGAATTTTTCATGTTCTTATACATAAAGATATCATTCTACCAAATTACAAGCTTCTACCAATATAAGAAGTGCTAAAGTGAAAATTTTGATATGTCAATGAATATATTACACTTAAAAATATATTTTTTGATATAAGTTCATAGCTTAGACTGGGCGTTATAATGGCTAAAATTATGTCGTGTAAAATAAACACCGTGAACAGTTTGCCTTAACTTGGTCTGGCGCAGTATCGTGTGCCCAGATTAATCTTAATTACTACATTTTAACCTCGAATTGTTTTGGCAACTGTGTTTTCTATGCTATTAAAGATCGTAGTTCATTCACTCTACAAATTATTAGTTTATCTAACAAATTATAAGTTCTATCGTTTGTCGATGATTGCATGTTATCATAGAAAGTTTTTTATAATGTTATCTATAACTTATTGAGATGACTAAGATAGGATACAAAGTATAAAATTGATTTATAGAATATTAAATATGTAGTTTTCTAAACTCAGACTTTTTATTTATATCCTTATTTGTGTTGTAAATATAACAAATGAATGGTAAAAAATAACTATAGTCTGGTTAATGTTTCTATATCTTTTGTTCACCATCAAATGATATATTTTATACAAATATAAAAATCTACATTTAAAAAAAAAAAAAGAAGAAGAAAAAAAACATTTCTCCATATTTAATATAGAGAGTGTTCCTCAAACATCAAACAAATATCTCAAAAAGATCTAGAATAAGTAATTGTAGAAATTCAAACCACACGTACTGGTTTTTGTTTGTAAATAACACTTTTTCTCATACATTCGCAAAAGAGTTTGTATCGATCCATATTATTAAAATCATCTTTGATTGGAAACAAAACTTTTAGCACGACTATTTTGTTATGACGTTTGATATTTTTGACAAGCGCTTACTTGTGTACCAGCCGTTAGAATCATTTAACCTAAATTTGAGTCGAGGCATTCTAAAGTACCATACGGAATACAAAAATTATGATCAATAAAAACGCTTTCCTTATTCAATCATTATCCACGCAAGGTGCGTATTTTTGCCGCTCTTCCATTCTTCCCGAAGTATAAATACAATAAAAAAAATAAGACTTCGAAATTTTCATTATAACAATATAGTGTTGATTTTTGTCTTCAGATTTGCTAATAAAAACGAGTTGAACTTGTAATCCTGAGTATGTCCAAATATACGAAAAAAACCCTTTGATTAACTGACTCAAAATTCTTAAAAATGCTTAATAGTAAAACCTCTAATATATAGGATCCTGAATTTTGAATGACTTACGAGTAAATTTGGAATGAGTACATCATTTTTCGATTTTCCAAGACACCATTTTCCAACTGAATGAACAAATAATAAAGCACAGGGAAATTAATGTCCCATTCTCATGGGCTCTGTATATTTCGCTTTTTAAGCTATAAAAATTTTAGAGTAAATGGTGATAATATATAATAATATTATAATAGTTTAAAAAAACTAAAAAAACACGCTTCGCGCACCGTAGTTCGCGCACTAGCTCTATCTTTATTACTCTCATGCAAAGGATCCGTTCATATGCGTTCTGCAGCCAACTTCAGAGAGTTACCTACAGACAAACAAACATACGAGTGAAGCTAATAAAAGCGTGTTAAAAAGGTATTTTATTTTACGTATTTTAGTACTAAAGGTGATAATAAAAAAATTGTTTTTTCGATAATCCGATATTTTTATTTTTTATATTGATTCTTAAAAATCATAGCTTTTTCCAAAAGATGTATCGTTTTCGTACAATGTTTTCACTTAATAAGTTAAATTTTTTTTTTTTCCAAGCGTTCCTCCAAGAAAATAACAAAAACCACTTGTAGATGTTCATAGTTTTGTAGAAACCAGTAGAAATTTGTTTTGATCGAAGTTGACTATCTTAAAACAGTTTAATATTTCCGAATACGTATATCATAAATTAGTCTGTTTAATCTTAAATAGACCACTCTGTAGAAACAGCTACAGCCCACTGGCGCTACAAGTATCTATTCTCAGTGTATTTCACTACTCCCGTATACTGTATACGTTTACAGTATACAACGCCATCACTGTAGGGAAAAATAATACTATTTACTATTAATGAAAGAATTATAAATTAGTCTGAAACTTTAGTAATTAAAATTGTTTCTTTGTTTCTTATAAAGGAAGTTCGTAAAATATTGAAGAAGTTTCTAACGAATTATATATAACGATAAATTACTATAATTTTAAATAACATCATTAGTAAGTAAGTTGCTTTGTCTAGTAAACTTCTAGAGGTGAGATTTCAGCCCGATGTAAAGTTTATAATTTTTTGAGTAATGGAAAATATTCAGCTCCATGACTGTCTTTTTTAACACACTTTATATATCCTGTAAGTATCTATGTAACGGAATATTTTCTAAATTAAGTTTTCATGGAGGCAAGTTAAAGCCTGATGGCCAGGCAATAGTTTGTTATCATTGATATGATTTTTTACCTTGTCGCTAATTGGATTGTAAGCCGAATATTGAGGTTTAATGTTCTACTCCTGCCACTGGTACAAAAATTAATTGATACGAATTAAATAGCTCTTTGCCCGATACGTCTTCAACGAAGTTGCAATTTGCAAATGAGATGATAAATGCATTTTCTATTTAAGTAATATAAAATTTCCTATACGGTTAAGCCACTTAAGCGTACTTCATTTTTTGTAATTTTCTAAAGCTCGATATTACTTCTACAGGCAAAATAATTTTCCTCGAAATGGGATGAACGGTTCACAAGATGTCAGCTGCAAAAAAAAAATATGTTTTGAGCGCTATTTTGCCGTAAAAAAAACTGATAGATGAGATGTTTCCAAACTAGGATCATCTTGAACATCTCCTTTATTATTTACAAAAAGTTTGTGGAGGTTTGCGCGTTTATTGGAGTATTTGTTAGTACAACGTTATTTTTTATAAAAATTTTAATTTTATTAATAATTATTCAAGAAATTATCAAAATTAAAACAATAATTACAGTATTTTAGAATGGATTTTATGAGAAAGCATGAATTTTCCATTTATTAATGTCAATTACATTTTTCTGCCCGCGACTATGCAAACCCTGTATTTTCAATACATAAAATATAACTGTATATACGACGATCTTTATCATTTTAGAGGTCGGCATTTACTGTGCATAAAATTGAACACAATAGATCAAAATCTCTGTCTCATCATCGTTAACAGGTTCCTATGTTCAAAATTTCAAGCTTCTCGGCTTAATTGTAATTTACACTCTATGACCTCACTCTATGACTTTTTGATGATTGAATTTCAAAATATCATTTCAATTTCCTCGCCGACATTATTTTAGCATTTGTTCACACAGATCACTGACGTGCCGGATTTAAACTTTCAGCCATTTTGTTCTCACGTTGATAGGTCAGTGATTCATTTTTTTCATTTATAGTTAAATTAATTAACAGTAATCGACAGATTTTCTACTTTATCAAAAACCTGCTATACATAGTATGGTGACTTATTAGCCCAACCGCATTTCTTAGAGTCACCCAACTAAGAAATATCTTAAACATTGACTTTGTTAAAATTTGATTTCTCTTGATTAGTTCGTATAATAGCATTGGCTGATTCTTAGATTATATGTATGTATCTTACCAGTACAGAAGTTTGAGAAAGTATGAATAATTTTTTTTAATTAATAATCCCATTTTGTATGTATAGAACGACTTTCCAAATGTGGATCTCAATAATGGTAATTAATTAAAATTCATAAAGAATCATTAGCATTTTGAATAATTATATTATATCCTTTTATATATTCTACTTAAGCTGTTTTGTCCATATGCAGTCTTTATAGTTATTTGCAAAGTCATTAAAAAGAAACTAATAATATTAGCAATTATGATAATGGGTACACTATTTGTACTAAACGCAGATGCTTTATTTCAAAATTTTTAAGAAATAATTTTCTATCAATGATATTGATAGATTCAATAAGTCTTTTTTAAAATGACATTAATGTATTTATATGTGTTCGTCTCCGTTTCTATAAAACATTTTGCAGCATAAAAATCTATGTATTTATAGTATAAAACAAATAAAATTAATAAGTAAAAATATCCTTACGAATTTTTCGGAATTTACAAAAATATTTCTTATGATACATTAAAATAACGTACATTATTCAATGTTTGATCAATTTTTCTCAGACAAAAATTTTATTTTTTTAACAAAATCTGCAATTAATAATATTAAACTCTATTTAAAAAGAAATTGCCATTTTCATTTAGCCTAGATTTCATCATATTAAATAGTAAGCACTTGAGTTAAATCGGGCGATAAAAATGGTTAATCTTCGGTTGGGATATTGTGTACAACAATAATTTTTTATGTAAAAACAATAATTCTCATAGAGTAATTATTTTTATTTTGAAGAATAAACAAATGTAAAAAGTGAAAATATATTAGCTTTTTAATAATTTTTTTTTGAATTCTCATAGATTCTTTGCAATTTTTGTGATAAAAATGATTATTGCACGCAAAAAGTCTGTTTATTTTTCATCATATTTAATTAAAAGAATATTTTAAGACGAAAGTTTAATTTTTTTAATTATAAAATCCAAACTATCTATAAGAAATATAGTGTCATATGAAAAAAAATATCCTTAATTATACCCATACTCCTAAAAGAAGTAGGGTTTTGAGATTGAGCGGCCTTTTCAAATGATTAACTTTTTTTATAATAATTTTGTCCATTCAACTATGTTGAGCTTTTTACATAAAGATTCTTTTACATTAAACTTTTTTTTTACTTTTTAAGTAAAGAAATTCATTCTGCGTATATACACTTTAATTAGAATATCTTAAAATTTAGGAGAGTACAAATTTTTCCCTTCTTTCTTTTACCCTTGCCTTCTACATTCGAAAAATTTACGGGCTCTGAAAAATGCCTCACTTTTTAGAATTTTCTTAGAGGAAAAACTATGAATGATATATATGGAATGTTTATAGACACCGGGGCCAAGTCAGCAAGTAAGTACGAGTAAAAATTACAACAATTTTACTTATTGAAATATAACTGAATTACTTTTACTGTGTTAAAATAAAAATTGGATACTGATTACAATTTTATTTGATATATACTATACCATGGGTTTTTCACACCCATCTAGTCACATAAGAATTTTATTCCATATCTCTACGTTATACGTAGATGAACCCAACTTTATAAGAAAAGCGTCATCGTTATATTTTAGATGTTACTTTACGACACCAGTGTCTTATGCTACCGTCAACTGAATACTATATTTTTACCATTTCATAGCTTTTATAAATATTACATATAGACGAAGTTCCAAAGATGTGTATGTTTGATAATGCATAAAAATCATAGATATACTAGAAATATATACCTCATTCGAAATGTAATCGAAGATAATCAATTAATAATAACACAATGCAAGAGATCCACGTTGTATTAATAGGAAAGTTGCAATAAAAAATATTGGTTATTTTATCCATCAAAATGTGAAACTAAACGTTTAGTATTGAAAAATGTCAATACTAAACAAAATTCGAAAATCAAATTAAAATTGATTCAAAATCGAATTTATTATCAGCTCTTAAAGATTGTTTTCCATCTGTTTCCTTATCTGTTTTAAAAAAAAAATTTGATGGGTGCTTCTACAATAAACGGTCATTTTCTATAAAAACATATTCATAACAAAATTTTTGAATATTCATGTAATTTATACAATATTTTTATTCACAATCAGTTAGTTCATTTGTGCGTACTTATATTATTTAACTTAAATTATGATGAAAAGTGATAATTATGTTTATCACTTATGTTTAATATAAATATTAAAAATGAAAAGTGTACCCCAAAATTAGTTGGTTTCAAAAAAAAAGTTCACTCAAATCGGATAAAATTTGGCTCTTAAACTTTATGACGTTATCAAAACCAAAAGTTCACTCTATATATATATATATATATATTTATATATATATATATATATATATATATATATATATATATATATATATATATATATATATATATATATATATATATATATATATATATATATATATATATATAGAGTGAACTTTTGGTTTTGATAACGTCATAAAGTTTAAGAGCCAAATTTTATCCGATTTGAGTGAACTTTTTTTTTGAAACCAACTAATTTTGGGGTACACTTTTCATTTTTAATATTTATATTTCGCTCAATTCAATCCTTATATGAAATATTACAACCTTGCCCTTACTATCTTGATAACTATTGCAGGTATGTTTAATTTAACCAAAAATACAAAAACTCTGACCCAAATTTAGTTGAATTACATACTTAGTTAGCCAGAATTGGACAAGAATTGAGCATCATAGGATAAAATTAATTTTTTTGATTTTGATGACGTCATAAAGTTTAAGAAATTAAATTTTCCGATATCTTGGCCAAATTTTATCCAATTTGAGTGAACTTTTTTTTGAAACCAACTAATTTTAGGTTACACTTTTCATTTTTAATACTTATATTTCGCTCAATTTAATTCTAATATGAAATATTTATTACAACCTTGCCCTTACTATCTTGTTAACTATTGCAGGTATGTTTAATTTAACCAAAAATACAAAAACTCTGACCCAAATTTAGTAGAATTACATACTTAGTTTGCCAGAATTGGACAAGAATTGAGCATTATAGGATAAAATTAATTTTTTTGGTTTTGATGACGTCATAAAGTTTAAGAAATTAATTTTTCCGATATCTTGGCCAAATTTTATCCCATTTGAGTGAACTTTTTTTGAAACCAACTAATTTTCGGTTACATTTTTCATTTTTAATACTTATATCTCGCTCAATTTAATTCTAATATGAAATATTACAACCTTGCCCTTACTTTCTTGATAACTATTGCAGGTATGTTTAATTTAACCAAAAATACAAAAACTCTGACCCAAATTTAGTTGAATTACATACTTAGTTTGCCAGAATTGGACAAGAATTGAGCATTATAGGATAAAATTAATTTTTTTGATTTTGATGACGTCATAAAGTTTAAGAAATTAAATTTTCCGATATCTTGGCCAAATTTTATCCAATTTGAGTGAACTTTTTTTTGAAACCAACTAATTTTGGGTTACACTTTTCATTTTTAGTACTTATATTTCGCTCAATTTAATTCTAATATGAAATATTACAACCTTGCCCTTACTTTCCCTTTTAACTATTGCAGGTATGTTTAATTTAACCAAAAATACAAAAACTCTGACCCAAATTTAGTAGAATTACATACTTAGTTTGCCAGAATTGGACAAGAATTGAGCATTATAGGATAAAATTAATTTTTTGATTTTGATGACGTCATAAAGTTTAAGAAATTAATTTTTCTGATATCTTGGCCAAATTTTATCCGATTTGAGTGAACTTTTTTTTGAAACCAACTAATTTTAGGTTACATTTTTCATTTTTAATACTTATATCTCGCTCAATTTAATTCTTATATGAAATATTACAACCTTGCCCTTACTTTCTTGATAACTATTGCAGGTATGTTTAATTTAACCAAAAATACAAAAACTCTGACCCAAATTTAGTAGAATTACATACTTAGTTTGCCAGAATTGGACAAGAATTGAGCATTATAGGATAAAATTAATTTTTTTGGTTTTGATGACGTCATAAAGTTTAAGAAATTAATTTTTCCGATATCTTGGCCAAATTTTATCCAATTTGAGTGAACTTTTTTTTGAAACCAACTAATTTTGGGTTACATTTTTCATTTTTAATACTTATATCTCGCTCAATTTAATTCTAATATGAAATATTACAACCTTGCCCTTACTTTCTTGATAACTATTGCAGGTATGTTTAATTTAACCAAAAATACAAAAACTCTGACCCAAATTTAGTTGAATTACATACTTAGTTTGCCAGAATTGGACAAGAATTGAGCATTATAGGATAAAATTAATTTTTTTGATTTTGATGACGTCATAAAGTTAAAAAATTAAATTTTCCGATATCTTGGCCAAATTTTATCCAATTTGAGTGAACTTTTTTTTGAAACCAACTAATTTTGGGTTACACTTTTCATTTTTAATACTTATATTTCGCTCAATTTAATCCTTATATGAAATATTACAACCTTGCCCTTACTATCTTGTTAACTATTGCAGGTATGTTTAATTTTACCAAAAATACAAAAACTCTGACCCAAATTTAGTAGAATTACATACTTAGTTTGCCAGAATTGGACAAGAATTGAGCATTATAGGATAAAATTAATTTTTTGATTTTGATGACGTCATAAAGTTTAAGAAATTAATTTTTCTGATATCTTGGCCAAATTTTATCCGATTTGAGTGAACTTTTTTTTGAAACCAACTAATTTTAGGTTACATTTTTCATTTTTAATACTTATATCTCGCTCAATTTAATTCTTATATGAAATATTACAACCTTGCCCTTACTTTCTTGATAACTATTGCAGGTATGTTTAATTTAACCAAAAATACAAAAACTCTGACCCAAATTTAGTTGAATTACATACTTAGTTTGCCAGAATTGGACAAGAATTGAGCATTATAGGATAAAATTAATTTTTTGATTTTGATGACGTCATAAAGTTTAAGAAATTAATTTTTCCGATATCTTGGCCAAATTTTATCCAATTTGAGTGAACTTTTTTTTGAAACCAACTAATTTTGGGTTACACTTTTCATTTTTAATACTTATATTTCGCTCAATTTAATCCTTATATGAAATATTACAACCTTGCCCTTACTATCTTGACAACTATTGCAGGTATGTTTAATTTAACCAAAAATATGAAAACTCTGACCCAAATTTAGTAGAATTACATACTTAGTTTGCCAGAATTGGACAAGAATTGAGCATTATAGGATAAAATTAATTTTTTTGGTTTTGATGACGTCATAAAGTTTAAGAAATTAAATTTTCTGATATCTTGGCCAAATTTTATCCGATTTGATTGAACTTTTTTTTGAAACCAACTTATTTTGGGTTGCACTTTTCATTTTTAATATTTATATTTCGCTCAGTTTAATCCTTATATGATATATTACAACCTTACCCTTACTATCTTGATAACTATTGCAGGTATGTTTAATTTAATTAAAAATACGAAAACTCTGACCCAAATTTAGTAGAATTACATACTTTACAAATTTTCTTTATTAGAACCCAAATCCAACGTTTTAACAGAGATAACTGTATATGTGTGTGTATGTATGTTGCTTGGGTTTTTTTCGTTTATAATTATCTCCAAAACAAATCATGTTATTGATGATTTTGCACTTTCATTACATTACACTACCCGTAATTACGTTACTAAAAACTACACAACTTTCAGTAAAATAAGTCCAGCCAGGTTAATTCATCCGGCGGACCTGTCCGCTATGTTATAGTTTGGTGTAACGATTGCTTTAAAAAAATCCCATGTCTGATACTTAAATACTTACAATGTTTAATATTATTCACTTTTGCAAAATATAATTAAATTATATTTTATAAATTACTTTTGCAAATTTTTGCAAAATTGGAAGAACATCGGATATCCCAAAACAAAAAGTGTACAGTCTTCAATAGCATTATATATCTATAGTTAAAAACCAACAACTGTATTTACATTCTTCAATTCCATTTTCCCACATTCTTGTTGCTACCTATCTACCTTCATCCAAAATATCCCCTCTTTTATTTTTCTTTCTCATATAATTTCACTACACTTGATATCTTAAAAAAAATGAAATGTCTACCCACTCTTATGCCGTAATAACATCATTATATAACGTGTGGTCGCCTCACACACCGCGTTATAGGCTAACTTCCCGTCTCACCCTTCATTTTTTTTGTTAGTATCTTAAGTATATCGTCATCATGTGGAGAAGTCATGTCAAAATACTATTTAAATGATATAAACTTCAAATATTATATGAAATTTTTGTTGAATTTTTATATTACACAAGAGTATGGAAACATTATTTACACCACTATTGAGAATGGTGCACCGATACAAAGTACACACACATAGACAGACCAAATAATATTTATATATAAATGTGTCTTCTTATTTTCGTTTGATTATCAAATGAATTAAATATATTTTTTATTACCGAAACTTCTATAAAGGTAGAATTTTATTTCATTTCTTTGGAGGCTGACTATACTTTATTATATTTGTGTGTAATAATATTATTAATATATTTATTGAATTTATTATTTTTATAATTTTCCATAAATTTCGTTTAAATATTACTTTTCTATCCTAC
Source organism: Chrysopa pallens (assembly GCA_020423425.1). Taxonomy (NCBI): domain Eukaryota; kingdom Metazoa; phylum Arthropoda; class Insecta; order Neuroptera; family Chrysopidae; genus Chrysopa; species Chrysopa pallens. Next base: position 60,592,699 of record CM035593.1, on the reverse strand, counting down.
ACATTGATAAATAAATAATCATTTTCGACTCAGAATTTTGATAAATTTTCTAAAAGATAATAAAATTTCCAAAACCTGTGATCGCAAAAGATTCTTAATAATTGGTGAGTACATATAGAAATTTTACAAGATAATCGATAATAACATTTTATAGATTTATTTGAATCTACATGATATTATGTAGATTTTATTCTTTTTCATATACATTCAGAAGATAGCAAATCATACATCGCTCATGTGTCCTAATGACTTCTAGTAAAATAATTAAGGGATCGGTTATAAAACCTGTTGGCATTATTTCATCCATTTTAAAACACTTCCTCCTCCATGTAGCCAAACACAACGTTAATTATGAGTTCTTTTGTATGAACCGTACTTTATTTCTTATGCCAGAAAAAGATTTTCTGTAAAAAAATATTTATTAAGGCCGATATTTGTTATATATACATATATATTATTCATAATCTTAAAAAACATTCACAAAATGGTAGCACCAGACACCCCTACAATTTATCGAAGATTCTTTTTGACTTTTCTCTATGAAGAGTCAAAGGACCGTTTCTCTCTTTGTGGTTTCGGTCTTTTCTCTTTGGAATAATGTTTTCATTGAGCAAAAAAATGCATGAAAAAAACACAAAGCTCCAGTGTAGCTATTAAAATAATCCTACCCCTTCTTAACCAAGCCACATGACTCTGGAAGCATCCTAATATAAAAAATAAAATTGAATATAAATAGTTTTTGTAAATCATGAAGAATATAATCAAAAATATAATATAGTTTGTTAGATATAAACATTAATTTTAATCCACAATTAAATGAAAATTGTAACAATAGTCAACAACAGTTCAGTTGATTACAATCAATTAATAAATATTTCTAATTATTAATTTGCTAGTTTAATATTTGCATTATATATATATATATATATATATATATATATATATATATATATATATATATATATATATATATATATATATATATATATATATAGTTCGACAAACATATATATTGTTTGCATCAGCGTCGTTTTGAATTTATGTTTTGTGAAAATTATAATAATGTTATGTATGGTAAATATATATTATTATAAATCTAATCTTACTGATTTAAATAATAATGTATCTCTAATGATTTTATTTTATGTTGTATTGATATTCAATAATTACTTTATTAGTACAGTATAATAGTGCCTATAAAATATGCTTCTGGAAAAAATTAAAATAACAAAAAATATACCAAATTTTGTAGCATTCTTAAACTAGCTTTCTAAAGTTGCAAGCTTTGTTTATCAAGCTTTTTCAAAATTTTTATTTTTCAGTTATTACACAAGTAGGACAAAGTATTTTTCTGGAAAACTTTATCGGATAATTGCATTGTGTTAAATCCTACATATTCCATGGATTTATTTAACAATCTTGATTATTTAGTTTTGGTTTTTATTTTGATCTCACTATTGTCTGCAGAGTTATTCGACTTTAGATGAAAAAGCATTATTTTTATACTGGATTCTTCATACATCAGCAATCAATGGCCGCATAGAAAATGAAAAATGTGTTTCAAAACTTAAAATAAATGTTTTATAAAATAATGTGATAAGTTTTTGAACATTACAATTTTTCATTACATTAATTGGCATTAATTTAAAACTTGTAAAAGTGGAGGTTTTTTTAATTTTTCGGAAAATTACGCCCGATTTACACATATTGTAGTTAAGCATTAATTTTATAGCTCAATTAACCCACCATAGATCACCTGCAGATCTTCAACTCATTAAACTGTAAAATTATCAAACTTTTGAAAATAATTAAAGAAGCATACATAATTACTTAGAAATTTTTGAATAAAAAGAAATTCAATCTATCTTAATGATTACAATTGATCTATTCTTGGTAACATAATGAATAGTATATCATTACCGAAGACATAAAAATTAACCCAATTTTCGATTGTAGTAATTATTATAACGGACTTTCCTAACATTAATGCATTTATATTTTTAAGGTCCACATGCATGATGTTAAAAACATGTTCATATAAATTGAATATGTTATAATTTGTTTAAAACTAATTCATATAATATATAATAATTTAAGCATAATGTACTTGTAATAACAAATACAGTACAGAGCAAATAAATACTACAGTTGTTGCGAATTTTAACTTCAACGAATGCTATTGGTTTTAATACCGAGTAAGGTATTTATAAAAATTTCTGTGAATAACGATCAAGCCTAAATCAGTATGTCCGTTATAATCCACGATTAAATGCATTTTAACCGCATGTTTAACGGACATCACTGTCCGTTAGAAAACCATGTTCGTTACACGGTTTTGACAATTTTATTGCAAACTGCTTGCAATTTTTTAAATTTCGAATAATTAATCAAATGAAGTGACATCTATGGTAAAACAAAACTATTTTCAGCTGTGGCTTGCGAATCTGTGCTCCAATTTTGAAATAAAATTTGCTAATTTATTATATTTAGGAAACTTACTGTATACTTTTGAAATTTACGAGCGAAATCAGGAAATCGAAGTTTATGGTAAACAATTTCCTGTATTAATAAATTTTTTTATTAATTAATTAATTATACTATATCGGACATATGAACCAATTACGATAAAGAAGCCTATATTTTATTTCTTATGACAATAGTTTATTTTCATCTCTTTATGAGGATGAAGTTCAATGAAGCTACTATTAGTATTAGTAAGATTAAAATAATTACAATAGTCAAAATTGATTTTTATTTATTTGTACAATTAAGCTTTATGTTAATTAATAGTTGATAAGTGATTTTTAAGTATTTGATTTGAAAAGACTACATATTAGTCTTTATATATATATGGGAATATATACTAAGAATTATTCTTATTTTGATTGACGGCTTATGCACATAGGCACTTCACACCACTTATTGTATTTTGTATTTATATTTATTTTTATTATTTTACAATATCATTTTCACTTGAATAAATAAATAAACAAATTTGTATTGACAGATGACATAATATGTAATATGATCATAATGAGTATTTTATCTAAAATGACAAAGGAATCAATAAGATAATCAACAGTGATTGTAAGTTGTAGTCGAAAGTTTGAAAATTATTTCAAATTCATTGATAAAAATATATGTTAAATGAGGATCTATCTATAACAAGGATAAATATAGGGGGAAGGGCTATAATGCGCGTCTATAAAGCTTGAGACTTATAGGCAGGGGAGTTACTTGCCCTGAGTAACTGAAAGTTTAGAGGTTTGTTTGAAACTATACTAAAAATGTGAATTCACTTAGAAGTCATAGCTTCTGTGTGATGGATTTTATTATTGTTGTATAGTTAGTTTAACTTGTGTAAATTAACGAACCGCGTAATATTATCATTGAATGGCATCTAACTCTCTACCTACTTTAAAATAAATGCGTTTTATTACGTTTGTTCTACCTATGAAGCTTATATTGTCTGTATTAATAATATATGTATTTAATGCGTTTTATTTATTATCCAAGCATTTCATATCTTTTTAAGTGTTGCAGTTGCAGACAATATTTGGAACAACTATAAATATTTTCTTCAATCGAAAGTGCATTATTGATTAACATTAAAGATGATAAAGAAGCAATTTAAACACACACAAAATTGATTAAAACCTTTTCAATGAAACTATTCGATTTTTTTTCTGATCCTTATAATTGAATAACCAGTCATTCAAGATATAACCATGAGTCGCATTTCGAACAGAACTCTAACGTGAAAGTATCCTAGAAAAACTAATTGTAACCACTCACCAGTAATATTATAGTCTCTAGAAGGTAATTCATATTTTAAAATCATTTAACCAGCATATTCTAAATTAAAATACGTTGATAAAATTATATTATTATAATTATATTTGGAAAGTTACAGCTGTAAGAAGTGCAGCAGTTCTCAGTAATTCTAATACTAGTCATGCTTACATGCAAAGCCGATATAAACATGCAAGTCGTGATGCAGCACGCATCGCTTGCTTTAAAGACGTGTGGGTGATGCTGTAAAACAATGTAGAACTCCATGTGATTCTATTTTTTTCAAAGAAAAATTATCTAAACAAATCATTAAATTTTCTAAAGTTTGTAATTTATTCATTTTTTATTAATTTAGAATAGCCCTAAATTAATCATTCTTTAGCCACTTACGTACAAGTTATCCCATTTAAATTTTTAGCATCGATAACCCAATCAGCTGAAATCGTTTTGACCATAACCATAATATTTCTAAAGTTGCGTGTTTTTGGAGTAGTACAACTCATGTTATTCAGATTTATATCTAAAAATTGTTTACATACAACTAATGTAGGAGATCTAACTTTTTTCTGGTCGCCAAAAGAAAAATCCTAAAACATGTGAATAAAAACTGGCTGTTAATAATAGTTTTCGATATACTATGCCACTATTTAGAACATGCAAAATTAATAACATATTAACTGATCTTTCCAGTTATGCATTTCTTGTTTCGTTCTTATTGGTTCTTTTTGTTCTTCATTTTTCTGCACATTTCAATTTTCATTTCAATAATTTAAAGTGTAAAAATATTTTTCTGGTATTCTTCCAAGAATATCGATAATACTTAGATACTTTCACTAAAATCATATAGTTTAACTATCCTAGAGTATTATTGAGGCACAGATTGTGTTGTCTTTTACCTTGACCTGATCACTGAATTCAAGTTATATAAATACAAATACAAGTAAATGCCTTTTACATGGATAACTTTAAAATATCAACAACAGACCCGTACACAAATATCAACAATTGCACGCAATCAATGTATATATTTATATGTTAAATGTTAGAATATGTTATTCATTTATATTGTGGCTACATAACAATCCCTCCCTCAACCCTTTTGTTCTGTTGGTAACAACAGTATATGGTTAGTGTTTGTTGTATCTGCTTTAAAATATGCTGTATTGTATACAAGAATTCCAAAAAGTTCTCAAAACAGGTTCAATATGTCTCAATGAAACTATTTTATTTTTTTAAGATTTGGAAGCTACACAGGAATCTCCTTGTGATAATGAAATAACTGAACTCCCAGTACAAATCACTTTCGAAAAATTTGTTAACATAATAATTTAGAATAATATTTAGGGCTCTGAAAAATTTTCTCTATGACAACCGATTGGTTATGTACTAAGTCGACCATTTTTGATTGTCTTCATTAACCCATAATGAATAATAAATCTTAATTTTCTCGATATTTTAGTTTTTTTTTATTACCTTTTTTAAGCTTTTTTGTTGAAAAAAACTTTATATCGAATTTTAACTAGTTTTCTTGTCATCAATCGATGTGCAAATTTGCAGGCTTCTACGATGAAAATGATACAAAAATGTTCGTTTAAAAAAATTCCCGAAAAAACGTAAAAACCTTACATACGTATGGAGTTTAAAATCTCTCTCTGGAAGTATGTTAAAATCCTATAATCATTTCCATCGAAACCAAAATCAATACATTCAATTTTCAAAGAAAATTTTTGAAACATAAAATCTGATATCTGCTTGATGTCATTTCTGTGTTGCTTGATTATACTTGGTCTAACAATTTCTACGTTTATGAAAATTTGCGAATGTTCGCTTTGGCGAAGCTTTAAAACATTAATTTGCGATTACAATCTTAATCTTGTATATATAAAAACATAAATTTAACTTTTGTTATAATAATAAAACTATAAATCGCAAAAGATAAAACCATTACATCTCATGCATAATAAAATGAGATATATTTTGAAAAATAACCTAATAATTATGTTTGGAAAACATTTTTAGTCATATAAAAATTTGTACAGGTGTATTCTTATAAATGATATTACCTATATGCATCTAAACTTAAAACAAATTAATGACACCTAATCTAAATTATAAATGTTAGCATCCTAATAATCTAATAATCTAAGCATTCTATAAATCTTGAAATGAAACCGTTAAATTATAAATGATTATTTCAAACAGATACATTACACGGTCCATTAATGATACATAAATATCATTCTATTAAGCTGGCTTTCTTTCTTTTTTTTTTTATTAATATCTAACTGATTTATTAAGGCGTTCCAAAACTTTTTGAGAACTCTGTATAATATATGCATTGCAACGTTATTCACAAAAATAGGATGGACTAGCTATATTTACTTATGACAGTCATGACATGAAATGTTTTTCATATATATATATAAATTCTGCATTAAAACACGCCTTGCGAAAACATATTTTATACAGAACGTGAAGTCGTAAACCCGAGCTATTTATTTTAACTTTATTTAAACTTTATATTTTTTCAAATATTAAAACTGTTTTCTTAGAATTGTGATCAACGTACGTAAAAATGAGGGAAAATATTCTAGTAATGTCGGTATGAATGTTATAATATTTGTACATAAAACACGAAATGTTAAGAAGTTTTTCAGTTACAGTTAAATAATTTGAAAAAACTTCGGTTTCCTTGGAGGTATTATAAAACCACTTTTATAAAATACGGTATATTTTCATAAAAATATAATTTGGTATTATTTAGCTTGGACAAAAGCAACAAGTATTAAATGTTGAATCAATTTTCAAGCAAATGCCGTTTTTATTTTTATTGGTCAATCAGGTAGATCAGTTTTAACCAAGTACAACGAGCACATAAACAGTCATAAAACGTCTACTAACTTCCCCATTCATTTTACCGATAAGCCGGAGGTGTTAGATATTTGCGACAAAAGCCAAAAAGTAAAATTCGCTACGAGTCCTATAGGTCAATTAATTAAATGAAAACCCAAATTTTACAAATTTAAATAATCAAATAGACCTTAATAACACCCCTTTATTAAATTTAAAATTATAAATATCAAAAAAATATTAATCAACTCCACCCATAGTTTCTTCATACCTAGTTCATAATAATCATACCTGCTTTCCTACATATTTCCAAAATAAAAGAAGAATTATTCTTTACTTGATAAGTTGAAAGTGCACTCGTAATTTTTCAACTTTTGAAAGTGAAAATCAGACAAAGTTAAAAGTTTTCATTATTTTATAAAAATAAATTTTCAAAAAAATAATAATACTTCCATTCATTTTCTACATAATTATTATGTACCATATATCCTGTGATTTTAATAATTTCTCCTGATCTTAATTATTTTGGCTTCATCATAATTATTCGATACCTCCATGTTCCAAGTTATTTTTTAGGAGTAAATAAGAACTATTTATTAGTTTGGCATTTTTTATATGGTAAAATCAAGAAAACAGTCCATTTTTAACAGAAACATGAAATAAAAATGGTCCACAAAAAAATACTGTGTTGTCGAGTTATTTTGAAAAAAAATTCAAAGCGAATTTCGATCGACTGTCAAAACCGCTCTCCTATAAAAGAAAGCACTTTAGCTGCCAAACTAGCATAAAATGCTTTCAGCGCTATTGTTTCTTACGCATATTAAATTTATTTGGTGCCAGTCATCCCAGTTTTATTGTCTTCACCAAAAAAATCGTTTTCACATACAAAAATTATGGAAACAAATCTTACACCCTGTATGGATTTATTTGCTATGTAGCAGATATCGATTTTTGTATTGATAGTGCCAATCTGTATTATAAGCTTGTAATAAACCTAGCCACGTAACTGATTATAACTATTGTTCGAGTAACTCATATGAAAAATAAATCTACCACTAACAAGCACTCATTTTTTTTTGCATACACAAAAAAAAAACACAAATAATTGTTGTTTTGTTTTTGTTTATTTGGTGTCAATTTATATCAATAATTTTAATTAAAAATTCAACATGTTGAATGTTAAAACAAACGGATTGATTTGCTGTGCATGCTATGGGTATGTAAAGTGTACATTCATAGTGATGAATTTTAAATTGAAATGTATGATTTTTTTTTTTTATTTGGTTCATTTACAAAGTTCAAATTAAAACAAACATTTCATGAAAAACGATATCCAAAAATAGAGTTTATAGCTAATAAAAATAATTTTTATTTTATCACAAACGTAATTGTAATTCAAACTTCCCAATGTGGAATCAAATCTTAAAAATTAAATTTGACCCTTTCCGATTTCTAATTGATCTAAAACTGAGCATACATATGTGAATCAGAGAACATTACAATACTATAATATAAAACCAAAAATTTAGGGATCTATCTATTGGTCTCCGGTCTTCATATTTTATAAAATAAGCTAGTCCTAGAAAAATTCTTCAAGACTTCATTTTATGTTTAAACTTTTATTTTCCTTGGTCTGATTTTTTAAAAGAAGCGGGCAATCAAATATATTAATGTGCGTTTTTCTATTTTTATCCCTTCGATTTACTATACACATTATCATTCAATTAATTGCTCTTCCAACATATTTTCATAGTATATACGGTTTTTATTTTAACTATTATTTGTATAACCTTTTTCATAATAAAAATTCACAAAAAAGTCCTTTTTATTAGCTTTTTTACCTGCTAATATAATAAAAGATTGTATTTTAGAAAGTATTTTTTCTTAATAACATGTTTATTACCTGTATTTTCAGTTTAAACGATAAATAAGTTAGTTAAAAAATTACCCATCAAAAAAAAAAAAAAGGAAAATTTTAACACTATTTATAACTTGTATATTAGTTGTGACATCGCAAAATATTCGCGTGTTTGAAACTACTATAACTCAACCTACTATATAATATTAATATATTATAAAAGAAAAAAAGCTTTAAAATAATAAATTTAAGGGAAATTTATTGCAACTTTAATTATTTCAGTACAGCAGAAAAAAATTAAAAATAAAGAAATAAACATCGAAATGATATAAAACTCAATTTGTTCATAATTACTAACTTTTCTGTTTAGCAAAAATATAATATGAAATAAAACAAAATATAAATTTAAAACAGAAAGTATAATTATTATTATAACAAATATTATGGAAAAGTGTACATTATATGTACAAGGTGGTACTAACGTCTGAGGGTCGAACTAATCATTGGATAAACCATTCAAATCACACAAAAAAAGGTAATGAGTGTGTGATATGCTCTTCAACAATCTTTTAATCATCCAATTTGCGTGTTTAATAGCTCAAATGAAAGGTCTTCAGTCAGTGAGTACTCTTAGACCCAAAACGTAAAACGAACCCTCTGTTTTCATTAGAACTGAAGTTATTGACATACAAATATATCACAACATCGCGTTTTAGTACAACTTGAGAAAAAGTTACATGTAATCCAATGCTTGATGCTTTTAAATATACACGCAATTTTACATATACTTGCATATACAATACACTCATCTCATCTCATAGCAAAATTGCAACACATTTGGCTAAAGGAAAACGATGATGATCAGTTTGTATTTTTTGCTGTGAATTAGTTCTTAAAATTATAAAAAGTTAATCCCTCTTTGAATATTGAAAAAACTCTGTGTATTTATTATACCCTCATATAGTTGTTAGTTTTTAATGAGTTTAATGTTAATGAAGTAACAGCACTAAGGTGTGGTATGATGTTTTTGTATTAAAAAGGTGTTACGAGGGAAGAATGAATCTGTCTTCTTAATACAAGTAAAGTGTTCATATGAAACACATACAAACATATACTAATTATAAAAGAATGGGTGGATAATATGAAATACACGGGCTTAACGTACACCAAATAGAGGTGCTACGTTTTATACAAATATAGGATGTGAACCAAATAATTTCCTTTCCACACAAAATTGATATGAAGCATGTTTTTATTACAGAATAACTAAAAACAATAGTTTTATTAAGCATAAATTCCATTGCCTGATAAATATTATTTTACACATTTTTTGTAACCATACTCTCAAATGAAAGGGTCAGCGGAAACATACACAATTGACGACATGATGCTACGCAGCGTGACTGGTAAGACATGGCAAACGCTTGGCACAGTTCCCGAGACACAGATCTTCGCGCCACGCGTCGCACATATAGCAACAGATATACTTATTTAACAATGTATCAAAAAGCACAAAATGTCATGTATAATATTTGAATATTGGTCTAGTAAATAAAAGAATCATAAAAAAAAGCACAAAATAAAAATAGTTTGGTATTAATAAAAAAGCACAAATTTGACAATTATCAAATGAATACCAATATTCATAAGAAGCAAGAGAATTTCATATAAAAATGAAAAAAAAACGTTTACTACAATTATTTAAACTGTAAATTAGAATAAATTTAATACGGCTTCAAATTAAATTGGTATTATTTTAATTTTGTATAAATCTTATATTAAAAGTTACAGTTAATATTATGCTATATTAAAACACTTCTATGTAAAAAAACTTCTTTATAAATTAAATAATATTAATTTCAATGCTTTTCTATTAAAAATTTGTTTATTACCATTGTGGGATGCATTATTTTTACTATAATAATTAACACACCCTGTACTATCACAAGAGGTAGCAACAAATAAAATATATTTTAATAAATTTAAGGGAGTAACTAAGTCAGTTGTTACTAGTTGTTAATGTGGTTAAAACAAGATATGGAGAAGGCCTAAATGTATAGTTTGCACTATATACATAGCATGTATACATACATACCTCCCAATACCTTATACTATAATATCTAGTCCGCAATGCAGTGATGGTCACTTCTAATAACAACTTACATAATATGTCTTCAACCGATTACATAAACGTATGTTATTTACAAGAAACACATAATTTCTTTCTATCCCCCTAATTTATTTTAAGCTATGTCTTAACAATCGCTATCAAAATGCAAAACTTTTTCTCGCAATGACTTCAATTATATTACCCTACGACGTTACACAATATATTTATGTAACACGCTACTTTGAAACTGTATAAAGATTGAAAATATATAAAACCAGTTTAAAATGAAAATTTATTGACAGCCAAACTCTCATCAAAGAATCAAAGAATAAAATAAATTGATAACAAAATAGAAGAAAAATATTGATGCCTCCTCACCTGTTAAATACTTTATTCAAGATAATGTTTCGATTATCAAAAGGCCTAAAAGTATTTTCTTCGAAATATTTCTACAGTTTGTCAGTTTCGATGTGAAAAATAATAATTTAATATCGTGAAATCAGACATATTTGAAAATCCGTTGAAAAAGAATTTTGAAAGTTTACTTTATGAATTTTATTATCAAGCACGAAAATAATTCATTTACTGAATCCCCATTTTTCAGTGTAATTAACAAAGCACACTACACAAATTATGAACCTGACATTGAGTGATGTTACGAGAAACAGCTAGTATTTTATACAAAATAATACAGCCTCATAAAAAGCTGACTGTTCTGAAACACTTTTTTGAAACTGTATAGTCTCGTTTTTACATCAGGAATATGTATTTATTTCAGTTTCTATGCTCTTTCAACCCCATAGTTGTTATCATTAAAAAAACGTTTATAGCATTCAATGAATGATATGAAGTATTTTATTTATACTAATAATTATTACCCATGTCAATCAAATGCATGAATATTAGCATGTTATGTTGGTAGGTTATTATTATTGTATACTTAGAATTGGATATATAGATTTCAAGTCTAAAATATAACCCACTACGCATAGGATAGTCTCGAAGAAGGAAAATTACTATCTTAGTTTTTAACAGACATGTAATACTTATGATTCTAATTATACAATATTCTTATATGCTATTATATATGATGTATATGTATTTATGTTTATCTACATTTATCTCAGATGAAATCAGTTTGCAATTCCATTTTAATAGATTGTATATCGTTCTTCTCAGAGAGCAGTATAAGTTACAAAAACTCGGATTAGTAAATCCAAAAATCCCCGCTTGAGCTCCCCTACCACAAACAGTATCTGCGTGTATACAATTAAGACATCATTCTGAAACACCCATAGCGTGCTTGGAAACGATTAAAACTCGAGACTTACTCAATAACCAAGAATCCCATCTTGTATGTAATAATATTTATGGAATAAAATATTTTTAAAAAACCTTTTACATAAACTATAATTTTCGCAGAATTTTTGTCGAAATTTCTTTCATTTCAAAAGAATTCGTCGTAAGTTGAAGAGTCTCATAATATGAATGAAGAGTCTCATAATTGGCTAAATAGTGTTGATGTCCACAATCATATCACATGATTTAGAAATATCTAAATTTTGTTATATGGCTGCATTATTATTTTCTAAAAACTGGGTCGCTTTTTCATTTTTTGAAATCTTTAAAATTAAAATTATTCTATCAAACTTAAAAGTAACAGGTACCCATTTTTTTGATTCTTACTGGAAGATCATTCAATACTGAAAATTGCGAAAAGGAGTAAGTTTGAAGTTGTTGCGCAAAGAACATTCTGTTCTGTCACATGTTGAACAAAATGATTTTTGCATTTCTTACTCATTTCAATCACAACAAATGTCATTTTCATCATTTCAAGCTTGTGATAGCAATCAAAAATTTTAGGTGCTCCGAAAAAAATTTACACTTCTCAGAATTGCCGTAAAGGAAAGACTTGTTACACTAATCACAAGTAAATAACTAATTTTTTATTGGTTTTTATAAATAATATTAAAGCTTATGAGCACACATTCTAACTCTATCAAGGATATTTTTTTATTAAATGATTTTCCAACAATGATTAAGAAAAATGATACATACCATACCGTTTCGATGAGAGTGTTAATGGATCGATTTTTTTTTTTCGGAGCGGATCGATAGATACAAATTTGTAGTACCTATATTTTTATTCTCTTATATGCACTAATATGAAATAAAAACCCCAAGGATACAAAATTTTATGAGAGAACAAACGACATTAAATGCATAGATTTTGAATGTTGACTACCATTAAATTAATTTTTATAAAAACTACCCTTAAGCTACAATTTACTGTTTTTGACACACATCATATGTATTGTATGTATACATTACATACGTGGAAAATTTTTTAAATTTTATATATGCAAAAATTCAGTAAATCTGTAATTATTCTACGGGGCTTACATCCCTTCACACCACTTAGCAAACACAAATTAATATTTGCTTTTTTAATCAATGAACAAAATTGTTCATTTCGTACTTTTACAAAAATTACAATTTTTAAATTTTTTTGGAAGACTCAAGGAACAATCAGTGGGTGATCCAGGTTTTCTAAAAAAAATGTTGGAAACAATTGTCCTGTTCAAAAGTTACACGCGTATTCGCTTCAAAAACTTGCCAAATTTTTTAACATAAACTCTTTATAGGAAATTTCAGAATATATTAATTTAAGTTTTAAGATTGTAACGATTAGAAATATTAAAGGCTCTAAAAAGTTTTATTTAGATTAGTCATTGATTCACTCCCTTATACTAAGTCACTATCCGTTTAAAGAACACTTTCGTGTCAACATTGTACATTAGTACCGAAAGTCAGCAATAAATAACAGGTCTTTGTTCACAATTCCAAACACTTACTATGATTCAAAATATAAATAAGTTTGATGAATTTCAATTTTAAATATTTTGATAATTGCTTGAACATTTTTCGAATTTTAAAAGCTAAGAATTATTTACAAAAAAAATTGCATTCTACATGAAATTCTACATTACTAGAAAAAAAATTTTTAATTTTAGTATAATTTTTAATCAATGAAACATTTTAAAATTCAATTTATATTTACATAAGTCTCAAATTGTAAAAAGAAAATGCATATTGCATTTGAAATGAGCCACAAAGTGGCAAAATGGTCACAAATTTGCGTTTAAACATATTGTTATACTTAATATATATATATATATATATATATATATATATATATATATATATATATATATATATATATATATATATATATATATATATATATATATATATATATCATAATCTATATATATAATCTCACTCGATATTCAATATGGAACTATTATTGGGATTACTGACATTAATCTTTTTTGACGTTCGATTATGATATATTGGTTGATCATTATACTGTTTATAATGCCCATGTTCAGATAAGCTCAAATGTATGAAATATTCACCCAATGCCTTTATTCCATTAAATGAATCGGCGACAGTTGATAATATTTTATGTTCAGGTATTTCAAATCCAGTAATGCCACCGGGTGGTAATTCCCAGGTATAGGAATATTTTGTTCCTATCACACCTTTAAACCAATCGTCACTTCCACCTGGTGCTGCATACAAAACATTATTCGAACTACCATATACATACGGGATATTAAGAGCACTTGTGATTGCTTCGGCAAGTGAGTTTAGTTCTGCATAATCCGAGGGTAATTTTGACGTATATCCCCATGGGTATAATAACAATGGACCATACGCATGTACCGTTAGGTACACTAATATATCTTTACCTAGGAAGTAGCCTAAATCGCGTAATGCTTTTGTTTCCAATTCTGAAAAAGCTTCATCACCAGAATAGTCACTATCACATTGATGTCGGTCATTTAACTGCCAATAGAAGTTCCAATTACGATTTAGGTCAGTACCAAGACACTCGGTATTTTTATTTGGTGCTCGATTTTTTCGCCATAATCGATCCTATAAGCAACAAATTGTATTCAGCGTTCTGTGAATCGGCTGTAATGATTATATTACCAACAGAATTATTAATTATATTAACTTATTAGTTTTACTTACATGTGTTCGGCTATATTCATATCCATCTGGATTCAATAATGGCATTATCAACCATTCAAAATTATCCAATAGCGGACCATGATCATAACTTCTTTCCACAAGTCTATGAATGATGTATAGAGCAAATGCGGGTGCAATCCACTCACGTGCATGTATTCCAGCATCAATTAATATTATCGGTTTTTTATAGTTACCTTTTTTATTAGTTATTCTTGCGACAGTAATATCACGCCCTTCATATGTGTTACCAATTGAAAATAAATCCAATAATTGTGGATATTTTATGGACAGTCTTGCTAAATATGATTGTATCTAAAAATTGTTCAAGTTTAATATTATAAAAAACTGTACGTCTTTAAACGCGTAGCTAAGGGTGGTCTAGATGTGCTAAGTACGTTGCCGGTGGTTTAGAATATACATTTTTATAGAATGTAAGCATGTTCAGTATAATTGGATGATTAGTCTCCTACATACTGCTTGAAATATGTCAAATATTCACCTCCAGGTATGATTTTAGACGATATCTGAAAAACTGTACCTCTTATCGTAAAATTAATATAATCGATAAAACTTCGTTTATAAGATAATTTTGACCAATGAATTTCAAACGTAATATATTTTTCTCAATAAGTAATATAAATTTGGAGACATCGTCTAAAATCATATCTAGAGGTGAATATTTAAGATATTAAGAAAAATGTGCAAAAATGAGAAATTGTATTTGTAGTCCGAAATTTCAAACTTATTTCAAACTATTTCCAATTACGTAAAAACATTCTGAAATGGTGATGATTTTAACAATACTTTCACAAGGGCGTTAAAGTCCTAGCTTCGATACATTCAACGGATGCCAGTTTGATTTTTATAAAGATAGTATATGAAGATATTTTTTTACTGAAAATTGTATTATAAATTTTCAAATCCTCAGGTTTAAAGTTCTATTATTCCGAAAATACTATGTGTGATTGTTTTTAGAGGGTTCTGAAGAGAAAAGATTTAGACCATTCTACCTTCTTAATAATTAAAGCGAGGGTAAGCACATGTTTAAGATTTTAGAGAAACACTCGAATGGAAATTTAGAAAATCGAAATCGAAAAGTTGAAACACAGGTGAAACTCACATTTTCATATGATTCATATTGCTGAAATGAAATATATCCTAGAGTTATTCTAGAATAAGAACGTTCCTTTAATACTGTTTCAGAATAAGAAGAAGATTGCACACCAACTCGCCTTGAAATCCTGAAATTGATATTTTTTTTTATATTAATTCAGATTCATAGCTTAAGTGGGCATTTGTAAATTTGTTTCAAGTTTTGATTCTGTTCAAGTCTTCCAAATGTTGTATAAAAAATGAAGCAACTACATTTTATATTTAGGCGTAAAACATTTAAATCTTTTGCAATAATTAGAACATTTTACATATCTATAGTATATGATTTTTTTTTTATCTAAAGCTTCGTTTTCCTGATTTTGAAAAATAAAATTTATACTTAAAACAACAAATAGCGAAAATATATTTTACACGTTATTTAGTACAATAACTAAAAAAAAATACCATTATAAGGTCAATAATTCAATCGATGTTCGTTGATTTGAAATTAAATTTTAATTTTAATCATATATCCATCCTCAATGAGTAAAATACGTGAAACAATATTTAAATAAGTAATTTATTATTCCAAATTTATGAAAATTATTTACTAAAGTATTTATTTCGTAAATATGAGCAAAAATGTTTACCTATTCATATTTCTGATAAAATACTTACTGTCCAAGATCCTGTACCGCAATAGAACATGATAGATTTGTATTAAAACAAATGTCATTGATTAAGGGTTGAGTTTCCGGGGCAATCATATATTCAGGAGCAAACAACTGGCGATATGCTTTAAATGCATCTACCCCGGGTAAATCAATTATTTCTTTAACAATTTCATCTTGAATTTCATCTTTTGGTTGAAAAACATAAATTTTGTAGCTGAAATGAAATGAAAATATCTATAAAGCAATATGTTATTGTCCCGATACTATCTAGGAAATCTTGTTTGTTTTTTTTTTTTTTTACTTTATGGGCTTATTTATAACTAAATTTTATTATTAAATTATTTCAAAATGACTATAAAAATATATTGTGTAATTCAATTGTTTAGTTTCGAAATTTAATTGATATTTTTATTATATTATTATTTTCACGCCCTGTTATGAATTTTGATGGAAACAAAAATATAACTAAATTACCAAATATTTATTTTATATCAAGATTAAACAAATATTTGTTATCTAGAAGTAACTAATTGAAATTAAGCAAAAACGAAAGATATTTTCTCAAGAAAAAGAATTATTCGTTTATAAACTATATTGTATCTCAAGGAAAGAGGTTTTCGATCATTTTGTTTTCATAAAATAATGCAAAGTAGTTCAATTTCATTCGCCTACCCGCCTATTTACTATATCTTAAGCCCGGAAAAAAAAAAGATGCTGCGATTCAATTAAGAAAAAAGATTTTGAAAAACAACTTATATTTGAGTTTTTCATAAACTACTTAAATTCCTCTCAAATTTAGCTTAAAATATATTAATTATCACTTCCTTTATTACATTTCATATACAAATGCCTTTTTTTGTATTTTAACAATGTTAATAATTAGTTACTGTTATCTGTTAATTGTTACTTTCACTCATGTAAAATTATGATAAATTAACAACATTATAGGAAAATATTAAATAATAAAAGGTATACTATATCATTTTATTACTTCATATTTCCTAAAGTTTTTAATAAATTTTAAATTTATGTATTTAATTAATAAATCAATAAAAACCAATTTTGGAAACTATTTTAAACGGTTTACCATTAATATATCTGTTTCACAGTGATATTAAAATCAAATGTCCAAACACCTCAATATGGTTTAACAAAATACGTGTGTTCATTAAACTTACCCTGAATAATCTTTTAATGATTTGACCATAATTAACAATTCCAATGAAAAGAATAACAATTGATAGAAGTTTATTATGGATAAATTCACTAATTTCATTTTTACTGCGATAAATAATACTGAAGAACTACTTGGAAATATTTTCTTAAAAACTTACTACACCCAAACAAGAAAGAACATAATTCAGAAAAATATTAAATATCAAATGTAGGTATTTATTAGTTTTAAAGTTTATTTTCTACTGATTAGAAAACGAAATAAAATATTTCTGAATCATTTTTATGACACAAATTTTATGTATTTGCGGGGAGGAACAACGAACGTATCAAACTTTTATTTTCATACACAAAAATAATTTGTAAACAAATATACCTTTGTATTCAAATTTGCATACTAAAATTGATAAAATATTCTATTTTCATGAAAAGTTGCAGTTTAAATTCACTCTTGCTAAATAAAATTGAATATTGAATATTAAAATAATAAATATGATAATAAGATCATATTTCTATCCCAAGAATCCAGCAACAAAGAAATCAATTAGGACAAACCCATAGAAAAGGAAAAAATTTAAAGAAAGAAGGCGAACAATTTCTTTGACGAAATAAGTGTATGATAAAAAATATTATTCTTTATTATTATTATTTTGTTATTATTATAATTTTTATTTTCATTTATTTATTTATTTTTTTTTTTTTTTTTTTGGTAGCTAAGCTTATACTGTGATAATTTTAATATTGAAAAATATATTCCAGTAATAGATACTACGGTCGCCCACGCTTCAGCAAGTTTATGCACGCAAGTTTTTCTTCTTTTCATGTCTACTTTAGACTTTTTTATTTTTGTGTTCAAAAAAAATACAAATCGTAATTTATGATCCTTTTAAAAAAGAACAAGTATTGAGTATGTATATTAGTTGCAACATTAAGAAGGCAACGATAAGAACAAAATTCAATTATTAAAAATGGTTACGAAATTAAAGTTATAGATCTAAATACTGAAGGCTTATATAATCTGTAGCGACAAATGTTTTAAAAATCATGGATATGTAATTCTAATTTTATCATTCTTTATATGAACGGCCTAGTTTATGAATAACACAATTATTTTCGGAAGAATGAGCATAAGATGGGGAAAAAATTTGGTTGATATAAATATAGAATTTTACATATCATTTTATTAATTTTATATTGATTATTATTTATTTTATTTTAAACAAAGTTGTATTTACAATCAAGGGCGTATAGTCATAGCAATGGAGTATCTACTAAGACAATTCGAAATTATTTCAGAAAATTGGTGGTATTTTTTTTGTCACTAGATGGTCCTGATTTTGGAACGATACTAATAGTTTAGAATTACGTGCTCACTTATATTAAAAATAAAATAAACAGTATTTATTAAAATAAAAAGAAAATAAAATTTCAATAAGAATGATAAGAAATATATTGATATTACAATTTGTAAATGTTTAAACTAACCAATAGCATGGTATCAATGCGATCCGAATGCCATCTTCCGATAAAATATGAATAAATCAATTGACATATATAAAATTATTATAAATACATATACTGTTTATGCTCCTTTTTTTGTATGTAACTTTTCTTACTATTATTCGAATTTGAATGGAAAAAAAAAGGAATATAAATTTTAATGTACGAGGTAGTATAATAAACTAATGTATTTGCACTTTTTGCTTCATCTGAAAACTACTTCAACACTTGAGACGTATTTTTTCTTTACATATTCTGCAAGATATCTCACTCCTCGAAAAACATTACTTACAATCTCTTTTATTTTTTTTGACGGTAGATCAAAACCGACAAAAACACGGTCTACGTAGCTTGAATTTCCAGGCGACAGCTCAATTGCATAAACAAGGTCAACATTCAAAACTCCTTTAAACCAATCGAGGCTACTTCCGTATGCGTTATAAATCAACTGCGCTGGAGTACCCGAAATATAATTAGGTCCCATCAATTTGCCAAATTTTTCAGCAACTGTTTTCAATTCTTCATAATTATTAGGATATTCCAAATACGTATAACTCCAAGGGTACAATATTAATTCACCATAACTATGAAATGATAAATATAATTTTAACCGATCATTAATATTTTCAACAAACTTCGAATATACTTTTAATTCGCTTTCTGAAAAATTATGATTTCCAGAAAAACTATCACCGCAAAATATTGAACGTTTCCATTTATAACCATAGTTTCGATTTAAATCAACTCCAATACATCCACTTGAAACTTTAGACCGTGTTTTTCGCCAAAATCGATCCTAAAATTTTAAATTAATTTTTCTTTGAAGCTAACTGTATCGGTACCTTGATTTTAAAAAAGCTCTTTAACAACTTTGAACCAGATTTTGAGCTGTTTTAACAACTGCTGTGTTTGAAGAAGGCGAAAAGAACTGTCAGATTTTGAATGGTTTATTGATGTGTCCCGACTACTCTTATTTTGGCGATCACGTCTTAAACAGCGGAATGTGTGCCTTGCGCACAGTATAAAGCGAAATGCGTTTTATGATTTTAAGAAATTATGCTTTTAAATAGAGAAACATTACCTTTCTAAATGTGTAATCATAGCCGTCAGGATTTATTGTTGGTATTAAATACCAATCAATATTTTCAATTAGCAATTTATTTTTATCGATTTCTACTAATTGATGAATAATATACAATACTTGTGCAGGTGAAATCCACTCACGTGCGTGTACTCCTCCTTCGATTAATATTGCAGGTTTTGTTGTTGTTTCAAATTCAGACGAAATATGTATAATATTCAGGTCACGACCTTCGAATGATTTTCCAATATTTATAATCCGAGTTATGTTTGGATATTGAATATTCAAGTATTCAAGATAATCGTGAATCTAAAAAAATCAAAACTAAAGATTTCCAATATATTTTAAATAGCATATTTAATATATCTATTGACATAGCTTGTTCTTAGTGAATTGACCACGAATTCCTGAACTCTTTATAATTGAGATATTAAATTATACACAATACATCAATGAAAAATACACAGTATAATTTTTATGTGTTGGGGATATTAGATCGAGTTCTATCACGGGTGAGTTTTCAAATACAGGGCTTGCAATGCCTTAGTTAATTATAATTTAACGCGGTAAATTTTAATGATATTCGTGAAATTATTGATAATTTTATATTCGAGTCCAGTTTTCTTCTATTTGGAGCTGCTTGAACTTAAAGCTAAAAAAATTCCATCCTAAAACCCCAATAGAAAGTTTAAAAACCTTAAACTGCGGTCTCCCTATTAATGCGCACAATTATATTCTGTCATTAACGGTATGAAGAATAAAAAACGTAGATTTAATTAATTCTGTTAAATAGGTTTAGTTTATAGATCTTTACAAAAGGTACAGAAGTCAGTGTATCAGGAAGTCTAGAAATCTTGAAATCTTTTAACCCATAATAAACAGAAAAAAACGGTAAATTTTGTGATCATTATGAATTTTTATTTTCAGTCTTTAACTTTATAAATTCTTCAGGGATAGTTTTAGCTCTGCATATACTCAAGATAACACAAATGAATAATAAAATTATAAATTTTTTTCAAAAATACTACCTCTGAATACTTATAATATTTTTCAATATTATAATTTCTCTCATAATTTGTTGGAATAATATTCTTTTGATGTCTTCTCTCTTGACTAATTAACCTTTATTTGTAAAAATAGAATCTTTTTTAGAAATTATTTCTTATGTTTAAAACAAAATTGGAATAATACCTACCTCTGAACATTATCATATGTAATGTTATATGTTAATTTTTTTGAATTTAATTTCGTAATAAATTCGTTTTGCATATTTGGTGATACCAAAATGTCAGTGGGTCTCCCTATCATTCTGGCCGAGCTCCAAACATCCACATTCGGATTTTGTGTAATTGTATTAATCATCTCCAAATCATTATTATTTTCAGGGAATATTGAAAATAATTTATACCTAAAATAAACAAAAAATTTAAATAACAAATAAAATAAAAAAATAAAAATAACTAGAGTAAATAAAGAAAATAATTTTCGCTTAAATCATTGAAGATTTATATCGGGGATGGTTTTCAACGCTGTAAAGAAAAGTGAGAGTAATTTAATTGGCTAAATTGTTCTAAAAGATACTACAAGATTGAATATTAATATTTATAATATATTCAATTCATTTACTGAACGTGAATGATTCTTGCCCAAAATTTTTTTTGGTAAAAACATTCCATCTTTCATTTTTATATTTATTAATTAAAAAATATTATGAATTTGAATGTCATTTGAATGTTTGCATGCTAGCTAGTAACACGTAGGAAAAAGAGCCTAAATGAGTTTTTCTCATGCGGAAATCAGGCAGGCTTCAGATTTGTCATGAAAACTTACTGGTTATCGAAGAAATATTATTTTAAAAAAATAAACAATTCTGAATATAAAATCAAATTATCATTTTTATATAAGCAATTTTTTCCAGGAAAAACTCTTCAACAAGCGCTAGGTTTTCATAATGGAAGCATCTTTTGAGTAATTTGTATTGAAAATTGAAAGAAATACAATGTGTATTACATGTTATTTAAGTCAACAGTGCACTCCTTTATATCAAGGCAACAAATGTACATAAACCGCCTTAATTCGTACTTTAATCAAGTACAATATGGTACATATGAAGAAAGTGTAGACATCTTTGTAAGTTGCATAATCATTATATCTAACAATAGCCACAATCGGTTAGCGTAGTAATATGAAATTTTTATAGCTGCGATGCGCACTTTTTCCTCGTTTGATATTCTTAATGCTTCTAATCGCGATGGATGAACACAAAAATCTTTGAAATGATCACTCACCCTTCATAACTTTTAAGTTTAGCATTCACTGATTTCGCTAATAAATACATTAGTATTAGAAATATCGATATATAAGAATTAGGCATAGTAATAACAAACTTATATATTTAATGTAATTGTTTACATATAACAGATATTCCAACAGTCACTCAGTAGATGTATGAAAACAATTATACAAAATGAATTGTTTCTATGTTTATCTTATGCACATTTCGTAAGAAAACTGCTTGCCTATTCAAGGGTATTAATTAACAATTTAAATTAATCAAACCGATCAAGTATTTCTGTCTGTTAAATCAAGGGTTCAGTAATTTTTGTGATTCAAAATAGTTATCTTCTGAGTCATGAGACGTATGAGGTATGAATACGAAATCCCATCGAAAATCAAAATTATGAGCATATCTAAATTTTTATATTCTGTAGAGACATTCTGTAATGATTCTGTTCGAGAATGGGTTTAGACTGTAGTATCAATTTCGATAATTAGGGTTCTACTACAGCACCATGGATTACAGTATAAGAATTGCACCAACATCATAATCTATGGTGGTGTGTTTTTCCTTTACTTTTTAGATAAGGGAATACCTGCGTGAATCATAAATCTAACATTTTGAAAAGTGTAATACTAAAGACATCGGTATTAAATTTTAAATCAGCCTTTGTACTTTAGAGCAAATTTGAGACGTGAACATTATTAATTTTTCTAAAAGTCAGATGGGTATGCTTTAATATATCCGCATGGTAAATTATGAGTTACGGTGTTTTCGAAATCACATCCTTTAACCAAGTTTCAAACTTTAGTAACTCTATTGTATGGTTTATGTATAGATGAAGCCGTTTGCTATTTTACACCAACGAGTATTCGATCCAAATTTGGAATAAACGCTGAACTTTGCAATCCAGATATTTAGATACAAAAATTTTTATAAAAAATTTATGATCAAAAATAATAATTGGAATAAAATGTTATTTTTGGTTATTTTATGTTCATAAATACTATAAAATATTATATTATTGATAAATATAAAATGATATTTACATAAAAAGATTTTCGAAGAATAAATATTTTGGAGATTTTGGTTTAAAATCCTAAATATATGAAAATCTTTTCTGAACAAAAAAAAAATCAATTTGTTCTGAAACCACAACTATACAATTAGCAAATTTATTAATTTAATCCTATATACACGTAATTAAAATTTAGCCTTCAATTTCTTACTTACTGTATTTGTATGATTATTAAATTAAAAGTATAGTTTTACTTACCGTATTATGTAATGATATTTTTATTATAATCAACAATATACATACCTTAAATACTTCCTGACTATATTGGAAGGGTCGAATGGATACGATATCAACTGTGGCAATAGATGGCAATGTTTTTTTGTAACTAGGTAAATGAGTCATTTGAGAATCAGGAAAGAAAAGCCAAGAATTGGGATAATTCTGATTCGCAAAGGTAGCAAATATAGATAATACCATCGTTTAGAATCTAAGATGCATGTAATATAGTAATCTACAATTGAAAAAAATTAAATAAGCATATATACAAAATTTTTCAAGCGTATATACACAAAATTTTTCAAGCTGAAAAATGTTCCATCCGATTTGAGTCCTTTATTTAATTGTAAACAATTTATAAATTTTTTATATGCTTGGCAATTGTTATACATTAAACCACATAAATTTCCCTATTCTACAAACTTTACGAAAAAATAAAAAAAAACCCCTTCCTTAGGATATTAGTCATCCCTTGGATGGTTCCTCTACAGACCAAGTGTGGTCTTATGAGATATTTTTTTTAATTCAACTGACCTTCACTAAATGGATAACATAAAAAAAAATTGAACCATCGAACATTTGCGTTTTTTTTTATAAGGCATGTCAATAACTGTTATTTCTACTAAGAAATATCCACCAATAATAGACTATTCAGGAATGGGTGGGTATAATATAGCAAAGAAACACCAACTCAAAAAAACATACATACTAGAAGATTTAAGCTTTTGAAAAAAATGAATAAACATTTAAATGAACAAAGAGATGCTTAAAATCTAAGTGAAATTCAATTAGCTATCCTCGTTTAAAATAATTTTATTACGGAAAGTCACATTTATAAAAAAAAAAAATTAATTTAATCTTACAAAACGAATATTATGTAAATAATTGTTTTTAAATTAATTATTTGCAAATTTTTCGTCAATATATCCAGCAAATACTTTGACCATTTTAAATGTATCTTCGACAACTTCTTCAATTCGACTTGGTGGTAAATCAAAACCAGCTGAACCACCACCAGGCAATTCAATTGTATATGACATATTTACACCAGCTACTCCTTTAAACCAATCATCACTGCCGCCAGCTGCAGCGTATAAAACGTTGGTAGAACTTCCTACTGTGTATTTATATCCTGAAACTGCATTCGCACTACGACCAAGTGCATCTAACTCATCAACGTCATCGGGTAAGTCACTTGTCCAACCCCATGGATACAAAATATATTGACCATAACTATGGAATGTTAAATATAATTTGATATTTTTCTTAATACTCAAGGCGAAGTTTGACAATGCAACAGTTTCGGGTTCTGAAAATGGTTTGCTACCCGCAAATGTCTCGGAGCATGGTTGTGTACTTGCACCAACTTCTAGCCAATGGAAATCAAAATTTCGATTACCATCTGTTCCTTGACAATTACCGGAATTGGGTGATCGAGTTTTTCTCCAAAATCGACTCTGTAAATAAAAAAATTTAAAAAAAATATAAAAAAATTCTACAATAATAGCATACTCCACAATAAAAAAATTTTATTTGAGTAAATAATTAGTAATTTAACAAGTTGAGTAAACAATTATGAATAGTAGTGAGTTTTTTAAGGGTAACACACGGTTTATCTCGATTTTTGGTAAAACTAAACTTCCTATGGAAAAAAATGTAGGTAATACAAAGATTTAAAACTTTTATATATACACTTTTTTCACATAAATTAGGGTGTTTTTTCGATATTCGATATTGAAAAATCAATATCTTAAAACAAATAAATACCGGTTTATTTGGAACATAAACAGGTAAATTTTTCCAAATTTCGTGGAAAACAATTTTGTTTTTTTTTTTTTTTTGTAAAAGACTTGGTTTTTCAGTTTTTCAATAAATTTTGAGCTTGTATAAAAAAGTATAAATACAAAAGTTGGATATCTTTTTATTACCTACAACTTAGCTATTTAACTATTTTCCTTAATACTTGTAGTTTTTCCGGAAATCAAGATAAACCGTATTTTACCCTTAAAAACTCACTCCTGTCCATTTCCCGCCTCAGATCACTCGTAATTTATTTTTCCCTTCATTTTTATTATATTCTCTTCCGTTTCCAATGGCTTTCATTTTACTATAATTTTTTTTTCAAAAGTTATCTACCCTGGTCTTAATGGGACCATAAAAAATTGATTATAAAACTGTATACATACGATAGCTTATAAAATAAAAGATGGTCACCAAAAATGGATGGGTGCCTTGATATTTAATGTAGCATATAACATTCATTTAAAATAGTTACAAATATTATAAGTGTAGCATAATTTTGATGTACAAATTACAAAAAACCTGTTGTTTTTTTAGGGTGTTTTTAGAAAATGTGAATTTTAATAGCATATTTTTAGGCTCATTCACGAATTTGTTTCAAAAAAATATCAATTAATATTACCATTTACATTTTAAGATAATTCAAAAATTTCTTACAACTACACTACATGTATATAAGAGTTGTTCGTTTTGAAGAAAAAATAATTTTTTTATTTTTGAATTTTTCTTCAATCTCCTCGTATGATTCAAAATATTGACATGCTTTTACGAGCTTAAAATCACTTTTGAATCAAAATTTTTTAAAAAAACTTCACTTTTGAACTTAAATAGTGTTTTGAGTTTGATAATATGTATGGGAGGAAGGAGTAATTCAAATTTATTTGTACAAGCATTACATTTTACTAAGCATAGCTGGTACAAGCTAAAATTAGACAGTTCATACAAGAGATATAGAAATGTATACGTAGGTATATGGGGTACGTATATACTGACAGCTACTCTTACCTTACTGTCATTTCTTCCATTTCTGTTTGTATCAAATATACCACAGATTACATTAGTTAAGATTATAATCTATCTCTTAGTATGTACCGATAGATTATAAACTAACAAACCTAAGTATGTCATCTATTATTTACCTACTCAAAAATATAAAAATTACAAAAACTGTATGCTACCTGTGTATGTGTGTGTTCATATCCATCCGGGTTGATTACAGGAAGTATATACCAATCAATATTATCAGTAAGTTCTGAGTTTTCACCATTATTTTCAACTAATTGATTTATAATGTATAAAACTTGAGCTGGTGCAATCCATTCGCGTGCATGTATCCCTCCATCAACAAAGATAACTGGTTTATTACCGTTACCTCCAGATGATATTTTCAATACTTCTAAGTCACGTCCCTCGTAACTTTTACCAATATTTATTATTTGTACCAGTTTTGGATACACTTTTGTTAGATTTCTTAAATAAGCGGTTATCTATAATTTATGAATAAAGAAGAATCAAGTAATTTCTATTTATAAGTAATCCAATTTATTTGTTTAATTACCGTATCAAATCGTTCATATTGCTTAAATGAGATTATTCCATTTTCACTGGAAGAAATTCGCATAGTTGCTGCTTGTTCATTCCTTTCATTTATTACGGTTCTGAAGTTAAATTGAAATAAGTTTAAAACAATTATGTATCTTATAAAACTTAATACTTTTAGTTTAAAAAATTATCATGTGAATAGTTTAATTCTAAAGAAATTAGGCTTTATGAATAATTTTTTTAGAAATAATTATAAAGATCATGTTTTAGTTTTATAACAATACAATTTTTACTTTTATTTTTTTCGTTATAATTAAAAAGTTATATTAAATTTAAAAAATTTTTAAATTCAGTAAAGAGCATAACCCAATAGTTTCCGGAAGTTTAACAATTTTAAGTATATAAGTAAATGTGTCAAAGATTAAAGCATCCTTAAAATTTGTTTATATCATTTTTAGCGATGTCTTAATAGCATAAAATCGAACGCCTTTGTACTGCAGATTAGAACTTACTCCCTCGCACTTATGTCATTACCCAATTCGTGTCAGGTATGAATTATAAAAAGTCAACAAATTTTTATTTTGAAAACGCTTAAATCAACTAAACTATACCTACTCAAGATTTCCAACATGCTCTTAGAAATAATGTAAACTGCACAAATTACTGGCATGTGTATACGTATTGTAAAAACTGAAATTGTATGTCAAAAACCTAATAATGAACGTATTTCATAAAAAATCATACTCTTAATGATATTTTTATGCATAGAAATAAATTCAAAATATGAATTACCTTTGAACATCGTGAATTAAAATTTGATAAGGTAAATTATTCAACTTTAATAAAGATCTCAATTCATTTTGTACAGTAGGTGGAACCATAAACACTGTTGGTTGTCCAATTAATTTAGATGATGACCATACATCCACTTGTGGATGTTTAATTATTGCTTGAATTATATTTAAATCATCTTCATTCTTTGGTAATATTTGAAATACTTTGTATCTAAAATTTAAACATGAGAACAAATTTATTCATACATAATTCTTTAATTTTTAAGATTGTACGATTATAGTCAAAAATAGTATGTTTATTAATTTATGCTTAAAAAACATCTTGAACTTAAATTTTATGTTTTAAAATATGATCATAATTTAATATACGATACTTTGAAGAAAAATAATATGTTGAATTGTAGTGAAATTTATTTAACTAAGGACTCTTCGAAATATTTGAAATTGACGAATTCATTTTAAAATTATTCGGTGTGACTTTGCACATACGGTATTAGATGAAAAATGATTATTCTGTCTTTTAATAATATTAATTCTACATGGAAAATTGATTGTACATATCAATGAATTATAAATAACTTTTATAAATTTATACATAATTAAACTTTGAATATCATAGCAATTAATGACTTTTTATAAAACAATGAAAACAATTTTATTTAGTTATCCACTTTTATTGTTAATCGCAAACATACTTTTATTATTATTTATATACATGATAAACACTGACAGCCGAGGCTGCAAGGCTATAGTGCCGGCATTGCATATAGCACACTTGAATTGGCCAAAAAGGAGCAAGTTTCGAATACAGCTAAAAACCTAGTGGGACTTTTGCGCTACACTATGCGAAAAAATAAAAGAAGCTGTTTATGGAATTATTATAGTAAATTTAGTATTTAGATACCACTTTTACTTTACAATGAATATTTTACATGTACAAAAGCTAAAAAATGTCTTAAAAAACGTTAGTTATTTTTGACAGTTTGCCATTTTAGAGATTAAATATGTCCTTTGGGTAAAAAATAATATGAAATAATGGTTTGGAATAGAAAATTTTCAATAAGAATGCATCTTAATAAATGGGAAATACTTAAAAATACACCACTAGAGTGCGATTAAAATGAAAAATGCAAAGCAATCGAATTTCAACGCACGAAACAACCCAAATTATGCTTACAGGCAAATTGATTCGGAACTAATTTTTCTACAAAAAGTTTGCTAAAAGAATTAAAATAGTGGAACGTTTTCTTGAAAAATTAAGAAAAGCGTCAGGTCAGTTAGCTTGCAGGAAAGAACAATATTACTTCTAATTCCAGTGAACTATTACAAAAGAAACTGTAGAGTTTTGTATTAAAAATTTTTCTGTTGATAATCATTTTTTTATCAATAGTGAAAAGAAATTTACATGAGGTCAGTTTAAAGCTATTCCTATCGAACAAAACAATAATTATGACAATCAATTAGATTATTTCGAAGAAATCCTTATACAAATAGAAAAATTAATGTTATATCTACTATAGCGAGACACAAGTCTTATGTTATGTTTTTTACGTGATCAAGTGAATAGAATAACTGGCACTGTAAATTATTAAAATTCATTGAATTTTAGCTGGAATTGTAACGATCTAAACAACATATAAAAAAATGTTTCGAACGAAAGTTGTTTCATTTTAAGAAACAACAAATTTTATTTTTCAAATATATTCTACTATCTCTGATGACTTAACGATGAATCCATGGCCCATAGGACCCCATCGAACAATTTTTATAGCTCTCTTTATCAAAATAACCTTTTAGGTCTAGATCAATATTTCATCAGATTGTTATCTCTTATCGTT
Source organism: Chrysopa pallens (assembly GCA_020423425.1). Classification (NCBI taxonomy): domain Eukaryota; kingdom Metazoa; phylum Arthropoda; class Insecta; order Neuroptera; family Chrysopidae; genus Chrysopa; species Chrysopa pallens. Next base: position 60,562,982 of record CM035593.1, on the reverse strand, counting down.
TATGATTATTTTGATGACGGACATACAGAAAGATTTACTAATTAAATGATTTTATAAAGGCATACCAACATTTGTTAGTACCTTCAATGTTTATAGTCGAGATTTAATATACCCACATATATTCATTTACCTATTTTCATATACTACCCATAAAAAATATGAATATATCGAATATAAAACGATATTTCTACCATTAAATTATATATGTCATGGTATAAATTATTTATTTGAATATTTTATTTATTAATTAGTATATATTAGTAAAATCGAATATAGTAACTATAAATTTTATTTTTATTTACTTACCCCGAATAATCATCTGGAGAAGCGAAGCAAAATGCCGCCAAACTAATTGTAAATAACAGTGTAATCCTGAACATCTTCAAATGAATTTCTTCTAAAACTTTGATATGAACATACACTATTTTATATACTACCGATAAACAATCATAAGTATTATCTACTTATGTGAAATGATAATGCAGAAATTTACTATTGTTTTAACGTTATCGAACTTCATCTATTACGAGAATTAGAAATGTCTATATTACTCCAATTGAAGTGTATTTACTTGAACATGGATCTGAAGTTATATTTTTTAAATTTAAAAAAAAAAAAAAAAAAAACAAGCAAAATTCCTAATTAAATAAAGAGGGAAACACTTGTTTATGACGACACTAACTAGTATATCCATATAAATCACATGAACAACATCATTTTCAAGAAAGAGATAGATATATCATCTTTGATAAGTTATTGGGTTTGAATAAATTTTAATTTGCTTACAATTTTAAAGATTTTTTAATTTTCTTAGATGAGCGTATAGAATCGGTTCCCCGAATATTCAGATACTGTTTGGTATTCGGTAACATTCGGTATGCCAATAAATATTGTGTACTACTGAATATCTACGATTGCTTGCCATCTTTCAATTACGTTAACTTTTTCGGTTTACCGTAACGTGTCTGTGCTCTAGTTATTGGCAAATCAACCATTTTTTTCTAAAAATAGTTTTTTATTACGTAATAAGCACACTACATGGATGTTTTTGGGAAATTATCAATGAAAACGAATGCTTAAGTTTAAATTCTCAAAGCAGTGTGAAAAACGATGTTTCTGTAAAGACGTTTGTCACGTAGTACGCGTGAGATATCACGCTAGTATGCCAGTTTAAATAACCACAATAAAACAGCCATGGCATCCTCGTTTACTACAATTGTGTGTATTATATTCCATGGTTTACTAGCTAGTGACGTCAACACACCTGCCATCAATCACAGACGATAATTATTACATTTTATTTTTTGCAAAAAATAAACATGATTTAGTTTAAATAAAGTTAAAAATCTTTTTTACGCTATTATCTCATAGGATATTGTAGTCATAGGATATTGAGATAATAGCGTAAAAAAAACGATATTTAACTTTACTTAAAATAAATCATGTAGTATATTTTTAATTGTATCAAATAGTCTATTCATTTTATCCTCGTATATCATATCTGTGACTTCAAACACTACTTCCAAGGCACAAATAATAGATATATCTGTTCAAAAGCGAATTTTTTTGAAGCTTTGATACAGATTTGCATTTGCTGACTACAGCCTGTAAAGGCACTGGGTTCGAAATCAAATAAAGTTCGAATTAAGTTTTTTGTTTTCTTACCACCTACTTTTCATATAGATCAATCTACCTACTGGAACATGCATTCCCTCCCTTTTGGCCAATAGGTAATATTATTAGAGTTTATCTCGTATAAATAATTTTAAAAAATAAGAAAATACTATATATATATATATATATATATATATATATATATATATATATATATATATATATTTATATATATATATATATATATATATATATATATATATATATATATAAATAAATAGTTCATTAGGAATTTATTATAACAATTCTCAATTCAATTTTAAAACATAATTATTTTGTATAAATAAAATGTTCATTTAAATTATGTTATTTTATTATATTAATGCAATTGAAATCATCAAATATTATCAGGACTGTTTAGAAAAAACATACAATAAAGTTGTTAAGTATTTAAATTCAATATCGATAAATATTTTATTGAATAGACGTCAAATGTGTACTTTTGATCCAAGAGAAGGCCGTAGTAAGCCCTGTATTTTTACATTAAAGTCTAATGTGTATCCGCCTCCGGATAAAGAATAATTTTTTAAAAATTTATCTATGTCAGTAATAATACATAATTTTATTGAGAAAAATTAACTAACTAAAATTTTAGATATTTTTAATATAATAATTATTAATAAGTAGAACTCTAGGATTTTTCGAATAAATTTTGAATTTTCCTCAATTTCCTAGATCAAATTATTTTGTATTTTATAAATACTTATTTCGACTACAAAGTAGTCATCACCAGAAATTAGCTAGTTGTAATGATTTTCTGAGGAGATGTTACTCGTTGCTAATTTGGTGACGGTTTGTACAATGATTGTTTAAGCTTGGGGTTTTTGTTTTTGATGATTGTATAAGAAACTTCAAAAAGCGTCGAAAAGTTCAGAATTTTTTTTCGCTATTCATGGATTTTCTAGGATAATTACGATCTGAAAAAATCAAAAATAGCATTTATTCTAAGATCGGTCGACTAGTTTTTCAGATATTATATTAAATACATCCGCTAAATCGACCTTTAGTTCGGTTTTATGCAGATATCGCAAAAACTAAGCATCCGATCGTTAAATAGATATTATTTTTGAAATCTACAGGTCAAAACATACTTATAAACATGGTTTTTCTGGAAATTGGATTTAAAAATTTTTTTTCAAATTTTCGCAATTTCTTAAGGGGTACCCCTTTGAAAAAATCTAAAAAATTGTGAAAAGTTTTTTGCCCCCGATTTGGATGAAACACATATTCTAGGGTAATTTCAACCAGCAGATTTCAAACATAATATCTATTTAATGATTGGACTAGTAGTTTCTGAGATATTACTAAAAATCCGATCCAGAGGCCAATTTATCGGTTGTATTTCATGTAATATCTCAAAAATTAGGCAACCGATCGTTAAATAAATATTACTTTTGAAATTTTTAGTCCTCAATTATACAAGAAACCCCATAAACAGCGAACAAAAAATTTTGAATTTTTCGTCGGTTTTTTAAGGTTGAATAAACTTAAGTCCACAAGGTGTACATTTGATCCTGAATGAAAGCGCTAACTTAATTATTTTGGGGTAACTTTATTACTCTTGTTTTATCAAAAAACATCAAAATTATCGAGAAGTAAGGTTTCGAAACGAGTAACATCTCCTCAGAGAATCATTACAACTAGCTAATTCACACTGATGATGACTACTTTGTAGTTGAAATACGTATTTATAACATACAAAATAAATGGCAAACTTTAAAAATTCGAAATTTTTTTCTTGTTAATTATCAGAGCAGATAAGGAAAATGTTTGTTTACTTTTGAACATACTGCCTCCAACCCCCCTTCGTGTACTCAAAGGAGATCTGCTTTTTGCCCGCAGATCACAGAGCTTCTTGGTATTCTTGTTTGGGACAGCCTGTATAATTTAAATAGGTAATAAGTAATATAATTTAACAAAATCACTTCAAATATTATCAATTGTAGAAATGAAGTTTCTAGTTTATTTTTAATGATAATAAGTAGATATACATTTGTACAATAAATACATCTTGTAAACACTTGAATCAATATTGAATTTATGTCACAATATTGATAACTTGTTTATTTTAAGACACGAAATCTTTTGTTCTCCAAATAATATAAATAAAAAACATTAACAAAAATAAATAAACGTATAAATTTGTAAAATTAAAATAATTTTATTATGTAGGATATTTTTGTCTGATATAATCTGCAAATACACGCATACCATTCAGCACATCTTCGGCAACACTAATAATTTCATCTTGTGGCAAGTCAAACCCTTCGCATCCACCACCAGGTAGTTCAATTGTATAACATAATTGAACACCTAAAGCACCTTTAAACCAATCATCACTTGTTCCGCTCGCTGGATATAATAAACGTGCTGAATTACCAACTGTATAAAAATAATCAGATTGTTTGCTAAATCTAAGACCCAATTTATGTAATTCATCTTTATTATCAGGTAATATACTTGTGTAGCCATATGGATATAATACATATGGCCCATAACTGTGAAATGTTATGTATAGCTTAAGAGATTTGCAAATTGATCTTGCAAATTCGGAATATGCTTTTGATTCAGGCTCTGAAAAACTTGTTTCCCCACCATATGTTACTGAGCATGGATTACTTATTTCTGGATCTTCATGATCTTGCCAATGAAAGTTGTAGTTTCGATTTAGATCTATTCCACGACAATATGGTTTTGGTGTTCTTGAACGTGTTTTCCGCCATAGTCGCGTCTATATAAAATAAAAAAATGTTTTTTTAATTTAAGCTTCGAGAATAATAAAGCTGTCCACTTTTGCAAATTATACGTAATTATTCAAAAATCCACAAGTAGCTATTTTATATTGATAATTATTTCATAAAATTATTTAATGCCGAAAAGGAAAGTTATAACTAACAAATTATGATAACAACTTGAAGACACAAAATTTTGAAATGGGTGATCATAGAATCACTTTATTAATCGGTAAAATTAAAAATGAATTAAATTTTGTTTGCCAGCAAAATCGGTTCAAATTAGTAAACAATGTGTATTTGAAGCAAAAAAGCAATATGATAGATTTGATAGAAGACAAAAATAACATTATTAAAGTAAAATTACGCAAAAAAATAAATTTTTTAGTTCATTGCAAATTACTTCATGCAATACATAGCATTAGAGGTTGTTTTGACGAATTTTCATTGCTAAAATAATATTTCGTAAGGAAAATTTTCTTAAATGTATTTTTACTGGAATTGAAAAATTTGATGCGAAAAATGAAACGCTTAAGTATATATGTATATATATATATATATATATATATATATATATATATATATATATATATATATATATATATATATATATATATATATATATATATATATATATATATCCAATATGTTTAATAATTGGTGTAATGAGAAAGCATTCTTTTTTGTATAAATTTTCATCGATGAAAATTTTTATCTTTTTGGATGCAAACCGGTTAAAGATGATAATTCAACTTAACGTCTCTAATATCCTAGTATAGGTATACCTACATTAGTATGTGAATATTCATAACCATCTGGATTTAAACATGGCATCATATACCAATCAATGTCTTCAAGTAAGTCAATATTTTCGTTATAGTTTTCCACTAAGGAATGTATCAAATATAAGACTGTTGCAACAGAGATCCATTCTCGAGCGTGAGTACCTCCATCAATTAATATAGCCGGCTTTCTAACTATCGCACTCCCTGATTTATGTTTGTCACATGCAATTTTTACTACATGCAGATTACGCCCTTCGTATGACTTTCCAATATTAATAAGCTTGATCCGCTTAGGATATTTTCCTTCCAAATATTTTAAATAATATTCTATCTAATAAAACAATTTAATTATTACCTACTACATGTTAGCTACCTCTTTAAAACTATTGTGAAATCATATGTTTGAAGAGTTGATCCAATAAAATTATTTATTTATTTAAAAAAAAAAAAAAAAAACATTGATTAAATATCTTCGAAAAATTGTTATACAAAGATTATGAAAACAAATGTAATTATTTTTAAAAATAATTTATTAACAAATTTTGTATTTTCACAATAACTGAGTAAAAACAAGATTGAACAGTTGTGCTAATTAAAAGACTTAAAAATATAAATATTTTTTTTTATAATCAATGAAACCACGCAATAAAAATTGACAAAACTTTATATAAAATATAAAAAAGGAAGAAAAAAGGTTTAACTGAATATATAATTGTTTATAAATTATTTTTTTATAGTTATTTATTTCCATAATCAGTTACATTAAAATAAATGTTTGTGTTACATAAAAGTCAGGTGTTTCTTTTTGTTCATTTAACTTCAATGCTTTGAATTATTTTTTATTCCAGAACAATTCTTTTGTTATTGTGTAGATATTTGTAAAAATTTATTTAAATTAGCGACATGAGTTTTTTGTTTACATATTAAGCATGTTTGTTTTTATAAATTAGAAACTATATCAACCTTAATTTAATACAAATATTCGCGATTTTATTGCGGATAAATGAGTCTCATTTGGGAACAATGTTTTATTTCTTTTTATTTTACTTAGTTCAAATCATTGGAAAAGTCAAGTTGACTTACAGGTTGATCAGTTTAAGTACTAATTTCTAGTATACACTTTTAATCTTTTGAAGACTTAATATATATTTACCGTGCGTGTTTGATGGTATTTATAAAAACTAATCGAGTATGAATTCCCAACACTATGTGGAGTTACAACTGGAATTATGTTCGGATTACTTAATTGCACGTACCGTTCTCGATCAATTTTTCTAAAAGATTAAACAGTTTTTAAAAGATTTTTTTAAATAAAAATTGCGACCACATTATATCAATCATTAATTGATGCACACATTGAAGTTTTTCTTATAAAAATTCCTTTTCAATCCTGTTTAAATTGAATCGGAAGTAAATTGGAAACATATTTTCGCTCAAAAATAATTTTTAGAAAAAACTTTTATCAATACTTTTATCAAATAAACCTTTATAAAAAGTCGTCTTTTACAAAAAAAAAAGATTTACGTAACATGAACAAAAATCAAGAAATAGGTTTCTCAATGGTATTGTATGCGTTTGGGGACTACATAAACCAAAAAAATATGTAAAATTTAATTTTTTTTAATGTGTTAATCAATAAAAACATTAACTTTGAAACTTCTCAAAATTATGCTATCTACAGATGTCTCAAAAAAGTACTCTCACTTGAATTGTCGCTAATATGCTGCTACCAATACGGACACATGGATTGGACTAAGAGGTATCATTGAATACCTTGCGCGATGTCCAGACATCACACCCATGAACTTCTTTTTGTGGGAATATCTGAAAGACAAAGTTTACCGCACCAGACAAAGAATAATTGATGAATTGAAATTACAAAATTGAAATAGAACGTCGCGATATTCTTCATGATTTATTTCGTCTCAACAATAATCATCAATTTGCACAGTTACGATCATGATTCTTCAATTACATTTGTATCGTGTATTCGAAGGTACTGCATTTTAATTTATGCAAATAAATAATATTTTTCTCGTTATTCCAAGTTTGAATGCATTTTTTTGAGACACCCTGCAATAATTTTATTTTCGAAGTGACATTCAAAAATCAAAATACTTCTGTACATCGTGAATTAAAGGTACATATGGTATGGTATTTGCGTCCAATAAATGCAGAAAATTTATAAGATAATCAGGAGACACCATAACCGTGGTTGGTGCTTCAATTCTATTTGCTGTGGACCATATATCCAAACCATACACCAATCTTAAATCTTGGATTACTTTCAAATGATGTAAATTCTTAGGGTATATTTCAAGCACTTTATAGCTGAAAAAATATTTAGCTTGTATGAAATAAATGTGTTTCTTGACGTATTAAGACCCATTCAGACAAAGAAAATATAAGGATATTAGGTTACGGAAATTTTAACAGATGATGATAGTGCGAGGCAAGTATTAAGATTTTGGTAGAATTTGGAATATTAGAGAAATAGGACAATATTAAAATTAGTTTAATCCTTGTTAGTAATAGTTTTTATTTATCATGATAAAGGTATTTATAAGCTTTATATGTATGTAACCATTAATTTTAATTTAAAACCATGTAAAATCAAGTATATAAAACAAAGAAATTGTGATGTATGCATTCATACAGTTTTATCGATATATTAATAAAGGAAACAAAAAATTTATACCACTTTTTACGAAAATTGGGCGGACAAAGTATGAAATTTGGCACACTTATATTTTTTATAGAGAAGAACTGGATAATGCTAATAATTTTTTTAAAATTATGCATAAAGCATACATTAAATCAATAAACAAACAGTACGCACACATACATATATTAGAGAAGTGGCATGTATTACATACACTACCATTCACACGCATACATACTTTTTATATTAAAATAAAAATGTAATTTAATTAAATTTGAGTTACTTAATATAAAAATATTTGTGTATGTACGTATTATCAAAAGTATAGCATCAGCAGAAGGATTTCACCAATCCGCTAGACAGGCTGAAAGATTCGAAATAAAAGTTGCTCGGGAGTTTCGGGAGATTTTTTTGAAACTTACCCTGTATAATTGTAGGTGGAGTTAGTATAAAAATTACTTTCCTTGCCATTTTCGTTTGTAAAATTACAAGCCACTAGCTCTGAGATAAATAATATGCACCTTTTAATCATATTTCACCAAGAAATTGTCCGTATTTTACCACTTTCATTTTCAGATTTGTATTTTTATTGGTAACAGAAAATAATTATGGTAAATTTTATATTAGTTTCAAAGAGTTTAAAAGATATTTTTAATTTTTTACTCCTTATAACTTCTTATTTATTAAACTTCAATTTGTCCCCAAAATAATTGCACACTCCTTTTAATTTTGTCAGAATTTTTGAAAGAAGTTTCTATAGTAATGAATTTTATTCATTAATCGTTTGTGGCACTTGCCAACGTATGATGGCACTGATAAAAAAAACTCCATTGAAATTTTATGCATTCTCGTTTATGAAGGCCGTTAATTTTTATCGAACAAATTTGAAATTCATGAAAGTTAGATTTTAATAACAATGGTGTGGTATCTGACATCTTAATAATTACGGAAAATCGAAATTAAGCTTAGCAACTTTTCTCTTTGTGAAAATTATCTTAAATTTGATGTTGATTCTGAGATTTTTCGGGCTCCGCTAAAGTGACTGCTCCATTAAAGCATACTGATTGAAATTTTACCAATGCTATTTACGCTGTTCTATAAATATATTGGAACATTATACTAATAAAAATAAATAATAAACGTAATAAAAATTCGATATTCCTTTATTATTAAATTTTGAATTTTTGTATCTCATATGAGAAAATAGCTGTCAATTAGAAAACTATTCCATGAGACAAATACGTTAATTGTAATTTAATATGCTTAAGTAATTTGTCCATTTCATTTAAAATTACCCCGATAAATAATAAATAAGAAACTTCATTGAAAAAATGATTTCCTATTCAATCCTATTCTAATTTTAAGGATTGAATTTCCTATTCAGAAATGCTATAGAAATTGAATAGAACTTTTTTATCAGGGAAGCAAAATGTTCTATTATCTACATCGAAATCAGTCTTTCCTATCTTTGTGAGTCTGTTAGCTTTCAATTGGATAATTATTTAAAACATGCTCAGCAAAATATTTGACGCCCTTAAACATATCTTCAACAATATCTTTAATTTCTTCTTCAGGTACATCAAATCCACCTTCACCCCCTCCAGGCAATTCAATTGTATACGTTAATGGTACTCCTAGCACACCTTTAAACCAATCTGAACTTTCGCCAGTAGCAATGTACATTTTATTAGCAGTTGAACCAACTGAATATTTTATTTTTAATTGTTTTTTAACAGCATTAGCTAATCCATCTAATTCCTCTTTATTTTCTGGATATTCTTTCGTATATCCCCATGGATATAATATCGATTGGCCGTAATTATGAAATGATATATACAGTTTTAATTTCTGTTTAATTTTTTCTGTAAAATCACGTATATTTTGTGTTTCTGGTTCAGAAAATGCTTGATCTCCACCGTAGGTTTCATCACAACGTTTTTGGGTAAATTTATCTTCTTTAAAATGAAAATCAAAATTACGATTTGCATCAGCCCCAATACAGAATGCATTTGTAATATTTGCATTGTTCGATCGTGTTTTTCTCCAATAACGATCCTAAAACAATATTTAAACTAGTATAGACCTATATTTTGTTTTTAACGCTGATCAATTAATAAATACCGCACAGATTACTGACTTAGCATTCAAAGTATCCGACGTTTTTATTCACAATTTAATTCGAAAGAAATGGGATTATTAACAAATAATTTTAACTATTTATATACTACAATTACATATATACACTGCATTGTAATTTAAAAATAAAAGCTTGTTTACTTTGTGCATGTGAAAACGAATTCCCAACCTATCATTGTATCCTATGTAATCGTTCGATGATAAATCAACAAAAGTTAAATTGAGAATTCAACTAAATAACTATTATTAAATCTGATATATTTTTGTACTTGTACGACAGCAGAGCCGCGGGAAACAGTCAGTCAACATTATTTTGAATAATATTTTCGTGTGGTATATTAGGATAGTTGTCTGGTTCTCGCCGGGTAACTGATTTCGACCAACTGGCTGGCGGCATTATTTCCTTGCTTTTTTTTTAAACTCGTAAGGATCGTATCGAGATTTGAATGAACCTATAAACTTCTTCAAGAATTTGGTTATAATTCTTAGTTTATTTAGTATTTTTAATTAATATCAGTGAATCTTAATTGGAAAAAGATAGGCTCATTACATTCCCCTTTATTTTCTGAATATCAATACTAAATAATATTGTGTAAACTTACAAAATCAAAACTATATTCGTAGCCATCATAATTAATTAACGGCAATAAATACCAATCAATACTCTCAATTAATTGAAAATTTTCTTTATAATTTTCAACCAATTGTTGAATTATATATAAAACTTGAGCGGTTGAAATCCATTCACGTGCATGTATACCGCCATCAATGAAAATTGCTGGTTTTGAATAATTTCCACCAGTTGAAATACGTAATAATTTCATTGTGCGATTCTCAAATGTGTTTCCAATATGTATTACACTCGTAAAATTTTTATGTTTCTCCGATAGTTTATCCAAGTAATTATTTATCTAAAACATACAAAATAATAATAAATATATTATTAGTGCTTATAATTAGTTATTTAGAGACTGAAAAATAAATGACTCAAAGTTAAAACTAAATGACTCAAAGCTTTTAACTCATCAAATTTATGATTATTTTTAAATCTTCAAAACTTTAATGACATCTGTTTATAATGGATATAAATTAAAATTTATATTAATATAGTAGATTAAATACACTGTCAACATTAAACACATAATTTGCTCGTGATAAATATGTTTACTTAAATAGCCTTCCATATGTTCATAAGGTCTACACCCAATGATTTGCAATTCTACTTTTCTAGCATATAAAAGTTTCTGTAGCAATACGCTAAATAAACAAAGTATTTTTTGTGATTTTCACTTTTTTTTAGTGTTCAGATTGATGGATTTCAAGAAAATTAAAATCACTGATGTAAAATGATAGTTTACGTGTACTTAAAAAATTCATCTAAATCGGACGAATGGTTATCACTATATATCGACATTTAAACGAAAATCGAATATATTTAACGACCTTTCTATAAATTTATAATATTATTGTGATATTGGTACGTTACTTTTTCAATGTAAACCATACTACACTTTTCCCTTAACCTTTTACATGAGTGTGAATAATTTTTCGTATATTATTACTTAAACAAAAGTTACAAATAACTTAAAAAATACAATCTCCCTTCTAATTACTTACTTCATCAGATCTATAGTATCGATCAAAAGTGATACCTTCTTCATGTTCTAACGTAACTGCTGAATATGATCGAAATGTTGAAACTCGTTTTCTTAAAAAAAAAGACATACAATTATCTAAAGTTTATGTGGTATTATATTTAAATTGATTTATTTTACCTGACCAAATTTTGAATTTTAGTGATGTAATATAATGAATTATTTTGTAGAGCATTCACAAATTTTTGTTGAGTTTCAGGTGGTACTAAAATATCAGACGGTGCCCCTAATTGCCATACACTCGTGCCATTCACTTCATCTACAATTGTCATCAATTTATGAATATCATCAGGAGTAGTAGTATTTATCTGATAAACTTTGTAGCTAAAAAAAAAAAATAAATAATAAAACAAAAATAACATTAATAAAATTCGTTATTTTTTTTTTAGGTAGTCAAAAATATACTCTACCCAGCGATGGATCTAAGAGGGGGGGAACTAATAAATAATAAATATAATATAAATGTTTTATAGACAATAAAACAATTTTATGTCACACAAATGAATAAGTTCTTTGGTAATAGATAATAAAGAGTATTAATTATACAACAAATTCAAAAAAAATTTTACTCATTAACTATATATTTATGAGTTTTTTTTATAATTTATCTCAAACACTAGAAAGAGGGAGTTCCGGCATCAAGATTCTGCTCCGAGACGACCATCATGCATAATGCAAAAATAAAATGTAGGATTAATGATGCCTAAAGAACAACGAAAAAGATTTCATACAAAGAGGCGGTGTTACTTCGACGATATTTACTAGTTTTTGTAATATCTTTAGGTCCGAATATTTACAGACGATTGGATATACTCTAGATGCAAAAAATAGGAAAAAACTTGTAATATTTTTTAATGAAAATTTAATGATTCCCAAGTGGCGTAACACTTCAAAAAATAGGTAGCAATTTTCTGTCCCGTTCAAGTGTAATATTTGATTGAAGAAAATGCCAAATTTCTCAATATAAACAATAGCTATAATTTTAAATACTGTGGTCATAAAAACAATATAAACAGCGATTCGACTCGGAGCACTTGTTTTTTTTGTTTGGATTCGGCTTACCTGTGGGAATCGTCCATAAAATTTCCAATGATAAATTTTAAAAAAAAATTTGTGTCCAATCCAACGTCTAAGGTATCCTTAAAGTTCAGTATAAAACAATGACTTACCCATCATAACATTTTGATTGTATTTGAATTATAAATAATTGCAAAATTATAACTAAAAATGTGTAATTTATCACACTCATTTTGAACACCAAACTAAACACCGTCCAAATTTTTAATACACTTATTTTCTTATCAATTATCATTATAAATTAATTTATTTCTTAAATTTAATAGTTCAATTTTTTTTTAACTCATTAAGTCAAGGACTCTAAAAATCAACACTAATCAGTTTAAAACTTTCCCTTTTTTTGTAAAATATATATTTTTGTAATAATTTTACAGTTTACGTTAGCAAAATTTGATCATTTGTATATAAAAATATTCATATTTACCATTTTTTTATAAAAATATGCTTCACATAAACAAGATTTATTAAAAATAATGGCCTGTCTGTTCAACTGAAGGTTTACTTTTTTTATAATGAGTCATAATATTAATAATTAATAAATTACACAATAGAATTGAACAAACAAATAACCGACTTTACTTGCATGCAAAAAATACATTAATTTTCAAACGATAAATTGAACGATAAAATAATGACACACTACAAAAAAGTATATCATGTATGGATTGACCAAATAATTTCCGAATCTACAACTTTTACTTCAACCAGGAAAACACTGTAGGTAACATCACTGAAAATTGCATGGTTTTATTTAAACTCTTCATGGGCTATAATAATAGGGAAGTACACGATACTAACTGGAAATACTGGGGATGCTCAAGCGCCGTTGGGATGTACTTGATTTTGAAGATTAGATGGTATAAAGAAAAAAAAGTCATATGATATATTTTTTTCATTATCCATGTGTTATATTCTTCAAAATAAAAATAAAAATTTGACCAAGCTTATCCAGGTGGCTTTTATTTGTCAGGTTGACCCTTCCATTCCTTTGCCTCTAGCTTGAATCATCAGATACTTTTGTTGTTTTTATCTCACTTTAATGCAATATTCATTGATGTATCAGATCACAAATCGGCGTATTGTAAGATGACCAATATGTTGGACAATTAATGACTTCAATCTACCCCTGTAATTGAGATGCCATTATAAGTACATTCGTTTTAGTTTGGCTTTAACAAACCAACGTACCGTATTTAAACAAAACTATAAAATTATTGCAATTACAAGATAATTAATAAAATCAAACAACCAAAGAAACTTATGAAATAAAACTAATGGTTCAGTTAATTTGAACGGAATCGTACAAAGAGATAAATATATATAAATAAATCAAAATAGAAATTTTTGCTGTTGTAGTAAATATTTTAAACCATTTGTTAATACCTGTAAATTCTTAAGACTGATACAGGGATGATATATAAATAATTTTTAATTTTTAAAGGTGGCGACTACTGAGCCATATATTATTACTAAATAATCAAAAGAGAATCAATTTCACCCTTATTTTTTCATGTGAAACCTGTATTTCACTCACCTACTTAATAGCCTCAGTGTACCAGAAGTATATCAAATCATTTATAAATACCCATTTAAAAATTTGTGCACACCTTTATTATGATTAGTGTAATAACGTTTTACCTTACAAAAATTCCTAAAAGTGTTTTCTTTTTTGGATTTTATAGAATTTGTCCCTACAACATTTAAAATGTCGAACATCCATTGATGACCCATAAATAACTAATTTAAAAACAATTTTGCCCGACACGTGATAAAGAACAAGTATCCGTTGTCCATCAACCTGAAAATTATAAAATAATTTAATTTTCAAATTTTCCTTGTATTTATTATTGGCCCTTGTATTTATTATTGAATGAGAAATATAACAAAAACAAAAATCTATCCGCTAATTTTAAATTTTAGTTTCAAACCAGTTTCTAAGAGCGAAGAAAAGTCCAAGCAAATTAGGTAAAAATATCTAATTTGGTTGAAACAACGCGGATTTTGATCAAATAGGGCACATTTTGTTTGTAATTAAATTTTGAAAAAATCACCCCCTTCTTCTTAAAAAGCCCTCAATACACCCTTCATTTCGGAAAATTTTATTTAACGATAAAATATTTTTTAAACTAAGAACACATTTACCAAATGAGTTTTTGACGCCAATAAATACAAATCTGACGCTAAAAATTACGATAACGCCGATACAATGCGTTAGTCCACTATTTAATTGTAAATAATTGAAAAACCAACAATTGTAAAACCAAATGAATGATACCATTACAAACATAAAAAATTGAGAAAATTCAACCTTTTTAAGGGGTATGGGGTGATTCGCCCAAAATTTCATAAAGTTTCAAATTTATTAACAAACAAAATGAGCCATGTTTGGTCAAAATCCGTTCTACTTCAACAAAATTAGATATTTCACCCTGTGTTTTCCAATTCTTCTCCGACTAGAATATTTATCTTTGTTTGGTCTTTTACATACTGCTGTTGAGCCACAGTATAAGTGACCCAACTTATACTTTACTTATAATTATACATTTAAAAAAAAAAAAAAAAGATAAATATTTATACAAAAAGTATCGATTTATTAAAAATTCTAGTAACAATAAAAAATTACTAATATATACATATTTTTTTAATTAATTTAATAATATTTTAATTAATAAAACTAATTTAAATATTTATATTATATTCAATTTGCCATTATTGAATAAATACTGATAATAAATAAATAAATAAATGCTGTAAAAACTAACATACAAACAAAAATACTGAAAACAATGAGTAGAACTTTAACAAAAATCAAAATGTTAGCGTTAAAAAAATTTTGTTCAACTATAAAATCTCATATTTTTACTATCCACAAAATGTCCAAGCTCAAGGGGAGAATTTTCTTTTTCACAAATAATGGCGTTTCATTTTACATTGACTGTAAATTATTACATCTTTCCAGTATATATAGAAAACAAATTTGGTATTTTTTAATTTTTCCCCAAGAAAAATTTGGTTGTTGTTGAAATTCCCAAAAATAAAGAATGACTTTCCTAACCAGAGAGATCACAATTATACAACGCGTTAGAAAGTTACAGCGGAAGAAACATAAATTGAAAAACAAATTGATAGATATATAGATATATAGATATATAGATATATAGATACATAGATATATAGATATATAGATATATAGATATATAGATATATAGATATATAGATATATAGATATATAGATATATAGATATATAGATATATAGATATATAGATAGATGGACAGAATAAAACAAAAAATAATAAAATTTAATCCCATATTTTCTAAGAGTAACATTTAATTAGATTAAAATAGACTTTATCCCAACGAATTGATAAATTACGGTTAAATTGAACAAAATTTTTAGTCTTGACATATTACGTTAAAGTTTTAGTCAATTTCATACAAATTTATTATCGATATACGCAGCAAATACTTGCATACCCTTAAACATATCCGAAACAGTCGGTAAAATTTTTTTTGGTGGTAAATCAAATCCATGTACACTACCATCCGTTAATTCAATGGTATACGATAAGTTAACACCTAACACATCCTTAAAATAGTCCTTACTACTGCCTGTTAGGGAATACAAAATATTAGCTGAAGCTCCAACATCATAATGTGTACTCATTGCTGCATTCACTAATTTACCCAAATTATGTAATTCCCGTGAATCTTCGGGTAAATCGTCTGTGTACCCATAAGGATATAAGATTTTATTTCCAAAACTATGGAATGTTATGTATAACTTAATTTGATCTTTAATTTGATCAGCAAAATTTGCTAAATTTTTCACTTCAATTTCACTAAATGGATGTGGACCAGCATAATCATTTAGACATGGTATATGGCCAGGTGATGGAAATCCTTGTGGATTACTTGGTTGACGTTTTTTATTAAATCCATTCCAATAAATATCCCAGTTACGATTTGCATCTACTCCAACACATGATGGAGCCCGATTGTTGCGGCCTTGACTATTGAATAAACCGGGGATTCCAATCGTTGATGGTGATCTTGTACGACGCCATAGTCTATCCTGTAAAATTAAATATTGACGTTATAACCAACACAAAACTCAAATCAACAATTTTATGATACATTTACATTATGAAATGGCTACAGTACTAAAAGAACTTTTAAAATAAAGATAGAAAATTTTTAATTTTTCAGGAAATTATTAGTTATACCCCTAAGAACCATTTCCGCACAGTAATTAATTCAGTATTGTGAAATATAACACAAGGTTTTCATGTTATTTCTTTAGATTTTGTTAGTTATTAATCAAGTGTTAGATTACTTACATATTTAAAAAGTAAGTCTGTAGAAGATATATTATATTCATGGGGGAGGTAAAAATAGTTTTTGTTATAGAATATATCATTTTCAGATTAATCCCAAAGTGTTTGTACAAGTAAATAATAACAAAGAGAGCTTTATAGCATACACAGAGAAACTATAGGAAATAGTGGTAGTTAGTTATAGGTAACTATTTCATACCATAGTTAAACACCAAGTATAATTAAATTTTTATAATTGCAACATTCCAAATACACATCCAATAATGGACACTGAACTACGTGATGCATGCATATATTTTCTTAATTAGCTATTTAACGTTCGGTATGAAGTATAAAAAGCTTTTCTTCTACACATTTCAATCACTTAATTTTTTGTTAAAACAGTAAGCAAATTAAGCTTACTTCTTGTAAGTACACATAATATTTAACACGGTTCACGAGATATGAACATTTGAGTAAAAAAGAGGTAAGATTGGTTTGAGCGAGCACCGAAAAACGGTTTAAATTTCAAAATTTTCGAAGAGGAAGATGTTGTTACCCATTTCAAAATTAAGTGGCATACACTTCCTAGCTTTATCTTATCATACCATAAAAAAACCACTGGACCCAAGAAACAATAACAATAAAAACAAACATAACAAGCTGGAATTTTATTGAGATTGTAGTAATTCTGAACAAAATAGTTTTTAATATCGAAACATTTGATTTACAAAGAAAAATATGAAATTTCGGAATGACACAAATATAAAAAGTAGACTACATAGCTACTATAAAAGTTTAATAAGTACTTACATGTACGTGAGAAAATTCATATCCATCGGGATTTACAACCGGAATTAAATACCAATCAATATTTTCAATCAAACTAAAAGTTTCTTTTGTATTTTCAACAAGTTGATGAATTATGTAAAGAACTTGGGCTGGTGCAATCCATTCACGTGCATGTATACCACCATCAATAAATATTATAGGTTTCTTTACGTGAATATTTTCACGATTCGATGTTGATATTTTAATCATTTTCATATCACGACCTTCATACGATTTTCCAATATTTATTAATTCTACAATATTTGGATATTCTTTTTCAAGTGTGGTCAAATATTCTTGAATCTAAAAACAAACAACATTTTTGTTTTTAATTATCGAATAATCTTTTAGCAACCTTAAAATTTTTAACAATTATATTAATAGAGTTAATATCGAAATTTGCTATTAAGGCCGTTAAAGTGGAACGACTTTGAAAATTGTTTTCGGTAATAGGGTTCCTTAAATTTTTCTTATTTTAAGGATTATTATAAACTTTGCGAGAGTATTCGAAGATCTGTCAAAATATATTTATTTTCCTTTTTACAAATTTCCACCTTGATAATCTAAGAAAGACTCAATCTATTGTTATTCTAATATGTCCTACTATGTATTAAACTCGTGTATAAAATTATTTCAAATTTCAAATTTTTTATAGGCAATATTTATAAATATTCAATATTTTTACTTACATCATCATATCGATAATAATGGTCAAATGATATTGATCCGTTGACTTTAGTGTAATTCTTTTGTGCTTCTATTTCACGATCGATTGTTCTGCAAAAATAAGAAAATTATGTAATAAAAATTTATGACTTGTATTATAAAAATATTACCAATAATAATAATTTACATCTTAAGTCTATCGGTTTTAGGAATAACGTTCAGAATTTAATGAAATTTGGCATATTGCCACATTGTAATAAGGTAATTTACCAATACTAGCTTGAGAACATACACAGTGGACTATTTCCTATTACGATATCAAAAATTTTATATCATAGTTCATACTGAGAAAAATGACGCCTGAATTTGTCATGTATATTTATTTTAAACTTTAAAATACATTATATTTGTGGTGTATTGATCTGTTTGCCAAAATTAATTGTCTTTATTTAAACAAAGCATTTAGTTTAAATTGAATTATTTTAAATTCTACATAACACCATGAAAATCGTGTATTTTTTATTCGAATTAAGTGTGAATACTAACTAGGTCGTTGCTTTTTGTGTTGTCTAGTATATATGTGTATTTATTGCGCGACATACCCGATCTATTCAAAATTGTGAAGGTAATAGTGAAACTGGAGTATACGATGCAGTAATGAATACAAAATTTTGAATATATACTTGAAAAATTGAAGAACAAATATTTTTTTCTAATTTACTATCACTATTCTCCTGACTATTTTTCAATAAGACTAATATTAGTAAAAATTTTAGGGAAAAGTACAAAATTTTCCAATTACAATCTTTTTACTATAAAGGTACCTACGCAAGCAGTCAATAGTTTGTAATATGAGTCAATATTTCGTTTACTGAATTATACTTACTCTTTGACGTTACTTATTAATACGCGATATTCAAAATTGTCTTCTTCAATTTGTTCGACGATTGATTCTTTTGCTGATGGTGATAAAACTGCTACGGTAACATGTCGTTCTTCAAATTTTTGCGAACCCTTCCAAATATCAACATCTGCTTCATTAAATAGATCATATAATTCTTTCGTTTCGTCTTCAGTTTTTGTGATTATTTCCAAAACCGAATACCTGGAAATTAAATAAAATATCGAGGATTAGTCAAAAATAAAATGATATATTATTTACATTGATCAGCTATATATTTTTATTTGCTAAAAAATTTTTATTAAAACTTAAGATAAATTATGTAAAGCTAATATTAACCTTGTTAATTTTTTTAATAAATTTAAGTTTAAGTCACTTTTTATGTAAGATTTATCTATGTAACGGAAAAGGTAATTAATTAGTTAGATTTTAATGTGAAAACAATTGGTTTGTTTTCAGCTAAGTGTAAAAAGATTTCTTAAGTACTAATTTCTAATTTAAAATCAAAATTCAATTCTACTTTAAAATTGAACTTCGCCTAGTACGATTTCTATATTACGTTGAAGATTCCATAAGACAGAAGATAAGCTATTGGAAACCATATAATGATTTATTAAAATATATTTTATAAATGTTTTTGTTTTTATTATGATACTTGGGGCCCTAAATGTTTAAGATTTTCACATTTTTAAGATTTTTCTTAGCTTAAAACCTTCCATAGGGAACTTAGAAGATACCATTAGGGAAAAAGACTTTCAGCTTAAACGCCACAATTAGTCGTAAAGTCACAGATTGAAATTAGGTAAGAATATAATAATTTTACTAATCTTTACACCATAGTTTTTAAATATTACAATACTTTGATATACGTTAATTTCAATTCATAAATCGTTAGAAACTGGTAAAATCACTAATTTCAGTTTTCTAATTCTTTAAATCAATCTTATTCCAAACTGTCCCGGTTTCTGTAATCAAAGCTTACAAGTTTTCCAAGTGTTCGACTAAAGTAAAGCATAGATAGGTATATAAACAAAAAAGATTGTATATATACCTATCTATGCTTTCTACCTTAGTTTTCTACCTTAGTTTTAGTTTCCTACCTTACTATTATGTTAACATGAATTTATTTAAGGTTACGCATTTTTTAACATGGGTCAAAAAAATATAAACGCTTGTTCTTTTTTTTACTTGGTTCTTCTTAAATAATTAAGTTGTAAAAAAAAATAAATACTAAAATATAGCTTAGAAAAAATTTTACAATTCCGTTATTCAATTTTGATTATGAAAGTTGTTAAAGTTAATTAAAAATTTTAAATACTAACCCATCATAATCCTCGTATGTATCCTTGATACTCATAGTATAGAAATCAGTTATACAAAATAATAAATATATCACACAACTACGTCCAATTATTGAACCCCACATTGTTTATTTTTTAGTTTATAAAACTTGCTTTTGCGAAAAACTGTTATTGATTAATAATTTTCAATATTTAAAAACATTCATATATATACCTTTTGCAATATCAACAAATAAACACCGTATTAATTAATAATTATTAGATAATTATTAAAAACAAACAGTAAATGGTTTTTTATCTATAGTCTTATTCATTTAAAAAAAAAGGAACAAATTTACTGATTATGCATATCTAAATAATATTACGAATATATTTGATAAAAATAGTAAAATATTTTAGATAAACAAATTTATAATTATTTACAAACAATTGAAATTAATTTTTACGAATTAAATCCGCTATTAATAATTTTATCTCGCAAAATTCATACTAATACCAAATATTTTATTATTCATGTTCTAATTAATTGATGAATAATTTTTTTTATTATTAATTTGGGAAATTTTAATATCACAGAAAAGTTTATGCCCTATTTCGAACCATTAACATTTTTTGATATTCAATGTGATCTATATCGACCTTCATCGGTCTATCTACATAAATTTTAAAATTGCTAAAAGTAAATTTTTAAAACTTAAATATTTATCTCAAATGGAATATCGAAAAAGAAGTTTTTAATTGCTGTTCCTTCCTCATATCTATCAAAAGGAATACAGTGCCGTGGCCAAACTTGTGATGAAATAGATGCAGGCTAAATATCGATAAGATTCAAGATTCAATCCAGCTAAATTTATATTTGATTGACACGTGCTTTTTGAAGATTTTTCACTTCCCTTTACTAAAATTCGGAACTTAAACATTTGAAAGTAACGATACCAGGAATGCAATTTAAAGCTCGTAAATTTCTAAATTATTGAGCAGGGAATCGACTGACGACTCAAAACCGAAAACCGTGGCAAGCGGTCTATGTGACCAAAAAACTTTGGGGACTTTGAGGAAAACTTTGAATTTTAATATACATACACGCATACGTAGTAACCACCATAAGATTTGTACATAAAATATTTTGTATACACAGATTTGTACTAATTATTACTTTATTTTATATTTTTTACTTTCCAGATTGTGCCTTTGCTAATTTTCAGATCAATTTTAATATTTACAACTCAATACTTTTTGCCATTGTAAATATTTTTAACTCAATATTTATATAATAAATGCAATGTTGAGAATAAAAATTTTCGGAGACTTCAGAACTAATTTAAGTACACAAACTTTTATGGTTATTATAGCACTTTTTGAAAAACGAATTGGCAAATTTTGGCATGTGTGCCGTATTTAGTTCATCTTTAATGCTGTAGGTTTTTGAATAAGCATACAATAATTCCATATTTAAGAATTACAGAATCCATTCCTTCGAAGAAAATTTTGGAAAAACTTGTTGAATTGTTTGATTGCCATTTTCAACGTATTATCAAACAGATAGTTTGACCCAATAAAAGAATCTGATTTATTTTTATTTATTTTGTCTCTCTCTAATTAAGAGCTACTTAAATTTTAAAATGATTCATAAAATATAAGATTCCACTATTTTTAAATCGAATATTCGATTTTGTGCCTAAAAATTGTCGTAGATAATTGATGCACATTTTCATACTCCCTCAAATACCTATTAAAATTGTTCATTAAAACCAATCGTTATAATTAGATTTTGTTATGCAGTCCACCTAAATTAATTCCGTATAATATCTATCGATACTTTGAATATTATGTCCCTCATTGTAAAAACAAAATATTTTCTCCAATTTCAAACATTTTTGTGTTTGTCGACGATTTAGAACTTCCTAAGCAATTTTCCACTCATTCTGACAAACGTGCATATCTCCGAAACTACATAATAAATATTTATAAATTTCTGGTTAATAATTGGGTGTTCGGAATGGGCTGATTTTAGAAATATCTCACCTAAAAATTACCATTCCGTGAATCATTTGTCCTATTTTGATAAAATTAATTGAAGAGGTACACTC
Organism: Chrysopa pallens; assembly: GCA_020423425.1. Classification (NCBI taxonomy): domain Eukaryota; kingdom Metazoa; phylum Arthropoda; class Insecta; order Neuroptera; family Chrysopidae; genus Chrysopa; species Chrysopa pallens. The sequence continues at coordinate 60,540,158 of CM035593.1, read as the reverse complement.
ATGTTGTAGTTTTATATTTAATTTTTGTTGAAATTGATTATTTTCGATATTTAGAAAAAAAAATCACGAGAAAGTTATGTCCATTTATTGTCAGTGTATTTGCAGTGCAGTATTTTTTGTGGTTTCAATTTATTTCATACAACCTGCAATATTAGTTACATAACAGGCTTAGAAATAATACAACTTATTGAGAAACTAAAAAAAAAAATATATATATATATATATATATATATATATATATATATATATATATATATATATATATATATATATATATATATATATATATATATATATATATATATATAAGTGCTTAAGCTCTTTGGACGATATCACGCTACAATATCAAAACATTGATCTTCATACCTAGGAAAACAATATTCAATGCCATTTTTAAGCTTTCTTGTTTTTTTTAATATTTTGCAAATTTAAACATTACGCAATTTTTTTTTCGTTTAGATAAGATTAGAACCAAACTTAATTATTTATCGAACTATTTATGACAAAACAAATATTCCTGCTTATAAAATATGAAAATGTACAACGAAAAACACGTAATTGGTACCATTTTTGTGATTTGGATAAAATATGTTACTTAACTGTTTATCAGAAATCAAGTGATGTCAATTTTATTTTGTACCATTTCTGAAATTTGGTTAGTAAATTAAAAGGTTCGAAACTTTCGAACAGACCTAGATTAAGGCCTCTTAGGCTTCGATAATAGTCATTTTATCATAATTGAGTTGAATTAACCAAGTAAATTAGAGTATTTGGAGACCTTCTATCATTTTTTCCTTAAAATAATAATCCAAAAGAACGACAAAACTTATTTTGCATAATCCGTGTACACAATTAGAGGTAAAGATGATGAGTTTTATTGGAAAAAAATTATTCATGGATTACGACCGCCGTATACAAGCTTTACTTAAACGAGGTAATTTTGTGCTATACGCTAGGTTTTTTGGTGTACTGTATCGCTTTTTCATAGTTACTTGGCCAAATGGAGAGCCATTTAGAGATATAGTCCAATTTTGGACGAAATTCGTGTATTTTCTGAAAAAAAATAATCAATTTTGCATTTTCATTACTCCAAAACAAAAAAACAAACCTTCGTTTTTCACTATAAATTTGAGAGTTATGCATCTGAATTTATTATTGCCCGGTTTTGGTCTACCGTAAAGGGGATATGGAACACAAAAACTTTGGAAATAGCTACGAACCTAATGAAGGGAAATCTATGAGAAAAACTGCGAAACTCATGAAAATACCACTTTCAACGCTTTAAACTAGATTGAAGAAAAAAAAATAGACCGATGCACTCTGTGGTGGGTTCTGCTCGAACTCTTTGTGTATTGTATGGGAGTCAGTCGAGAGTTATGTATATGCAATTTTCTTAGGATCTTAGACAGTCATTTCCCTCAACGTAACCATTATTATCCGCGTTTGTAGCTAATGATGCTGAGCGAACTGATTTTTTTAAATTTAAGATATGTCTTCATAATTACACCAAAGTCAATATAAAGTTGCCATAAATGAAGCTTATTTGTTAGAGAATGTGTTTAATTGATTTATATAAATATATTGTTTAAACTTTTCACTTTATTCACATTTTCTCTTAAGTGATCGCCGTAATCGATACTTTACTCATCGTATTATCGAATCAAAAGTATTCTACTCATATGAGTAATCAAATCAAGAGTATTCATACCTTAAGGTATCGAATAATTTCTGATATCTTAAAATATAGAAATAAATTATAATTCTTTAAAATAAATGTAGTCTATTTAAATTAAAGGTTAAATAACCTAAAAAAACATAATTTATATGTACCTATATACTCTTTAAACAATGAATTATTTAGTACTTACTAAATCGAAATATTTTTGATAAATCTATAAAATAAATAAAATTGCAAGTCTATAAATAAATAACACCTATGCAATATTATCTAATTAAATAAGTTGCATTAAAAAAATCAATGAACTATGCAAGATAGACTACAATATTTATTTTTTTAATGGATTTCAAAAAGAGAAGTTTCTAAATTCTCTTTTTATTGAAATTATTTTAAAAAAATTGTAAAATTAGCCACAAATAAATATTTCTTACTTATTAGATTAAATAAATAGCTCAAAACCCGGACAGCTTAAGTGCACAACTCCACACAATTCCAACTTTAACAACATTATTGCGGTAATCCATGAAAACTATAAAAACTATTTGAAAAGATTTTTTAAAAAAGGTTTGTATGAGAGCGTGTATCTATCTATGTATGTATGTATATATTTAAAAAGGCTTTGGAAGGATATAAAATGTAATCCAGCAAATGACGTGAAAAGAGCAGCATGACGTGCAAGATCGAGGTGTACGGAAGTGTCTTTTATGTAATTTAAAAAATAGGGTAGAAACGGAAGAAAATATGAGAATTCTATTACATCTTTCGGTTCAATCAAACACGGGCAGCAGCTACTACTCACCTGCGAGCACTATGATCTCGCATTCAAAACTAGTTCCGGCAAGTTCAACACAATCAGCTAAGTCCTATCATATTTGCTTCCAGCAACGGCATATTGACAGTCGTATCTGTAGTCATCTAGCACAAACTCTATTCTCACCTATGCATAGTAGGCCGTCCTGTGCTACTTGCGGACAGAAATGCCAATGAAAAGTTGGGCTAATTTTATTATACGATTAGTGCATTTTGTACGGGCACTGGAATAGAATTTTTCCTGTTTATTCGTACATCTCACCTGAAAAAAATTGGGTATTTTCCCCAGTTTTGTGTACCTTGCGTATTCTAAACTACAATACACATGGGCCAATGGTTTATAAATTTAATATTAAGAATTTTGAAAAATCAAAAATATAAAAACAAAAATTTTTTGTATACCGTTCTGTGTAAATTTGTACTATAAAACGCTTGTTATTGATTTAAAACATAATTTTATTCCTATTTTTAATTAGTTACTCGTATTATAAAATAAAAGAACTCATGTAACGATTTTCTTGCTTATGCATCTAATTTAAAATTATGAAAATATTGAGCAGACACCATGAAACATCATCTCATACATGTATCCAATTTAACACTGAAAACATTTTAACACGGTACAAAACTCAAATCAATTCTTATAAATATCAAGATTCTTGGAAAAATAAACAAAAAAATCATAAATTTAAATGTCCCATTATCTGTCAGGCCACTTATAACAGTCTTTTGTAATAAGGGTACTAGGTGAGTTCTTTTTTTTACGATTCTATTTTTCAGAGCTGATATTTTTTGGTGAAAAAAGTTTTTTTATATAGGTAAAGGTAATCGCATTAATTATTATTTTTATCAAATAATTTAAATGCATTTTAATTCTTAGGCAAATAAATTTTCATTGTTTCAGATTGATAATTTTAATAAATTGATAATTAATTATGAAGTAAAATTTATTTTAGTTTTCGGGTTAAAGAATGTTAATTAATTTTCCCATCAGCAAAAAAAATAGTGATCAAAACAAATTCACGATAATATTTGTTCACAAATTATTATTTTAAAACGTAAAAATGTGAAGTAGATTGATGTAGTTTTTAAATTTTAAACCAATAGAATTTTGTTTTTATGAAACACACCTTACGTTATTATCTCTATGTACATAGTACTAATTAGTACATGATGTAATAGGGTAAAAATCAATTTTTTTTTCCAAAATATATTCAATATATAAGGGTATATTAAATCTAGTCTACAGTTTTCAAGGCTAGGAGACCAATAAAACTTTAAAATAAAGGTCCATAAAATCACTTTTTAATTAGTTTATCATATGTCTGTCTCTTTGTCCATTTAACCAAAATTGGTTAAATGGGACCCACGGATCAGTCGTATGGGACACATTTTTTGAATCATAGACATTGACGAAAAATCGAAATAAAATTTTAAGCCATTAATTAATTTGCTTAAGTTTATTTAAGATTGCATTTCGGTTCATAAAACAAAAGTCAGTATGTGTTTAAATAGCATTAAATAGGTAAACTTTATTTTAGATTAAAAGTTAACTAGTAAGAATTGAAAACATAGCACATCTGCCGAGTTTTACATTATTCAATATTACATTTCGGTTCATAAAACAATAGTCGATATGTGGAAGCTAATCTATTTATTCTCCTTTCAAATTATAATTAAACTTACTTTCTCAACAATTCCACATTTTCTGTAATAAATAATAATTTTCTTAATTTTTCACAAATTATTGTGGGTATATGAAAATAATTGTGTTAAACATTTTATATATGGTAGTTATATGAATATTTGAAACCAGATTTTTTTTTAAATTTTTTATGAATGTTATCAATTTTTAATTAATTATCCCTAATTAATAAAACAAATAAAATAATATAATTGGTGTAAACAAGTATGATTATTTTTTACTGGCAAAAAATATACTATGCCTATACAATATCAAAATTTAATTTTTGGCTTTTGTTGAATTACGAATAATTGTTTCAAGGTTAATCCATAAATATATTATATTATTAAAAATCGATTTATATAATTTTATGGGTACTCATTGTTAATTTATTTGTTTTTGTCGTAGAAATTAACTTAATTAACTCTAACCCATTTCAACTATTTCCTAGCCACTGTATAGTTCTCTGAAAAATAAAGCTAATTTACTAAAAGAAATAGGTTACATTTTGAGTAAATTTTTCCACAAAAGTTTATTTCTAATCACACTAAATAGGAAATCATAATTTATTGGAAAATTGATGAGATGTATATTTAATTATAAATTGCCCCCATTAAAATCAGCTTGGTGAGACAATAATACCAATCATGGATGTGAATAATTAAGTACTTATTATTATTATTATTATTATTATTATTATATATATATATATATATATATATATATATATATATATATATATGTATATATATATATATATATATATATATATATATATATATATATATATATATATATATATATATAAAAGAATTTGTAGCTTATTACTTATGATTTATTTTCAATAAAATGTAAAAATTCTAATTTTATGGGATTCCGTACAAAATTCCCTTTATTTTATGAAGCTAGTATACACCCTAATGTTCCCCTTAAGAGCCATTCAGAATATTGTTATACAGGCAGTTATTCACTTTGCTTATATATATTTCCATTTATCTACGGAATCTACGATTTTAATATTACAAATTATAAAAACCAATTTTTTCCGTCAAAAAGTATGCTTTCAAAAATTTTTCAAACCTATCAATCGTGGATAATATCATGATGAAGGATTTTTGATTACAAAAATATGTCCCTCTTCATGTATTATAAGTGTAATGAGAAATTTAAAAAGAAACAAATAGAATCGACATGAAAACCAATAAAGAGATTTGTAGTAAAATATCTTTTTTTTTATCGTAATTACGTATTATTAATTCATTTTGTGATATAGTTGCGTATTTTGAATTTCAATTAATTTATCTGGTTTCCTTATATTATTCGATTTTTTTTATTTGAACGTACGATTTAATTACGAACCATTTATGTCGTCTTAAATTCATGCACTTAACATTTGTTCAAGTTTATCAAAGGTGAACTATTAATTTTGACACATACATAAAAAGTATCTATAAAAATACGAAATGATTAGATTACTACAAACTTTAATTTTGCCACAGTTGATTGATTGAATTTGTTGATAGAAAGTTATTGTATTCGCCTCGAAAATTTAAACTCTACACTCTTAAGGGTCAGATAAAATAAGACAAGCAATGTATGCAGGTAATTGCGTGTTAATGATAATGTGGCCAATTAACAGCTCGCACATGATTTGTAGTCAATTTTGTTTTTGCCACTTAACCGTTAAATCATTTCACAGGTGCATCCAAATTTTGAAAAGAATAAAAAAGTGTCAAATTGCCAGAAGGACCACACACTATTAATAGAAAACAATTGTAAAAAATTTTACTATAAAATCAAAATATCATTAAGTTTTTTAAGAATAATATGCAAAAATAGTGAGAACTAGAAATAAAAATGTTTATACAAAAAACTTCTTTGTAGTTTTCCGCTATTATTACAAACAACAGAAATATAGCGTCTAAAAGGTTTTCAGCCTTACAAAAAATTTCAGCCTATTTATTATGACGCGGGTCTGGGGTCTTAATCCATTACAGTTACCATCGTTTAAAGCTAGCTATTGGTTTGGCTCCTAAAGGTAATAACTACGACAACTTCTTAAAGTTTTATAATATCACAATTTAATTTGGTACACAATTTTATTATAATGTTATCTTTTACTTTAACAACATTCATTTGTATAATTGTGCTAAATTTAATTTTATTGATTAAATTTGTGGATATTCCTAGAAATAATCGATAATTTTTTACGGATTATTCTATAAATAACCAAATACAATAGCCCACAAAAAAGGAGGTAATAATCCTCCTTATAACGTCAGTAATCTGTCTAAATTCTGAGATTGACACGAAAATTGAGAAAGATATTACTCCAGTTTGTGTAAGCATTGTCAGGAGGTTATAAAGTTTTACGATAAACTGTAACAGTTTGATATTGCATTTTTTAAGGTTTTTTATTCACTGAATTTATTCGATTCTGAAATTAATCATCGCCAAGCTGAAGAGTACCTTGAAGGACAAATGACTCAAGTATTAATGTATAAATTTTTTTTAATGAAAAGAATTAGAAGTGTGATTTTAGTATATGATAAAAACTTCAATTGAATCAATTTTTAGTATCGAAATTTAACTCGTATAAAAATATTTTTGCAATATACAGGTTGATTTTTTTAACAGACCTTGCTGAATATCTCTTTAAACGGTATTTATATTAAAATTATTGCAAATCTAAAAACTTTTCCAAAAAAAAATATAACAAATGAAAGTATTTTAATTCAAAAAAAATTTTTTTAACTCTTTTTCTGTCTCATATGGTTTATTAGATGAAACATTGGTCTATGGAACTCAATCATCGATTTTGGTTATTCAGAACAAAATCCTATTCGTATTTCATCGGACTTGTATTCATTTTAATTATTTTCAAAATTTTAATTAATCTGAAGTAATAATAAACAATAATTGTAGATTTTCTGCAAAGAGTGACTTGGTCATAAAAATAAAAGTTCCTTCTGATATTTTTATTTTACGTTGTATATTTTTTTTTATAATTTAAAGAAAGAAACACACTTTTCATAATTTATATCTTGAAAACCTAAAGAATACGATAAAATCCAACTCTGTATACTTAATCAATTTAGTTTAAATGTTTAGAGATATATTTTTTTTTTTGAATAATTTTTGAATTCAAGTCCAATGATTAATAACAAATTACACGTGAAAGTTTTATCAAATTCTTAACATTTGGATTGTTTTGATCGTATGTTTTGTACCTAAAAATAGAATGATATATGTATAACTTGAGTTAGACAAGCTGCGGTGAACAACGAATTTGCTGTATTCCATAAAGAAATTTTATATTTACTAATAGCCGGAAAATATAAATTTCTATTCAGTTTATAATATAAAACAATGTTCAATAATTTTATAAAAATGATTTCCGTCAATTATTTTAGAAAGAAACACAAAAAATAATTTCACTTAATGAAAATTGTAAAAACCAATTATTTACACACACACATTATTCAATTTATTCGTAAACAAAAACTGATATGTTTATTTATAAATACACGATCTTTGATACAAGTCAAACAGAGCAAACAATTCAAAATGGAATTCAACGATGCTCAAAATTAAATTCTTTTTAGGTGCTTTTTATATACTGCAAGCAGTGCTATGATATCATACTAGCAATTTAATAAAAGCTAACAAAAAAAGTCGCCCAGCATGAATCACTGAAGACAAGTGCCATGCTGCACAGATTTTTTTGATAATTTTGTTTAACTTGATTTATTGAAGGCACTCCATAACAGCACCTAAAAAGCACCTAATTAATACTTACATTATATTATAAAAGTTGTTTTTAAATATTGCCAGCTCATTAAAATTTGAGCGACTCATTTAATTTTGCAGCACCTTACAAGCACCTACAAAGCACCCAACTTTCAGCATATTTAAATTAAATTTTGAATAGATTTTCTATAATTTCTAGTCGACAGTTTTTTAGCATTCATTCATGAAGTGAATCGGTGCAGTAATTTTGATTGTTTTTTTATTTTTCAATGTTTTTATGTTCTCCACTATTTATATAGTTCAAAGTCAATGAAGAATATTAAATCATACAATAAAAATATGATATGAAAGATTCAGGCATCGAATTGTTTTTCTAGCTGAGTACACAATTTTCAACCTTAAACTAGAAAAAAAATGCTAACAATAAGCTATAGAGTAATTTTTATAAAAAAATATTTAGTTTTTAAATATTACGAGAATAACAGTTTGTGGTTGTGTTTTTTGGAATCTTGATTCATTGCTTAGTAAAAATTATCCACCACAATTCAAAACAAACAAAAAAACTGAACCTTTATAATCGTATGCATAATCCAATATCTATGTCTGAAGATAAAAATATTATCTATAACATTTTGATTACGAATTGGTAAATTGGCGTTAAAATTTAATAAGCCAGATATTTCAAGTTTTACTACATAATTAATTATATTCTTTTTTATTAATCTTTTAATGCTAATATTTCTATATTAAGATATAGTTGTTGTCAATACTTGAAATTCCAATTACTTATTTATCTGGATAAGGAAGTTTTGGATTGGTTTAGAACTTTATGATATAGTATTCGTTTAACAGTTTTTATTAATAATAAGCTTCCCACATGCTGTTTTGTAAATTGAAGCAGAAAGCTGCCAGTGTGTTATTTGAAGCAGAAAGTTTTTCATTTTCTTACATCTTCCTGTCCTATAATCGAAGTAAATAAAAATAATGAAATTAGCAATTTGAATACATGCAGATAACTAATGAATAAACAGACCAAAGTCGATAATTTTTTAATCCAAAAAAAAAAATTGTAGTAGAATGAAACCCATTAGAAATGGAGGAGAATATATATAAAAATGAAAGAAAAAATAATTTACGGGCAATCTGAGGACGTCAAGTTTTTAAAATTAAAACATGGTTTATCTCTATTTCCGGCAAAACAACATGTTCTGTGAAAAAAAAAACAAATTAAACAGCACAGTTGTAGGTAATAAAAAGATCTACTACTTTTGTATGAATACTTTTTTCACATAACCTCAAAATTTATGTAAAATTAATCGTTTAGTTTCGCCATAATTTCGCCACATTTCATAATATTAGGTACATATGTATTTATAAATGTATTGATTGGAGGTTTGGACTATTTTATAAATTCCAGTGATTAAAAATAGTCATGTATAAATGATACTCAATCATGTGTCGAGTATCTTAACAATTAACTCTGTTAATGGCTAATTTCACTTTTTATTAATAAAATCAATATTTTTCTAGTTATTCTTTACCTTTTATAACGCCCAGAGTATTAGGTACTGCCATTCAAACAGGCAGTTAAATTATTTGAATAATATTATTTGTACAATCTAATTTATATTTATAATAATATAAAGATTAATCTTTGGCATATGTCAATATTTTTATTTACCATAAATAATTGTATACATTTTTATTAATAATCTAATTAATACTTATTTATTATTTACTATAGTTTTAATTATGAATTAAAATTTTATTTTTTAAGTTTAAAAATTGATTAAATGGTTTTATATTGTTAAAAAGACTTTCAAAAAATTTCTATATATAAAAATAATTTGTAAAAATGCCTCAATCAACATGGAAATGTGTTGTACATTCAAGTTATGGCAAAAAATATTATAAATAAAATTTTATTAAGTTTATTTTCATTTTTTACTATTGGCTGTGGATTTGAGTTGAACAATTCAAAAAACTATGATGGGTAAATATACTTTTCAAAAATCAAATAAACATTTCTTTTCTATATTGCTACTTATTTTTATTTTAATATTAATAATTATTTTAAATAATAATTTTTTTAAATTTGTAGATACACCTTAGTATATTTACAGTATTCGATTAACAATACAAATAATTCTATGATTAACGAATTCATGTTTCAAAATATTGATGGTTCAATTGATGTGTGGAATATTGATACAGATCCATTGTTTAAAAATAAATTAATCATTCACGCTTTAGTGAATCCAAAGCTGAAAAATTATTTTCTGAAATTATTACACGACAATCATATGAAATATGAAATTGAAATTGAAAATATACAAGAGTAAATTTTGTAAACCTTGAAGGTTCTCTCCATCAAAAATGTTATTTACTTTATACAGGGTGATTTAAAATATTGTTTTCACTCTTGCAAAATAGTTACCTGCTTTAGATAATATTACTTTAAATCGATAACTACACTCTATCTCTTTTCGTTTTTGAGTTATCTTAATGGCAGCATTATAATAAGGTGATTGTATGAACATATTTACCAAAACTTTATTAATGTCTTCAATATTCACTAGCGTTGTAAACTTAATTAATCCTGTGTTCGTAACAGAATTATGTAACTCCGAATTCGTTGTGAAGGATACCTTTTACCACAATAGATAAATAGAAAGATATATTCACAGCAGAGCCATTTTAATCATGTTTTTGTACTTAGCACCTCCACAGTGATATAAATTTACTGTCGTTATACTAATTTTTAATTTGTCTTCTAACTACCATTTTCGTTGTTTTTGTTTCTCGGATAAGTCTGATATACAAAACTTAATACTGCATCTCTGAAACAGCTTGAATAATGACTTTGGATATGAGGTAAAAAATACTGAAAAATGTTATTATTGGGGAAAACTACATACTATTAAAATGTTACATCCCATTTCTGGAGTATTTTGTTCCTGATTAAAAAAAATTGTTTGCACCGAATTCAAAATAATTTTTTCGAAATTCTGGAACTGCTTGTGCAATTTTATCGGCCTGTGACCTTCAATAAATCGAACGCACATACCTCCACAACTTTTGAACGAATAGTTGTATGAATTTATAACTTTGTGGTAAAAAGTAAAGAAGATTTTTACGATGGTCCCATTTTAGTAACAACTCATCTTTCAATTAACCTTAAGGGAGATGTAGCGCTCGAAAATTATTGTTTTTACACTTAAATACGTTTACATTAGTAGTTTAAATTGTGCCAAAAAAAGCAGCTATCACAGAGAATTAATTTTATGTTATAAAAATGTAAAAAATAAATTTTTTATCTCATATCCAAAGTCATTGTTTAAGCTGTTTCACAGATGCAGCTATTTAAGTAAACATATTCGATAATGGACATTTTCATAAATGAAAAAAAGTCAAGTTAGCTTCGTTAGATTAATGGTACAGAAAATTTAATGTGATTAAAATATAAAATATGCAATTTTCCGTATTATGCATCTCATTCGTTGAAGATGTAAGTACACAAAGCGATTTAAATAAGCATTGTACTAAACGATCATTTTATTTTGCCACGATAAAATTTTTGATGGACTAACCTTTATTTGTTTTTAAGATAACATAAATTACTATTTTTCATTTTCAATGTATTTTAGTGCTATCATGAATGAAAAACAATTCAATGCAAAGGTTAACGATTTGAAAAATATTACATTTGATAAGTTTTATCGACATTATGAGGTAATTATTTAAATTTCACTTATTAAAAATATTAATATAGTAATTTACCACAACAAAATGTTGAAAACTGTTTATCAAAGTTAAAAACTGAAAACGATATACTTGAATAATATATAGGGAATTTTCACACAACAACGATATACAAATTAACAAGTGTAAATAGTTTAATTGTTTATACACAGAGTTTTATAATTATTAATGGGAACTCTAGGATTTTTCAAATAAATTTCGATTTTTCCCCCAATTTCCTAGATCAAATTATTTTGTATTTTATAAATACGTATTTCTACTACAAAGTAGTCATCATCAGTATGAATTAGCTAGTTGGAATGATTCTCTGAGATGTTACTCGTTGTGAATTTGGTGACGGTTTGCACACGGTATCAATGGTTTCGAAACTTCTCGATAATGTTGATGTTTTTTGATAAAACAAGAGTAATTAAGTTACTCCAAATAATTAAGTTAGCGATTTCATTCAGCCTCAAATTTACACCTTGTGGACTTTATTCAACCTTAAAAAACGGACGAAAAGTTCAAAATTTTTTGTTCGCTGTTTATGGGGTTTCTTGTATAATTGAGGTCTAAAAAATTCAAAAATAATATTTATTTTAGGATCGGTCGACTAGTTTTTGAGATATTGCATGAAATACAACCGATAAATCAGCCTCTGGATCGGATTTTTAGCAATATCTCAGAAACTACTAGTCCAATCGTTAAATAGATATTATTTTTGAAATCTGCGCGTCGCATTTATCCTAGAATATGTATTTCATCCGAATCGGGGGCAAAAAATTTTCCCCAATTTTTTCGATTTTTTAAAAGAGTACCCCTTATAAAAATTGCGAAAATTTGAAAAAAAAAATTTTAATCTAATTTCAAGAAAAACCATGTTTATAAGTATGTTTTGACCCGTAGATTTCAAAAATAATATCTATTTAACGATCGAATACTTAGTTTTTGAGATATCTGCATTGAACCGATATAAAGGTCGATTTTGCGGATGTATTTAATATAATATCTGAAAAACTAGTCGACCGATCGTAAAATAAATGCTATTTTTGATTTTTTCAGATCGTAATTATCCTAGAAAATCCATAAACAGCGAAAAAAAAATTCTGAACTTTTCGACGCTTTTTCAGATTTCTTGTACAATCACCAAAAACAAAAACCCCAAGCTTAAACAATCATTGTACAAACCGTCACCAAATTAGCAACGAGTAACATCTCCTCAGAGAATCATTACAACTATCTAAATCATACTAATGATGACTACTTTGTAGTCGAAATACGTATTTATAAAATACAAAATAATTTGATCTAGGAAATTGGGGAAAAAATCGAAATTTATTCGAAGAATTCTAGAGTTCTCATTAATAATTATAAAAAAAAAAAATAAAAATAAAAATAAAAATAAAAAATATAGGGAATTGTTTTTACCTTAATCATTTGAAAGACCCTATTCAGTGTTAAATAAGGTTTTAGTCTCTAAGCCAAGTATTTTATATAAAAGTAACTTTTTATATGACAACTAAAGCTTTTCAAAAAATTTCTAAGGAGTATAAATTTTAGCAAAGAATCTTTGAGAATTTTTTTTATTTTTATTTTAGACAGAAAAAAAAATACAAGCCTTAAAACTTATTTAAAAGATTTTCATCGATTTCTTATTAAAATTTTAACAATTTCTATTCTTATGACGTTTTTTTTTTTTTTGAAACTTCATCTAGTTCCTACCCGTTTTGCCCTGGTACATTTAATATATCTATATTACCATTTAGATTTGAAGAACTGAAACTTCCAATTAAGTTTGCTTAACAGCAACACTGGGACTAAGCGAACTAAATTGGAAGAGTCATTCCTCAATTGGCTAGAGCTTCTACAGACATTTCTTAAACTATAAATAGATATTTATAATTTTTATAATCATCAATTGGTATTACGTTAAATACAGATTAACACGTATTTGGAAAATTTACATATTCAATTTCCCAAAATTACAAGAATTGTAAATATTGGAAAGTCATATGAAGGCCGTGATATGAATGTAATTCATATATCATCATCACATGAAAATAAAATTAAAAAACCAGCAGTTTTAATCGAGGGCGGAATGCATGCTCGCGAATGGATTGCACCAAGTCAAGTTTTATATATAATCAGTCAATTAGTAGATAATCGAAAAGATTTAATTGAACATTTAGATTGGTACTTGTTACCAGTATTGAATCCTGATGGATACGAATATACTCATACAAATGTAAGTTTTCTTTTTATTTTGACAGCAAACAATGTCTTGTCAAGGCCCTGAAAATTTTAATGTTGTTGTATTCTAGTTAAATTAAAATAGGAAATCCAAACATCAATTTATCTGATACGTCATAAAATCAGGTATCCGTTGTACAACAACCTGAATATAGTAATTTAAATATTGTCTCACATCATATTACTGACGGTTCCTCTGTTTGTTAGTTGTTCTCGGTAGCTATTTACGATCTTTAGTATTTTCAATAAACAAAGTTTGGAATAATATCATGTAATATTAAATTTTCAAAATTATTATCCCTCTCGAATTTATTAGCTTTAGAAATTGACTAACGTAGAAATTTACTTACTTCTAAGTCATAATAGCCGAATTTCGAACAATGAACGAATACTTTCACGAATAAAACACTCGAAAAACTACCAATTTATCTATAAACTTCTTTACAGGATAGGCTATGGCGAAAAACCCGATCCAGAATAAAAGGGAAGAGCTTTCTAGAAAAGTGTATTGGTGTCGATGGTAATCGGAATTTTAATATTGGATGGATACCTTTAGTTTATTGTACAAATTTATTTAGTGGCCAAAAACCATTAAGTGAAATTGAAGTGGAAAATTTTACAAAATTTGCAAAAACAATAAAACATCAAATAAAATTGTATTTATCATTTCACAGCTATGGGAATAAAATTTTATTTCCGTATGGTTATACATTTAGAAAACCAACGAACTTCAAAGAATTAACAAATTTAGGTCAAGCCGTGAATGATTCTATGCCAGAAAATTATGATGTTGGAAGTTCATTTACAACAATTTATTATGTTCCTGGTGGTAGTGTTGATTGGTTTTATGAAGAATTAAATGTTTCATTATCGTATTGCTTAGAATTAACTTCAAATAGTTTTATTGTCAATGAAACAGACATTTTAGATGTGGTCACTGGTGTTTTTAAAGGAGTCGATACCTTCGCAAAATATGTACAAAAAAATTATGACTCAAGTCTTAATTAATATAAATTTTTTATAGTGATTAATTTAATGTAAAAGTTTTTTTAAGTCTATTTATAGAAAGATAAAGTTAAATTTTAATTAACTTTTATGAATTGTAAATATAATGAAGTAATAAAGTTGTATTAGATTAACAAATGAATTTTATTAGATTTTCCGTATTTATAAAATAACAAAAAAAAAAATATGACAATTCAATTTATGAATTAAAGAATTATATAAAAAAGTTTAAGCCTTTATTCTCTATTAAAGAAGTACAATTATTGCCGTTTCCCGTTAGCATACAATGCTATTTATAAATACCAAAGAGAATTCGATACAGTAGAAATTGGTTTGTAAGTTCATTGTGATTTGTCTTATAATTTTTTAAGAAAATATCATAAAATTAATAACAAATACAATAGCAGTTCGAGGTGCAATTACGAACGTCTTGTTTTGTACATATTGTATGTTTAATTGTATGTTTCGAAATTTTTTCGACACTTGTGAAAAATAGCCAGAATTTCTGGAGACGTGTGAGGAAAAAAAATTGTATTTGTTTGTCATGCAATTACTGAGAAGCCGTTTCTTTTGAGATCAAAACAATTTTTAACAATTGATCAAAACAATAATGCTTTGATCATTTCTATATTTCTCTTCGGATATTTCATAATATATAAGAAGGAATATTTCTTGGTATATTTGTTTATTTTAACATCCAAAATCTTTAATTAATGCACATCTCAAAAAATTGTAAGTTTATTTTTCGTTTAGTATAATTAAGCTCAAATAAAATTCGTTAGGGATATTTATAAAAAAAATTTAACTTCATAAAAACTCCTTCTGGTTAACACTACGAAATAAATATAAGTGAAATAAATTGTAAATAAAATTTGCTATACTCTATTGTTAATTTCTAGCAAATATAAATGCATTAGCACAGCTTTAGCTTCAGTTACCTAAAGTCCATTTTTTAGTTACAATGTATAAATGCATTTGATTAATAATGCTATTAATATAAATTTATAAAAAAATAAAAGAAATAAATATAAAAGAAAGTATTTATTATAAAATTATAATTAATAACTGGATTAAACAAATTATGAAAGTATTTAATCTAATCGATAAAAATCTATTATTTCAAAATAATTACAATGGAGATAGATAATTATTCAAATAATTGCGATAAATAGAATATTATCATCTATTAAAAGCACTAAAATTACTTAGATCCCGCCTAGTAATACATAGAAAAGTTGTTGTTTTAGGCTCTTTTATACAGAATTATGAGGCAAAGTTTAGTAGATACCACAGCAAATATCAGGCACCCAATAAGAAAGGATTTTACGAAATTCTACCACTAACGGGCTTTAAATGGAGGGCGAAGTTTGTATGGGACAGAAGATTTCTTCGTTCAATCACTTTAAATTTTGTGTGCAATCGATGTAATATTGCGATAAAAGGGGGGAAATTGTTTTTGAACTTTTTACTGTGAAAATTGTCGCGCGTGGCCAGGTCTGCTATTATATATATAGGTAAAAAAAGGTTAAAAAACTTGAATTCCAATAGAATTTTTGGAGATACTGTAACTTGCATATATAAACTCGTAGTCTCACAATATAACTGACACCCACCACTGGTCAGTACGTGAATGAGTGTAAAATACTCACTAGAATTTTCTTATAATTCTATTTTCGTACTTTTAGCATGGTAAACATTTGTATATTACCCTTTTGTTGCATATATATATATAATATAATGGATAAAATTATAAGTCATTACAAATATCGATATATTAAGTACGAAATATAAAAATAAAATGGTTTTTAAAAGTTGAAATAATATGTTTTTAAATGAATTTTTCAACTTTAATAATTCTAAAAACTTCAACTAAATTTTAGCCCATTAAATTCTTATTTTATATTATTAATAGAAAATTATTTTTCAGTCAAATAGCTCTATTTTCTAGTTAAACAATGAATAATGGTTCAAATATAATTTGGAATGTTTGAACTAATAAACGACTATCAATTCTTTTAAAACCATTTGTCCTTATCTGACAAAAATAAAAAATACATAAGCTTACATACCACCCTTAAACTTCACCCCCATTCAGTAAACAAGTTTATTGTATGTTCATGTGTCTAATAGACAATTTATGAATTATATTTTCAACAATACCTATGTATTGTGTATATGGTATGTGTCTTAACATATCATAACACAATTATTCTACTACAGTAATACATAAAAATGTAATAAATTCTGGTTAGAGCAAATCATAAATTCTTTGAAATTATCCTGGCAGTAAACAGCATTGGATTAATGAGAAGAAAGTTCCCAAGGCTTTTACCAAACATAATCCTTCTTGGCTCTCACTGCAGCAAAAAAAATGAAGATAACAATTAACAGTGATAATCAAAAAACCTTCACAGGCAGAAAAGAATAGTCTAATTAGGTAATTTTATGAACACCCATACTAGAATTTTGTTAGTGCGTTGAAAACTTTTTAGCGTTACAAACTTGATATACTCTGACATATTCTATACGTGTCTAAAAAAAACAAATCCATAAAATTCAAAATATAAGCCGCAGAGAGTCATACCTCGTTTAAATGGAATTAAACATTTCACTGGTGCCAAAATTTACTGAATTTGGCTATAATCGTTTTTTAAACGGTAACTTATAGCTTACTTATGTATCAAAAAAAAAAAAATTATAGCATTGAAAGAGGCAATCACTCATCTCATTGAAAAATAAGTTAGTATAGGTTAGTATAAGTTTTTACATTTTTGTACGTATTATTAAAGTTTGATTTTATTTTATTATGAATGTTCACAAATCTGTGAAAATATTTCAGTAAACTATAACCCCAGTATTTTAAATTCGAGTCTGATAGTCATATGTATAACATTGTTCTATTACTAATGATTAGATTTAATCAAAGGTTTTTGTACATTCTGTACATGCCATATTCTGTTCTTTATTATATTTTATACGACTTCCACGTGATTTGGTTTCCAATCATACATGAAGCTTGCAACTGCTTTGGAATTACAGAGCTTTTACGCTATATGTATAGGCTTATGTCATCATACAGTTATTTATTGCGCTATGTAGGGGGATGTTAAAGAACGATCAAGACAACGAATTGTTGTTAAGACATATGAAACAAATATACGTAAAAGAACACATATCCACTATAAATTGGTTTGTTTATTTTCTTGGCTTATGGTTGTTATTATTGTGAAATACATCAGCAAGATTTTTTTGTTTGCTTAGAAATAAGCACTTGCAAACATGAAGAAAATTATATATTTTATGATTGATAATATTTGCTACGAAAGAATATTGATGATAATTGTTTTGTACTTAAAATTTGGATAAAATTTGGAAATTTAATTTATTTCGATAACTATTTTTTTCAACACATTAATTAAATATTTTTTAAAAATTGTGAATTCTACAAAATTACCAAAAAATTGGTGACATAACATCTTACATCAATATAAGAACACATTAAAATATGATAATAAAAATTTGTTATCAATTATAAGTATATAGGTATAATTTTTGTCAAAATTAAATAATGTATGTTTAATTAAAAACACTTCCTAGTTTTCAATTTTTATCAGTTACAGAACAGTAGATAATGTCAATAATAATTAACTTGTAATCTTTTCAAAATCTTTAAAATAGGTATTTAATTAATATTTAAGATTAATTTGAGATAATGCTAATATATTATATTTTCTAGAAAAATATTTACAAATAATTATAAAAGTATAAACCACAAAATGAAATTAACGGAAATTATGATTTCCACTCAGAGATTTTCGGGTGAGAAAAGAGTAGCTTCTCATTGGAAAAGCTTATAAGGAAGTAGGTATTTTAGCCAGTTATCGATTTAAAAAAAATGAATATGGTAATAAATATCGATTATCGTTTGGTAATGTGACTAGGATTAGAGGTCGTCGATCGATCGCGGGGTCTAGGCTCTAGGCAAACAGGATAATTTCTGAAAATAATATAATATTTATATAACAAATAAGATAGTACGAACACGAAAAAAAACGTTCATTAAAAGGCCTTATTTATTATATATAGTTTCAATAAACTAAAATAGTGAAAACTAGTGATTATAGGAAGAAGATTTCATATTTTTAAGTTATTTAGTTACACAATGTTTAATATAGCGATCGTTGTATTGAATTGTTGTATTGAATTGTGTTGTGGCAAAAACTCTGTTAAATAGCGCTACTGATCACGAAAAAATTACCATCTACACAAAAATCATAAATTATAATATTAAAATGCTTATAACACAATAATTAATGTAAATACATTTACCATTTAACGTTCTTTAACATCACCATTTTTTGTTTGGCATTTTAATTCAAATTAATAAATAAATGTATGTAACTTACCCGTGTGAAGTGATTTTTTTTGTCAGACTTATTATAATGACAAATATAACATTTAACCATTTTGTTAAAATTAAAGAATCACTAAATTCTAACCACTTCTTAAACGATAGGAAGGCTAAGCGACAAAAAAAATTTATTTTACGTCTCGTTGACTATTTTTTGTGATATTGCATCAGCATGAAATACATTCGCTAAATCTCAATGATGTCTCAAAAACTTCGCATCCAATCGTTAGATGTTATTATTGAAATGTATGGGTCAAAATACCTGAATAAATATAGTATTTTTCGAAATCGGAAATAAATAAATTTTTTCGAATTTTCGAAATTTTTTTAAGGGGTACATATTCAAGAAATCCGATGCAGAAGAATTTCTAATTATTTACTACAGATTACACAAGTATTAAATTGCTGAGCTATTCCGAAAAATTACTCAAGAAAAATAAAATCTACGTACAATGGAGTAATAAGAACATTTATTTAAAAAAAAAAATGAAACAAATAATCATTTTAAAAAATTTATACAATTTTACTTTGACATGATGAGTGTGAACATAATTTAACATGTTTAACTATAATAATAATTAATCAAAATATTTATCAATTTTAATATTAATATATACACAATTAAAAATAACTTCAATATTGTTTCAATAATGGAAACATTATTTTCACCTGAGGTGTATAGACTTGAAATTTCTTACATCATTAAATATACAAGAAACGTAATGTTTATAAGTGGCAAATTATTTTACACAAAAGACTTAGGAGTATAAAATATCATAAAATGTAAAAAAAAAAAAATGATGTCAATATTTAACAATATAAACACATTAAAAACTGGCAGGATGTTCTTAACAAATATTTATTCGTATTGAATAAAATATGATTGAATTAATGTGAAAAAACTTTTATTACATTGTTTTTGTCTTTTTTTGAACTTTTTTGTTCTATTGTATTTGTCTGATTTTAAAAGTTTTATATATGTACGTATATAAAGCTTTCAATATGTACGTCTTTTAATTTTATGTCTATTTTTTTTTTTTAATAAATAAAAAATAAAAAGTTAAGTTTTATAAAATAATAATTAAGACAAAAACTAAATTTAACAATGAAAATGTATCACCACCATACAGTTATCAATAATACTACAAAGCAATAAATAATTTGTGTTAAACTAATAGAATGGTATCAGTTGATCATGGGAAATAAAATGGGCACTATACTTTATTGAGAAACACAAATACTACATTAATGTAAGTTATGCCTATTTAGATATTTCTAAATATAAACATTGAAAACAAAATCAGTCAATTCACTGAAAGCTTAAAATTAGTGTTTTGTTCTCTCATCAAATATCTTTAAATGTGTTTACGGAAATTTTCGATACAATTTTCAATATAAGATACTAAAATAAATGTTTTTAATGAACTTCCGTTATTTTTTATCAGAATTTAATGATTAATAAATAAATAAAAAAAGTAAGTTACTCTTTTATGAATTGGATCAGCCAAAACTATCTTTAATACAATCATTGTGTACATTCAACACCGATAATTGAAAAATTGACGCATTTTATACACATATATAATATTCTTACAAGACTGCACTTATCAATTTAAAGACAATATATTTTCACACATTTTCCTAGGTCTAATTTCTCTCTATACCGAACACTAAACATACAAGCTTGATTAATCATCAACATCTATAGTTTTTCTTTTATTAGAAATTCATAAAAGATTTTCAAGTTGGCGGAATGTCTTTGTTATGAAGTGCAATAAAAAAATCCATGCAAAACTTTGTTTATCAAATCATCGGTGTTTACTAATATTTTTTTTTAAAACGCATCAAACGCTCTTCCATGTGTTTAAGTTTTTCCAAAACATTTCAAGATCGCCTCTAAATACCACTGAAAATAATCGAATTACACATAATTTTTGTAAATCACTAAATACCATGTGCTATATTTTATTATCTACCAATTTTTCTCTTTATACTACGATATTAATTACATAATTCCTATTAAGCATAAAAATTTTTTCAGCTATAAAAATATTTATACTCCGACACTGAACTTGAAAAAATGAAAAAATAAACAAAAACTTCGTTTAATAGATATTTATATACTTATATTTATATTATTGCTTCATAAAAAAATTACATGCTAACATTTAAGATTCACAAAGTCCAAAATTAATATAAACAATAATTCCATGACTTGTAAAATAAAAAACAATTGCCACCTAGATATTAATTTAAAATATTAAAATAAAATTTTTAAAACATTTATTTGGAATCTTGAATATTTCAATTGAGCAATATATATAAATTGATTACAACAAATACATAAATATTAAAAATGGAACAGCAAATTGGAAAGTAAAACATCATTTATTTATAAACAAATTTTAAAAATAAACATTCCAAACATTCTAAAAACAGTGCAAATTTTTATCATTAATTGCTTAATGTTAATCTTCAGTTTAAGGAGGATTGTAAAATATTATTAAAGCTCACTCCTTTATGTACCATTTTTCAATGTTCGCGCATAAATAACTCAAAAACTGTGCAAACCAAATTTTATAACATTTTTTTAGTTATTTATGTGTGAAAATTGAAAGTAATGTATATAAAATGTTATTTCTTTATACTTTTAAATTTATAAAAATATGGATAAACTAACATTTCGAAGGCTCTCTCTATATAATGAATAAAATGATATTTATGTCTATAAACATTCGGTCTATTTTTAACGTATTATAACAAAAAAAAAAAACGATATATCAACCAATCATGATCAAAAGCGTTTGATTATATAAGTTTTACATAATTTTTTATTAACAGTCTCCAAACTGAACAAGCTCTTTATAAAAATAATATAAATTCAAATTTTTATATTATAAATGATCAAAGAAAAGATTTCATAACCAAATATCTTGGAGACTCGTAATTTTCAGTATTCTATTATTTGCTTCATACAAAGTTTACTAGAAAGCATTATACTCACCCAAGGAAAACCTCTAAAACAATGAAAAATTTAAGTCGAAGATAATTAAACAGTAACAAAAATTTATAAATCTTTCGCAGTCTATATAAATACTAATAGCAAGCAAAAATTTACTATCTTTGACTTTTATTAATGTACCAAATAAATAAGAGTATGGAGTTTAAATCGGCAACACATGTTATTAAAAGTATATAACTTATTTGTATTTAATAACTACTGAATGTGTACCAATGTAGATTTTCTTAATTTTTGGAATTTATGTATATAAATTTGTCCAGTAATTGCTATAGTTATAGAATCAATAGCAACCGAAGCTGTAATTTTAAACGTACGTATGTCCGACGCATCCATAAATTGCAATCAGTCTCAATAAGTGAAATTTTTTTCAAAAATTTTTAAAGGTCCTTAACTATCTTAAAATGTTTGCATTCAAAGCAACTTATTTAAATTGAATATATTAAAATCTAAGATAATAATGTTTGGTTTTCAGAGCAAATATACCGTTCAACGTGCATTGAATTAAGCGTTCGATTATCGCTGGGCTGATAATTTTTATTAATTAAACAAATAAGTCTTTAACAACATTTTTTTCAAAGAAGAAAAATATCAAATATGTACTTGTAGAATCATAATTTTTAGCAATAAATTAATTAAATCAGGTAATTTTTTCATAATTTTTTTGTCTACATTTATTTGAGCAATTACAAGGGTCATCAACTAAAAATAAATTGACCCAATAATAGTGAAATAGGCAGTGTTTTTATACATCAATTTGATACTCGTATACTGTATGTCAATTGAATAATTGTAAAATGTATGTATGATTCGATGAATTTTATTGAAAATTCTTAGAATATTTGGAAGTTTAAATTTCATTAAATTATAGAAATTAAAATCAAAAAAATTAAAAGGATTGTAAAATTTTTTTTAAAATAATAGTATAATTTGAGTACTAAATTATCATAGTACTTAGATAAATATATATAAGAATGAAATTTCCCTATCTATTATGTGGTTTTAAATTTTTTTACTCTTTTTGTTTTGACATTATAATTAATTATTATAAATTACAACTATGCCAGGGACGGGTGCGCACAAAATTATGGTTGATTTGTTGTAAAAGCATCAATACCATTATCTGCCATTGCATTTAATATGTCACTAACATAACTTGCTACATCAACAGTGGATTCTTCTCCTCTTCGTATAAATGGATGCTTTAAAAGCTCGTTATATTTTGGTCTTTCTTGTTCTTCTTTTATTAAACTAAAATAAAAAATAAAATTTACATATTTAAAAAAAATCTATTAGTTTTTTTAGTCAATAATGTATATGAAGTAAAACCTCGTTTCATAATAGCCGAGTTACAGTAGTTTTACATTCAAAATTTTATTAGAACTCAATTATCGATTATTTTTTAATTTAAAAATACTTAAAATTTGGGTTAAGATATTTTAAAACTACACACTTTTTTATCCTCAATGTATGCCAGAGTTTTTTAATGAAATTAGAATTAAATAAAAGACATTTATAATGATAAAAACAATTTCTAATACAGTATATATTGTTTTTTTTTATCAATTTTCGACGCACACATAAATCAAAAAATAATTATCCAAATGTTTTGAAAATATACATAAAAATTATCTTTATTTTAGATATGAGTTTTCTGAATAACTATTTGACAAGCCCTCCATTTGCATGTAAAGATTCTTAACTTGAAAATTCATATCGTTTGTAGTTACTTTTTAAGTTATGTACGTGAAAATTGAAAGTGCAATATACTCTGCATTACAGATTGTCTTTATGATATATATCTGTTTTTCATTTTGCCTTAAGTAATATGAGAATTTTAGCAATATTTTAAATATAAATTAACAAGCATGAAAAATTTAGGTAGTGGCATTTTTTTCGTTGCCTAATATATGTACTTTATAGAATCTAAGTTATTTTGAAAAATTATTTCTATAAATTCCAATAATTTTTTTTGATAATATAAACATATTATTTCAACCATTAACAAAGACATTAAGAAAAATTTGTGAAGTGAACAAACAAAATATATGATATTAAATCAATGATAAGAGATATCGCACGATAACATATATAGATAGCTATTAATACGTCAACCTTCTTATTATAAAAAAACTTTTTAATTTTCGATGGTAAAATTTTAGTACATATCAGCCATTTAACATATCAATTATTTAATATATTTTCATTCTTTATTTTCAAAAATTACGAAGTATAATTTTTGAATTTTAACCAATTTTAATGTCTTTGCATAGGATATAAATATTAAGTTTAAATTTAGGTGTTTTTTTGTAACTATTTCATAAATTTTTTAGTTTTTAAGTCAAATGTACTTATTTAGTATTCTATTTTTAAAAAGATTGAGAATATATCCTTAAGTAACAAGTGTGTGGAGCAAAATACATAAAAAAATCTAGTAACATTGTTAAGAATAAGAAAAATTTTCTATATTTACCAAGTATTAACAAAATTCACAAATTCTTCAGTAAAATGATTGCCATTTTCATTTGGTGAAAGCCGTGGTGGCTCGCCTTGAACAACTTGACTTAATTGTTCAAAAACACTTTGCCATTTTGGATATGGAAAAGAACCAGTAGCAACTTCCATTAAAGTTATCCCTAAGGACCAAACATCACTGCGTACATCATAACCTGGTGCTCGATTTGGATCTATTCGTTCAGGTGCCATATACGGTTTGCATCCAGCATCACGTGTTCGTGCTATTGAATCGACTAATTGTCCAGAAATACCAAAATCACACAGTTTTATATTACCTCGACGATCAAGTAAAATATTACTTGGTTTTACATCACGGTGTATTATTTTTTGTTTTTCTTTTAAATAATTCAATGCTGTCACAGTTGCAACAGTTACTTTTCCTAAAATATTTTCTGGAATACGTTCTTTTAATTTTTCATAAATAAACTTATAAAACTTATCTAAAGAAGTGTCCATTAATTCCATACAAATCCAACAATCGCCCTACAAAATACAAAATTTGTGAATTTTTTAGAAAGACGAAAATAAATAAATGATAATTTCTTTAATGATTCAATTGAGGCGGTAATGCTCATACATGATTTTGAAAAATGTTTTTTTAAATAATTCGTCTATTCCTGTGGCTTTTTTATGACCGCTGGTTATCACTTTAATTATCGACGATAACCCTATATAACAACTATAGTCATCTAGTGGTCAGGATAAGTACTACAATTTTTTGAATACATAAGTGAACTTATGAGCTTCTATAGATGGTTTTATTCTTTGGTATGGGAGAAAAGAAAGTCGTCTTTTAAGTGCATCTTAATTTCAATCCATAATTTGTTATTTATTTAATTTAAAATTTAAATTAACAAGAAACAATTATTTATATAAAGAAACTCCTTTTAAGATGTAAAATGGTATACTATTTACGATCGAATGCAAGAATGATAATAATAATATCCCCTTAGTATCTACCTAACCCTAAAAATTAAAACATATGGACTATATCAATAAAAATATAAGTCTTACTTCTTTGAACAAGGCACCATAAAATTGTACAATACACGGGCATTCATTCGATTTCATAACAACTTCTAAGTCCATCAACTGTTTTTGTTCTTTTTCGTCAACGGTAGAACGAATTCTTTTCACAGCCATTACAGTATTTGATGGAATATGAACCATTTTATTAACAGTACCATAACCACCTCGTCCAATTTCACCTAAATCTTGTAGATCCTCTGAAGTAAAATCATAAACTACGCCTGGAGATAATTGTAACTTCCCCGTTGAATGCATCGTTGAATTTATTCGAAATCGTTCCCTAAAATTTATATTATTTGAAATTTTACTTCACATATTTTGATATTTAAAAATTACCTTGTATTATCTGTTACTCCCTCCAAACTTGTTCTGGGTACTCTAGCAATTGGTATATTCCTAGGGCGATTAGGGCTAATTCCAACACGTTCTTCATCTGAATTAGCATTACTTAAACGCATTGCTTGATAAGGATTTGTTGGCGGAAATTCCATTGGAGGAAAAGTTCGTCTTGGGCGGCCTACAAAAACAATATTTTAAAATTGTAGATCCGTAATGAAAATTGATTTTATAAAATAATTTTGTATTGTTGACTGAAAATCATAGACTAGAAATTACCCTGATCGGAATTACGAGCTCTAGAATTTCCAGGATTTTCGGCCATTTTCTTCACAATCACCCTCCGGTGAAATGTCAATAAGGATTATCACAGTTATTTGATTTACATCGGAAATTGATTACTATAAGATAGTTTTAAAAGTACACAATATAATTTCACTTCATTATTACATGTAAACGGTTAACATTTAACACTATTTTTGTTATTATTATTATTTGTGTTTTTTTTTTGACACTTATTTGCAAATAACCCCTCACTCATTCAAGCATATTTTTTATCACTTATGGTTAACTTCAAGTTGTACACTTAAATACAACAGATCGTAGTATATCGTAGCATATAACAAGTGTATGTTGAAAGGTTGCATTGAGACGCATGCGTATTTTTAACGAAATACAACACTTATTTTAAAATATTTCAAACATTACTTTTTATGTTCTTTGAAGATATAAATGTTTAGTATTAAATAGTAAAATAAGGAGACGCAGGTAAAAATTTGTAATGAAAAAATAAAACTTTATTTTAATTCAAGTACGTTTTTATTAAATTAATCAATAAATACATAAATTAATTATATCATAATACAACATTAAAATATGGAAGACATGACATGGATAGTTTATATTTAATACAAGGGCTTAAATATAAAAATTTCGAAAATCGAAATCGGTTTATCTATTTTGAACTTTAACGAAACTATTTGTTGTTTATGCTTTAAAATATTTTATTTTCAAAATTAGAAAAACATTAAAGAATTAGATTTAGAGATACTTCATTTTGTATTTCTTATTTTTCTTAAATCAAGGAGTGGAAATGTAATTTCTAATTATTTCTAAAAAATTATAAACACAATAATTTTAAAAACGTTATACTCATTCATTTTGTCATTTAAACTGTTTTCTTCAGCTATAGTACCAAATGTGTGTATTCGCATTGAGAAAATAAATCCTAACAATTTACGTTTATGCAGAAAATGAGAAAAGTATACGAATTTCTTTTACCAATATCAGTTGTCTCATCAGTATTGACACGAATAAATGTTTTATCTCCAGTTATATCATAAAGAGAATACAACCTATACAATATATGAGAATACTTATACCATTATTTCAGATTATTTTGAAATTTGTTTATTTTACTTTGGCGCCCAACTAAACTACAAATTTCTATCTATTATACGTATTTTTGAAAAAAACGACATGCCTGGAAACAAAAATTGAAACGCAAAATATATAAAAATTTCAATTTTGGAAAGATAGGGTAACATTATAAATGTTTCATTACAATATCGTTTTAAATAAAAATAAGAATAAATACTGCTGGATGAATCAATATAAAGTTTTCAAGTTTCCACTTTGTTGTTTCATCTTCTTGATTTTGATATTATTTATTTCATCTATCTTGTTTAGCTAACCAAAAATACATTAGTTAATTGTTCAAAATAAGATAATAATTATTCAATATTTCGATTTCGACTTGGGAATTTATTAAAATTAATTTGGTATTAATCCATATGGAATATATTCTCGTTGTGGAATTTGAAACAAATCTGTTGTTTTTGAATCAATTGTCGGTCCATGTAGTAATTCGGACATGAAACTTATATATGTGATAGCTAAACGTAAAGTTTCAATGCGAGATAAACGTTTTTCATATGCAAACGTTGGTACCTAAAAATAAAATAAAATTGAGATATTTGAAATAAATTGAAATATAAAAGTTCACGGTATACGTATCTATAATAGTTTCTTTATAACCAGATATTTGAAATATGAACACAGTCATAACGGTCTCGATGTCCATAGCATATCATATTATTGATAAATATACTTTTAAACATTTTTTTATATGAGTAGTGCAACAACTTAGTTATCATTAGTGCAACAACTTTATTTTCTACAAAAATTCTGAAAACTGACCTGTTTTCTTTTTTTGAGTTCATAAAATTTTGAATTTATTTTACAAGCTTGAAATTAACAAATATATTATCTGTTTTTGTTATTGTAATTTCATTCAAAAACAAATTCAAAAACCATTTTATCCAATATGTGTCAAAACGGAATATTTTTGTCTGACAACATTTTATAACGCAACAGGCAAAATAGTGTTTACTTGCGTTTTTGAATGAAATTCATAATAAAAGAACGAAGAAATGAATGTCTATCTATTTAAAGCTTGTGCGTATAATCAAAAATTTTACGGGCTCTATAAAACAAATGGCCAATTTTTTAGAATTTAATTGGAAAAAAAAAACTAAGAAATTTACTAATACAAATTTTTAGAAGTATATTTATAAATGGTATGATAGTCTTATGGGCCTCTAGCCTTTAACGGATTTAAAAACAGTTTTAAATCACGCACGCTCAAAATAAACGACCTCAACTCCTCAATTCATTTTATACAGCAACTAATCAGCTATTCGTATGGTGTGCGGCGATGTATGAAAGTAAAACTTCGTTTCATGTAGGAACAATATTTTGAATAGTATTTTAGAATTTACACCGTTTGGGACAACCTACCTGTGGTATAACCAATCCCAGTCTCCCTTACATAGTGTTTAGGAACAGTAATACTAATTTTCTATTGTTAGATTTTAAAAACTGGCTTAAAAATGTAAATACATTAATTTTGATCTAAATCAGTCTCTTATAACGGCATAGGCTCGTCATGAAAAAGTCTCATGCAAAGTTTTAAATATTTGGAATTCCATGAAAACTATTATTGTTATATACTGTGAACTATAACGTTAGTATTCACCTTACGACGTAACTTGTCGAATGCTTCATTTAAATTAAACATCCGACGTCTTTCCCGAATATTTGCAGCACGACGTTGAGCTACAGTAGCAACACGACGTCTCGGCTTTTTATGTGTGCTTGTACCATTTCCAGTTCCATTTGAGCGATTTGAAATTCTTTGCTGAACCATCCCCCCACATTGTTGACGTGGCCACACTAGAGAAAAATTTTCAAAATTAGTAATATGTATCCATATACCAATCATTATAATTTTAAAATTAGAAGTAAGCCAATAATTTCTTTAAGGCTATCAGAATAAAATACGATACATCTATAATAAAGATAATCTCTGATGCAGTATATATTGTATTCTATTTACCAATCACAAATATCTCCAAAAATAATTATCCAAATGTTATGGAATTTTATAACATAGACAATCTTGACTTGAAAAGAGAGAGCTTATCATACAGATTATTCGAGCAAATATATAAACAATATTAATCAGAAATATATATTTAAAAAATGTATCTGACGTGAATACCATAAAAAGAAGGTATCATACAAAATGATCAAGTAGATATCCTGGCTAATAAGGACCGCTTTAATGGCATATTCATATATTTGGTCATCTATCGAGTAATACAATCAAACAAATAAGCTCAGGCAATTAAGATAGGATAAGATTTCGTCGAAAATCTTTTGAAGAAAAATTAAATGAGGTAAAAAATAGTTGATATCGAAGAGTGAAAAACTGTGTATCGTCATTCAAGAAAACACAAAATCATATTAACAAGACTTAGAACAAGTCACTGTCAACTAACGCACGAATATCTTCTACAAAAAAACCAAAGGCTCTGTTTTTACTTCCTGTTTCTATGACCAATCCGTAAGACAACTTCTCACCAAATGTCCTCAAAGTACACAGGTTGCCAAAATTCTAAGTAAGTCAATTTGCATTGTTAGTGATTTGATAAAAGACGAAAAAGTTTCTGTCATACTATTACTATGTCACGACCACAGCACGTTAGTTTTATAAAATGTTTCTAATCTAAAAATACTTTAAAAAAATTTTTATTCAGTTTGTTTGACAATTTTGTTGACGATTTTGAATAGTGTATATTTATTATAATAATTTAAATAAAATTTAAAGATGTGATAATCTTTTAGTATTTACCAAAATCAGATGGAAAACTGGATAATATATCGGGATAACTTGATATCATGGCTGAATTTGATGGATTCATACAATGCGGATCCCACAACGATGTATACGGCGAAATTTCTGATGAATAACTTGATATTTCTGGACCCTGTTTTTGGAGAAGAAAAAAAATTATTTTATTAGAATTTTTTTATACATAAGTTATTTAAAAACAGCTATCTTTGTGAACAAGGAGAAAGAGGCTCTAACAAAGATTGAATAGTGGAAGCAAAAGGTGCAAAGGTTGTTCTATTGGCCAAATTAATAATATAATAAAATAATTAATAAAAAATAATATTATTAATAAAAAATAATATTATTATTTATGAATTAAGAACAAGTATCAATAATAAAATTATTATTTAATTATGGTACTTTTTTGTTAAGGAACCAATTCTCAATTTGATTGTTCGAACTTAGCTCTAGCAATTATAATCCAATACTAATTTGTAGACGCATAATTATAAATAAAAATGCAAATAAGTGAAAATGACAAATAAAAATTCCTTTAATACCCGGGACAGTATCAATGATAATTGAACAATTAATAAAATAATTTTTTGGGGTAGAACATGAAATTAAAATTTCAACTATCTATCACTTTTCATTATTGAATTATCGTGGTAACGAGCAAGCTGAAGCGAAAATGGATTAGGTGATTCTTTCGAAATATATATCAGTTTTGTCACTATCTTTAATATTTTCTAGAGTTACAAATTTTAAACTAAATTTAATATACTCTCATATATTTCATTTAAATATACCAGGTATAATGAAGAGGGGAATTGGGATAATAAAAACAAACGCTACAGAAGCGAATTATCACCGACTTCAAAAGGTACCTTTCAATAGAGATTATTATTGATTTAAATATTCCTCTATAAAATATTTTTGATTTTCCAGAGCAAAGTTTTGATGTCAATAATGGTTTTACCCAACTATAAATATGAAAGATATTAATGAATTATAAACATATTTCCTATTTGTGTCTAGTTGGAAATATTTTATGAAGTGGCCCGACGGTGTTCTATCATCATAAACCGACTTGTTATAAATTTGCTTGCTTTTGCTTATATCAAATATTGAGAAAAGCAATCTGAATAAAATGTCGTACCCAAATTTTCGAAATATTGAAATAGTAAAATTGTTAAAATTAAAAAATATATTATTTTTAGTTAGTTTAGTTTAGTTTAGTTTAGTTTAGTTTAGAATAATTTATTGATATAATTAATTTATTAATCTGTTTTTCCTTTATAATTCAATTTGTCGTTTCCTTCTTTGTTTATCCAGTTTTGTTTTATAAGAGTTAATCTCTTTGTTTTATAATAGTTATTTGAAATAAGGCCAAACCTTATGAATTAGGTATTATGTAAAAAATTTTAATAACCCAGAAATTACTTTTTCTCCTCTTCAAGTCGATTTGAGTCGATTTTATTCAGAGCTGATATAATTGTATTAAACAGTAGGCATTGTTAAACAAATAATTTGAGTTGTTGTTTTAGAGTTAGAACAAAACATTATTATATATTATATTAGAAAATTATCTTATGCTTTCTTGAATTATTTTGAATTACGTTAGCCGGGCGGGTTTTCCATTGATAACTAAATATGAGTGACAATTCATTATTATTCTGAATAAAATAATTTTTTTCCAGTAAGTTTACAGTTTTCACTGTAAATATTCGAAAATTGTAGTCTTTAAAAGGTACTTTGTATCGAAAATTTTACAGGGAAAGATATGCTACACAAATCATAATTAAGTCATAATCAAATTGTTGAAGGGCTATTTATAAACGATATAATTTGCTTATGGGAATCAAGACCATACGCTCATAATTGTAAAAAGTTGTTTTATCAGTTAACTAAAACTCCTACAAATTATTTTTTGGAACAAAAGAAATATTTTAATATCATTAACATTTCCATCGTCCTTCTGAATTATTTTTAATACTAGGTTTAAGAATTAAAATTCATTATTAAATTAGTAAAAATTATTCAGAATTCACAAAATAATTGTTGAAATTAAATTTTTATAATAGCCATTTCTATATTTCCAATCCTCATAATTTATATTCTTATTATTTTTACCTGATATATTATTTAATTTTTTTATTGTAAGCTTTTGTTTTTTCAAAGTTTGATTGATATTACATTGAGCACACCTAAATACTATGGTAGCATTAATTAATACGAAAATACTATAGTAGCATTGTTATACATAATCCCTTTTTTCCTTTTTTAACTTTCCTTTAAAACTTGTTAATTGTAAATTTAACTTGTCGATATTTAAATTGAATTAATAAAGTCTGGTATTTATTTAACATTTATTTATTAATGACAACAATTTAAAAATTTTGTATTGTATACTAAAACTTTATGAAAGTAATTTTTTTTTTAAATAACCATTACATATCCACTACAAAACTATCCCAGCAAAGAGAAATAAAACGTTAATTTTTCTATATCTTTTCGTGAGCAAAACAAAAAGTTTATCGTCTAAAATAAAGTGATACAAATACATTGTTCCTGAATTTTGTATTACAAAAGTAATTTTGAAAATTAAGTGAAAATTCTTCACTTTCCTATAAATATGTTTTGAACAAGGATATTTTCACTAGAATTTTGCTACATACTTTCTGTAGTCTCAACATAAAATAAAATTAACACAAAGAAGTAGTAAATAATAACTTTCATTTATTTACTACAAATAAAAATTAGAGCAAAAATTTTCAAAAAAAAAAAAAAAAACTTACTGAATGATTTGACTCCCAAATCCCAGGCTCAAAAGACATAACAAAATTATCGTTACGCATATATACGCCACTTAAAAGAAAAACAATACGCACTTAAATCACAATAAACTATAGAATAATTCAATATATTTATAAATCTATAATGAAACACTTGTTATCGTAGAAATTTTTCGAATACAAGTGTATTTTCAAATATATATATATGTTTTGTGATATAAAATGCACTTGTCTTCTTCAAAATTCATAATTTTATTATTATTATTATTATAATATTGAGAAATATTTATGGAAAATTCATACGAAAATTATCTTTATTCTGTTATGTAATACGGTTGATTTTTGTTAGCGTTTATATGATTGGTAGCGTATGTGAATCAAGGGGTTGGTTTTCGTTAAATTATCAACGAATCATATTATGTAAGGCTGACGCAAAACGTTTATAACAGCAGTTACAGTTTCAACACAGGACTCGTGACTCCACATACAGGATCGATTATTCAATTTGTGCCTGTGTGTGTATAATAAGATTGAAAATATGTTGCTTGACTTCCGTTATAAAAAAAATAGACTTGTGGAAATTTATTATTTACTAGTTTATGTTAGTGCTTCAAGAACTTCCAGGTTATGCCTGATATTATATAGTTTTTAATAAAATAATCATTTTTAATAAAAAAAAAGTCGCAAGAGAAATATACGCCTTCACTATCGTAATTAATCATACTTGGAATAACTGAAATAATATTCCTGTAAATCTCAGAATATCAAATTTTTTTGGAAATTTCTGAACAAGTTTCAAAATAGCAATATACAAAAATCATCTTCAGAATGAGCACCTTAGCTCGTTGTATTGAAACAATTTGTTAAAGTGGAAAAAAAAGTAAATGTTTTGAGCTAAAGATGTCGAGTTAAAAGTAAAAATACTGCGTAAATTTTACGTATTTTTACTACACAATTGGCACAATTTAAATTTTCAAAATGGGTCAGTAATCCGTAAGTAACTTGAGGGTAGTAATTACATTCAGGGCGAATAAGTTGGATAACATAATATATGTATGCACAAACTTTACCTTATTAAGTGGAATCTTTAATCATTATGCAGAACACGTCCACCGCAAAAATAAAAATTTCAAACTATACGCTCCCATCAATTTCTGTCTTAGACAAAATTAGCACTGATCGGATTTATTTTTACTTTTGTAAAGTTTCGTTACTAACCTTCCAGCGATAAGTGTCCAAATTTAATTTGACTCCAGCTTATTAGTTTCCATTAACAGCGGTTTTTAATGAACCGGATTTTAAAAATTGCAATAGACATCAAGAAAGTTTTCCATGTTATAAGTAGATAGAATTCGTGTTTCTAACGACTAAATTACACTTCGAATGGATTTCTGATTTAAGGTAATCTCTTTATACGACTGTCATCAACTTTTATCTAACTCAAAAGGATACTTTAAGGAAAGACTTGACTCAAATAAATAAGGGGTTGCGGAAATTGATTCTTGTTTTTAGACCAAACAATTCGTTCTATATAAAAGACATGAAAAAATAATGATTTTTAAAAACGTTAACTACATCATTTTAGCTCTTGTCAGAAAATCTAGATCTTTTTTCCTGTATATGTGCTTACCAATTCCCGATGGTTTTAAGATGAAGGTCGTATATTATTTTGGAAGTAACGTGATGTGTTATAAAATAACATACCAGGATAATATTATATATCAGATTTTTCCTCTATATACATTGTAATATAGAGGTAAAATTTTAAGGTTTGATTTAAAACTTACTTTTTTTAGCCATTGAGTTGAATGGCTGTATGCCTTTTAACCCATAAAAACATTTATAAAAAAAATAATATTAAAATTATTTTTTATTTTTGTATTTGTGAGATACAATTTTACTTTTTACATTGAGTGAACCTATACTCTGTGCAAGGTATTGACCAGAGCCCACTACTTTTAGTAAATGACTTCTTCAAAGCAAGTCTGTAATTCGATTCGTATTTGATGAATTTCGGGAGGTCGTACCCACAACCTTTTTGGAGGCTAGATATAACTTACTTTTTAACATACATGGGCTGCATGACTCTACATTGGACGAGATATGCTCGAAACAGGCAAATATTTATAGTCATATTTAAGGTAAAATAGACGTTTCTTTACATTTTCTTGGTTTGAAAAATCATTCATTTGATTTTAATGATTTAGATAATTTAATGATTTTAGCGTTTTATTATATAGTTTCGAATTAAATTAGCTCGACGAAGGCCGTGTGAACCAAGGCCATGATGTTAGTATAAGAGCTATAATCACTTAATATTTTTATATAATTGTTTCGGATTATTCAAAGACGAAATAAAAAAGTATTTCGTCAAAATCGACCTACCGCGTGATTATTTATTGTCATTTATTCCTAGCGATTTTCAGGTTACTTACGTTTTTTTCTTTGAAAATGGCTTCAATAATTTTCTTCAAACTTAGTATATTTACAAAATATTTCAGATTAGTGATTAAACATAAAGCATTGATCTGATAAATAATGTATCATAGATAAATATAATCTTTTTTCTTCCTATAATCACGACAATATTATGTATTCGTTTTTTACATACCTGGAAAATGTTTTTATTAAAACAATGAAATATCCTATGGATACTTTCATTCTCTATATATAGATCTCATTCTCTCGCATGTTATATCCTAGAGATTTATGTAATTGTCTCTTTTTACTGTAGCTTTTTCGTTTCATTGACTTTGAAATCACAAAGAATCTTAAGAAGTTTCACTGCAAAAAATGTTCCTAGAAAAAAGTATATAGAAGTAGAAGAGAGTTCTGTTGCGCGTTGCAGTAAATTTAATTTCAGTTCATGCTAACGCCACTTATGGTGGATTTTGTAACTATTATTTACTACTTCCAATTGGACAGTTTATCTGTTCGTCCCCCATATAAGATAGGACTCCTGAAAATATCTACCCTCCATAGTGAATACGTTGTTATATTTTGTGTATATTGAAGTTGTGTGGTATTCGCATCAGATTTTTTTGCTGTTTGTTGTTTCATGATGATACAATATGCTGTATATTGTATATAGATATAGATACATAGAATATATATATATATATATATATATATATATATATATATATATATATATATATATATATATATATATATATATATATATATATATATATATATATATATATATAATTTTGTATATTACATTATTAGTTATGACAGTTATATAGTAAAGATATTTTTTAATTAAAACAATTTTATGTAAATTTTATATTTACGAATAATAATTTGTATTATTTATATAATTTTTTTAAGTTAAATATTTACATTATTTTTGTATTAAAAATATTATAATAATTTTGTTGATTCAATTCTATTATTAAGTTTTGATATGGTAAATGGGTACCTAATTGTTATTTAAATTATAATAAAATACATGTACAAAGCGTTACAAATACAACAAACGTTCAAAAACATGTAAAACAAACGTTAAAATGTACAACAAACTTGGATTTGAATTCAAAATTTTGTATCGATTTGATTTAATATACCCGATATGTCCTTAATTTTTTGAATTTCTTAACAAATAGCAATCTTTTTTCAATTATTCTAAATTGGGAATTCGCTTTTTGTATTTTGCTATTGCATTCCAAACATCTCTTCTAAAAATTAAATAATTATTTTTAGATTCCCTGTGTTTCCACCAAGATTCATTTTGGTACATTGAAATAAATATTTAAATATAATAAATAGTTTAAAAATAACTCATTTTCTAACAAAGAACGTAAAATTTTTTTTTGGCGAAGATATATAAAAAAATTTAAAATAATATGCACAGTATTCATATAAGACATAGATGATTAATCCATGATGAATAGAATGATCAAATAAATATTAAAAATTCAAACAAGCGACTATTTTTGATTGAAACAATATTATATATTTGTATATCAAGCATATTTCTACCTTATATATAAAATATATATTTTTTAGTTTTAGATACCATGACCACAAACTTTTTCTAAGTCATTGGATTTCCTTGAAAATTAAAATTTTAATCTCCCTATATAATGTAAATAGAGTATTGTTATATTTTAACTAACTTTGTTAGTTAAAATGACAGTGTTTTTATAAATAGAGCTGTAAACTGTAAATTTTCTATAATAAAATTGGAAATTTTATTTATTATATTTTATATAGACTGTAAATTTTTAGTGGTTTTAATATAGGTAAGTATAACAAGTTATTTTATTTTGTAATTATGTATTCTCATTTAAGAATTCGTTTAGTTTACTCAGCTCCTGTAATATATAATTATTTTCAAATCGTAAATCAAGCTCTCATATTTCGAATATTTTGTGATCGATCAGAATTTTTTTCTGTATTCTATTAATGCAAAATTTTAATTATTAAGCGTATTTTTAATAGAAATTTACTGTAGGTACCTAAAATAGATTTAATTTTTTTTTTGTAATATGTCGCATTTATCAGCATATAATATAAATCATACAACTAATTTTATGTTTAATTAGATATTCTTAATTGGAAATTCGTTCAGTTAACGCAGACGTATATTTTCCAAAGAAAAATCAATAATAGTGTACTCATGAAGTATTTTGACATAAATGTATAGCAAATCGTGCAAAATTTTCTACAAAATGTCTTTCTACTTTTCATTAAACATAAATATGAATATTATCGAATATTTTACTGATACCGAATAGAAAACATACATAGAAAATAATTCGATATTATGCATATCTAAATATGAAACTAGGTAGAATATGAAATTAAATTTAATTCAAAATCAAAGAATATATAAACTTCGAAACATGATTTTCCATTTCTTCCATGAAAACCAAATTTTCATGTAACCTTTATGGCGATTTTTAAAAATTGACTTCGATCCCCTATTCAATTCAATTGAAATTCAATTCCGTCAATTGAAATTCAATTTTAGCGTATGACGTATGGCACATGCCCTACATAAATATCAGGAAATTTCAAAAAATGTGAAAATAGGAAATTAATATTTGTTATCTTTAATCTTCTACACTCGTTAGAGCTTTAAATTGTGCATTATGCAAAAATGTTTTTCCTTCTTAATAAATTTATAATTAAATTTTAATAAAAAAAAACAAAACAAATGAAACGATTATAATCACATAACCGTATTAGTTACGACGATTAGTGCAACATACGCACACACTTCACGGCTCGTTATTGATATGATTTGTGACACACGATGGCCATCTGCTTTTTCCTATACTTTATATTTAATAATAAAGTGTTTGATACTATTTTACGCTTTTATATAAATTAATAAAGAGTATGTATCTACATACAAAATATAAGAGTCAACAATATACAGAGAGAGACCCCTTTTTGTTATTGTTAAAGTCACCGATTAACCACTACTATATCATAACAAAACACTGCATTATGATAATATATATTTATACATAAAGCTTGTGTTATATTATCTGTATGATATAATCGATGAACATTATATATATGTACTGTTTCTTTGAATACAAATCGATTAAACAATTGAACATAACAACTAACGGAGTTAGTTAATTCTTTAGATACTTGGCATATGGTTGAATATCAACTAGTTTTAATGATACACATTTATAAAATACTATAAATATCCAATCTATACATTTATAAATACATAATATATAATTATAATATATATAGTAATTGGATATTATTATTATTATTAGCTTAATTTGTGCTAAAAGTATAGCGAATCCAAACATTTTACGAAAAAATGTTTCAGGCAAAAAATGCTAGTTTAGAAAAAAAAACAGATTTTATTTGTAAGTTTTTCTTCTATCTTTAATGATTCAAAAATTGGATCATAGATCTGTTGGACTCAATAGGCCAATTTGCTCATCCAAGAACGTAAGTTCACTTTTTAGATCTAAAATACACCACCACAATTTTAACTCGATATATGTTTTCGTTTAAGAGTTATCTGGACAGTCTGACAAACGAAAATGGACTAATTAAGTGATTCTATGAACCAAAATTTTGTTTGACTGTAAATATTTGCAAACGTTACAAGCTTTAGACTAAAAATTAATAATTTTTTATTTAATTGTTACTTTTCTGCATCTTCAGGGTAGCCAAAAAACAAATGGAAAAATTATTTATAATTAGATTCAGAAATTCAATAAAAATTAATAAATCGATTGAAACTTATCGAGTTTGAAAAAATCGATTAATTTTTATTTATTTATCGTTTTGAATTTATACATCAATTATTAAAGATCGATTGTTCTTTATATATAGATTGATTTTCAAATTGCTAGTTATATTGCAGTTCAGAAATTGTATCCATCTAGCCCATATAACACAAGCATTAGAAAATGTTTTTATATAACAAATAGTTTTATTTTAATAAATTTACCCTCTTATTATTACATAATCACATATATATTTTTAATATGTAGCAAATTTGGCATCAACCATATATAATCTGTCATATTATTAAACTTATTTGTCCTAATTCAATAAAATAATATCATTATTAATACTATCCTTCAATTTCAATGTACAATTTTTATTATAAATTTTCATGATAAATGAAAATTATACAATTTCATTTTTGATGATTTTTATAAATATTTTTTGTGTTACATTTATACTAGTCAAGTTCACAAAACAAAGTATTCAAAATTGTATTTAAAAATGCTATAAATTAGGTGCTTTTTAGGTGCTGCAAAATTAAATTATGATGCACTAAATGCCGTGATACCACGCTGACAGTGTAATGTGAAAAAATAAGTATTATAATATAATGTAACTGCCAAAAATAGTTGCTTTTATTTAATTAACCAAAATAAGCTTCAATTTATTTCATAAAAATTACCAAAATATCCGTCCAACATGAATCACTGAAGAAAAGTGCCAATCTAGCAATCTAGAATGATGCACGATTTTTTTTTTTTTTTCAATTTAAATTAAATTGATTTATTGAAGGTACTGCATAAAATCACCTAAAAAGCACCTAATTTTAGTACTTACATACATACTATGGTTTTTATTTCAGAATTGCTCTGCCAATTTGATATCACGGCAGCAATCCATCATAATGACTCATTTTTTAATTAAAAATTTGTGTACCTAATTTAATTTTAGCACCTAATTTTGAGCATATTTAAATTCAATTTTGAATACTTTGGCACTATTAGCTTGAATAGTATGTTACATTTACCCAAGCTAATAATTCAGTATAACTTAGGTTTTAGCCATAATTAATAGCAGATTATTCTCCACTCAAAATTTAAAAAAAAAAAAACTC
Source organism: Chrysopa pallens (assembly GCA_020423425.1). Taxonomy (NCBI): domain Eukaryota; kingdom Metazoa; phylum Arthropoda; class Insecta; order Neuroptera; family Chrysopidae; genus Chrysopa; species Chrysopa pallens. The sequence continues at coordinate 60,499,626 of CM035593.1, read as the reverse complement.
TTACATATTTACATATACGTACACTAAATAAATTCATATTAGAAAAACAGTTTTCAAACAACCTTTTATTAAAATGCTCTAAAAAGAAGAAAATCTACTTTAAATAAAATCATACCCATCAATTTATTATATGACATAAAAGCTTGTCTCGATATTTATACGTGTATTGATATACAAGAATACAATATGTAAATTGACTTAAAAATATCGTGACAAGCTTGTATTTCGTATTTACAGTTTGTTTTCCTGTTTTGAAGCATTTAAAAAAAGCTTGTTATAAAAATGTGTTATTTTTTTTTTACAATTAACTATTTACAACTTATTGAATAAATTTGCTTAGATTAAATGTCGTCGTAAAATAATCACGAAGCGGTGAAAGTAAAAATATCCTTACATCCTGATTTCCTTTTATCACTTCAAGCCGATTGCAATAAACAGCATTTTACTAGCATTCAAAAAACTTGGTATTTTTGGAGCTTATCATCAAATGGATGAAGTTAAATTTAAAAAAAAAAAAACTATTTTACACTGATTTCCCCTAATCATTTCATATCGACTGCAAAAAAAACGTATCTTCTTAGCTTGCATTGAACTAAGTTGGTATTTTTGGAGATTTTGCTCGAAGAGAGGAGGTGGAAGTAAAAATAATTCATTTACTCTGCTTTCTACTCATTTTCACCACATTACAAGTTAGATAAAAGTTTTTAAAAAAGTACCTTCCACTAGTTAGAGCTTATTGAAAAAAACTGTGTTGTTTGAAAAAATTTAAGTTAAATTTTAAATGCTGTTCGTTAGTAAGTTTCAAAAACATTTTGGACTGATTTAGCTAGCATTTTTTAAAAGTTCAAGCTTTGGAAAGAAATAGTGCAAAATTTTCCCATAATATAGGAAAGCTCTGAAAAAGTAATGGTACTTTATTTTGCGAGATTTTTAAATGAACTAAAGATCGTATTCATTCGAACAATTGAATTTTCTAAATTGGATTTTAATGCACTTACAAATAACTAACCAAAAAATTTCGAGTTTTATTTGGTGGTACAAATTCGTACAAATTCAGCTCTTTTAACTTGTATAAAATTTTTGGTTTTAGTTTAGGGCTTTTCTGGTTCATATAAAGCAGCGTGATTGATTTTTCCGTAACATGAAGTAATACAAATGTTTTTTTGTTATACATATAAGTACAAAATGAGACTAAATGATTCTGCCGAAATGGTTCTGCTAGCCTTATAGAGGTTAATTATAACACATGTTATTTATAATGAATGTATGTATCATGTTTATAAATAAATAACTAACTATAAGGGCAGTATATTTACGAGTGTTTTACGAATGTTAATGATTTAAAATAATTAGAACATTCTTATTTAACCATAAGTCGAGTATCTAAATAATTAACACTGTTACTTGTTATCTTCAAATGTTCTTTTATAAAATACAATCATGCATATATTAACCCAACCAAAGTAAAAAAAAAAAAGATCGGCCTCCAATACATGTTGTATTATTTTAAAAGCGCGCAAATTCCTCAAAAAAGAATTATTCAAATATATATAATTTTACATGTACCATATTGACATTCAAGAGTTTCTTTGAAACAACTTTTTCTAAATATAAAATCAATTTTTAATTTTTGTATTTTCTAAATGTGTAATTTAAAATTATAAATGTGATCCGAAAATTTAATTATCTAAGGATAAGACAGAGTGTTAAATCAAATTCTCTTTGTACATGGTAATTCAGAATTGAGAAAAAATACAAATCGTTATATTTCAAAGTAAACGAGAATGAAAATTATTAGAGAAGGTCAAAAATGAAAGAATTACAATTATGTACGTAATGATTAAGAAAATCAAAATATATGATTTGAGTGTGAAAAAATAAATATTTAATTTATTTACTGAATATGGCTATTATTCGGATTCTCTTTCTTTTATTTTAAAACCGATAGAAATCGATTTGTAATGCAACCACTGAACGCATACATAACTAATCAACTAACTCGTAGTAATACGTAGCTAATTTGTAATTAAAACTGTCAATCTGACAACGAATATGGTCGCCTCATCGATTATATTATGTTTTTCAAAAATTATTAGAACTCCTAATGTAGTTAGGTATTAATCAAAATTTAATGTATATAATTTATTAAAACATTAATATTGTAATTCAATTTCTAGAATAAAACAAATTGTTTTTTTATGAAAACCTAACCTCAAATTTATATCGTATTTAGAACTATTTTGGAATATAAAAAAAAATAAAAGTTGATTAATTTTGTTTTAGAATACAATGTATGTCCCAATATCCATCTCATTTTATCGAACCTGTATATAAAAAATCAAAACAAAATGAATTGGAAAAGTCTGGTGAAATAAGTAATATTGCACATGTTCCAGTAAAGGCTGCAAGAAATGACCAAACTGATTCTGTATTTCATGATGATGCTATTGCGTAATTTAAAATAATTTCTATGTGAAAATGTTAGTTATTATATATAATATTTTAAAATTTTAGGAAGTTTACAAATTATGTAATGAAAGGCGGAAATAAGACCTTAGCCCGTGATTTAGTAGAAAAGACTTTTGAGCATATTAAACGTACACAAATAGAAAAATATCACAAAACGAAAAATGTAGAGGATAAAGATAAAATTATCACAAATCCCAGAGTCATTTTTAGCAAAGCTGTTGAAAATTGCCAACCTGTTTTAGGATTGACTCCTATCAAACGAGGCGGAGCTACTTATCAGGTAAAAAATATACCTATAAGTTGAATAAGTAGTTTTGCCTTTAAATTGTATTTTAAAACTTCAATATAATTTTAGGTTCCAGTACCAATAACACAAAAACGATCCAGGTTTTTATCGATGAAATGGTTAATCGAAGCTGCAAATGAAAAAGAGCGTACGATACATTTTCCAGAAAGAATGGCGTGGGAATTAATAGAAGCTGCAAATAATACCGGACGTGTAGTTAAACGTAAACAAGATTTGCATAAACAATGTGAAGCTAATAGAGCTTATGCTCATTACAGATGGAGTTAAAAAAAATTTATTTTATCTAATTTGTTATAAACATTTATTTAATACTTAAAAATTAAATTCTTAATACAACTTATTTATTTTTTCATTTTTCTTCTCCTGCCCCTAAAGCCTGATTTATATATTCCCAATTTAAAATTTCTCCATGTTGTAAATTGATTTTGTAAACATCTTCAGTCGAATATCTTTTTATTTTTAAATATAATTTATCTGTGAAAGATGTAGACATGTCCGACAATGGAACAATATCATCGAGTGATACATCTACATTCTTACGTTTTGACCAAAAATCTAAATAAGATATTCTTAATAATGTTCCATCTTTATTTATGTACATAAAACCTACAAAATTTTCTGTAATTTTTCCTAAAACAGCAAGTGATATCGTAGTTGTCACACCTAAAAAAAATTATGTATTTATAATTTGAAGTCTAGTCACGATTAATTTTAAGTATACCAAAAGCTGCAACAATAGGTAAATAACTAGAATCGATCATTCCAATAGATTGAAAAATACCCGACAATGGAATTGCAATTGTTGTAGTAATACCTTGATAAATTTTTAATTTATTAATTGCATGTAAAAATCTTATATAAGGAAATTTATAAATTGGTGTAAACTCTGTGTTTATTGGTTTGCTTGAAGTATTTGAATATTTCGAAATTCTATTTGTTACAAGTACAGGTAATATATTTATTTGATTAAGTTTTTTAAATAAACTCATTTTATTAAATATATTGTTTTTTATATTTTGGATTTTTTGTCAATTTTTAATGAAAATATGAATTCTAAAGGTTGGTATTAGATTGGCACATGGATAGAAAAAAAATTAAGTTGGTAGAGTTTATGTTCTCATGTGGTTTTTAAGTTTAAAATTCAAAATATAAATAAATTGTTAAGAAAATTATAAACTAATAATAGGATTTCTGTTTTATGCCAAAAATGGCATTAAGTTGTAAACTCAAAGATGCGTAAGTAAAACCGTATTCCTCAAATAAGCTTTTTGTATTAAAATTAAATATTTAAAAGGTATTTGAGGTTATGGCTCTGCACTTACGACTCGAATTAATAATTTGAATATTATTTTGTAGGTTTAACGCTGATTTAATATATGGAGCTTTTTTTACTGGAGGTCTTGTTTATTGGACCAATGATGCAAAAGAACTTTTGTGTCAAAATAGTAACTGTGTGAAAGTTTTAGATATTGAATCGGGTGTTGTAACCCAAACAATAGGAAATGCTGATAGTGATGAAGATGAGGATACAGTGATTACTTATACACTATCATCTGATAATGAATATGTTGTTATTTCATATAAAAGTGGACTTTTGAAATTGTATTCTAAATCAGAAGGACGCATCCTAAAAATATGGCGTAGTATTCATAAAGGTCCTATTTCTCGAATGGCATTAAATAAAAATAAGCAATTAGCCACAGGAGGATGTGATGGTGCTATACGTTTGTGGGATTTAAATTATCAGGCTTGTACACATAATTTAAAAGGATCTCAAGGTGTCATAAGCGTTGTTAAATATAAAACTTCTAATGAAATATTTGGCGCTTCTGATGATAATAAAATTCGAGCTTGGAATACAGAAACTGGAAATTTAATACTTACGTTATCAGGGCATTATAGTCATGTGTCAGATTTCGATTTCCATCCTGATGGTGTTCATTTGGTTAGCTGTTCACGAGATAAAGTTATCATTTTATGGAATATTGAAGATGGGACTTCTAAAAAAGTAATTCCAACTTTTGAAAGCACTGAAGGAATTGTAATTCTTCCAAAAAAGTTCGAATTACCAAATTTAAAAGTTGATTCAAAAGACATCCATGTTGCTTGTGCTGGGGAATCTGGTGCTGTTAAAATATGGAATATGTCATTAGCAAAGGAAATTTTTGTACAAAATAATTCATTAATTTCAAAAGCTACAGAAGAGGGCGGTCTATCTATAACACAATTACTTTTCGATTCATTTCAAAATACTTTCACAGTTGTAGCAAGTGATCATAATTTGATAATTCATAGCCTAGAAACATTTGATTGTATTAAACAATTTAGCGGTTTCTCAGATGAAATACTTGATGTAGTTTATATTGGACCAGATGATATGTTATTGGCTGTTGCAACGAATTCTGCAGATATTAAAGTGTATGATTCAAAGAATATGAGTTGCAAACTGTTAAAAGGTCACACAGATTTAGTTTTGTCTTTAGCTAAGTCTTTATCAAATCCAAATATACTTGTATCGTCCAGTAAAGATAACACAATTCGTTTATGGTTACGAGATGAAAAATTATCTGAAATTACTTGTGTAGGAATTGGAAATCGTCATACCAATTCAGTTGGATCCGTAGCATTAAGTAATTTGTCTGCAGATTTTGCAGTATCTGTAAGTCAAGATAATTGCGTTAAAATGTGGCAAATTAGTGATAAATTGACAAAAAAATCAAAAGATTTATCATTAATTTGTACTCATACAGAAATAGCACATCAGAAAGATATAAATTGTGTAGCAGTATCCCCAAATGATAAATTAATTGCAACATGTTCCCAGGATAAAACAGTAAAATTATGGTCATCTGAAAATCTTCGAGAGCTTGGCGTATTACGAGGCCATCGACGTGGTGTATGGACTGCACGATTTTCACCAGTAGATCAAGTAATTTTGACCACATCAGCGGACTGCGCAATTAAATTATGGTCAGTCACTGATATGACTTGTTTAAAAACTCTTGAAGGTCACGATTCAAGTGTTTTAAGAGCAGAATTTATTGCTAAAGGTTTGCAAATTATCTCGTCTGGGGCAGATGGGCTTATTAAACTATGGAATGTAAAATCTTCCGAATGTGGACTTACATTAGACCAACATGAAGGTCGTGTATGGGCTTTAACTGTTTCAGCTGACGAAAGCTATATAGTTACAGGTGGATCTGATTCAATATTGATTCGATGGAAGGATGTAACAATAGAAAAACTAGAAGAAGAACTTGAAAAACAAAGAGAAATGGTTGAACAAGAACAAGAATTAAATAATTTACTACAAAAAAATGATTTATTAAAAGCCTTAAGAGTTGCATTAAAATTAAACAGGCCACGTCAAATTTTACAAATTATTAATAAAGTTATAAAAGCTGGTGATGCTGGATTTCAAGATGTGATAGGACAATTGAATGATGATCACAAAGAATTACTATTAAACGCTGCAGTTGAATGGAATTCGAACAGTAAAAATTGTCATGTAGCTCAGTTAGTTTTAAACGTTTTACTTAAAGATTTAATGATCGGTGATTTTCGGCCTACAAATTATCGAACTTTATTAGAAGATTTGTTACCTTATACAGAACGACATTTTAAACGAATGACAAAACGAATAGAAGATTTGCATGTTTTAACATATGTAATAGAAAAAATGGAAGCTACGTCTAAACAAGTTTAATATGCGTTTCCTTGATTTATTAATTTGGAAAATCACGGAAGATTTACAAAGAAACTGAAAAGTGAAAAAATTTCCCATAGATTGTATAAAAATCTATTCTTGTGTATAATTCGCAAAATAAACTAAAAACTTTTACAATTCGTTAATTTTTTTTTTTTTTTTTTTAAATAAACCGAAAGAGGAGAAAGAAATATTTAAGACAGATGTTAGTTTTCTTTTTTATTTTTTTATTTTGTGTAATATTTTAAGTTTTGTAAATAATGATTGTTTTTAGCTCAGATAATAATAAAAGTAAAAATTGTGTAAATTTGAAATTTGAATTGAAATATAAAAGAACTATTGTTGCTTGATAAATATCTGTCAAATTTTAAACATAATTATATTCGTACTGTCGTGTCTATTGGCTATATTTATAAATTTTGTATCATATATTAAGTTTTACTTTTATAAATAGTGTTTTTAGTCCAAATTGTATGGTTTTAAAACTTTGCGAACATAGTATTTGTTGATTAAGAAATGTTGAACAGGACCTACAAGTACTTGAGTATGTAAAAAGTACCGCATTCTGTCAATGGAATAATGGTTAATATCTTAAATATTAAGACTCCGAATGCTGCCGGAATAATTTTTTGTCCAAGTTTTTTAAGCACTGCCTCTATTTTTTTATCAAATATAAGTTTTGGAGCTATTTTTTTTATGTATTTTGGGCATAATCTTTGATATATACGATACGTACGAAAACAAAAACTATCTACGAATGATTTAGTATATTTATTTTGTTTTTGATTTAATGATGATTGATTTTTTTTTTCTGGCTTCAGCTACTTTTAGCTATATAGCCATTAACCAAAGGGGATAATGATTGATTGCTATCTGACTTTTTGTGATACAGGGATGATTTATATTTTTTATTCCTATATTTCTAAAAATAAACTGAGGTAACAATGCAAATATTTCTGGCATATTCTCAAAGCATCACAATTTTGCTTTATTTTTTCGGGCTACAAGTTGATTTAAATTAAAAAACGTTGAAAAATTGGTATAATGCATGTATGAGTTATTTATTATATTTTTCCTTATTGAGAATTTTTAACAGGGGGTTATTATGATATCTTGTTAATTAACAGATACCATCAATCCTAAAAAAGGACATGAGTAAAAATGTTTCTTTAAATTTTAAATTGTTATTGTCATAGAAATAATAAAGAACTTAATGTCAATAAAAAATTATATCATAAGTAGATGATTCATAAATAACAAAATACGAGGAAAATTTTAATATTTATAATAAAAGTAAACAAGCACTAAAATAAGATCATTAGTTTTATTATTTATGTATTCCAATTATATAATTTTGATTCATGATGGAATTCCTAATCACTCACGTGTTTGAAAATATCTAATGCTAATTAAATCGCCTTAAGATTTTTTTATTCTTGATCAGAGTAAAATGTCATTTAAAATGAATACTTATTTTTTTAAAATATAATGATTCTGATATCAATATAGGTGCGCTCTACGTTATCCAATATGTCAATCTGGCCATTGTCATTTTAATGTTAAATCGTTATTGATTCACCGTGTAACATAGCTTACAATGAGTTGTAGTTTTTCAAAGCAGATACTTTTATAACTATATTTTTTCAATTTACTTAGGTTTTTTATAATGGCTTCGATTTTTGGAAATAATTTTTTATCTATAAATAATAACATAAACAATATTTCAAATTATATTTCCAAATACCTGCTGCGACGCGTCACAGGAATTTATTTAATAGTAGATCCAACAGCGGATTTTTGGATTTACTCGAGCGCGTCAGTGTAAGATGGGAGATCCTTACTTCTAATTTCGTGTCGTCTATATTGAGCAGCCGATCTGAATAATAAAAATATTCATAGATGGATTTGGGCGCATCAGATTAAGTAATGTTAGGTTAATTACACGCTGAAAAGTAAATATTTGACTAATCTGACGATGTGAGTCGGGGGTGGGGGTTGTTCAGAGATCGCTCACCATTTTAAGCTGGAAAAAATTATAGGATAACGGAAAAAATATTTTCTCCCGATTTGAGCATGAGGTAACGAGGTGGAAGTTTTGTGAGTGAAATAAGTAATAGGCTATTTGACAACATTAAAAATAAACTACAAATTGTCGTTGTTAACAAATATTTTAAAACATATTTCACTTTAAACTAAATTATATTTATTTTTTACAAATTACACGAAATAAATTATAATAATTTTTTGACATATTATCTGTCACGGAAACGTCCTTTAATTGGTGACAGCTATGGTGACATCACCAGCTAGTAAACCATGTATAATATCTATACATATGTATGTATAGATATTATATATGATTTCTATGGATATGTCACATGTGACAAACGTCATTACAGAAACATTGTTTTTAGCGCTGTTTTGAAAATTTAAACTTAAGTATTGATTTTAATTGGCAATACTGTAGATTTCCCGGAAATATTAATGCAGTGTGCTTATTATGCAAAGAATAATTATTTAAAATGATTTTCAAAAGTTAGTCAAATAGCCTATTTTGTATATACAATCTATAATTAATATTTTACCCGGTCTTCATTTTAAAGAAATCACTCTGTATATGAATTGAAATAGTATAATGCATAGTATTTTTTGAAATCAATTACTTTTCAACAAATTCAATTAAAATCTTTGGGAATGATTGAGATACTTAGGTATTTGTAATTTCTAATATTATTATAATTATTTTTCTTTATTTTTTTACAATTATTTTTCTTTATTTAAATTTTATTATAGAGATTTGTATAATTCTAAATACAATATTATTTTGTCGTTGATATAATGTTTTTTAAATTAGTACCTATCAATGGTATTTGACAGTGTATTAAAATTATAAAGTGTTTCCAATAATCATAATTTTATATTTTACTAAGAAAATTTAATAATAACATAGCTGCTAATGACTAGCGTTCTGTAAGCGATAGACCTCACTTACGGGAACATGCTCTTCGCGATAGGAATAAAAATATAGACCATTTATGTTTATTTTAATAGGTTTATGTGTATCAAAATTTATAATACAAACTTCTCTACAGCACAAGAGATTGGAACAATAATTTGGAATTATTGAGTCCCTGATTGTTAAATTAATCCATTAAATTATATATAGTAAATTTTCTGAATGTGATAAACATGCCCATATAATTGCGTAAAAATTGGGCGAATTCGAAAGTTACAGCAGAACACACATAGATACTAATAGATAGATAGATATATTATACATACATCTCTGATAAGATACAAATACTTAACTATACAAATTAGATTTACCATAAAATCAATCTCCAAAAAAACTTATTTATCATCGTGTAATATTTTGATGCCGACAATTTGGCTATGGAACCATCATTCTAATTAAACTTAAGTATTATTAAATATAAAAATCGTGGGTACTGATTAAATTTTTTATTAAAATTTCCGTTTTGAAATTATAACTTTACATTTTTTTAAATATTTGCATATCTTTAAAAAATAGAAACTCGAGCCACTTAGGAGCTGCATAAAGTAACTTAATTCCCTCTTAAGATTAATTAAATGCAAGTGAAGATAACAACTAACAGTGTTATTTATTTAAGTATCCTACATAAGTATGAATTTTATAATTATTAATGAAAACTAGGATTTTTCGAATAAATTTCGAAACCAATTTCCTAGATAAAATTATTTTGTATTTTTATAAATACGTATTTCGACTACAAAGTAGTCATCATCAGTATGAATTAGCTAGTTGTAATGATTCTCTGAGGAGATGTTACTCGTTGCTAATTTGGTGACGGATAACTCAAAAAGTATTGGCTTTTTAAATCAAATTTTCATTTAGGTGTTCATAGAATCACCTAACTTGCCCATTTCCGTTTGCCCGCCTGGATGGAACCTTAAATTCTTTCTTGTTTCATTTTCCTTCTTTTTTTTATCAAAAATTAATTGCGTGTCTAATATTTATTTATGACGTCAAAAATTAGAGCTGATAATATTGAATATATCAAACTAGTTATTACAATAATTATATTAAGATAAGGTTTCCAAAAATCTTAATCCTATTATTATTAAAGTCTGATTTCAAAATAAACTAAAGCACCTAACAGTTATCGTTTTATTTTTAAAATTTCATGTTATAAATAGTAACAAATCAAAGTATTTTCATTGATATGGTTCTAAAAATAAATTTTTATTACGTTAGCTGTCTGATTAAGATAGCAGTTATATGAAAAACTTGGTTCTTTTAATATTTCAATATAACAAATATTTAGATTTTATAAGATCAAAACAGCGGAGCCTGGATAAGCTCCTATCACTTTACCATTCACTAAGCTATATGGTCTTTGTTAGGGTACAAAGTAAAATGAACCAAATAATCTACTAACTATTTATGATTAGCATTTATAAAATAATCTAAGTATGTAGTTCCTACAATATATAACATTAATATGTTTAGTATACATACATAATAATAATACCTATGTTTTGCAGAAATATGTATGTAATTATTAGTTAAATTCGAGTTGAAATTGTAGCGAACAGCTTTCGAAAAAATGTTTCAAACAAATGTTACGAATATATGTGGTAGATTAAATTCGTATAATTATGATTTATTCAATAATTTGTTTTATATTTGAGTCATAATGATTCACTTCAATATTTATTTACACAACTTTCACACAATCAAACCGCAAAAAGCAAATGAGTTATATATAATTAAGTAGAGGCGGCTGGGGTTGAAAATCTCACGCACAGGTTGTTACTAACATGTTCACTTACTTTAGTACATCATCATACATCTTTCTTATAAACAACTGAATGGATGCTGTATAAAACCGAGTCAGGACTATATTTTAATTGCTCAAAGTTAAAATTTTGAAATTCCTTGTATGATCATTTGTTTGTTCAATTTCAAATAAGTAGTATTATCTTCAAAGATTCGAAAAAATCGTTGCTAACTGCGAAAATATCGTGAAAAAGGATAATTTGATAATTGTTGAATGGATTAAAAATTTCTACTGTTTGAGTCCAATTGCCGCAGTTTATTAGGGATTGGTTGTCACATGGGGAAATTAAGTTGAGATAGCATGTATTGTTAGGTTAACAAAACTTTTTTTTTTGTAACAGTAATCATTGAAAATTTGTCGATATACAAAAGAAATTGAACACCGCATTCTGTCAATGGTATTAAGAATAGCTTAAATGATATGGATCCGGATGTTGATCTTTTTAATTATGGTTTACTGGGATTCTACTGTAAAAATAGTTATATTTTTATACAATATACATCGATTTCTTGGACAGTTTTTTTTCCTCGTAGAATTTAAGATTTTTGTGGGCCATTTTTCGAACTTATTTAAAAAAGGCATCTTTTGACTTTTTTCGATTTCGATAGTTTAAGCAAAATATTTTATTCAATGTACATAAAACATTCATTAAATAGCAGCAAATCTTATAGTCCATTTTAAAAGGAGGGGGCCTCCTAAAAAATTCAATCCAGGTATAAATTGATATTTAATAGGTATATAAGTTAAACCCTTGACAATGACGAAAAAATTTGAAATAAAAATCCATTGAAGAATTTTGTTGATACCTACTTTTTTCACAAAACAATTATTTTTACTAGTGTCACTCTATTCTACTTACTTACTATGACAACTAATCCGCATAATTTCAAATAATAACTGAAATAATATTCTTTTTTGGTTAATAATTTATTTGAATTGATTTGAAAATATCATCCAAAAATCCCAAAACAAAAAAATTGGTAAATCCAACCTCGGTTTCCTAATTTTATAAAATTGTTTTTTAACTCTTTAAGACCATTAAAATTTTTGATGATAATGAAATCTTAAACTGCTTTTGAATTGAATTCAAAATATTGAATTACAAATAATAGAAATATTCAATTATGACTAATAAGATTTATTTATTATTTTTGTCTGAATTATTTTATGGTATAAATGTTTATTTAATTAAAATCTGAATAGAAATTTGAATGATATAATTTTAAAGTTATACTTATTGTTTTCAGTTCTTTTAGGTATATATAAAATGTTAAATATATACCTACTATCAAAATATTAATGAATAACAGATACTTCTGTTAACTGTCATATTTTTATGTATGTATGTATGTAATATTCTATATAGGTATATTTTAACATTGTTTCCCCAATCTAAAGAAACAGAAAATGATTAGTATTCATAAAACTATCCTATAAAATAAATCATACATAAACTTTAAACCAGGCGAATTAAGCGTTTGAACACCTATAGTAAATAAGTGATTCCACAATGTCTGCACTGTCAGAATTAGGAGGAGAGTTTTCTACCAACAAAAACATTTGGTATTAGTTGCTTTTGAAATTATGCAAAGTACAAAGTTTTGAATAAAAAATTTTTCGGGGATGATTGCAAAATTTTTTTAGCATTATTCCATTAACGGAAAACTGACTATGTATGAACAAAAAATATAGGTTGTTTTTCTTTTCTTGAATTTTCAACGGGCTATTACCTCTTTAAAAATATTGCTCAATTATTTAAAAGTCCTAATACATAAAATATATCTTAATATACGCAAAGAGTCGGGATTTAATTAACTTTTACAATGTTTACAAATAATATTTTCCAGAATTGAATTACTTGATTATAATAAATGTAAACATAAAATTAAAAACAAATTTTAATACAAACAGTTAAACATACTGTAAGTAAACAAAATGGTGCGGTATATTTGAATTTTTTGTTTAATGTATTACTAAATAAAGAATAAAAATAGATTAGAAAATGAATAGATTATTATATTACATATTTGAAGTTACTCTATTTTTATTTTATTTTTTTTAATATGTGATATTTGTTAATATATATATATTTTTTATAATATGCAAAGCGTTGTTTTATTCACCTAATGACGTATGGAAATTTGAAAAACATATTTTTTCATTTAAGAAAAAAAAAAATGTTTTATTGTTTACACATTTAAAGTTGTCTTCTGTTATTATATTATTGATACGATATAATTACAACATATATGTTTGGAAAATTGTATCACTATAAAGGCTGATCTAGACCTATTATTAATAAATTTTTAGGTAAGTATAAATGTGATGAATAGCAGACAATATGATTTTATAAGTTTAAAATCTTATAATAAATTATCTTCTGAGAACTGATAAAGCTAGATAGTAAAAAAAATTAACCTACGTGAAATTACCCCTGCAATGCTTGAATTTATGAAATTTTTTTTCATCGTTTGTACAAGGGACCGTTTTTGAAAAAATTGAAAAACAAAAATTTGGGGGCCTACTTCACACTAACCCTCATTAGTCGAATTTTTAAATTAAGGGTGCACAAATGATGTGCAAACGATTCATGCAAAAAAATTCAACCAAGGGGTGGCTAACACTACATATCATTTTGTACGCTGCTGGGAAATTGGCCCTTTAACGAAATTTAACGGTTTTACAAACGAGTTCGAACAATTCATGTAAATAAATTCAAAATTCGACCAAGATGGGCTGGCTCCCCATAATTATTTTTCAATTTTCTCCAAAACGGTGCTTGTACAAACGAAAAAAAACTGTGCAAATGGGTGCATTCGATTCATGTAAAAAATTTATAAAAATTAAACCATTGGTAGAAAATTGATTGTTTTTCGAGTTACCACTGGAATACCATGATTTTTTCTGTTTGAATGTTTGTATTATTGGTTGTTGCCTGCAGTATTAAGTTATAAGAAAGGTATTAACAATATAATATGAAGAGAACAATATAGTTTTTCTGGGGCACAAAAAAGATGTGTGAAGATATATCTAATTGCTGTATATTAAAAATAAAAAAAGAGGGTATATTTGAACAACTGAAAAATGTCTTTGATATCCGGAGTTATCGGTTTGTGCTTTTCAGCATTCGTTGCCATTTTCTAATTTTCCATTGAAAACCTGAATTAAAAGAAGGTAAGCAGCCAAGCAAAACCTCCTTGATAAGGAGATCTAAGGATTCTGTGGGTCTCTTAGGGATTATTTAGCAATTTTTGAAATTATCAAATATTTCTATTTCTTTGATTTTCGATATCTAAAATAAAAATTAATTTCATTTTATAGCTTTAAATATTCTTTTATACATTTAAATTTGACAACAATACACTCCTCCCTATCTTGTGATACAATGTTTACACAAATTAGCATTATGTAGACATTTTTTCTTTCCTGAACAACGGATGTCCTCTAATTATCCAATAACCATCAAATAATTATAGACTAAGTATAAGTGTTTCAAATTATAGCATTTTGGTTGGAATACCCCATAATTCTGAAATACAAAATTTTTTTATTAGGAACTATATTACTTCAAATATTTGGTAAAAATTTATATACCAGTAAATTTAAAAATAAAAATAATCTTGCCTAATTAATAGTCTACATGCGTAGGTAAATAATAGACTATACAAGTATATCAATGAAGTTTTACATCTATATTATATATGTATGATAACGCGAATTGTATGACAGGCACTACAAACAATACCTTACACCTTCAATATTTAATTTAAAGTAGAGGGGACCCATATAAACACAAGAAAACTAATAAAGTGCACTTTAAAAATTTAAGTACACTTAATTACTACATAAGGTGATTTAATTTGTGTATATAGACATCAAAATAATATCTATCGGTTTTTTCTTTAAAATAATGAGTGTACATTGTTGTTACCACAAAAGAATTTTTATTGTTTGAAATAAAAATTATGATAAATTCCTAAGATACTAATATTTATTAATAAATAATTTATATTAAAAAAAAAAATATTAATAAATAAACGTGGGTTTTGTGTAAAATTAATTTTAATTTTATACTGATAATTAAAAGTTTTGTTTAATATAATTAAAATGACTTCATTTATTTTTATGATTTTATTGTGGTATTTATTAATTATTAATTTTGTTCATTCAGAAAGTTTTAAAACGTAAGTGATTTTAATTAATTTAAAAAAAATTTATTTATTTTTAAAATATTTAAAAATAATATCAGAATTTCTTTTAATAGAATAGATAATCAAATTTTGACACATATATTAATCGCTTTGTTTGCTCATTATTATTAAAACGAATATAAATGTTTTGAAGTGTATACAATAATGTTTTAAAAATTGTATTTTACGAAATTGGTAAATATTTTAGGTGATTCAAATGATAAGAAAATACTAAGTTTACCTAAGCGAATAGTCTTGTTTTTTAAAATACTATTTTTTATCATAAAAACTGTTTTTTGCATAGGTACGCATCCAGAAATCAATATATTTCTTGTGAATATTTTTCCGAAAACTACAAAGCGGTCTTTTTAAAAGACCCGAGTGAATTTCTCTTTAACCGAAAACATGAAAAAATACGTTTTAATATTTTTCAGAGTAGTTTAAAATGGTAACTCATTTTTGTAAAACAAAAACTAAAGGGTGACCTGGGGCAATTTGAAAATTTAAAATGAGACCCTCAAATTTACCGATATCTCAAATTTTACGCTGAAATCAATGATGCAATCCGATTTTAAATTGGTCAAAAAATGACCGAGTCATTTTATTTGTTTTGTTATTAATTCCAATAAATTACTTCCTAATTTTATTAATAATTTTAAATTTCTTTTATTGTTTACATTCTCTTTCATTGCTTATCCAAATAGTCTTATGGTAGGTAGCGAATTATAAATATTTTCTGTTATTATTTATTGATATGGCTTTCCACAAATTAACGCTCAATTCAATTAAAAGAATTATAAATTTCTGCAAATAAACAATTGGACAATACCCAGTGTACTCACTGTCAGTATAATTTGAACAATAAAAATTAAAAAAAACAGCTTTCAAAAAAATTAATTAAAAAGTAAAAAATAGTTTTTAATTTTCCTTTGTGACCACCTTTTTCAGCCGACGTCAACCTATCAATTTATTAGCTAAGTATAAGATGGGCACCGATTTCGAAAGATAATTGGTCACATTGGTTACTCTTTAGTTCATTTTTGTATACAACCACGACAAATTTGGATGAAATTTAATCACTCAAAATTTTTTTTGCCTTTCTCTCCTTTTAGAGACATCCAGATCTGGAACAAATTGAAATGGAACCACACGATGCTCTTATATTTAAGATCAAGTCAAAGTTTAAAAAAATAGTACTTAATTTAATAATGAAATACGTTCGAAAATGTCAAATGAAGCCAGTGGCAGCACGTGCAATTTATATGAGTATTTTATTATGTAATTTCATAGTATGATAACCCAAAAACTAGGATAGATATATTATCAAATTGTTATTAAATATGATAAACACGAATAATATTCCAAATATCATAAATATAAATATTTATACTCGATATATATATACCTACAATATGCCAGAGTATATAAATTTGTAACGCTAAAAAATTTTGAAGCCACAAATGAAACTCAAAAACAAAAATAGAAAGCAAGCTGAAATTTTATTCTTGTATGCTAAACCTAAAAAGTAAGATCAAATTCGTGAACGAGCAAAATCGGTAAATTGTATCAAGTTGATATATGACTTAACTTTTAAAGCATAAAAGATTCAAAAACAAAAAGGTCTCGATTTGCCACAAGATCATCTGAAATTTATCTAAGAAGCACATATATTTGGAATACATATTTTGTCGTGTAGGCATTTATAGGATATTTTAAGAATGCTTATTCTTAAAAACAGGTCAAATATTGATACTTAACCGGATATCGAGTACTATCTAACCAATTATCTCTGTTAGTTTTTATTTTTATTTTTTGTAATTTAAATGACACCACTCAACAATACACATGTATTTTTGAATTGTAATAACCAACAAGAATATACCACAGCAATAATAAATTTTTTAAATAACAATTTGATGAATAATTTTATCGAAAAATGTGAAAATGCATTAATAGAATTTATATCGTTCAACTTAATAAATTAAATTCTATATATATGAGTATAAATAGAATTTAATAGTATAGTATATATATTGTCCCACTGAATGTCTGATTTTGGCCGAAGCAGATCATTCGGTGTTACTTCTAACTTACAGCCGAAACCGAATGTTTGAATTTAGTTGAATATTCTTGAATGCGGGCTAAAAACTCGTTATATAATTTCGTTGAAAACTCCTTATGAATTCTTTGATATTATACATGATACAGTAATAAAACAGAACGCAGTGAAATTTATGTTATTCTGTCTTTAATGAAATACGGTAAAAAACAATAAACTCTATCTATCTTAATTAACCTATACTTTGATATCTGCGTGCGTGTATATTAAGTTGTTTTGTTTTATGTGTTATAGTTCGCATGCGGCTTGTCAAAGGCTTAAGTAATTTTTTGCCGGCTAATATAAGCCTTCGGCTTCAGCCAAACCTTTGGCTGGTTTTAGACCGAAGCCGAATTTTGGGTCGGATTGACTAGTAATCAATATTATAACTTAAATAAAACTGTATTTATAATTTGAATATATATAGTTTATATATATATATATATATATATATATATTCTATTTTTAACGCGTGCCACCGGGTTATCCTAGCTTGGAATATATCATATTCCTTCCCACGATTTACTCAATTATAGTATAGATTTTTCTGGTCTCTTGATTTGGTAGTAGCCTTTATTCGATTTTCTGAATACACATATTCTTATATCTTTATTATGTCACTCAATAATCAAAATATTCTGATTTACAAAACGTTTATGGTAATATAGTAATAAATACAATAATTTAAAAATATAAACACGTATACCCAATAACATTCAACAGAGGTAATGTTTATTATACTCATAGTAGTTCAGGGCTAATTAGCATTAATTTTTAAAACAGGGATTTTAAAGGGTAAATATGTTACAACAATTTTTAATAGAAAATTGCAATCAATTTTGTTCTTTAATTATTCAACAGTAAAAGTTTTTCTTGGCATTAATGAAATAATTAAAATTATTAAAATGATAAAAAACTATTGCATGATTATAAACGCAAAGCCATCGTCGCCATATTTTTACCCTTGTTTACTCTCCTGCATATTAAAATTAATTATGTAATATGTTCGAAATGAATTGAAATTCAATTAATCTGTGATTATTTTGAATCCTCTTTGGGTTTACCTAGCAAATAAAAGGTACATTTATCAGGTAACGAGAGTGTTAATCTTAATTGTAAAAAATTATTTGGATAATCGCTTATAATTAAATATCGGTGAATTAAGTTGAATATTTTACAACTTTAAAAAATAGAGAAGTTCAAATAATTGGAAAAAGAGTTTTGAGGTTGTAGGGATAAAGTTGTAGATGGTCTGGTGTAAGCCGATGGTCGAGGAGTTTCTACATCTATCTAAGCTTCACCTATAGCTCTGAGAAACGGTCCTAGGTTGCTAGTTTGACTAAATGAGAGGTTTAAGTAGAGCAGAGAGATGGCCATATCAACATAAAAATGAATGACTAGGAATCGATGACAATTTGGAGGTTTGAATGCAACACATATAATCACAATACCAATCAGGGTAAAACATAAAAGTTCGAATTTTTTATTCAAATTTTATAATCGTGAAACCAGATGTGTTCACGTAATAAAATTTGTTCCCTTTAACCCATTAACCGGTTACTAACTTTTTGATTTAATTTGAATATCATTTTGCATAGGCTGCTAGTAGCCTAAGTAAATAGAAGTGAACTTTGCATAAAATATTATAATCTACATATTGGTTCCAAAAACAATTGGACTGGCTATTTCTCCCGAACGGCTATCTTCCGCGAACTTACCTTACATAATATATATGCATAAAGACTTCATAATTAAAATTGACCTTATTACAAACTTTTATCGATATTTAATAACATGATTATTATTAAGATTACCTAAGCAAAAGATATTATCTAATTTACATAGTTATTAACTGGATGAAAACCATTGAAAAATTTATAATAGCATCACTCTACACTTTACATTTTGGTACGCATAGGGCGTTCCTACCTGTCTTTGTTGAATATCTATATATATCTGCGTTTATAGGCATCCTTTGGTGCTGTGGCGATGAAACTATACAGTTATAACGTTGCATATTTGCAACGCTATACGCTGTTAGGAAAAGACATATGAAACGTTTCATGCTTCTTTTTTTCTACGCATCGAACGGCGCAACACCGTCATCTACGAGCACCACCGTCTTACTCGGATAAATGAAAAGTTGAAGAAATGAATGAAAATATCATATAACAAGATATCAAATAACAGTCTTAATTGTTCAGATACTCGTCATATTAAGTATTAATGATTGAACTATTAACATATGTAATCATTAGGATTCTTAAAATATTAAATACGTAGTTCAAATATATTAATACATTTTTATAATATTCGTATGTATTATAAGTATTATGTGTTTATTAGCTAAATTTCAGCTAAAATTGTGGCTGAACAGTTTCGAACATATTTAAAACAAACAAAAAGTTTTTCTGTTAAAACAATTTTTTGTATTTAAATTTTTCTTTTATGGTTCAAAAGTTATGGGTCATTGATCCATTGAACCCAATTGACCAATTTGTTCAATCACGATCGTACAATTTTAGCTCACTACCTCTTTTCGTTTGTGAGCTATTGGGATGACAGACGGATGATCGAAGGAGTATAGACCAAACAAGTGATTCTATGCGCACCTATACCAAAATTTTCTTGCCTACAATACTTTCTATCATTACAATCTTTAGACTAAACTTAAAATACTCTGATAAATTCTATCAATGACGATAATTAAAAGTAATTTAAAAAGATATTTTAAATATCAGGAGAGATTGGACAGGAAATATTTAAGAAATTTATGTAAAAAAGAATTGAAATGTGTCAATCTGGCACCTACCCACGCACATATTCATATCATAAACGTATAATTGATTTTACATACCACATCTATTATCTATAATGGTATTTTCTATAGGCCTGTAGTCAATTGATTTAATTTTAAACTGATACATTATAGTATTTATCAAGTTCTTGTACTCTTTATTTATGAATGGTAGACGAATAGTGATCGGCGTATAAGTATCTAAGTTTCACCGCCTATAGAAAATGATATACTGTACAATTTACAATCCTTATTTATGTTTGCTATCGTAACTGCTTAACTACCTGTCATAACTTTTTCAATAATATATTCTAAATAATGTGTATAATGTGTAATAATTTAAGTACAATGTATTTTAGTTTTTCATTAACTATAATAATGAAAAAAAAAATCATAAAAAATATTATAAATAGAAAATAACGTTAAGATAGAACAACAACAAAACAAAAAAACAACAAAAAAAAGGAAAAAAATCATTCATTTTATCAAAATAAATTTTTAATTAATACACGAGGACACACAGGAAGTTCGAAAAGAAGTTCGTCGTCGGGTCCCGTCGAGATTTTTTAACAAAAGAATTACGGCATTAGTCATAAGATTTGGGACCACGGAATAATTGATACTAGAGAATACGTTTAGATTAAAGTTTATAATAAAGTAAAATAGAATATAATGAAATTAAAACGAAGCTAGTAAGTTGTATTATTTTTATGAGAAATTTGGGATTTGTTAAAGAAGGGGCAAGGGGTAGTTTATATTAATTAATCACATTAATTAATAATGATAGATTCTCATTGTTATTTCAAGAGTTTCCCTTGAGTAATTGGGTTTTTGATTTATAATAATAAATATTCTTGCATGATACACACATCTAAAGTAGCTAGGTACATTGTTAAAAGTGTGAGTGATATGAAAGTAATATTATGAAGAGAAATTTATAATACACATTCTTAACCTTGACAGTGTTAATCTTAATTTTAATCCTAGCAGTTCTAGAGCATTGGTTTTCAAACTGGGGTAACCGCAAGAAATTTTAGAATTTACACAAATTGTTCACTATTTGACATTCATTTCTTTTTGCAGTTACACTTTTTATATTAATTACACCAGCGGACGTCAGAATAAATTGCCAATTGTTTTTCGATTTTTTAGGATTTTATAGTCTAGGGTTTTGTCTTATTACATACCACTTTTTGATAACAGGCATTATTTACACACGTTATCAAAAAAGGGGTACGTAATCAAAAAAGTTTGGAGGTCAAATGAAAATGAGGTAATTGTATTATAATACATCCGCTTAAAAAGAGTTTTTTATTAACTCACTTTCTTCAATTCTATTGGAGTGAGATTTTGTAATTAATTTCAATCTAACATCTGGATTAGTTAAAGTTAAAGATTGGAATTTTAATCATAGTTCAGAATTAGATGACAATGAAATATAATAGAAATATTATGGCCGCGTTCGAATTTAGTTTTTTATGAATTTTCTTCAAACATCCATCATATTTCACACATTTTTAGTTTTAACAAAATTTGGTTAATCCAACCATTGCATACTAGTCTATATATAATTGAAATATTTATGAGTAATAGTAAAATTGAGAAGCCGTGAAATTACATAAATTTTTACGATTAATTTAATTACCGTGTTTCATACATATATGTATGTTTAATAATATTAATTTAATAGTTTTTGTGTGATTTCTTTTATACTTATTGCGATTACATTTGTACATAGACCACGATCGGGAGGTATTTAAGTATCTAATAATCGAGCACCGCATGCATTCAATGGAATTTTTTTGAAAATAGCTCAAATTTTTAGGATCAGAATGTTGCCGAATCGAGTTTTGGTCCAATTTTTTTGACTACTCTCTCCCTTTTTAATAAATACGCTATAAACTTTTTTATAGATGAATGTTTTTTCAATTTTTTTGCCTTTGAAGCTGCGAAAAACGTTTGTTTGACGTTTTAATTTTCTTATGTATGTGATATCTATATCCGTTTCATTTCTAGTCACGAAGCATTATCTGGCGCCAGATTTTTATGAAATTTGCCCAACACGTTTATCACATATAAGAGAAATTTTTTCTTCTTCATATAATAATATTGATTTTTTGTTGACTGTTTTTTGGACTTAAAAACAAAACTCGCTTATGTAAGAAAACGGATTTTTCTTAAAATAAACTGAATGGTTCAAATATATTTTTTTTATGTGTATAGAAAAAAAAAATCAACAATTTTTGACTCTTATAATTTTTTCCAAAATTTTTTTTCCAAAATCAGCGTTTTACGTTCAAAAAAAAAAATACTAAAATTATATAAGAAAGAAAAAATTTCGTAAAAAATAAACATACATGGAAATATGGAAATATATCTTTTTATGAGTATTTACAAACAGGTAAAATTAAAAAATAGGAGAATCTAGACAATCTCAGCAAACTATATTTTAAAATGACATATTTTGACTATTATAGCTCGAAAACCAAGTTCTAAAATGATATTATATTCTTCAATTTCATATAAAACAATAATGAAAATGTCTCCAAAAATGGGTCCGGAAACATTCGGATATTTGAGCTGTTTTTAGCACAATTTCATTGACAGAATCCTGTGCCAATTTTTACATGCTCAAGTACCTCCTGGCCGTGTTCTAATACATAAGTTACATATTTGATAAGAAAATCTGATTACTAGCTGATTTTAATAAAATTAATCAGATTTTTTATTTGCATTTGGTATGAAATGAAATAAATTAATTTATTACATAGAACTTTTTTTTACATTGCGAAATTTCATGATAATGACTGTAGAAAACTTCAATTTGTCGATTGCATCCTGTTCTCCTTTGGGGAAAAATTTCCGAAAGTACTATTTTTTTTTCTATGCCAAACAGGAAACATTTTTGCTTTTTGACACCCCATCTTTCTTTTTGTGAAATCCAGAGAGATGCGATATTTTTGAGGTTTTCAGATCATAGCGCTACTAGTACACTAGGTAGGAATATGAATACATTTTTCAGAAATCCAACAACATTCGATACAATGCAAGACTAGACTTATTGTTACACAATTCCTTAATAATTGAAAAATATTTGATGGCAGCATTTGAATACAAGAGCCTTTATTAAATAGTTCAAATAAATTGTTATTTAAATAAACTAGAATCAATGTAAATTATACGATTAATAAAGAATTAAAATCGTGTTGATTAATTAGATAATGTTTGTATAATCATTTAATAATTAATTATTAGCCGGCTTGTCTACACTAATGTGTAAATTACACTATATTTGTATATTATAAGTAATAATTAAAAATTATGTCTGTTGGCCGTACAGAATGAATTTGACAATTGTTTGAATTTTTTATCCATAATGCGTTATAAGTAGATATATCTATACACAATTGAGTTTATAGATTAATTTTTAATTAAAGTATTAATTTTTATGGGTTCAAATTAAAAACATAGATGAGGCATAGATGTTCTGAATATATTTTGTTGTTGTATTATCACGTTCTGTAACCACTTACAGAAGGTCAAAATACATTTGCAGCGCAATATTCATATACAAATCTATTTCATTTATTTATTGAAATGATGGAAAGAAATGATAACCCTACACTAGAAACTAGATTCAACACCATAACAAAACTTGAAAATAAAATTAAAATTAATTCAAAAACAAAGAAGTTATAAGCTATCAAACATGATTTGCTTCTTTCTTGAAAACGATGTGCAACATGTAATTTATATGGAGGTACTAATAGATGACGTCATACGTAGGAATTTCTCTGTTTCTTTAATTAGAAAAATTATCATCCATCCATAATTTGTTTATTTTTACTGTAAAGTAAATACGCTTCAATTAATGAAATATAGTCGCCCATATTATTGTTATAAACTGGAATAAATTGAAATAAATCATGTGTCAATTACCTAAATTAAATTTAAATAGAATAATTTATTGCGGTGGTTAAGTAACATTATAAAATAATAAATCGCTTGTTTAAAATTCATATCTCTTAGTGTAATTTTAAGAAGGGCACTACATATTACTCGTTTTACTGCCAAGTTTAAGATAGTATGATAGATACATATAGCTACTTAGACTTTGAGTAAAATTGCGATATGAGTAAAAATCTGGCCAATATCCTTTCTCACCAACTGTGAACTCTCATTAGCGTTATAGTAGTAATTCAATATCGTAATTTATTATAAATAATATATTGAGAACAAGGATATTGTAAGTATGAAATATAAATTCTTTTAGTGACTAAATTTCACGTGACTATATATTCATATCTTTTGATTTGATAAATTTGAATATCTGTAATTTATTCATTTAATTTCTATGGATATTTTATAATTGCCCTAAGGATATATTATATAGCTTTTTAATTTATTGCTACAGAAACTACTAAATTATACCCATTGAAAAATAAATAATACAGTAATAGATAATGACAAAATGTAACACTTTAAGAGAAAAGCGTATTTCTCATTGTCTCCAACAATATACATGCCAAAAATTGCATCATCTTTTTTTGATCTCATTTTTCTGAACAGTGTTCTTTATGTTTGTTACCACTTTTGCTCGCTGGACACACCAGGCACTTTCCCAAAGCCCCGCGTAATGACCCCCTATCTCCTACCATATCACCAAACGATAGCCAATATTAATAAAACTTATCCACATCCCCTTTAATTCATGTCAGGATTGTGCGTACAGCTTACCAAATTTTCTTTACATTTGGATGATAAAATAGGTTCTGTACTATAGTTTCTTACTGTATTCGTATTTCCCTTAATATAAGAGATTTTACTAAAAAATTTTACGCAAATTTTTTTCTACAGTAAGTACACGCAATTAAACTTCTTTTTTTGCATATATCATCTATAGAGAGGAAATAGTAATATAAAATGGGTTTTTCCTCAAAAATTCGTAAACTACTTAATTTACCGTAATAAATTAAAATATAATTATTATTTTATTCATTAATATTAAAAATAAAATAAGTACCTACACGTATTTTAAACTAATTATTAATTATGTATTATCCACATAATTTAATATTAGAAATTCAATCATTTTCAAACCATATATTTTAATATTTTAATTGGTGAAAAAAAAAAAATTATTTTTTAAATTCTTTTATTATAAAAACAATAATTTTACTTTTAGCCTATCTAATCTATAGTAATAATTATTAAATTGCCTTTTAATTTTAAATCAAATATAGATTTAAATAATAAAATTCAATTAAATTAATATAATTAAATTTGTTTCTTTGAAAGTTTTAATTAAATATTAACAATATTGTTTAAAGATAAGTATAAGGAAAAAAAATGAAAACAAATTATTAATAAAATAACAAAAAGTCTTTAATAATTCAATTTAGCCATAATTAAATATCCACAACATGATTCATTTGCCATAGATTAAAATAATTTTGAATCATTAATATGTATATACTATAAACATAATATTTAAATGAGAAATTACCTTAAAAAATTTTCGTATTATAAGTGAAATTTTTGAATTGTATTATTTTCTTTTTATCTACAGGTATAGCAATCTCCTAAACAAAAATGAACTTTCTTATATATTTCAGTTGATTTTAAATAATTTATAATTTATTGATGCCAAAAATAAGATATAAATAATAAGATAAAAATAATACAAATAAGATCATTTAACCGATTAGTGTCAAATTCGACGAATTTGTAAAAGAGTGCATTTCCGAGCATCTGTAATAATTGAGCAAAAAATTAGTGTTTTTGATAGAACGATATTTATTGATCCAGAATGAGACCCCCATATTTTAGTAAAATTCGATATACAAGTTTGGCTCCAAGTAGGTCAAAAAGTGAAATTTTGGTAGAGACATTTTTTTAATTATTTGACGGAATTCCAAAAAAGATATTAACTAAAAACGTTTAGTAAAGTTATCCCTTAAAATATCCACTTTCGGACATACTCAAATAGCCAAATTTAAGCTACAAATGTTAACTTTGCAAAAATATATTTTGTAATCAATATTTATGAATTTAGAATAATTTTATCATAATGATTTCTTTTTTATTTAAACAGTTTTGTCCAAAAATCAATTGTATACACAATTCTTAAGTGTATAAGTGTAAATTACAAACTTATCACATATAACAATTTGAATAAATTAACATAATTATATATAATTTATTAATATTAATAACCCTTCACTTAACTGAATAATGAATTAAACAAATCATACATGACCTTTGAATGTAAACAAACATTGAATTTTCATTGTCAAAAATTATTTCAATTGTATTATATCTACAAATGTTGTACAAATGCATTATATAGATACTTATTAAAACTTATGGATTTTAAGGAAGTTTATTCGCACGTGGAAGTTCTTTTATTTTATTTATTTCTTTTATTTAAAACAATTTTAATTGTTTCTATATTTTAATAAAACTATTTGATGATACATAGGCAAGAAACAATCATTTGTTTTAATACCACCAAAAATTACTGCCGAGCTTTTCAATGAAAAAATATATGGAAATAAATAATCTGTAAATGGTATGAAAAAAATGCCTCCGTAAAACGGATAACTATCAAAATACCCATAAAATACTATAGATGAAGGGGTGATACTAAGACTATATAGGAGTAAAAAGTATCCCGAGTATTAAGAACGATTATCCAAAGCTGTTTTTGATATAAAAGAGTATGCTTCTAACAAACTGTTGACTTAAATTACATGTAATTTGTATTGTACTTCTTTCAATTTTCGCGCCCAAATAATTCAAAAAAATACCTAACCTAATGTTTTGAAATTTGGTAGTCGCAATATTGACACGAAAACGGAGGGATTGTCGAAGACATTTTCTCGAAAATAATTTCAAAGGTAAAAATGAAAATGAATTAATTGTAGGTATATTTAATATCGATTTTTTCTAGAAAATAATTCTTGGGCAAGCTCTCCGTTATGCTTGTCAATATTGTGCATACAAATACCTTTTAAGATAAATAAGCTATAGGCCTTCTCACTAATCATCAAAATTTTACTAATTCCATTTATCCCGGTTATGTTACACAAATATGTATGTGAGCCATTAAAATTTATGTGTTATACATTATTAGTTTTTAAACTTTAAATTGTAAGGATCCATACTATCAAAGGTATAAAAACGCATAACAGTTAAATGTGATTACTCACATACCTAATAATATGTAATATTCTATATAAGTATATTTTAACATTGTTTTCCGTATGCCAACATATGCGAAAAACGATCTGTATAGCAAAATAAAATTGTAATTCTGATCAAAATGAATTTTGCCAAACATACTTCCATATTAAGATATTTCTATTTGAATCGCCTTACAAATACAAAAACATGAACAATCTTCATTAACAAATTACATATATGATACTCATACTAATTAAATTTAGATTATATCAGGTGTGAATTTAATAATTATGAATTCATTATATTTTATTTTTTTTAAATTAATTTAGTTATCTATTTTGTTTATTCAGAGATTCAACAAAATGTCCATCCGTGAACAATGGTGATGACTTAACCCAAGCAGAATTCATAGCACGATTAACAGATGATTGTCGATATGATCGATTGTCTCGTCCTACAAATGTAAATCCATTACATGTTTATACACAACTCTACATTTATCACTTGGAGGCAGCTGCTGGACATGATTTGGTTAGTAAAATAAAACATTTATGGCTATTTTTACCTATAACATGAATTATCAGCGAACTTTTGTTAATACCCAACATATGAGTTGAGCATCAATGTTTTAATTATTTTTAATTATTAACAATAATGAAATACACTAAATACGTGATCCATAAAGCTTTGAAGAATTTGTTATTTAATAATGTTTATTATATCTATAACTACATTATATCAATTATAACACATTTTATACAATAATATTTGTCTTATAATAAATGTAGTTAACCTGTAAAAATTCAATTAGTTAACCTGGAAAAGTGGTGAATCTATATACTTAAGTACAAAATTTTGAAAAAACAATTTGGTTTAAAGAACAAAAAATGTTTGTTTGTGTATTTGAACACCTATTTTATCTCTTATAATTGAAAAGGATCATGTTTCATGATCCAAGAGCTCCAATAGATTTTTCTTGTTCACTTAAATTTAAAGTTGCATTTTGAATACAACCAGTAGCGGTTTTAGAGGAGCAATAGCTAGATTGTGCTTCCCGCTAAAAAAGTTTTCGCGCACGGATGAGAATTGAAAAAAATTTCACACATCAATATACTGTATTTCGTATATTTATCAATTTTTGTAACAGCAGAAGTCTTTTCTAAATCAATTTACAACATAATAAATTTCAATAAATTTTGAAGGATGTTTACTTAGAATTCCAAGAATTCGTAATGTGTGAATCAGTATTCTTAATGCTATTATTATAGAACCGTCTGCATTTAACCAAAGAATTGGGCGTTTGAATTCTTTTAGATTTTTGAAAATTTGTTTGAATCAATTATATTCAACTTAAAATTTAAGAAAAATTTATCTATTCAAAACTTTTGGTAAAGCATTGATAATTTAATAAACAATAAAATAATTTTCTGTATGTTTAAGCAAATTTGTATTGTTAAATAATAAATAAATATAAATTTCTCACTTATTACTAACAAAATAGCCAGTAGCTATTTTAACAATTATATTTACATAGACTTTGATGTCTATTGCTATTCATATTTTATATTTCGCGCCTATTTATTGCAATTTTGCTCGTATATATGTATGCATTATGTATTTGTGTATGTATTATTGACCGAACGAAATGAGGTCTATTGTATAACAAAGGTTTTACATTATGTTTGTTTGTATTTATGAATCTATGTTTGTTCTGCTGTAACTGTCGAGCGCCTTATTCGATTTTGATGAAATATGGCAGACACAATTTTTTTTCAATATTTCCTATTGCTTCTACTATAATTACATTCAATTTTAACCGTTAATAATTCAATTGTTGTTGGTTAATAAATAAACTTTCACATTATTGTATTATACAAGTTTATTGTTCACACTTCACAAAATAAATTTAAAAAGAAAAAAAAAGAAAAATTTACTATTTACAAGTTATTTGCAATAAAACACATTATTATATTGTTTACAAATTCAAGGGTAAAAAAGTAATATACGTTTTTTTTATATGTTTTTATAATATGGGTACTTACTTATTGTGCATGTGACATAACATGTGTAAAAAATAATATTATTTATAACAAATTTGTTTTTAAGAAAAATCCAATTTTTATGAAAATTACACTTAAATAAATTTACATTAGCATTCAAAACGTGTGATCGATCAATCAGTGAACATATAAATGATTTAAGATTTATTGATTTTGTTCAATAAGTGAGTTCAATGAGATTTCCAATTTCCCACAGCTTTATAGAAAGGTGCTACATTGGAATCTATTATATAGTTTATTAAAAAACGTGGCTTTTTTTTCCTGATAAAATATTGAAATATGCATATGCAAATAGTTCATTAGCATAATCATTCGTTTGTAGTATTATATTTGTATGTACCAAAATGATTAATGCCAATAAATATTTAATTTACTCCTTCTGTTTTGATAATTAGCTCTCATTCTTGTCTCAATAAAGCTTCAGTTTTTGATGTTTAAAAATTAAAATAATACAAACAAAAAAAATATTGGAAAAAAATTATTTTTAAGTGTCAAATGAATAGAAATAATATTATTAAAATGAATCATTCTACTAAATGCTAATTATATTTTACAGTTGTTAATTATTATTTTATGACAACTATTGTAATGTCTATTTCATTACGAAAAGAAAAACAATTATCTACACTATTAAATTATGTTAATTAAGCAAATAATGATGATAGTGTTGTTATTTGAAATGATAAAATTTATAACACACCTTAACAATTAATTATTAATATAATCTTCATGATTAAACCGGATTGATAGGCTGCCTCAAAGAAAGTTATTGTTTTCATTATAGATATAAAAGTCTTTTAGATTCATATGAAAGCTTTTAAAGCAGTTGATTAATTTAAAAAAAAAAAAAAATTTTTTTTTAATAAATGAGTTTAAGTATAGCTGCATTGCGATAAATTACAAACAATTATTGCAGAGAAAATTGATTCCAATGAATTGACAAATTTGAGCGTAGATAGTATCAGACGTAGAGCGTTAGACAAGAATTAAGTGCGTTTCTATAGTCTAAGAGGAACGAAGAATGACAAAAGATTTTTAAGAGGCACCATGAATAAAATCTACAAAAAACAAAGTTTAACAAAGCTTAAGCTTTTGAATATTATAATAGATACTAAACATCAAAATGTCGTCAAAACGTAGGGGATGCAATTTCGTAATTCCGTTCATCCTTTCAAAACTAATCAAAATTAATGGATATTTTCCTCAAAATTCCAACTCTGAATACAAAATGATTAAACGAATAAAAATTTTTGAAATGCCAGGAATTTGTTTAAATTCTTTAGTTATATTAAAGCAGAAACATTTATTATAAAACCTACTTTTCAGAAAGTTTATATTGTGGTATTTTGACGGAAGTCATATTCATCAAAGAGAACGTATCTTGATATACAGTGAACACGACTGCTTTATCATTTTCTATTAGATCTGAATCATTATACTAATTTAATTTAGTCATGACTTCTTAAATAAATTTAGTCTTAATTAATAAAGCTTAAATTATTAACTGAGATTAGAATATTCTCTGAAAAATGATTTATCAACTTTTTATGGTTTTATTGTGATTCCATCCAAATTTTAATTAATGACAAATATGACTAGAATAATTTTATGTGTGCACCGAAGGGTAGAAATTTACTCTTTCTTACACAACAAATTAATGGCATTTAATGCAATTCGAATATATTTTGTGAATTAAGTATCAGTTTTCTAGAGTAATTTAGGTCAAAGAGGTAAAAATAAAACTTATTTATCGTTTGGGTGGCTAGTTTCCGAAAAATTGTTAATTAAAATCTCAAAATTATTACTAAAATATATATTAAGGTATACTTTAATTAGTTTAAAAACTTAGTTATTACGGTTAAATAAAAAAGGTTTATTCATTTTTGATTTCCAGATTTTTCGGTGGATTAATTTTTTTTATAAAAAACAGTTTTATACTAGAATCAATGTTAAAATTTTATTCATTCCTAATTATTATTGATTATATGATAAACTATGGAAATATGGAAATATCGTTAATCGATATCGTTAATTAATATTAATGTGATATTTCACGTTTTAAAGGCAATGTACTAACTTTTCGAAATAAACTTCATTCTTCAGAGAATTCTATGGACTATCTATAAGTGTTCATATAATTAATTAGGAGTATACTTTTTACAAATAAATCATTTATTCATCAATAATTTTGTGTATATATTACCTAGTGATGTGCCGAGTCACTGTATTGGTGGATCGAGTCAACTCGAGTCAGTTTATATGGTATACATTTTTCTAAAAAACATAGCAAACATTACGTTTCATTAAACAACAAAAAAGATATCTTTTTAGAAGCTATTTAAGAACTTCGAATATTTATCCTATTCGTTTTTTACAAACTTTTAGGAAACTCAATACTTCAGATTATATCATTTGGGAAGGTATCTAGCTAAGCTTCCTTCAGTACCAGAATCGAGTCCGGCCCTACTCGAATCGAAATAAATTGGTATTCGAATAGGCGAGTCTAAAGCAGTTACTGAGTTTGGACTTTATTCAGCCGTACTCGGCACTTCACTAATAATACTAATACAACAGCAGCCAGTGTTTTAAATCAAAGTTGCAAATAAAATTAAAGAAATGACTCTTAATTCTGATGATGGCATTCATGAATGAATGACCTGCATAGCGAGTCATGTGATTCCAATTTCAATTTTTTTTTTTTAATCGCTACAAAATACAAATCGGGGTTATATTTAACATTTTTTAATAATTTTAGTTTTATGTAATTATTTAAAAATACCTATTATATTATACTTAATATACTTCCAATATTTTGTAAAAAATAAAAATAAAATGTGATTAAAGACCTTCAAAAATATATACTTCATTAATAATGCAAACACCTTGTATACATTTAATATCGTTCGTGAATTTTCTTAGAATAATTGGTGTATGTTAATAAATATTTGAAAAAAAAAATGATATGACCGGTACATGGCCTTTATATGCAGACAATCAATTACAAGGGCGCATTTTTTTAAAAAGAATCAAAAAGTTCACCAAAATGGTCAAACGGTTTAATCTTACACACCTATTGGTTTATACATTGCGATACAAGACAATGTTTTTCATTTTAAATTCAAATAAATGCTTTGCTAATTCAACGCCAATTTTACGTATACGGTCCTTTTTATCCGATAACGTCAAAGCCAAATGGCAAAGTTTTTAACAATCTATGTATGTTTGTATGTTCTACCTTAGCGGCTAAATTAATAAACCGATATTTTATTGAATGGTATGTCAATTGACTCTTTTTTATAGTCCAGAAGCTGTATCTTAAATCGATTCCACCGATGCAACAACGAAAAAAGTGGGAGCCTCAAAATTTTTATAGAGCCCAATTAGTACATTTCAAAAATATATAAATTAATATAATATCATTCTTTATACTTCACAAAATATAAAAAAAAATAAATAAGTTATTTTCAATGGCTGGTTGCTTATCATATCATTTATAATTATACCCACAATTAAATATTTTTGTATAGCTTAATTATGATTAATGTAAAAACTGTTTCCGTTTTCTCTTTCGAAGCTCGTAAAACTTTCAATTGTTACTACAAGCTTCAAATTGGCAAACATCCGTTTTTCTGTTATTGTAGTAGGAAGAGCATACAATAAATATTGTTAAATTTATTTTGCGCGCCAAGTGATAAAACAAGTGATGTACGTTACTCAGCAAACAGAAAATTATGAAAAATTGCAATTTAAAATTTGAGAAAAATTTGAGAATTTTTAAGAATTTTCGAGGTGAAATTTGTTACACTAATCATAATAATTATAATTTAGCCTTTTACATATTTTTAAATGGATAGTTATTAATAATAGAATATGTTTATGGGTGGACTAATAATTTAAAACTGGTAATTTTGGAATCAAGGATACGGATAACGTCAAAATTCTTTTGAAAACTTTTCATCGATTTACTTTCGATAAGCTCTTCATCTAAAACAATACCTACCTCTATATATGAGAAGAAATTAATCAAGTAATTAATTTTCTTTAATAAATTAAGTATTAATAACAAAACCTTTCATACGGATATTAAATTACAAACGAACGAGTAAATCAATAAAATGATTAATTACTATATACATTGTGTATCAAAATGTAGGATACCAAGATAATTAAAATGTTTTTTAAAACATCATGCTGAATATCGGAACATACCAAAGGTGTTACATATTTACGACAAAAGCAAAAAATTTAATTACTAGAAGCTCTCGAGATCGACAAATTTTACAATTTTAAACAATCAAATAGATGTAATTAACTCCCCTTTATTAAATTTGAAATTTTTTAATGTCGAAAAATTATTTATCAACTCCACCCACAATTTCTTCATTCAAAATAATCTTACCTACTTTCCCTATATATTACCAACATAAAAGACTAATTATTCATTACTTGATAATGACTTAATTATCGTAAGTGCACTCGTAATTGAAAAAAAAAATTTTAAGAGACAATGAGACAAAGTTAAAAGTTTCTATTATTATTTGATCTATCTATGTTTGTTCCGCTGTAAATTTTGTATGCGTTGCCCGATTTTGATCAAATTTGGTAGACATGGTGTATCAATTCCCTTTTGGGGAAAATCATCAAATATACCAACTTTTTATATACATACCAGGAAGATGCAGTTTTTTGCAATAAATGTAAAACGAAATACCATAAGAATATATCATCTTCCCCCTTTACAAAAAATTGACAAAATTATCAAATGTTTCTTATGCACACTAGGAAGATGCGAATTTCTGCATCTGTGAAATAATCAAGACGATATAGGACAACTCTCATTTTTGTACTTCAATCCTCTGTTTCAAGTTTAAAATTGAAAACTGTAATTATGAACTCAAAAATGTTGTTTTTATCATCAATATTTCTAAGCGGTACTAAATATAATAGATTCATGATAAATATTTATATCAAAGTATAATCAAAAACCATTATTCTGTATGACACTGTACACACTAAAATATATAATGAAACCGCAAATTAAATGTTTCTACTAATGAACTTAATTGAATTTTTTTTTTTTCTTTTCTATTTACAGCAATTTAAAGTTCATATGCTAGTACAATTCCGTTATTTGGATACACGATTGGCATACAGTAGAAAATCACCAAATCGTACACAAATTATTGGTGAATCATTATTGAGAGATAAAATATGGGTACCGCATGTATTTATGACAAACGAAAAAGATAGTTATTTAATGGGGAGTGAGGCTAAAGATGTATTGGTTCGAATTTCACCACTTGGTGAAGTAACTTTCTCCACTCGTATTAGTGCATCATTATACTGTTGGATGAATTTACAAAAATTTCCATTTGATGAACAAGATTGTAATATTCGTTTTGAAAGCTGTAAGTATTTTTATTGGAAATCAATTTGTTTGTAAATTTTTTAATGTTTTTTTCCTTTAATTATCGTAATTTTTAAATGAATTTGAAAAATTGTTTTTTATTCATTGTTTTGATTGTTAATTTGTGAAATTCTATTTTTTTGTTGAAATATTTTATAATATTTTGATAGAATATATATACTTCCAGATTGCTTCCGTTTTAACCGACATTAAATAAGGAGAATGTTCTCAATTTGGTTGAAATTTTTGCAATAATTGTATATCACTCAACTGGCAAATCTTAAACTATCTCAAGCTCGTAAACAACAATTAATAACAATTTTTCGGAAAATATAGAAAATAAACCAAGTATTTCTTATACTGCCTATCATTTTCTGAGCTTAAAATATAGCCCTTGGCGTTGACATCAAAACGTAATCGGTCATATAAGAATAATTTATAGAAGTATCAAGTATTTAATTTAAAATAATTTTTTAATTTTTTGGTTCACTGTTTTAATTCGATTCGATTATGTCCCAAAATTTTGTATTTCTTATTAAATAATGTATTAACATATCAGTCATGTAATGTACATTGCATAAACTGATTAAAAAACTAAAAAATTTGAAAGGTTCCAAAATTTTGCTAAATATGTTTACTATATACTTTCGAGAATACTTAGTCCAATAATTTTTTGTGTTAAACTTCAATAATAAAAATAGTAATGGAATTTAGCTTCCGTTCATCAATCATATACGCCTATAATAGAGACCACCCAAAGCATTATTTATTATCTTGATTTATTGAACTACATCCTAACAATTATATTCATGATGTGGGTGGAGGGTATTACATTGACTGTGAGGTAGTACGTCTGAAGAAAAGTTTTTGAAAGAAAGTACAAAAATTCGCGACAAGCATACCCGCTATAATGACAAATTTACTGGCCAGGAATCAAACCCATAACCTCCCAGTCCAGTAATCATTAATCTTTTGTTATACACTTTTAACCGCTCGGTTACTTGGCTGTTTTAATATAACCTCTCTTCCTCATACATATACGTGATTGAACAGGACTTCAATTAGCATTTAACTTTAATTATTTCTGAAGAATATGTAAGAACTTGTATGGAAGTTTTTGTACTACCGGCATATTATTTTGCAATAGTAATAATTTTATTACTCCAAAAATATATTTCCAAACATAGTCAATTTATCATTTTAAATAATAATTGTAAATGAAAGTTTTTGAATTCCAGGGACCTACAATACAACTGATTTAAAATTACATTGGGAAAACGATGTTCCAGTTTCGTTAGGAACTCAACTACACTTAACTGAATTTTCTTTAACTAAATATTGGACGAACAGTACAGAAGTTAAAGCAACACAAATGGTTCATCTTCATGGAGCTTTTGGTATGTAGGTACCTACTGCTACGTTATATTTATTACGTATTCTTCGTTCAATCGTATGTACGCTTGTTGCATGCTTTTTTTTTCTATAATACGAAAATAAAATTATTTTTGTTTCATTTTCATATTTTTAAATTTTCTCCAACCCAGCATGCTTGGCTTCGATTTTCGGTATCGAATACACCAATTTGCTTACAAATCTTTAACTAACAGTTTTTTCATGATATTTTTTCCAAAATTAATATTATTATTAATTGAGTTAAACTGAATATTTTGGAAATTCAATCTATATAAATTAAATAATAGAGTTTTACTTGTTTGCGCATCACGCTTAAACTACTAGATAGATTTTGATCAAATTCCTTAAGGTTTACTTCATAGATATTTGGTCCTTATCTAAAAAAAAAATGATCAGGATATCTTCATTTAAAATACAATTATTAATTGTTATAATCAAGCTATATAAAGTGCTTTTTTTAAAATATACCTATATTGAATACTATAATTTGTATACACAAAAATATTTACATTGTTAAAAAATACATTATATTATGTATGTGAGTAAACACATGTATGTGTGATGCACTATTATTTCCAGTCTTTTAATAGTGGGTATACCCACCAGTTTCAAAATAATGATGTATAACTCATAAATATGTTTACTAGCATACATTATAGCATATGTTATCAATATAATACATTTATGTGAATAAAAATTTGCATTTTCAATATAGTTATATTTTAACATTGCTTTCCGTATGCCGAGAGATTCGAAAAACGATGTAAAACGGTGTTAAAATCGTAGTGTCCTACTACTAAAAACTTAGTCTATTTTTTTGTGTTCTGTTCCATACGAAAAATTATGAAGGAGACCTCAAACTTTGTGTGAAATATTTTATATGAAATATTTCAGTTGAAATGAATAGTGTCAATATATTTAAATATAAGCCAAAAAAAAAATTGTTAATGTTGCATTACAATAAAATATTGAAAATCAATATATCTATATAAATTTTTCATAAATAATAATAAAAAATTTAATAAATTCATCCATATACGTCATAATGTCCTTGCAAAAATTAATAGGTTTTTATTCTTGTATTTAAAACAATATTAATATATTATTCATTTTTAGTTGGTAATTATAGTCGTATAACATTTACATTCCATTTAAAACGTGAAATTGGTTACTATCTGTTGGATTATTTTATACCGTCAATGATGATTGTCGCAATTTCATGGGTTACATTTTGGATCCAAGCTGATAATTCAGCACCACGTGTTACATTAGGTAAGTGGTGATAAAAGTTTATAAATAGTAGTAAGATTTTATAATAATATTCGATTTTAATTAATAATATTTCGGCAATTAACATAATTTACTTACAACAATGGTCAGCTTTACTACCTAAATAATATTATTTAATTTTATTTCGGTAGAACCATCAACTAACGCATTTCTAGCGTTTCAAACTTTATACTAAAATTATCATATTCTGACATATTTAATATGTCGAGTATAAAAATAAAATAAAGTACAAATATTAAACGTCATACAAAAAAAAAATGTATATTGTACATCGTTCAATTCGTACACTTTGTATATTCTCCGAAACTCAACTTTGAACAATTTGAAATAATTTTACATTTTTTCAGGAACAAGTACATTACTTTCGTTCATAACATTGGCTTCGTCTCAGGGTAAAAACTTGCCAAGGGTATCTTACATAAAAGCAAGTGAAATATGGTTTTTAGGTTGTACAGGATTTATTTTTGGATCATTAGTTGAATTTGCATTTGTCAATACAATATGGAGACAAAAGTAAGTAATTTGAATTGAACAAACCAATTCCATAAGAACTTCTATCAGGAGAACTTCTTGGAAACTTAGAAATAATTTTTTGCATTCAAAATTTAATTTTTTTAAAATGTATGCTTCAATGACACTTTATGTTTAGAATCCCCCCTCTTTCGATTTCTGTGGGTATTTTCATCATTAACGTTTTCACCCTCTACTACCCTCTGGACAAAAACATCCCCTGAAATTATATAGCTTTTGTTTCTTTTATACTTACTGTTAAATTTTCAAATCAATAAGCTATTCGAAAAATAATATTTGTTAATTTACATCATTTCCAGCTTCTCTATAAATACAATAATACAATCCAGTGTTTACTGTACCATCATTTTTTATTTTAAAATGGACCAATAAAAACAATTTTATACAGTTCAAAAAAATCAATTGTTTTTTTTGTATTTTCAGGCAAAATATCGAATTAAAAAAAGTGAATAGCAAATATATATTCAAATCAACATTAACACCTAAGTTACATCGTAAAGAATTACAAAAATTCGGTAGTACTTCAAGTACTTTACACAAATCGCATTCATGTTCCAGTCTACAAAATGAAATAAATAATGCCGCAAATAGTTACAACAATTATCTAACTGTTCACGTAAGTTAACCATTTATTTGGATAAATCTCATCTACAAGCTACAATTACCACACACTTCTTATGTTTGTATTTTCAAAATTATTTTTCTTTCAGAATTTTCCTAGTCAAACAAACGTACCAATAATAACTACACAAAGTGTTGATGATCTAGTTACCGGTTCAAATGATTCCAAAGATTCAATTGCAATAGACGTTGACAATACCGCCACCCAAACTACGCATACAAATCCATTCGCTGGTTGGACAACAATGACACCACAAGAAATTGCCCAGTGGATTGATAAGCGATCTCAACTAATGTTTCCTTGTGCATTTTTAGTATTCAATATGTTATACTGGTCATTTGTTTATGTGCTTTAAAAGTGATAATCGAATATCCTCCGAATTAAAAGTTAAAATAATTTCCCACTTCTGGATTTTATTAAATCTACCTAATTTTATGGATGAGTTTTATCCACAACAATGTGATCCCAACGTTCTGCTATGTTTATAAATTTATCCGAAATCAAGAACAAAGTCAAGAAACTCATCATATACCAACTTATATGGAAAGGATAATGAAAAAAGTAGACTTAAGTGCGTAATTTATATAATTATAATCAGTAATTATTCTTTTGCGGCCAAAGAAGACAATAAGACACAATAAAACAGCAAAATATTCGAAAGCACATTCAAAGTTGTAATTTACTTGCCTAACGACGAATACAAGTGAAAACGTTATTTTTTTGTTTCGATTGTCATTAACGAAATTCGATTATTTTTAAAGTTCAATCTTATATAAATTCTAACAGACGCGAATAACTTTAACCAGGAAAGAATGTGAAGTGGCAATCTTGAAGGACAATGTGTGATTTACAAAATATTATTGCTGGCAATAGTTGGCAATTATATGGCACTGTTGATTTTCAAAATAGACTTATTAATTTCTGTCGTTATGTAAAATTGAATTCTGTTTTTTCTAACCAATTCATACACTCTTTCTCGCAGAAAAGAATAAAATACACCATCTACTGTCTTACTTCAATATACTGAAGAGTTTATCTGGCAATCAGGTCTTTGCGGTATTTTAAAGACGGAAATTTTTGGAATATTTTGGAATATATGACCTAATCATTGGTTGCGAATACTTGCAAGCGCATAATATGACAAGCTTTTTATGCTTTATTTTACAAATAGAATAGGGAAAATGCACAAATTTTTATCACTTCATAGATAGTATCTTTACTTCACGGCCATGAAGTTATTGTTTAAAAATCTTAGAAAATAGCAAAATGTTGACTACGAAAACTCTTAATTAAACGAAGAAGGGGATTTGCATAAATGACGCCTTACCTGTTAATCTCCATAGTGGTTATACAATAAGGGTCATTCTACGATAAGATGTCCTATCGCGATGTCCATGGCAAAAATTTAAGATAAATAATATTAGTGTACTCAAATGAGTTGCTTGAGAATAAAAATGTTTATAAATTACATTAATGTTTAAAAATTTTGTTGTCCGATTTTTATATAGAAAATGACCGATTATCGTAGAATCACCCATAAAACTTTTTTTTGCAAGAATGAGATAGAAAACAATCTTTAAGTGCTTATAACTTATTCGTTTTGGAATCAATTTTTATTTTAATTTTCGAATTTTATTTGATATTGGGTTTCACATTTTGATGGGTAAAATAGTAATTTTTTTTAATGCATATTCCCTATTCAGTTATAATTAGACCAGGATATTAAGTATAAAATAAATTTATTATATGAAACTGTTTTAGTTTTTAAGTACGTTCAAATGAATTTTCTCTAAATTTGCTCTAAAATGTACACATAAATTTTTCCTCGTGAATTTTTAAGGTCGTTTCGCCCTTGAAAATCACCCTTATTATGTTTTTTTAATTATAAATTTTTGTATATATTTACAATAATTCATGAAAATTTCCTAATGGCTTAAAAATTAAGCCTTATCAAGATTCTTATAACAGTATATTTATAATCTACGATCCATGTTTAGCCTTTTATTTATAATCCATAATATTGAAAAAAAATATAAGAAGGTACTTAATAAAACCAAAGTAAAATAATAATTAATACTATTAATTAAAAAACTTTGAAATTCCGCCATAACCTGATAAAAAAATGAGTATAATAAGTATCACTACAGAAGTAAACCAAATTTACTAGTTTGGGTTACATTCGTTATTTTCTAAAAAAAAAATTCTAAATATTGAGAATTTATCCTTCATCATTTGTGTGCCTTTTAAACCACCGTGTGACATCGAGAAGGCCTAAAATATCAATTAATTATTCGATGTATGTGACAGTATTAAGAATATGACATTCAATAATTTTAAATTTAAAAATTATTTAAATAATGTTTTCAATGTTGCAGTTGTAAAAAAATATCTATTAAAAACTTAAAACAAAGTGAATTTAAAACAATTTATTTACAAACAAAAAAATCTTTACATTTCAATTTTATAAAAATGCCCAAAATTGCATCAATAAAACCAGTGTTTATAGATAAATAAATAATTATGATATAAATATTTTTACAAAATAATATTAAAATTGAATATTATTAATATTTTATTATTATATTCTATTTTGTACTTAAAAAGTTCGAAATAACTAACAATCATAATTAGTTTCTATACAAAAGTTTTTAATAAAATTAAAAAAATTAATTTACATTATATACAATAAAAAATCTAATGTTTTGTTTAAATGATAATAATAGAAAAAACATAAACTTTTATTATTAATTTTTAAATAATAGACCAGAGTAGAAGTCTTAAAAAATGATAACAAGTAGAAGAAAATTATGGTTAAAATTACTGAGTTCGGGAATTCGATGGGGGTGAGTTTTTGATGGTAAAACACGGTTTATTTCGATTTCCGGCAAAACTATAAGACATGTGGAAAACAGTTAAATGGCAAAGTTATAGGTAATAAAAAGATTTACAACTTTTTTTACAAAACTTCAAAATTTTTCGATTGAAAATTAGGCTGCTTTTTCGATATTTATTCAAATTACGATCAAAGAATAAATATTTTAAATCAAAAAAATTACAGTGTATTTGGAACATAAAAATTTAAGTTTTTCCGGGAAACAAATTTTTTATAAAAGATAAAAATAAAAAACCAAAAATTTGGCTATTTGAATTTTTTATGTCAATTTTGAGGTTTTGTGAAAAAAGTGTGCATACAAAAGTTGTAGATGTTTTTATTACCTACAACTTTGTTGTTTAA
Organism: Chrysopa pallens; assembly: GCA_020423425.1. Lineage (NCBI taxonomy): Eukaryota > Metazoa > Arthropoda > Insecta > Neuroptera > Chrysopidae > Chrysopa > Chrysopa pallens. The sequence continues at coordinate 60,457,493 of CM035593.1, read as the reverse complement.
CTTTTTTTCATAGGACTTGTAGTTTTGTCGGAAATTCAGATAAATTCCGAATTTTACACTTAAGAACTCACCCGAACTCAGATCGCCCGTAATTTATTTTCCCTTTCATTTTTACAATGTTAACTTCCGTTTACAATGGGTTACATTCTACTATAATTTTTTTCCCTTTTAAAAATTATCTACCCTGGTAAACAGTTTTGAGTATTATATTTGAAAATTGTGATTAGTACCAAAGATCTGAAACTATTTAAAATTATATTACATATATTTCATTCAATTTTCGAATACTTCATTAACTTTCTTTAATGGTAACTTTTTGTAATGATACCGATTTTGTGAATGACGAATTTTTATATAATTTTATTTTTCAAGATCACTAGAAACCAAAACCGTCGGATTTTTTTTAAAGATAAAAACACTAAATAGAGAACAAAACTTCTCATATGAGCAATAGTAAAAGAATTAATGTTTCATAATTCTACAAATTGAGAAGTTTCTCGTATGTATTTTGCGGGTCGTATTTAGACCACTTGTATTGATTGAAAAAATATAGAAATAATAAAAACATTGTAATATGTTAAATTTTAAGTGCTTGGGTATGGAATTAGCGGGAAGTTGCAAGGATGGCCATTTTCCAAAATTTTTTTTTTTCGTTCACTTAAAATAATTATAGAAACGAATTGTGGATAAAATCATTATTTTTCTTTTTAATTGAACTTATTAAAAAAGTTTAATAATAAAATTAGACTTAGATTCTTGGAAAAATTTGAAAATATAACATCAAATGTTTACGGTTTTATTTCATTGTCGTTGAATTAATAATTCAAAACAGGATGTCTTTTATATTTATATACATATAAGTATAAATCGAAATATCCTACAGAGAGAAAAATTCATCACAAAAAAAATGAGGGTAATATTAATATCATTTATTAATTCTAAATTCTTATCGTTTAGAATAAATCAAGAGGGTATTAAATATTATCTCAATATCGGTGCTGAACGATAAACAATTTTAATGTCTGCAAATAATTCATCATTATATGTAATATAATTTTAAATAAAATAAGAACAATGTATCAATTTTATTCCTAATTTTAATACAACTAGATTTAGGAATATATTTTTATTTAGCATTTTGGAATAATTTTAACGAATATAGTTAAATACAATCAGAAAAAAAAAACACACTTAAAATCCGATTACTTAAGTATTTTATTTATGTTATTTATATTTTATGTTTGAAAAAAAAAATTGTATGCTAAAAATTCAACCAAAAAAATACATAATTATTTTTTTTTCGCTGTTCACGCTTTATTCTCCAACGTAATTATATCTTGAACACTTGACGTTCGACGCATGGTATTATTGAAACCACTGAAAATAATATTTATAAAATTAACGAAATAAATTATTTTGAAATTCATTATATCCATTTTTGTAAGAGTGTCTTTTTAAGGTTATCTTAAACGGAAGTGTGACTAACTTTTACTTAATATACCTCTTGCACATCTTACAAAGAATGAATTGATTGACGTCCAGAGAAGAAGTGAGACTAGGGGGCTAGGTGGTAGAAATATAAGTTTAATTAAATATTTGCCCGATGGGATTAATTAAAAACTTACAAAATGGGTTTTCTTAATTTCGATGGTAAACTATTTGCAGTTGGAATTGGAGGAAATCGAGTTGTACCACCTCTTGTCGGCGGCGGTACTAGTTGTCCCATTAAACGATCTTCAACGGGTGCATTTGTTGTTAAACTCTCATTAAGTGGTGGTAAAGGAGACATTGCGTAATCACTATCGGCTGAACTAGGATATGTACCATCACTATCAGGACTACGGCGACGTCCAGAAAACAATGAATCCCCATACCTGCTGACAATTGTAAATTTTTAATAAAATCATATCATATTTTTATTTAATCTAAAAGTTTTTACTGACAATAAATAATTATATACATTGACAAAAAATAAAGATATTATAAGAGTTGGTATTAAAATTTTATTTCATATAAACAGTCACGCGAATTGAATAAATAGAAATTAATATTTAAATTTGGTATGCATTTTTAATTGGTTGTCGTTACTTTCATTAATTTGATACGAGTAGGGGAAACAGGGGTAATTGCGGTCAGCATCATTACTCCAAAACGAAAGCTGTTAGTAAAGATAGAGTAGATTACAGCACTTCGTATTACACAATTCAGCTTGCCAGAAAATGCCTATTCAGTTGATACTATATATTTCGAGAGTGGTACGTCTTAATTGTTTTTTGCGTCTTGTTTGTTTTTGTAAATAAATTTGCATTTATTACATATTTTGTACATGTTGCCACAAAATCGGCTAATGGCAGTTATCTGATTGCCCTCAACTTTCGTTTTAAGCTCCTTACAGAATTTAATTTTTTACTTATTTTTATTATATAGATGCCAAAATTATGACGCAAGTTTACCGAAGAGGCGAAATGGAACACAGAAACTTTTGAAAAAGCTTCGAAATTTATCGATGAAAGCGAATCTATGATAAAAGTTAAGAAATTCATGGAAATACCATTTCAACTCTTCAAAACAGACAGAAGAATTAAAATATACCTATGCAATCACTTGTGTAGTGGTTGGGACTGAGTCTCAACGCGATCGCCATTAACCGCTTGGGTGACTAATCATGTATTAAATTGATTTAAACAGATATTTCGTTTAAAATTTTCACTTTATTCACATTATACTGAACAGATCACCATTATCCCGTTCTTCCCTAGGAATGTTCTAGTATTTTGGAACTATATCAATGCTAAATTGTTTTTCATACATTGAAAAGGTAAAATAATATAGGTAATACGTTCAAGAATGTTTGTCATAAATATTATCTAAAAATTTTAGAATCCCGGTTGTTGACTTTCATTGAAATGAAGCTGACAGTCATTTAATCTAGAATTCCCTTTTCTAAAAGTAAGAATGCACTTGTGATTAATCGGACCTTTAAATGATTTATCTTATTCTATTCGACTCATATTTCGTAACTGAAGTATATAATATATTGGCATACGGAAAACAATATTGAATTATACCTATATAGAATAGTATAATGTTTATACTTACATACATAAAAACATGCACTTTGATAACACATACATCGATAAACATGCGAGTTAACAGAAGTTTGTGTTATTCATTAATATTTTTGTATTGGAGATGATTAGTTTCAATGCATTTGTTTTCAATGTATATATGTGTATGTATGTATGTATAAAATTGTAATATTCTATATAGGTAAATTTTAATATACTATTATTCTATATAGATATAATTTTTTATTCGCATGCCAAGAGAAGAAAAACGATCGGTACTAACGGTATTCAAGGTAAAATTAGTATTATATCGAGATTAAAGTGATAATATTATATAATATACAGTATTATTATATTATAGGGCAATATTATAAGCCCTTTAGTGACTGTTATTTATAATAAATAACGAGGCGGACAATTGACAAGAACGAAGTAACCCAGCCCAAACCCAATCATAAATTTAATGTAACATCGGACAAAGTTAAAAATAAATAAATATTAAAAAGAATGATGCCTGTGTCTTATTTGATTTGTAAATTTTTGAGCAAACCTATAAGTTTTACTCTATTTTAGGAATTGGTATTTTAAGTTACAAATTTAAAATAGAAATATTAAAAAAAAAAAAAAATATATTTAAAATTAAAAATAATAAAAATTTATAATATTTAATATTAAAAATATTATATATATTAGTACTCTATTAATTATATTATTCCTTCGCGACAAATCAAAACAAAGATTTTTTTCACTTGAAGTAATATTATCTTTTTCAATTTATTCACCTCCATGTTATACTTTTATATCTTTATAGTTATTGATATTTAAAATTGTGCAAAATTTACATATTACCATATAACCACGAAACGTAGTAGATCAATTAAAAATAGAACAAATTAATATTCATAATTAGTTTTATTTTTTCAGTGTAAATATGTGTACAATTATTATAATATTTGATTTGAATATGTGATTTACAAGCTATCACTGTGAACAATTTTAAGAATTAAAATGTGAAATATGTGGCTGATTAATTACTAACAATCTAATGTTACGAAAATCTATTTTTAAATTAGTCTTAATAATGTTGTCAAAATTTAAAGAAAATCGTTATCAGTATCATAGTAGTAGTTGTCCTCAGATCCTGCTGTACTCCTTCAAGGTTACAATATATGAAAATAAAAAAGAAAATTATATAAAAGTTCTTTCTAAATTTCTTATATGTGAAGGTCAAAAAGCTTATAAATATTTTATAAAAATAAATTTTTTGCGTGATACTTTTAACTAAAAAAGAATATCTAATGAAGTGATTAATCGTTTTATTCAATCCGTAAACAAAAATCAGGGACCCAAGGAAATGTGGTGGAAATAGGTATACTTTTTTTATACACAAGTAAGTAATGCTAGTTAAATCTAGCACAACTTAACCTAACCCGAGTAGAAATTATTCTTCAGAACACATCTAAATAAAATAATTAAACTTTTACGATGTACAAAAATACGCTACCTGGTTGAACAATTTAAGTAAGTTACAATTGTTCATTCCTCTGTGCTACTGTGGGTACTGTTGATGTATTGGATTAATCGAATAGTATATTTCAATTCTCAGCAACCCTCTATATCCGGTAACCTTACGTTTTAATCACTTTAAGAGGAATTCACTCAAACATTGAAACCTCTATTATATAAACGCTCTATAGAATCATTCATGTAATATACATTGTATTTTTTTGCCATTTTCGCTTACAATAAATAATTATTCAAATGTTATAAAATTTGAAATGAAAGCGAAAGCCGTGTCGAAGATTTTTCCCGTAAAATTTATAGGGAAAATTGAAAAAAATTCAATGTGTTATACATTAGAGATTGTCTTGAATAATCATCAAAATGCTCTCCTTGACAACTTGGAATTGGAAACATATGTACAATACTAGTTTTTCTAATTTTTACTAGCATATGTCAGCAACTTACCAAATTTATTGGAAATATTATAAATTATTACCTGCAAAAAAAAAAAATAATAATAATAATATTTTAAACTTACCCACGTCCAATTGAGGGTAGTCTATCAGTACTTCCAAAGCCATAAAAACCAGGATCAGTATAAGTTGATGCATAAATTTCTTGCTGATACAATTGGTATAGTTCTTGTAAATCAGGTGGTAAATGCAAACTTCCTTCTGAAAATTATTATTTATTATTAATTATTTTCTAAGAATATACATAGTGTTTACAAAATGCATTTACCTTCCATTATTTGCCTTTGTCTAGTAATAATTGCATCACTAATTTGACGTTGACGCTCACAACGCAATAAAGCTGTATCTCGACGTTTTAACTCATGCATTCTAGCAATTCGTTCACCTTGCAATGCTAATTTATCAGCTTCTAATTCATGTACACGACATAGCAAGGCAAGTAATTCACGTTCATCGTCCGTACTTATACGAGAAGGTAATTCCTAGAAATGAGGAAGTTAATTACTTGTGTTTACGTAAAAAAACTCATAAAACTTACATCTTCAAGAGCAACACCATGTTGTCGGCATAATTCCAAATCTTCTTCAACGCGTTGTCGTTCATCATGCCACCTTTCTTGTTCTTTTTCGATTTCAGCTAATTCAGCCCATGCTTGTTGTACAGCTAATTCGCCTCCTTCTAATTCACCATCAGACACATATGAATCACCATCATTTGATCCATTTGTACCCGACGAATCACTGGTATTTTGTTGCTTTCGCCTGTGATAAACGTGCATTAATTAAATTTAAAATTCATCCAATAAGTATAAATAATTTCTAAATAATTAAAATTACTCTTATATTGTATTGAGTAAGATATATTCCTCGTCATAAATGTGGTGATAGTGGAAAACGACCTCCTAATTGAATTCACTTATTTTTTGCTTACTTCAAATCTATATAATAACCGTTAAAAATTTAAAGCGATTTTATCTATAAAAATTTTATTTGGCATATGAATATTATTAAAGAAAACTCTAGGATTTTTCGAATACGTTTCGATTTTTGCAAACATGCAAACCGTCACCAAATTAGCAACGAGTAACATCTCCTCAAAGAATCATTACGACTAGATAATTCATACTGATTGTGACAACTTTGTAGTCGAAATACGTATTTATTAAAGGAATATTTTGGTAACAAATCGAAATTTATTCTATCTGGCATGCTAATAGATTATTATCAAATTAAAGAGACCAAATAAGTATTTAATTTTTAATGTTAAAGCAAGCTTGTTAACAAGTAAACATTTTTTAAAATACTGTTCCGTTTTCGAGATTACTTTTCTAAGATTAACAAGTGATTTGTGTTTTATTGTATGGATACAGTGTGTCTACTAAAGTTCGTTCCATATGGACAACTTTTTTTATTATAAGATTTACGAAAAACATATTTCTTTAAAGAATTTCTGCTATCAAAATTATTAACATTCACTTTCATCGATTCTCTATTAACATCGAATGTACTGGTTGGTCATAAATGTTTTGACTAATTCAATTTTAAATTAAATTTTGCAAAACTTATAAAACACGTTATCTGTAAACCTTATAATAAAAAAGTTTTACATTTGGAGCCAACTTAAGTAGACACACTGTATAATCGAACATACCTTAAGCTTTGTTGTGTTCGTGCTCTAGACGTACTATTAAGATTACTTTTGTACAACTTATTATTACGAGATTCCCAATTTGAAATAATCATATGTTGACGTTCGGCATCCATGCCTAAACTTAACAATTGTGTATCAATTTCCATCAAACGTCTTCGTAATTTCATTTGTTCTTTAAAAGTCTCTACAATTTGTTCACGTAACATTTTAATCTCATTGCTTCGTTGTGATGCTGATATCCGTTCTGCTTGTCCAGAACGTGGTCGATCCTCTTGCATTTTTGTTTTTAATCGTGATATTTCATTACGTAATTCGTTAATAACAGTTTGATATTGTGTTATATGATAACCAACATTCATAATATTTTGTTCAGATTTCGTTGAAATTTTATTCGCGCGATCTGCATATATAAGCGTGTTACGTGATTCTTCGCGTGATGCTGCGGCTGGTGAAACATGTGCTATCATAACTGTACGGCAGTTTCCACTGAGTGCGTCTTTCAATAATCTCGTTAATTTCGAATCACGAAAATTAACATAACGTGCTCCACCAGATAAAGCATTAATGCAATTACCTAAGGCGAGAAGAGATCGATTGATATGAGCACCTTCTTGCAAACGTTTTCCACGATTTTTTGTTTTGTTTGCTCGTTCTGAACCAGCTAAATCAATCATAAATAAACGCCCTTGACGTACACTTGTATGTAAACGGCCACCATTGTTACTGGACGTTTGTTGATAATTCGCTGGAATTGTTTGTTTTACTGTTACACTGACTAATGCATGACTGCGCGATGACGTTTTATTTACGGCTGTAGGTTCAACTGTGCGTGATTTATTTGCTTTTAGTAAAAGCTCCAAAACCTAAAATTAATATTAAAGAATTACAAATATTATATTTTGTGGATGTTTCTAGAATTATCAATAGCGTAGTGGGTGATTTTACCACTTGCGTTGATAATAGGCAATTTGAACGAATTTCCCAGTAACAAAAAGCATGCCATTGTTAAGGAGAAAATGCTTACTTATTCTTAGGTGTCTCTCATTATCTAGTTTCTCTACCTCTGGATATACATAGATGGCATTAGAAAAAAGCACTCATTTCTATACAGAATTTGTTCTCTGCATATATCACAGTTTCTCAAAAAAAAAACTGACTATTGTGGGATATTATACAGTGTGTATCATTAAAATTTTAAAAATTTTTTAGGACAAAGATCCTATTGAAACAGAAAATAGAAAAAATTACATAAGCGCAAAGGCAATGATTTTATAATTTTAATATAGGTATACAATGCAAAATAAGACCTTATATTACCTATATTATAAACTTATTAAATCAGAAAATAAAAAACTTTCTATGCTGATAGGTTTCTTGACTATTGGTATACATGCATTTTTTTTGTATTGTATTATTACAGTACAATATTATTTTGTAATATTTCTGAAGCACTCTGTATTTTCTAAGTTATAAATCACAAACAAATTTGATATTTCTTACTTCTTCCGTAGACGTTGTTGATAATTCTGTTAATCCAGTAACTTGTATATTCTTTCCTTTGGAATCTTCACGCAGTTCTAGATACCCTGAACTTGGCTTTAGAAGGTCACGTATTTGTTCATTATAAATTTCCATACATGATATCGTAACCTTTAAAATATACATTCAAATCAGATAAATATTTAATGTTAATAATAGTCTAGAAGACAAATGTAGCCATTATATATTACAATTAAATAATATACATTTACGTTGTTAAGGTATTTCTAACGACATGAGTAGTAAAAATAATTTTGCATTAAATTTTGCATAGAGGAAGTTTTCAACAAAATAAACTTGTTAAAAAAATTATAGAAGACGTATTAATAGTCCCTATCAGCACGATTATTTGTTTTTATCACTTATTTTTGAACATTTATATTTCGAGTTTTCGCTATAGAAAATAAGATTGTAAACAAAAACTGCATGTATATAAATAAATAAATTAGAAATGTTTTGAGCCTTAATAAGATGTAATTTACCGTGCTGTTTACGAAAAAGAATAAAAAAAATTTACGTTTTCACAAATATTTTATGTAATCTAGCATTGTATCGCCTTTACGAGTTGTATGTATACAATGTAAATAGCCATGTGTACTGACTGAAGTACTATGCGCATAGATAAGCAATGATTGATAGTGATTGTTACAGCGTTGTTTGTTTTATTTTACCAATACAACTTCTATGTAAAGCGTTGTGTTTTTTTTCTATTTTTAAAAGACGCGTTATCTCTCATGTCTCTACAAATATGTTAAAAATATGCGAAAATGTTACAATGTCAATAATCCTAGATAAGTAGTACTGAAGCTGAGAAAAACTGAAATCGTTTTAGTAGTATCTATTTTAAGAGAAACTTTACAAAATCATACGAAAGTATTCTTTGTAAAAGGTTTATGAACAGTTTTTTCAGAATAATATGAATTTTAAAAATATTTTTTTGGTTTAAGGATGATTAGGACATATCCAAGATGCAAAAAATTGAAATTTTACGTATGATTCCATTAAGCGACCCTTCAAATAAAATTGGTATCAATTTTGTACATAAAATTAGAAAATGTTTAGTAACTTTTTAAAAATCTTCAATAATTTGTTCTATTTTGGCATCGTCAATATGTCCAAATCATCCTTAATATAACTTTAATCTATTCGAGTTTGACATTTCACTACGGTTATCATAATGAAATCGCGATTTATTATACAAATATATTTATTAGTCTTTGATTTTACAATAAACTTTGTCTTCTATCGACATCTTTTAGCTCAAATTGTAAAAAAGATAAATTAGAATTTTTTTTTTAAATATTGGATATTTTAACTCTTAGCTGTACAATCATAGGTAACTAACTTTTTCTTCACTTAAACCCTTTTATTGTAAACTGACTTTTTTCTGAGGAATAGTCCTATTTGATTTGAAAATAGATAGTTATAAAAATTTCTTCTCGCGTAATGAATTCTTTAATATTAATTTCCAGTATTGTGAATTATTTCATTATTAAATAGTGTATGTGGGATTTATTATCAGTTATTCATCTATTGTTTGTTACTGCAATAATGTATATATTTTGCTACCTAGAAAAATATCCTTATTTGATAAATTATTTGTTTTATATATCAAGATTGGTTTAATGATTTTTTTAATATATCATTGGCTAACAAAAATCTTTCCTTTCCAATTTCAGTTTTCGCCATTTTCCCTGTGTCAAAACTCAAAATACAACAACTTAGCTCTATAACTTTTCAACTTAGGAAAAAGTTTAAAGAACAAAAAAAATGTTTTGATATTTTTTGAACAGCTTCATCTCACTTAAAAAAGACTACACGTGGATGAAAAATATATAATTTTGAAGTTTCAAACCCTTTTATTGAGCTTTCATAAGAAAATTATTTGGAAATTGCGATTATTGCACAATCTTAAAAAAAATCAGTGTCTCTTTCTTCCTGGATACCAATTTTCAAAACATTTGGATAATTTTTTTTTTGGAGTTTTTTGGGCTCGAAAATCGAAAGATTTTTATATAATGGATAGTGCTTTAGTATTATTATGAAACAATCCCCCTTCAATGCTTTACGTTTTTTGCTATTTGTATTTGTGAGGAAGGAGAGCCACTGTTTTATCATAAATATTATTCTTAAAAATAGAAAACAGTTTTCAATAGCTTTTATCCCTACACGAATCTTTCCGAGTACAAGTAAAATACCAGACTTTAATCATAAAACTATATATAATCAAAACCAAATAAATTTCGTATACCTTTGTTATATTAAATTTATATATTATTTGTTTATGCATTCAATAAATACAAATTGTTACCATAACCTTGGATAATTATTATTTCCTTTTTATTGATACATTTTCTAGTATTTTTTTGTAACATAAAAACAAAAGTTAGAAAATTAACCAAATATTAAAATCAATAAACAGAAATCATGATTTATATAATTTATGTGTAATTAGATGTAATGCATATATAAAATAAATTATAATGATCATAATTATTTAAAATTTTAATAATAAAAAAAAAGAAAGAAAATCAAACATAGGTACGCTCGGCTTATAATTTAATTTTATTATAGAATATCATAACCACAAATAAATCACGTTTAATTAATTTAATTTATAATTACATTAGCCGATATGTACAACGACTAGTAATAATTATTTGAGACCCTATTTGAGAGGTTCATACGACTAACTTAGTAAAATATAATCACAATGGGTGCTTTTCATACATAAGAGCAACGAAGATCTAAAGACTTATTTTAAAAAAATTTTACAAAACTACTTGTTTTCGAAACATTACTATTTGAAACATTAAAATCTAATATGTTGATAAAATTATTTTTATTAATGTCATTATTAACCAAACTGATGCAAAACACCGAAATATTTTAATAAATATTAAAATAATTTTATTAATATAAGTTTGTTATCATGTTTCAACTTTAAAACTAGAGACAGTAATATATTTTATTATACATTTGTGTCTGAATTATCTTATTATTTGACAGGCATACAATCGCAAACAGATGCACAGCAGCACGACACAACCAAAATGAAAATAACTCAAATTATAGCTTATAATATTGCTGGTCTATTTTTATCTTTGTCTGTGGTCTTATGTATGTATGTACATATTATTTTTTAAGTCTGTGTATAACGTCATTTTTAGTTTTAAATACTATTCTGTTCATTGCAGTTATAGTTGTTATTCTAATTTTGAAAATTGAAAAAACGGTTACGATTTAAGAATTAAAAAAGTAAAAAACAGTTGGATATTGGAGGCTAAAAGAATTACATGTTCGAACAGCTGAGAGACGTTTATAATATAAAAAATTATGTTTCGAAGTAAGAAAGTTATTCCAACAACAACATCCAAAACAAATACAACAAGTGGTAATAACTTAAAAACTACGACATCGAAATGTGTACCAAAAACTATTTGTACAAGTGTTAAGAATAACATTACCGCGAATAAAGAAAATGTGATACAGGCAACTAAACCCACAACTAGTAAATGTCAAAATATACCACATAAAGTTAATAATGTGTCGAAAGATCCATCATCTAGTCAAAATAAAAGTGATCAAGTGATTTCAGCGATTAGTTCAAATAAACAAAAAACACAAACGAATAAAGAAATTCCAAAAATACACGTAGTCCATGAAACACCAAATACTGTGGTAAATAAAGAAATAGACAAACAATCAGAAAATCCACCTGAAACTACACCTAAACACAAGGAATCATGGATTATAAATGATTTTGATATTGGCCGTGCATTAGGTAAAGGGAAATTCGGGCATGTTTATTTAGCCCGAGAAAAAAACTCAAAATTTATTGTAGCTTTGAAGGTTTTATTCAAATCACAAATACTAGCAAATGGTGTCGAGCGTCAAGTTCGACGTGAAGTGGAAATCCAAACTCACCTAAGACATCCAAATATATTACGAATGTATGGATATTTTCACGATGAAAGTCGTATTTATTTAATTTTGGAATATGCGAAAGGTGGAACCTGTTATGCAAAATTGCAATCACAACCGTTTGGTAGATTTGATGAACGAACTACCGCTACATACATTCGTCAAATATCGGATGCATTACGTTATTGTCATGATAAAAACGTTATTCATCGTGATATAAAACCTGAAAATTTATTAATTGGAGCACAAGGTGAAATTAAAATAGCTGATTTTGGATGGTCGGTACATGCACCATCATCAAAACGTACTACGCTTTGTGGGACTTTGGATTATCTACCACCAGAAATGATAAATGGAGCAACCCATAATGAAAGGGTAGATTTATGGAGCTTAGGAGTTTTGTGTTACGAATTTTTAGTTGGTAAACCTCCATTCGAGACTGAAACGTATGAAGAAACATACAAGAAAATAAGCCAAGGCATTTATTCATTCCCACCTTACGTAACTAGTGGTCCAAGAGATTTAATATCAAAATTGTTAAAAAAGAATCCTGATGAGCGATTAAATATAGAAAACATTTTAGTTCATGATTGGATTGTGTCATATAATAATTAAAATATTTGTTTTAATTTTAAACTAAAACTTTATAGATTATTTTCAATTTTAGCAAGGGTTTTTAAGCGTATCGTTAAATATTTTGATTTTTAATTTTATTAAAAAATTTGGAGAAGATAACAGAGACTGTTTATAATCATAATTTTTAAAATGTGAGACGTATGTTATGTAGTTTGTTTAAAAATCAATTGGTCTCAAAAAATATACAATTTTAAATTGATAAATATTTCGGCATTAAAGTTACTGGTACGATTACTTTTTGTTTCCTTCATAACTGCAAACTTGATAAAAAATTGAATCGGATTTTTATTTGTTTTTGAACTCATTCTTTCCATAAAAATATAAAAGTTTTGAAAAGAATTGACAGAGTGAATTTAGAAATTTAATAACTTCAAAAACAATAATTAAGAATTATTTTAAATTTTTCATTGAAAATTCATTATAACTAAATGAATTCGCATTCAAAATATTGAATTAATATTAAAACTCGATCGTTTAACAGTTTTGTAAAAAATTCAAATTATTTCACAAACTTTAAAATTATGGGAATATTCTATAAATTTTTCATTATATTCTAGCTAATTTAAATATACCGCTACTCTAGTTTAATTAAATTTCAAAATATAACAATTTTGATTACAAATATTTATCGAAAACAAAAATAAATTATCTCCGTCAGTTACATATTAATTTGTATACCCTAATCATTAAAATATTTGTCAAATTAAAATTTCATATGCTTTTGTCGCCAGGTAATCTCCAATATAAAATATTAAAATTTGAAAATGAAAGTTAAAATTCTATTTAAATTTTCATTGTTAGTGTTGTTTTTAAATGTTTTCAATTTTATATTTTATGCATTTTACATATATGAATATAGTGTCGCCTGATTTTCTTACTTAAGGCATTGTAAAAAAATAAATAGAACTAGAATTTATTTTCTTTGTTTATTTTATTGTGAATAAATTTTCATTGCTTTATTAATTCTTCACACACGCATCTACAGAATCCATTTGAAAGTTTTAGGGTTATTATTATTTTTGTTTATTTACTATTTTGGTTCATTTGGTTCACCTTAGTTTGCTAAGTATTAAAATTTCCAGCTTAGCGATTCTGTTACTTAAACTAATTGGAGGAAAATAATTAAAGTTCATTAAGTATAAAGATTTGAATTGTGAAATGTTATATAAAATTTTTTATTATTACATGTATTCCAATTTTAATAAGTTGAGATGATATTTTTGTTTATTCTCATAAAATATGAATTTTTTTATTTCCAAGACAATCATACGTGAGGAGTGTTTTATTCGCTTTGTGGTAAGTATATACAAAGTATAAACAAAGATGAAAAATTGACTTTATACAAAATAATTGGCAATTTTAGAATTATTTATTATACATGTCTGACTAAATACTTGAAAATTGTAAATTTTTCAGGCTCCTGCATAAAACAGATTCAATTTTTATATATTTCCAACGTTGTATTTTGCAAATTTTTGTTTATTTTAATCAAAGTTGTATATTAAGAAATCGATATCAAGAATTTATGACTTTCCAAAAGTAGATTCCAGTTTAAAAGTCTTCATTAAGTTCTATAAAACTTATAGAATGATGTATTAGTTAAAGATTTAAAATGGATACATGTTGAAATTTTTGATTTAGCCATTTACCAAATTTGATTACGCGGAGAACAAGTATTTAGTCAAGCAACATTGAGCGTCTTTATGGGATTTTATGCAAACATTTTGCTTGCCATAATCTGGTTGAAGAATTCCCGTACAGACCCTCAAGCTGGCTTTATTGCTTGCGTTATATATATAAGTCTACTTGTTTATACGTATAAGAAATAATCACGTGGAAATATTATTCGAGAAAATGTGTATTCTATCCTTATTTGCAATTTGTAGTGAAACTATAGGGTAAAAATGAAATAAATATTTTTTGTAATAATTGCGTGTTTTTATTTTCATTACTGCATTAAAAAGTGAGAATATAACAAAAAATCAATAATACCTATGTAATGTATAATAGATTTCTATAATAAACAATAGGTCACTACATTAAAATGAATCAGACTGACAATTATATGACTTAAATAACGATATATATTTTTTATCACGATAAAATAAATAACGATCGTTGATTTGATAATACGGTAGGTAAGTGATTAAAAATCTACAATATGATCGAATATCAATGCTAAAAATTTAGACTTAGATTTTCCACTGTATTTCTATTTTACTGACAACGTTAATCCTTAACTTACTTCGATTGTTCTGATAGATTTATAGTAGAATAATGTAATGTGTTGTTGCCAGGATTTAAAATCTTAAACTTCAGATCTCTCCTGCCGATTAAATCCTCATGAAATTTAATCGGAAATAAAAAGGATTGATAAAGAAATTAAAAAGTTTTGTGATTAATTTCTGTTCATAATTGTGAATCGAAAGGCATCAATTAAAACTTATTCGAAATTTGAAGCGAATTTAGTTTCAATAGGATTTCATAATTCAGAGTAATAAAAATGATCTAAATTGCCAAGTCTAATATAACTAACAGCCACAATATAATAATGATTGTTAGCAGTACTATTTAATTTGATTGCGTGATTATGTGAATAATCAACCCACAATAAATAGTGGTTTTATAGCTAACATCAATATGGTTTTGTTATTGTCATATATATAATAATTATTAAAAATTAAGCATTTGTAATATGCTTTCGATGTGTTATTTTGATATTTTGACACATAATGAAGTGAATTGATTGTTTCAGATACAATACATATAATTTTTCTTTCACAAATATCGTTTCCAAAAAAATAAAAATAAAAAAATTATGGATAAATTATTAAATTAGTAGCATTTAGGACAATTTAGTTTAGATATTCGTGTTTTATAAGTTTTTCTTTCATTATAATTTTATAATAGAAAAGGTTAATGACTGTCATGTTTTAAAGAGATTATTAAACCTCTTTTTTGGATAAAATACGTAATAGTTGGTGCCTTGTGAGAATTGAAGCTGCACTATTTGCTAATTTTTTATGTTATCGGGATAGAATGTCCCTAAATTCACAAGTTCCAAGAAAAGATTTTGGTAAAATTGAACCGTATATAGGATACCGTATATAAAATTGAACCGTATATAGCAGTGCCATTTGAAAAATACAATATTTCATAAATATTTTAAATTGTTATTATATTTGGATACTTTTCAGTCCATGTGTTATATATATCCTATTATTTTATTTTTATTGTGTTATGAGTATAATGAATTGGCGCTTACATACAAAATATACATTTAAATTTTAAACAACTATTATAATAATTTTAAAAGCAATAGATAGTAGTTTATACAGAAACTATAAATTAATTTCGACATAAAATTAGCATTGTTAATGACGATAAAGTAAGTTATTGTTTTTCACTTCTCTCTAATGACATATAATACTGAAATCTTTTTAATAAAATTATTATTGATTATTGTAAGTTCACGGATAAAATATAAAGTATATTCCACTTCTTTACGATTTGACGTAATAAAAAGTAATGAATAAAACTGATTAAAACTTGGAAAAAAGAATAGGACACTTATTTTCATTTTATTTTTATATTGGAACGTGATGACACCACTACGCATAAACGCAGTAATTTATCGGTCAATTCATGTTCAGAGTCCAGTTCATTGGATTTGACGAATTGCAATGCCACACTAAATTTGTGTCTACCATTGTCGAACATTTTATCAATTTTGTTGTCAAAATGTTTGCCAACAAACCACCAACTACAATCAGCTGAAAAACGCTTTATTTAAGAAACTTGATGGATTTGCAAGTTTAATGATTTTACAATTTATTTTTAAGTATTAAAAAAATATTATTTTAGCAGATTTTTTGCTGAAACGAAAATTTAGCTATTATTACAATGTCTTATAATGAAGAATACGCTTTTATCTACAGAGGTGACTTAATATTCAATACGTATAGAAAATTTAATGTGTGACTTTTCATAACTGTTCAAATGACCAATCAAAATTGGCCACTTAGCCTATAATATTTCATATAATTATTCAAGAATTATTAATATAATCAAATTATCTTTAAAAAAATTGAAAACTTCTCAAATTTTAATCTTCTTACCTACTTTAAAACTATATAGATATGTACTTATAAAAAATTTATATATTTTCAATATATAAATTTTTCATTGGTTTTTCTTCGATAACAATGGAAAAGTTTGAATATAAAATAGTATTTTTCCGCTTTTATTATTTATTACCTTTTGTTAAAATCCATTGTAAATTAAATTATAATATAAATATTTCTATGTTGTATATAATTATATAATATTTATTTTTATATAAATGTCTTTAGACTATTAGTATGCACGTGTCAATATTTATTATAAATTATTTTGTAACAAGAATGTAATAGTGTTAGAACTTTACAATTTTCAAATATACTTGTCTAGGTAGCCTTCTATGTAAGTGTGCCGAATACTATAAGTGTATGTATGTTTGTCCACGAAACTAAGAATTGGATTGGAATAATTCTGTTGGATTTATTGATTTAATGGATTATGTATCTTCATAATCCATTAAATCAATTCAGCACTTTTCAATCTATGAACTGTTGTCAAGGAAATTCTATATCAACCTATATGATTTATAAGTTTGTTCGTTGTATGGTCTTTTTTTATTATTTTACAATCTTTGGACTGGTCGCATGTAAATTTTAAGAAATAAATTTCTATGGAAAAATAAGAGGATGGGTAACAAAACGTATTTTTACCCGACTAAAGCAAAGTTAAAAGGAAGAGGTATGATTTTAGCAGTCTATGTTTGTACATACGTATATTCTACCGTAGCGGTTTAAACATTGAAGTATGATGTACCAATCGATTCGTTATTATGGTTCGGATGACTTACTATAGGATAAAATCAATATGGCGGATTTTATAACGAAAAAATTGAGAGTGTCAAAAATTTATTTATTGAGATGTGTCTTGTTGTATATCAAATGAAACAGCTCAATTTGTAAATATTAAAAGCATATATATTAAATACCATTTATACAAACACAAAATATAAATAAAAAATGCAGTGCCAATAATGGACACAATACTTCCTCGTGATTAAGGAATATAATCACTTAAACAGCTATATGCCCGATACGCATTCAACGATTAAGTCGCAATTTGGATATAAGACAAAATGTATTCAATTCAATATTCTGAGTAATCAATTTTAACAAAATTCAAATCACTGATACTACATCAGACATTTCGACAAAATCGGAAAGAAACTAAAATAGGGACCACTTTTGTTTTTGTTTAAAAAAATTCTATAAGTTTTCCCGTAAACTGCATTGTTTTTTTAGATATTTCTCGTTGAAACATTCGATTTTGGCGTGTGACAAAGAAGAACCAACATAGCTTTAACCAGCTATTACTCCGTTAATATTGGGTATAGTATTTTAAACCCATTTTTTTTTATAAGCTACATTTTTACTCCAAATGACTTTTTTCATAAAATGCTTACTTTTAGAATTATTCGTGAAAAATCGTCTGAAAATGTGGTCATTTTTTATTGAAGAATTGACGTTTCCACTCTCGAATAAATCGAAAAGTAATCGGCTTTTAGTAAAAACATTATAAAACAAAACTTGCTTAGAATTACTCAATATATCCATTCTCATACTTATTTTTAAAAAGAAAATTTTCATCTCCAAGAAGGGATTGCGTCGACCTCTAAGGCAAAAGTGACCCTTGGCATATTATGAACTTTAAAGTAGAGCGTAAGTAGAACCTACAGACATATTTTGGTGCTAATTAAGCTAATAGAGTGGATTAAACAGAAACACAATAGTTTCAAATTTGTATGTCTAAAAAGTCAAAAATAATTTTTAATTTAAATAATTTTTCTTGTATAGATAGTATTTAATTTAAAATTATTTTATTTTTTTTTTGTGTGAAAAGTTTCATTTATTTTCTAGTACTTCAAAACAATACAAAAGTTTTACCAAATACATATTTTAATATTTTTTTATTATAAAAAATAAAATCGATATTTAAGTTCAAATATTTTCATTAAAAATAAATATTTATGTAACTGTTATTAGATAGAATAATAATTATTGTGTTTGTTATTCAATTTTATATTCTATTTTATAAAATAAATATTATGAAAAGTACAATAGGTATTAAATTGTAACGCTTTGGATCGAATGTAATGAGGTCTATGGTTTTAATAGACGATTTTCCATTGCGTTTGTCTGTATCCGTCTATCTACGTTTGTTTGTTCTGCTGTATCTTTCGAAGGCGTAATTACATTTTAATAAAATAAGGAAAACCGTTGTCCCAAAAACGCTTTGCCTCCGTTTTTCCCCACACTAGGGATAGAATTTCGTGATAATTCTTTCTCATCGGGGTTCGGTATTTGGAGTGTCTCCCGGTACCTCGTGATGTGGATCATCCGGTACTTCGATATGTATTTAGTGTGCATCTGGTATTTGGTGTGACACTCGGTATTTGCTGTAAGACTTTAAGATTTGCTGCCTAAGACTTTAAGATTTATTTGCTGCCTAAGACTTTAAGATTTATATAGTAAACTATACTCCCCCAGACACTTTAGGTTTGTTGTCTAAATAACTTAGAAAATTAATTTTCTTAGTTTTATTTTTTCCATGGTTAACTGTATTCTTGGCGGTGGGTTACTGTAGACACGATCCAATATATGGTGAACCATTCCGGTCACTTTTTGGAAGTAATATCGATGCAAGTAAAAATTGGTTCACTGTTAGGCACTTTCCCCTTTGACATCTCATTCTATAATTATTATTTTAAAATGAGCAGTTCGATACACTATTACAAAGAATATTCACCATTTCTGATTCCTGCATCTAGTGTTTGTGTTATTATTTCTCCTGCTATAAGACTAATCTGCCAAGAATTTCTACCTAAATAATAGGGCTACCTGCAAGTTCCATGATTTGAAACTGTTTTCTAACACTTGATCCTTTAACGACTATTCCCATTTATTTTTACTTTTAATGTTCTTAATCTGCATATCAATTTTTAATAAGTCTAGCACCAGTTTATTCTTGGAAAAACTGTCTAATTTTTAGTTTTTTTTTTTTTTTTTTTTTTTTTAATTTTGATAACTTTGAATTCCGACTTCATCTTTAATACACGATTATCCGGCTTGGCATACCGATGCCCCTACGTATTTATTATTAAAAGATTTCGATTCATACAGAGTTGTAATATATGTCTCCAACAGACAGATTATTAGTGGGTAAAATAAAACTATTAAATTATTATTTTGAGCAAAATTTGTTGCTTACTATAATTACTCCTTTGATTTTTCAACGGATTTCATTCAGTATATAATAAATAATATTAATAACTTATTTCTTTGTTATTACTTATACGAGTGTTTGTGTTTGGGTATTGATTTGTTCAAATAACATGTTACAACTAAGTGCACTCACTCATTCATTGTAACATGACGTACACTAATGACACCATAATGACACAAATTGACAAAAGTATTTAGAGCTTTTATAAAATGATATTACGTATCTAGACTGTGCTTACCAAATTTCACACCATTTCTTTTTAAGTTATTTGTGATCGAAAATTAAAAAAAAAATGTAGGTATATTACACTAGATATTGTTTTTATTATGGAAATTAGTTATATATAAAAATTCACATTATATGTAATTCATTTTATTATAATAAAAACTTGTATTTTTTATATAGAATTCATAGAATTGATCTAAATGTTAACGTCAAAGCTGTTAGATTTTGTTCTTGTAAAATATAATATTATCAATAAGAAACAATGAATACTACTTTTAACTCTTAAGAACCAGTTAATTAGAAAACTCACATTGTTTCTAACTTGATATTTTACCAGATGGAAATCGAACCTTGATCGGTATTAATATTATACACCTCCAAATTTTTTTGTTAACTTCTTTTAGGACTAAATTTATAGTCAACTGAATTGTCAACGTGAAAATATGTAGTATTCATGCACATTTTCCGTAATATAAATTTTCGCAAAATTTTTGTGCTTCACGAATAATTTACAAATAATTTTCGATAAATTGTTGAGTGAGTAGTTTATTTTTCCTGCGTAAAATTAGTCATGATAACTTCAAAGAGGTAAATTTTATGTGTACTGAATTTGATGTTAGACAATCTACAAGTCATCATGAATGGCTATTAAAATAATTGGTCTGACAATTTTTTTCCACGTCGTCGATTTAATTCACAATTGAAATTATAGATAACGTAACTTTTTAGGTTACCAAATCTATACAATGTTTTTTCAGGCAAGGCCAAAAAAATACCGTACTTTCCTCATCAACCTCTATAACGCAGCAAGCTTATTTAATATCATTAAAAAGGCAAAGAATAAAATTTATAGCTAATATATAGTTGGTCTGTATTAAAAACATATGTGGTGATAGGCAGGTCATCTGTCGAGAATGAGAGACATGCGAGGGCGTAAAAATGCAGTTGGTGCTTAAATTATCTTATGTAGTCAATGAATATGTAAAGTTAAAAGAAGAAAAAATTGGAATCTGTTGATTAAGGCCTGTAGACATTAGGCTTTTTACAAGGGAAGCCACCCAAAATTATTATTATTTGATTTTCCTCATTGGGAAGCTGATCGTTGGGATCTTGATGATCGCACCTTGGTCGTTTGTTATGTTTTGATGGTCTACTTCGTAATTTACACGTTTCTACTGATAGGTAAAATTTATTTATTGTCAATATTTTTAATAGGGTTAAAATGTTATTAGGGTATTTTCGACAGAAAACACATAAATATATCAAAACATTACATCAATATTAAAATAAAATAGTTAAAAAATACAATAACATGACCTTCACATAAATAAATATTACTATTGCTTGTCAAATATACAATAATTACTTGACATGCTGCATTAATATTGCTATTAAATATAACACAAATTTATTTTTGTGTAATTATTATTTGTACCTGGAAATCCGCAGGGCTTACAGGTAAAATAACGAAATGCTTTGTACAATAAATATAGGGGCCTATTTACACATTTTAAATTAAGCGGCTGTTTTAAGCATGTTTAAAAATACAATTTTGGTGTTTTTTTTAAACTTTTAGAAATTTTGTATAGGTTTTTCTAACTTTTAATGTGCTTTTATATTTAATCGTTGATATGTCAGTAAAATAACTCAATTGGATAATTATTTTGAAAGTTTTGAGTGTAGGTACATAAAGTTGCAAAAATTACTCTAAAAGTTAGTCGTTTAGTTTTCAAACTGATTGTAAAAAACAAAAAAAATAAAAAAATAATCGCGACTGGATTATTTTGAATAAAATAATAGCTCGGAATTGAATTGAATAAAAAAATTTACGTTACGTAGATGTCTTAGGGTAAAATAGAGCCAGGCGGTCTGGCTTATGTGGAAATAAACCAAATAATGATTTTGAAAAAAATTTAAACCATACAATAATGGAAAGACACAAAACTTGGTTTAGTATCAAATTTATCATTAAGTGGAATGGGTATTAGTTTTTCTGTTTTTTTAAATTTTTTTAATATTGAAAGCTTATTACCTACAACCGAAATGAGTTACTAGAATATTTTGCTAATGAATTTGAGAGAGTTAAAAATGCATGGACAGATCGCAAATTTTATACATTGCTTCATTTTGTAGAGGATAGTGGGAAAATCACACACTACGGGTAATTACGAACAGTGAACTATTGGATTTTCTATCATGAAATTTTTGCAAATATTCTTTTGATTGTCATTGTTTTTATGGCAAAACATGGATTTCCCATTACCCAACTAATTTAATTGGTTAGTACAATTACTTAAATTAATAATTTCGGGTCTTTAGTGAGTTTGAATTAATAGTGTTTTTCTAAATGGGACAGATATTTTGGAAATTGGATCATTGTAATGGATTTTGTCTTAAGTCATGTTGCTTACATGTTTATAGAGAAATCACGAACAGAATTTTTTATTTGAATTAAAAAGAGGTAATTATGAATATGAATATAGATATTAAAACTATTCTCCAAAGAAGTTTTATTAACACTATTACAAATTATACCTATTAAAAATATAGTCACTAAGTATTCTCAATTTTTCGAAGTCTTTTCTACATAAAAGTGGTTCTCTGTCTTTTATATAAATAATGTCCTTCCGTCTTTGTTAATCTACTATATGCCATTAAAATGTATGGAACGTTTAAACGATGGGCATATCTTGCAGTATTTGATCTAAGAGACTATATTATACATTATTTCAATTCACTGACATGACATGAAACCTTGCATGTATTTTTTTTTTTCAGAATCATAGGTACCTAAAGCTTTTTAACCCATACCTACGTCATATCGTAGGTATAATATACGCAGGTAGATTTGTAGATAATCAGAAATAAAAACAAAAATATATACACAATTTTATTTCAATTATGCAAGTTAAAAATAATGACAAAATATGAAAATTTTTACTCGATTTTAAATTGGTATACGTTTAGAATGTATATTGTTTTCTCGTATAACGCTTAAAATGCTATGTTAGGTTAAAAATAACTTAGTATTCCATTCGTATTAGAAAGATATGGGATTGATTTTGATGCCATATTTTACTGCTAATTAACTTTCACGATTGGTGTATCAACGAATCTTGTAATTCTATCTGTTTTAATATAAATTTTATATGGTAGATTTAAAGTAACTCACAAAGGTATTAGTGGAAGGACTCAGGAAGTAAAAGGGAGTTGTTGTTGATGCCATATTTAATTGATATTTTACTGCTTTTGATTGATGTAACTTGCAGTATCTATTTTCTAGAAACAATTTGAATGATCTTACTTATTAACAACATAATTCTCTTACATTAGTTTTATAGGTAAGGTATTGGACTTCCATTTGAAAGGTGTAGATTAAAATCTGACTTAAAGAATCAATTGTTATAGCGAGACCGTAATTGGTGCCGATTTCGAAAGAAAATCGATCGATAAATTTATTTTATTTCAATCATAGTTTTATTAATCTCCCAATCTGTTCAGTATAAACATTGTATGTGGATTCCGTAACATGTTACAATGTTTCCTTAAAGGGGAGAATCTTTATACGTTGACCATCTGTATCTAAATATATTTAGTACGTAGTGGTTTAAACTTATATAAAAAATAATTTAGTTTCGTAATATGAACAAAGATGACTGGAAAATTTTGGAATACAAAACATACTACAATTTTCATAATATACAATTACCTTAGTAACTTTCGAGCAATCGCTCAAAAAATATTTATCCAAATGTAATAATATTTGTTATGCACAACATTTATATTAAACCGGAGGGTATGCCGAAGATTTTTTTGAGAAAAATTTTTCAAAATATAAAATCAAATTTTTATTGTTAAAATTTTTTTTGATGAAAACTCTTTGACAAGTCGTTCGCTTTCATGTGCGGATTGTTCATACCACACTGCATTATATATGGATAAGTAGTTTTGGATAAGTATTTGTATAAGAAAAACGTGTGTTTATTGTAAAGGTATGCATTTTTCATATATTAATGAAATATAATTATGATTAAAATTGATATTATAAACAATAAACATTTTAATTATTGATTATATATATATTCAATTACCTAATTAAAAGGTATGCTTAGAATGAACTATATTCAAGTAATAAAATAATAATTTAAGTTTTAAAGAAAGTGATATAGATAGATAAGGTTACGTGTGAATTAAACATTCGTTGTATGTTAGGTAATAATTTATTTTGATATCATCATCACCACCCCATTCTTGCACGTAAATGAGAAAAACTTTTTACAATACTATTTTGTAAAATAATATTTTTAAAATGAAACATATAATTAATTTTATAATGGTTTAAAAAATGACGCAAATATGTTTTATGAATGAACGTCATTAGTGAAATATCAAAGTTGAGAAAATCATATATATAATAAGTGAAGATAACAACTAACATGGTTAATTGTTTATATACTCCACATATGGTTCAGTATCAAACAAGACAAACATCACATTATCTAATTTCGGATATCAAAATTTTCTTGTTTCGTACTTTTTGGAATATATTGCCTAAGTACAATTTTAGTTCTTTTAAATTTTAAATTTTTATATTAAAAATATTTTGATCTAAGTGAATATTAGTTTAAATTATTAATAATTTTGAAGTGTACAAATTGAGCTATTTCATTTGATAACACGACACATTTCAATAAAGAAACTTTTGAGATTCCCAATTTTTTTTATGTCACATTCGCAATAATCAATATATTCATAAACAGTTTATCCTATGACGCCCGCACTTTAATGTTATAGACTGATCGAAATCGGTTCAGTAGTTTATTCACTACGGTGGAACTTACGTACATGCAAATATACATAGACTATTAAAAGCATAACACTTAAAAGTTTTGTTTTGACGTAGGGAAAAAAAGGCAAATTAAAAGAGAGACACAAAACTTTTCATTTTAATCAACTTTTTTAGTTAAATAGTTATGGGAAATAAAACATAATATCAAAGTAAATTATAATAAAGGTAGTTGTTCCGCTAAAATTTTGTAAAAATGTTATGCATCGAATGCACAGTAAGAGTAGGTTAATTTGTAGTAAAAAATAATAAAAATTACTCATAACTTTGTTTGATATTTTTCACGTATTGCTGAACTTTCAATTGGTATATATTAGTAGCAAAACGATGAATTTGTTTGTGTTAATTCAGAAATAATTAATTAATATTCTATTAGTTTTTTTTATTATAATTGCCCGAACGTTACTTAAAGCGCATACTCCTCACAATGTGAATTATCCGAACTTTAATAATAAATAACTCCAATTTAAGTCAGTTAATCGAATTGAATTTTTAACGGTAATTGAATTTTAATATCTTTAATAAGTATTTATTTAAAAATTTAGAATTATCGGATACTATAACTTTAGTAACACAACTATCTTAAGTAAAATGAAATGATGCCAGTTAAAAGTTTTTTTATTTTTATTTTTTTGTTTATTTTAACAAACTTTTTTTAATTGTTGTTTTTTTTTTGAATTTTTAAAAGCTTGGATCCGTCCCTGAGAAGAATACAAAGAACTTTTTGTTTGCATAAAAATAATATAGTACACACCTATACATAAAATAATTACTTGTCAACAAGTATACATAATTAATATCCACCATATTTTCGATTTAGAAAATAAATTTAGGGCATAGAATTGCGAGTTTTGTTAGGTAGAAGTAGTTTATTTTGTATTTAATTTCTTGTTAAATTTATAATATTAGTAAACATATTAAAAACTCATTAGTGACTAAACAAAAAATAATTAGTCATTTAATAATAAATTGTTTATTGAATATTTTATGCAAGTCAGTCATAATACTTCCTATTAAAGTATTCAGGAGAATTAGCGTGGGCGCCTCGGACAAAATCGAACAAAATGGTTTTTGTCCGAGGCAATGGCGGGGTGGTCATATGATATGATGATGCTTATGGATACGGGAACTAAATTATATAGAATGGCTTACAACTGTGAAGGATCATTTCACATCAACATTTAAGAATCAAATTTAGAATTTTATAATAATATATGGCAGGTGATTTGTACTTAATAAGAATATAATAGACTAAGAGACCGCCGTATAAGGTAAACTCAACCAAAAAAAAAAAAAAATAAATAACAAAAAAAAAAAAATAAATAAATAAATAAATAAATAAAAATAAACAAGGGGGTCAAATTTGTTGCACTAATCATAACATAAAAAAAAATCAGACGGTGTAGTCTATTAAGTGAATTTAACATAATTAAAACGTCACAAAATATTTTATATATATTTTTAATAAAATTACTATATCGATTTTATAAACAACGAAAAATATTAATAGAAAACATTTGGTATAAGTAGATTATTTTATTATTAAAGACAATTGAATTTTAATTAGTTTTTATAAATACAATTTATCATTTTTTTGTGGGGGTTAACATTAAGAACAATAAAAAGCTCAGGTATATTTATTAGAATTCCGTACCATACAGTGAAATTTATTTCGAATAACATAAATTATAAAAATAATCAGGATAAGAAAAGTAGATAATTTGCAAAATGATCTGACGATGATAATACAATATTAGATGGCAAGTAAGCACTGGTCTGTGTATTTGAGGTTAATCTTGTACGAGTCTGCGGGTTTTTAGCCTTCATCTTTATCCTGTTTTAAAACTACCTAAGCTATATTTATGGCCGATTTAGCATAGGTTTATATGTATTTGGAGATTCAAAGCAATTGAAAGTAAAGTTTTTTTTATTCAACCCAATTAATCAGCAGTCACGTTTTTAGTTTTTGCGAATATTAAAAAATTGTTGTATATGTATTATTATTTAGAAAAAAACTTCATAAAATTCGAAGACGAAGCAATACAAGTAAAACTTAAAGAAAATTGAAAACGTCAATTATTTCCACCTTGAAAGTAGAATGAACAAACAAAAAAAATATTTGAATTTTGTAGTGATTATCAAAATTGGTCTTGGTCGAGGTCTTGTCAAACAAAGAAATCAAGATCAAGAATAATATAACCTATACACCAGCAAGTCCAAGACCGAACAAACAAGACCAAAACTAGTAAGAGTAGGCAAGAGTAAATTAAAAATAACAGCGTCCGATAGATACATGAGTCAAAATGTAATTAGCAATTTCAATATGTTCTTTTCGAGGAACAAAACGATTTTTGTATTTGAAATTTTTACTTTAAAATACAAAAAAGAAATGATAGTCTCCATATTGATAATGCATAGATAAATTAATAAAAAACGTAAGTATGAAATCAGAGACCAAGACTAAGACTATATAAGCATTATCAATATCAAGACTCGTAGTATTTAGGCAATACCAAGATTCGAAATATTTGAGCAAGGCCAAGACCAAGACTGAATATGCAATACCAAGACTCTTTCAGACTTGGTTTTGGTCTTGGTTTGCTCTTCACTAAAATTTTCATACTTTTCTTTGTAAGTATCGCAATTTGTTTCCTGAAAGTTGATCCGCAAAGCTTAGCAAACAAAACCAAGAAAATAACTACGTATATACATTGTTCAATCTTGAGTTTTTATCTAGAATTCATTCAAAAATCACAGAGAAAAATATTTTTAGTTTTTCTTAATTTTTTAATGGTTTTTTCAATAAAAGAAACCTTCCCAAAACTATTACAAACATACGCAAAAAAAAAAAAATTAACCAAATTAGCCTAGACGTTCCAAAGATTTATAATTACTAACAAACGAACATAATATTTGTATATACAACGATTTGAGATTAGTAAAAGCATTTTTGCATGTTTATATGACCTTAAAAATTACCAAACTTTTTTTCGAACTTAATTTCTTGTCACGCTATTTTTTCCTCCAGACATTTCTAAAGCCAATAAATAGGTGCAAATATTGTCGCGTTAATAAATAGATTGAATAAAATGGTATTTTATTCGTGGTAGATTGAATAATTTATTAATATAATTATTGTAATTATATTTAGACAACCTTGTCTTAACACCAGTTTTTTTTTTTGTACAAGTCCGCTAATTGTAGTTCAACTTTTTGAAAGTTCACTAAACTTGTGTTTATTTAGTATGTAAATAGGTAAAATAAAAATATTCCAACTTGTAATTAGATTTTTTCTTTGTTAAATTGCGTGTACTTATATTTTATTTGAAAGAATGAATATTTAATTAAAACAGTTTATTTGATATTGTTTTAAGAGAGCAGACTCTGACCACTATAAATGTATGCAGTGTATTGAGGTTCAATTTCCCCTGTCGCCACACAAATATAATATTTATAATATTTGCAATGTACTGGTGATAAAAGGCCCTCTTGCCAGACATATACCTTCCTTTACACCTGAGCTTTAAAGCATCCCAGGTCTATAAAACTTATGTATTCTTCTTATTTTTACTTCTGACAATATGTACTTTAAGTTGTGAGCCAGTTGTCTTATTAAAAATATTAAGTATGGTCCGATAAAAATATTTAAACAGGAAACTGTAGTTCATTATATTTTCTTTCATGATTCCATTTTATGATTACTATTTTTTTAAATTTTGATTTAATTTATTTGTTTTAATCTGATAATCTTATTTTTTTGAAAGCTAACTTAATAAACTAAATAAAATACCTCGTTTTGAATGAAAGTTATAAATAAAATTAAACGATATAAATTTGACATGATGATACATTAATAGAAAAGATAAAATCTTACATCAAATTGTTCAGGATGATCACTGTCAGCCACAGCATTAAATAAATCATTAATTGCCCGTGCCATTATACCCGGATGTATGTTATCTCCAACCATAGTATGTGTCTTACCAGCTCCTGTTGCTCCATATGCAAACACTGTTGCATTATAGCCCATTAATACATCTTTAACTAGTCCACTTGTTGTCACTTCGTAAACCTATAAAAAACAAAATAATTATAAATTTTTATTTTTTGTGACCTACACATCAAAATTTTACTATGGTTGAATCGTTTTCGTCAGTCCATTGTTTGTTCATAAAAGTTTCACGTGAACATTTGTTTTCTACAATTTGATTGGTTGTTTGGAGGTTATTATATTCATTTATAAATAATAGACTTTAATTTCGGGTTAGCTCGAGTGCGAACGAACATGTGAAAATAGACTAATTAGGTGATTCTATCAAAACCTGTACACAAATTTTGTTTGTGGCCTCACTATTTTCTAGCCTTATAAACTTTGGACTAAAATTAATATACTCTGGCATGTGGTATATATGTCGAGTATAAAGAATATACAAAATTGTAATATCGTTAAAGAACAAAAATTTGTTACTAAATAGGTATAATAAACGTATGTATAATGGGTATTATTAGTAAGTAGGTAGATATTGTTATATTGTTACTAAATAGGAACAAAAACTTGATACCATATAGTAAAAACGGCTGTTTACATGACAATGTCATTTTAAGAATAAATAATCAAAATATGTTATAATTATTTTCCATTAATTTTCCAATAAAACATAAAAGTTCTTTTATATTTTTACGCTGAACCATTTAATTTAGGTCAAATGGACGTTAAAAACCATTAAATTTTTTTCAATGTAAATCAATAATTATAAAATTATAATTAATTTAAATATATTTTTAGTATGTCACGTTATTTGGAATAGATTTTAAATGAGTAATTATTATAGATATTACTATTGGTGGGTTATTAAGAATAGCCAAATTGTATATGAGATAGTCAATTGTATATGATAGTTTAATTGTAGAATACACAATGCTTTAGCTTTACTTACACAATGCACCTTCAAGGTAAGCTTATAGCTTTCAAGGCTTTTAAAGAAGGTTAAAGATATTTAAACAAATTTTTGTTATGAAAATTAAACATATCAATAACTTTATTTATATTTTCTATTTTAACAGTTAATGGTTCAATTTAATTATGACGTATATTTTTATTCGTCTGGACAAAATAGTTTATTTATGATGGTAATAATGATTTTATGTGTCGTCGACGCTTAAAGAAATCGTAAATATACCATGATAATTGGTTATTTTCAAGGTTTGATACATAAAAATTCTAGCTGTTTCAAAAGTCTATGCAAAAGTTAAAAAAAAAAATTAATTGGTAAGCTTAGATTTATGAATAAGGCTAGCAATGGAACTCATAACTAATTCATATAATCTAGAAAAACCTACACAATATTTTTAAGCATAAAAAAAAAAAAAAATTATATTTATCCCTGACCTTACCATCATCTTCAAAAGTTAGGTACATTCTGTAAAAAACCCACTTGAAATGTTAAACGTCAAGACAATCAGTATTCAGAAGGATTTATTTAGTTTAACCTTTCACGAATTTAGAATATTTTATTTAATCTTGGACGTTTGACATTGATATGTTTACATACATGTTCAATTTTAGATTCATTATATTGTTAGAAATGGAATGACCTGAAAGTATCCTCTTGTTCGATATTGAATGCTACAAAAATTCTAGACCAGACTTACGATCGTTAAGTTCGCATTTAAATTTAACATTTTAACACCACATGATTAGCTTATGTGAACTTAAATTAAGTAAAGCTGTAACATATGTTGGCCATCGGTGAGATGCACTTAGATGCACTTTAATCATTGAAACAAGATATATGGTTGAGTAAAAATGTTTAAACTATTTTTAATCATTAGCATTCATAAAACACTCTGAATTTCAAGTGTATACAGTTATAAATACTATATAATAATAATATGTATTGTAATTATATATGCGTTTATTTGCTGAATTTCAGCTAAAGTTGCGGCGATTTTTATACTTCGTAAATAGTAGTGCTTGGTAGTTTTGTATCGTTTCTGTCGCTCCCAAAACGGAATCCTGTTGTTCAATGTAAATAATTAAATCGAAAAATGATATTCAGACTAAATGGATTTGATTCTTTATAGATAAGGCAAATTTGCAGATCTTTTGAATTTTTAGCTCTTGGATATATCACATTTTCTATGGTTAATCGAATCGAATTAAATTCCACAGAAATATAAAATAACTGTCACAACAAACCTGATCTGTAGTAGCATCTTCATTAAATACAACATCATACGTAAATTGTCGATCACCTCCACCACGTTTTTGCCGTAATACATCGTTCTTATCACCATCTTCTTCAAACATTACAGTCTGTAATAACAAAACAATAGATAAATATTAATATTGAATACTTTTTATATGATAATTAAATAAAAATTATGTGTTATTATTTTATTGTTTAGTAAATATTTGTTTTCTATTTACTTATAGTAGTTCTACATCAAACAAAATATATTCAGTATTAGTTACACCTTAAAAATACTAATATTTACCTTTTTGTCAAATGTAAATTAAAATACTTTCAAATTAAGTACCTACTGTCTTCGGGGATTTTCTTAAGTTAACCTGATTATTGTTTTTAACAATATAGAATCTAAACGTACCAAACTTAATAAAGTAATTATTATAAAATATACTATGTAAGTACATCATATTACCTATCTGTCGATATCAATATTGTGATCCTTTGTAACTGTGACTTTTTGTACATATATTTAATATATCTGAAGAGTTTATTAAGTTCTGAAGCTTCTAAAGCCAGAAAATATTGAAGCCATAAATATAATTTTGTTATAGGTGGTCATAGAATTACTTAATTAGTCCATTTTCGCATGTCTATCCGTATGAACGTCTGCACGTCTGTACATCATCAAGATAAAAAAGATAACCCTTGAGCAAAATCGGCCCATCGTATCGGATATATAAATAGGGATGAAAATATCTTTCGCCTCCAGAAAAAGATGATCAAGCTTCCGGCCTTGGTTTGTCCTTCAGTTCGAAAAAACTCGATTTCCTCTTAAGGTTCAAGGCACTCTTACTTTGTTTTTTCAGGCCCACGGACTGTCCTCGGTGACGTTTAAATTTCTGCTTTTTTTTAAGATATAAATCAATCAATTTTAAGAATTTTCTACTATTATTATAGCATGTTGCTTTCAAAAAGTATAGCTTTGAATTGATATAAGAATTTTTAAAATTGGTTGGATAGTTTTCGCGTAAATGCGTTACAAATAAACAAACAATCAAAGTCCCATTCGCTTTTGTATTGGTAAGGATTCATAACTGTATAGACCGAGTATTTTATGAATGTTAATCATCAACAATAACTCAAGCTTTGATACTGAACCATTTGTTGAATATCTAAACAATTAATTCTGTGAGTTGTTATTATCATTTGTTTTAATTCCAATTTCAAGCAAAGTTTTTATAAATTTCGCAAAGTATGAACAAATGTAATATAATAGGACTCTATATGCCTGAAATTACTGAAATATTTTTAACATAAAAATATTTCCAATTATATAGAAATTATTCGAATTTCTTGATGTGACCTTATAACCATCGTCCTTAATAAATCATATTTAATTTGAAATTAGTAATAAAATCATAGAAATTTTATTTTATAAACGACCTCAACATAAAACATTTGGATAACAATAAAATTTATTTAAACGATAATTAAATTATTTGTAAATAATTTTTAAATATATGTAGATTTATATCAAATAATACAACCGAATAATTTAAGATGTTTTCACATATAAATCTTTTTTTTTTCACCAAAAATTGTCCATGAGAAAGCCCTTGTGATCTAAAATTATATACATAAAAATTTGTTATTATTATTTTTATTTCATGCAAGTGTTAAATATAAAATGTAAAAAAATAATATTTTATGCCTAGAAAAAAATTATCTCCATAAATTCAACTAGAAATTTACATAAAATAGTGATTTCCTTGATTCGATACCAATGGCGTTGCATGCAAACATTATACATATTATTTGTAAGTGTTTATATATCTAACATTTTATTAAAATGTATGTAGGAAGTTATATTGTACTAGTGAATATATAAAAATTGGATGCATAGCGATTTTATTAAACTTGTGTCAGAAAAAATAAACCATACGAGTTGCATAAAATGTGAGTCGTCTTATATATGTCGAGTTAAAAAAGGTTGGGGCTAGTGGACGATTTGAGTAACTGTCTTTCTGTAAGGCTGAAATTCTATTCAGTGATGAATCATATTATATTATACCGGGGCAAAGCGGGAAATGCGCTAATGCGCGTAACTAAAACCCTAAACGGCACCAGCAAAAGCGCTATGCGATCGAACTTCAGTCGTCTCACATCAGTCAATGGAGACAAACTTGTTGTTGCGTGACGTTAAAATGACTAATAACGTTGTGTTTTGAGTAATGAACACGTAGCAGAAAAAATTCTCAACATTTCTGTTGGGGTACTAACATAGATTTTTATACATCAAGTGTCAATAAATTGCCAGATAAAATAGTAAATATGTTTTGAAATTTGCGATTTTGATTTTAGAATTTATTACAACAGTCTCTTTACATTAAAAAGCATACGGGGGCACAGTTAATCTAAAAGTTACCTTCGTTTAATTCGATTATTAGAAACTTAATTCGAATTATCGAGGTTTTTTCCCACATAACAGTCTGAGAACTGTCTGATGGTGTGCGTTGATCATCAGATTTTCTGATCAGACAAATGTTATTGTGTGCATCCATCCTCAATACACATACTTAGTTCTAAGAAAGATAATATAATATTTTTGTTTATCATAATATTATAGAATGATTATCCTAAATCGATCAATATTTTTTTTACTATGGGCCAAGGGCGTGAAAAAATTTACCAGGTGCCTAAAATCATACAGTCCAAAGAGTCCTAAGATATATGCTCGAAGTCAATGTATTAAATTAAACGGACTGTTATTTCGAATGGAAGTAAAATTAACAGAATGCTGATATGTCAATAAATAACCAACGTAACTAAACGGACTAAAGTTAACGGAAGCTAAATTTGGCGAAAGGTAAGATGAAAGTTAAAACGATTAACGAATTACAGAGTATATGCCCACTTGTGTCTAAAAGTAATTTTGATCATTTGACGTTTACACAATAATGGATGAACGCCATACTAGCGGATACTTTCAATTTTGATTTTATCGTGTTATGATGCATGGTGACGTGTCTGTGCACATACTGTATACGGTTTAATATTTCACTAGGAAGTATAATCATAATATAATATTAAAATTTGTTGTAATATATTTCATGAAATATTATTTACATTTAAATACCAGACATATAAAAAATAAGCAATCTTTAAAAATGTAACATTTGTTTTATATTATTTATATTAAAATTATAATTCTGTAGCTCTCCAGTTCAAGTTGGACCTGGACTTCCTTTACAATAACGATTCTAGCACTTCTTTCACAAATTTCATTATGTTGTCGTGAACTAACCATTCAATACGTTATTCTTTCAAGAAGCGTACGGACCTAATCGGATACATTCGTTTTCCAAGTCTAACCCCAATGGCTAATGAAGGATCAATATTTGACTCAGCATCTGACGTTTGAAAATCTTAAAATCCCCAAAAGGTTTTCAGCATCATTTGCTGTCGTTTAATTCAGCACCAAGATGGGATCTTACTATTTTTTGTATAGATCAATAAATAAATTTAGAACGATAATAAATTCAAAATATGGATCAATAAATTTCATCAATGGATCAAATCATGGACCCAAAACATATATTACTTTCACTCTCCAAAATGCGTAATAATTGATCCTTAATAGCAAATCAAAAGTCAGACCGTTCATCTTGCGAAGCTTAGAGAATCTTTTTATCTTAAAATATCATCGTTGTGACAATTATGGACAGTTCTTTTCGCCATCTTTCGAATTTTATTATACTTCAACAATTTTTTTAAGAAAATTTCATTGAGCCACTACCTTCAAAATGGAGTTAATACTTTTGCGCATTCTTGGAAAACCAATTATGCAATATAATACAATAATAAAACTATATCTAGATCTTACCACTTACCTTACATTCCATTGGACTGTATGTACAGTAATTGCACGTCATATTGCAGATAAATTATTTTTTTATTTATCGTAAATTAATCTTTTTAATTATAACTATTAAAACTGTGTTTAAATCGTTATTTAAAAAATACAACTAGTTGCAACTCATTCATGGTTTATAATTAAAAATTAACATATATGCATATAAATTTTAAAAGTCTAGACAATGTTAAATCGTCCTAAAGACAAAATTTTAGTAAAAACTATCTCTTAATACGGTTTTTTCACGAATTTTGCCACTTTTATTTATATAAGGTATTCTAATCGATATACAGCGACTGTTTTCCATGACCATGTAGTCATTTAAAGTACTACTGGAATACTTACTGTCAGCTTTGAGTAGCTTTATCGTGTATAAAAAGTAGTTTTACTGGTTATAAAGCAAACAAAAATATTATTTTCCAAAGATATTTTTTACATCATCTCTAACTCCTCTACTACTTCCACAAAATTAACTATTGAGTTATTTTAGAAATCTTACAATTTTATTAATTTTTTAAGTATTTTGGGACAAATTTAAGAAATTTGTGAAAATTTCGTACAGATCTATTGTTCAGTCACCTGTTTAGTGACACAAATTATTTAAGATATTTGACAATTGAAAATACATTAAAATATAACATTTGTCCATTTCAGTCGAATTAGGACGATTAAAATCGTTTTGAATTTGGATGAAAAATTATTTTTTTGGATAACCAGGGACATTAACTTATCATTAGTAGTAAATATCAATGTTAAATATGAAGAAATATACACATGCACGCGGTTTATTTAAACTAATGACTTGTTTATTTGTTATTTGTTTATTTAAACTAGTGATAAAGTTAGTTACCTCCTTAAGCAAAGTATATGAGAACAATAATTAGTTTATAAAAATAATTTCCATTTTAACCAAAATTCAAAAATGTACTATTATTTTATAAAATTGTATTATTTTTATTGGTTCTAATATTTATTCATTTTTATCGCTATGCAGTGCAGATCCAATATTAATATTGCATGTGCTATGAGCAAAATTAATAATAATCATTGCATATTAGGATTATGTCATCCGTCTACAATGTATTATTAAGTTATTAAAATAAAATTATTGAATCAACAAACAAATTAAGCTGTAAGTAAATCAAATGAAAACAAAAGGGTAATAAAGTAAATTAGCGATAAATATTTAATAGATATATTATCTACCCCATCAAAGATATAAATGTAAAAAAGTAATATAACGTGCATATATTGTCTGTGTTTGATATGGTTTCTGGGCAGTTAGGTATGATGTCATCAGATATGATATTTAACATTGCTAATATACAATTTTTATGACATCATATCTCACTGCCCAGTCACAACACTATGTTTAGAAACAGACATTTTATTTAGATACCTTTATACTCAAAGAATAAGATAATGCGATACTTTCTATTTTCATTTTTAATCTATTTAAAAACATTGTTACGTTGATAGTGATGAACAAAATTGGTCTTGTTCTTATAGTCTTGCTTTTGAAAAAAAAGATCAAGATCAATATTATCTATACACCAGCAATATCAAGACCGAAAAAGCAAGAACGAGACCAATGCCAAGACCGAGTATGCAAGACCAAGACTAAATGGGCAAGACTAATAATTGTAACCTAAAAATAACAGCTTACGATAAATACATGAGTAAAAATATATGTAGCCAGCTTCAATATGTTTTGTTTTTCGTGGAACAAAACGCTTTTTGTATTTAGAATTTTTAGTTACAAATACAAAAAAGAAATGAAATAAAGAGTTAATTATTAATTTATACCTTTTATAGTCTTCATTATGATAATGCATTAAAAAAATAACGTTTCAGGTCGGATAAGCAAGACTAAGCAAGACCAAGACTATATAAGCAATACAAAGACCTAGACTCGAAATATTTGAACAAGACCAGATCAAAACTAAATATGTAATATCAAGACCAATACCAACACTGTCCAGATAGTTAAGTTATTGCTATAACTTAACTACCGCTGTCGCGTTATAAATAGATAATGAAAGCAGAAAGGTAGTATAATCACTTTTCTGAATTAAATTCGATCATTTTTTTATGTTAATGGGGTACTTAACTTAATTTTGAAAATGTCTTTTATATCGATAATTGTTAAAGATTGTTTAACAAAAATGAATAGATGCTTTAATGGTGCTTTAATCAATCTCTTTCATATATAATTAGGTCAAAAGAGCAACATACTTACCATCTTTGTTCAATATTATTACAAAAAATTATTGAGAGCGTACTAATTATAATGTTTTACAAAGAAAATAAAATATTATACTTTCTTTCAAACATTACTAACTTCTTGTACCAGTTTTAACAGCATAGTTTTTCTTTTTAAACAATTTCTAAACAAATATTTAACCTAAATGCCAGTTTGAACAGGTTTCTAGTTTATTGAATAAAAAAAATATTGAAGATTCATTTATGCAGTCAATCAATTAAAGAATAATATAAACAATAAATAAGACGTCCTACTTTTTAAGTGTGTCGTTCATTCCTTTATTTATGATCTAAATATTTCTTTTTATGAACTTCTAAGTAGAAAAGAAAGCCGGTTTTGAAAATCTTTTATTAATGGGAATTGACATGAAAACTGTGGACTCATTAATTTTAATTTTTGCCTTAGAAGTTTCTTAGAAAAAAACTCTTCGACAAACCTTCCTGTCAATGTTATGCATACCAAATTTCAAAATTCGGATAAATATTTTTTTAGTTATTTGGGAACGAAAATTGAAAGAAACACAATCCATATTACATGTAATTTAAGTCAATAGCTTATTAGAAGGGCCTTTATGTCAATAACGGCTGTGGATAATTACTCTTAAGGCGGCTTATAAACAGCTGTTGTCCTTACATAAAGCTGTGCGCGGCTAAACAGTTTGACTTAAATAATATGTAATATAGATTATATTTTTTTAATTTCCCAGCACAAAATCTCAAGTGATACTAATTCAAATGTTATGAAAATTGGTGTGCACAATATTGACTTTAGAACGAATAGCAACATTTTTACAATAAAATTTTCTAGTATTATTTTAACTATATAACGAAGAAATGATTTTAAATCACCTAACATTAAATCTGGTAGTTTAATATTTTTATGCCGTAGTTCAATTTCATTAAATATACAGATATAGACTAATAGTTCTACCTCACTCAGAAGTAAATAAAAAGGATATAATTAATAAAGAAGAATATTACATACACCAAATTTTGTAGATATATGACACAATCCAAAACATGATCTTGCAAATTGAATGATGTATCAAAAAGTTTAATATTATATGTATTAAATAAAACGAAAAATAGTATATATAGTATAATAAAAGGAAAAATAGTATATAGTACAGTAGTAGTGAAAGAACCTACTTTCGAATATATGGTCCAGTGTAAGAAACCAGTCAATAATTTTTTAAACTTTTTTTGGAATTTTAATACTTTTAAAGAACTATGATGTGGATTTTCTGAGACTGGTAAATGTATGTACCAAGAATCCAGCAAGGTGTTCGAAAATTACAGCGAAACAAACATACTGATAGATGGAAACAAACAAACGAAATTGAATATCGTCTAGTTATGTCACAGGCCTCACTTCTTTCGGTCAAAAAGTTGTAATGAAGTTATGTAGTATATCAATTTTTACAATTTCCGTTCCCATCATTATTTTTCGTTTAGTATGGAAGATTTCCTAGTCGCAAATATTTCCTGGTTTTAAACATATTCTACAGTCATTTTTAAGAGGTCATTTCAGTCATTTCAAACAAAAGCCGTTTATTTTGAAGACACAAACTTTTTTGTTTTTGAATTTTTCTTCTGGCTTTAAATGGTATAAAAATAGGACCATGGAACTCTTGAACCCAATGGATCCATTAAGCTCATTCATGAACTTCTTAATTTTTAGCTACTAAAATACACCATCACAATTTTAGATTGCTTTCTCTTTAACTCTCGCTGACTCTACGAACACTTAAATTTGGTTAGTGCCTTTAATATTTTCTAGCGTTACATGTGTGTGTGTAAAAATGTGTGTACTCTTGGGTGATCCTGCACACCCTATTTTATGACATATAGATCTCAACGTCGATAAATCACATTTAGAATTTGAGATAATGATTTTAAAACAATTAATTTAAATAAAAATAATAAAAATTGAATTATTTACTTAAATATTATTTACCTTTTCATTAAGCACATGGAGGACTCGCTGTGAATCATCTTGAAGAGGTCTAACACGTACCGCCACCATTAAACGTTCTTCGGCCGTTTTAGGGGGCTCCCTAGTTGTAACAATGCCTCTATCACTGGCAGTCATTTTTAAAAACTCAAAATTTTTATTTTAATATTTTCACATCAAAATCACATTATAAGCTATTAATGATTTATATTAATTTTTTAAAACCAAAACTCACTGAACCGATGATAGATTATATTGTAAAAAAACAAATTAAACTAAAATAAAAATTTGTCACATTTTATTGATGAATAAAAGAAAATCAATGAATCGTTTAGTTTTTTGTTTCGTAGTATGTTTTCTAGTGTACAGGTATATTAGAAATGAATTCGAAAAGACACGATATCCACGATAGTCGAACGTTAAACGAAGACTAATATTTATGAACAAATAATAAAAGTTCTCGCGTGTATATTATTGTATCAGCCTTCAATTCGTTGTTTGCTTACAGGGGTGAATTAAATTAATGATACATAATTTATAGAGCTTTTAATGAATTTTCGTTGTATTTTCAAAATAACTATATTTTTAAAATAAATACTCTCTATTCTAACATTTAGTAGTAATCCACAGATTAAATCTAGATCAACCAAGACAATTTTGGAAAGCAGATTGCTCATTGTTTCACACGAGACAGCATAAAAATTAACAATTTACTAGCCGACCTAGCCTTACTGCCAAACGATGCTTACAAACCTGTAATGTACCGGATCGTTAAAAATAGAGATCCGCAGATACGGATAATTAGTGTCCAGAAGTGCGGATATGGATCTTGACTTGTCATATTTTCCACGAAAATATAGACTTAAATCACTGTATCTAAGGTCACCGGGGAAGAGTGGGTGATTTTAATCTCTAAAAACACGATTTTTGGGAATGTCTTATATATTTACTTATATACTGCTCAAATAAGTTGAAATTCGGTGCTTACATAGGTTTACCAAGCATAATAATATAAGCGAGAATTGATTGATTCTCATCTGTTCTTCCAAATTTAAGGAAGAAACGTTTTCTACTTTACTGCATTTTTTAAACTTGGGTTCAGAATATTCACCCTACAATACAAATAATGGCAAATTTTAGCTAATTTTTACCTCGAAACCTATATGGTTTTCACGGAAATACCAAAATCTACCCAAATAGAATTAACTGGTTTTTATTTAATAAACAATATTTATATAAATCATTCTCTGTTCAAAAACTATGTAAATCATACATATATAGAAATATATTTTGGTAATCCTGTTAGTTTATTGGTTTATGATTGCATGTTTTTCGGTAATTTACGTAAAATTGTATATCATATGCGTTACTTAAATGTTTGACGGAGGTTATTTTATTAATGTCACAAATTTAAAGTGTGTTGAAAAAACATGATTTCTAAAATCATTTTCACAAAATTGACAAAAATCAGATACTAATCATATTGTATGAAAAAAAACAATATCGACTGACTCAAACAGTTTAAAGCTCAAACTGCTGAACGAGTTGGGTTGAAATTTGGCTGTAAGATTATGACGTGGGATTATAAGGGATTTTTGAAAATTGAAACGGAGATTTAGTACTTCTATGGAGAAATTATATAATAGAAATTTTATTTATAATATTGAAAGATTTATAGCTTTTTATACTCGACATATACAGAAAATACACAGTATAATAAATTTTGCTTAAACTTTGAAACGCTTGCAAACATTGAAGAAATTAACGAAATTATGGTATGGGTGTTCATAGAATCACTTTATAAGTCCATTTTTGTCTGCCATCAAGGTAGCGCAAAAACCAAATCAGAAAGCGCCTTGAAATTTCGGTGGAGCGTGGTTTATATATTTAGATTATTTTATGAATGTTAATGACTAAAATAGTTTAAACATTAATTCTCAACTATATGTCGGATAATTAAACAATTAACACAGTTATATCACTTATTTTTAGATTGATTCATACTTTATACTAATTTGTGTTTATTTTTTTAAACTATCAAATAATTACAGTTAATTGGATATGGCACTTATGTATATAAATTTGACTTCAAAACACGTACCGAGCGACAATGTCGACGTACGCACAGGTATACGAAACGATAGAAAGTATAAAAAAACTAATGAATATGGTGGTCAAAAATTTTTTAACTCGGTTTTGGTAAAATTTTAAAAAAGAAAGTTTGAAATATAATTTAGAATGATAAAAGATAATTGCTAACAGTGGATTTATGAACTGTTACGATAAAATAT
Source organism: Chrysopa pallens (assembly GCA_020423425.1). Classification (NCBI taxonomy): domain Eukaryota; kingdom Metazoa; phylum Arthropoda; class Insecta; order Neuroptera; family Chrysopidae; genus Chrysopa; species Chrysopa pallens. The sequence goes on along the minus strand of CM035593.1, from coordinate 60,415,680 downwards.
CTTTATCTATTATCAATCATAATTGCATATAGTTCCATGTAATGTGACTCTATCCTGTTGGAGCATAGAAATATATGTTTATAATAACTATATTTTCGGATATAAGTTTTATATAGGTTGTACAACTGAGTGAGTGTTTTCTTCTTTATTTGTAGGTACGGGATAGTTGACGCAAGAGCTGAGTCTTAAAGAATAAAAATTTTTTTTTAAGTTTTTTAATTGAAATCGATTTAGTTTTCGTTTAATTATTACTTATCTAAAAGATGTCTATATGCTAAGCCTAGTTTCAATAGACATTATTGATTATCTGATAGATAATAAATGATTTTATAGATAACCAAAATAGAGAAATCTGTAAAAAGACAATCTTAATGTACAATCAAACACTAAATACCATTGTATTTAATTCAATTTTCTTATACAAAAAACATGTCTAAATGTAATGAAATTTGTTATACGTATCCCTAATTAAAAATCTATTAAATAGGAAATTGTATTTCCTACTTATATAATTCTATTCAAAATTAAATTTCCTATTCATTTTGATTCAATTTCAATAGGATTGAAGAGGACTGTTTTATTAAGATAATCCAAACATAAATACGGGGGAGGACCGGCTCGAAGGTTTTCGCGGAAAAAAATATATATTAAATTTTGTTTTTACTCCGGTTTCATAAGATTGTGCATATCAAATTTCATTGAATTTGCATTGCTATTTTTGCTCGAAAATAGTACGTCTTTATTATAGAAGTTTCATTCTGTAATTTTCTCTTCTTTTAAATCCGTTAATATTTTTTGGCTCACTTGCGTTGTCCAGTGAATTATATTACACTATTCTTGTGGTGTAATCTTATTTTGTCCAAAAGAATTACAGTTGCTTATGTGATAGTTACCATGGATTTATATCTTTTTCACAGAGTAATAATATGAAGGATATTAAGACAAATTTCTGAGTGTTTTATATTCATTTTGCGAATTATATGGGGAATAAATTATGTACGATTAATTTGACAAACATTACAACAAAGTTTTCATATAAAAAACGAAGAAAAAAAATAGTCCTTAAATACATGCAAGTAATTTGTGATGTAAGCTGTAAAATCTAAAAAATATTTAAAACAGTCATATTTAGTGTAGAATTAATCAAAATTAATAAGTTTATACAAAATTATGTGATTTATAATTCCTAAGGTAAGTCATTCACAACGGTGTTCCCCTTCATAATACATTTAAAGAATAAATTTTTAAATCATCAAATTTTCTGAAACAATAGGTAAAATGCTACTGAATTATTTTATACTTTCTAAAAAAAATGCTCTCAGGTTTTTTTATATTGTTTGTATAACTTTTATATATGATTAAATAATTTTTTTTAATATACTATTAAGAGGACTATCCCAACACCATCCAGGTGGGAGTAATCATAAACTACCCAACAAAATAAAATTGTTCTTGTAACAATTAAAATTCATTCAATTTTTTAGATTTGACTATTATATTTAGAATTAAATTAAATGAACAATGAAACAATGCAAGATTAAGATTGTAAAATGTTTTATTAAATATACAATGTGGTTATGTTATAACAAACTGTTATGTACAGTTCAGTGTACAAATACAATTAATATAGTTTTAGTTCAGTGTAGTGAATTTAGATCAGTAGTGAATATAGGAAAAGACTATAGAGATTATTATTATTAGGATATTATCGATAAGTAATGGATTGAAAAAATGGAGTAATGATTTATAACACAAGAATATATTTTATAATTCAATAAATAATTATGAACAAATTATTAACGTTGTATTTATTTAAATACACATCAGTTTGGCGACGAGTATAAAAAAATTACAAGTAAATAATAAACAAATTTTTGTTATTAATTAATACACGTGGAAAAATAGAAAAAATGGCGGAAATCGAAGCAATATTGCAATCACTCAAAACACAAGGAGAAGCACTTACAGCAATCGTTAGTCAAATGGCTGCAACATCAACTCGTCATACTACACAACTGCCGTCAAGAAACCTATCAGATACATTACTTACACATTCGATAACATTTGAAGCATTCAACGAAGAAGCAGAATCATTCACAACATATCGAGAAAGGTTAGAAAATTTCTTTACTTTGCGTCAACTCACAGGTTCGAGTACGGAAGTCGCGTCAGCAAAGGTTCAAATTCTTATAAATTGTCTGGGTAGCAAATATTATCAATTAATTTCGAGCTTAACAGCACCTCAAAAGCCAAATGAAAAAACATATTCAGAGCTCATATTACTTTTAGAAAAGCATTTGAGCCCTCCCTCAAACGTCCATACAGAGAGACATAAATTTTTATCACGTACACAACACACAGACGAATCAATAGCCGGTTACGTAGCCGCTTTAAAACTTCTTTTACACACATGTAAATGGATTTGTCCGAATGGAAATTGTAAACAACCCATACTTGCAATTTTACAAGCACAGTTTATTCGTGGACTCAAAGACGTAGATATTCGCGAAAAAATTCTACAACAAGAGGAAACAGTCAATTTTGATAAAACGCTTGAAATAGCACTAGCTATAGAAGCTGCAAAAAAACAAAACAGGGAAGACTACCAAAAATCTTCTATATCCGTGAACCGCATCGGTAACTCACAGAAACATACAAAATACAATGTTCATGATTCAAATCAGCGAAGTCGTTCGAAATCTCAACCGCGCAGTCAATCAACACATAAATTTTCACAGATTGAACGATTAGGACTCAAAAATAAATGTTTAGCTTGTGGAAAGTCTAACCATAAAACACGTGAATGTAGAAGCAAAGACAAACTGCATTGTACAGCATGTAACAGATCTGGACATTTACGTAAAGTGTGCTTATCAACAGCGTTAGGTAATCAAGTACCAAAATCGCCATCAGTCAATATAGTTGAACAAAACTATGAAGACGACTATGGTGTCAACTCACTTAATATCGCGCACTCTCAACAGGAAATTATATTAAACATAAATTCCACTAATTTCGATAACAAAATTTGTGTTCCAGTTCTAATCGGGAATTCGAAACAAAACTTTGAAGTCGATTCAGGCAGCCCTGTAACTATAATGTCACGCAGGGATTTTGATGCATTATCTCTTAATATTAAACTTAAACCGACAAATGTCCGATTCCAATCTTACACTAAAGAGTCTTTTTCACCACTAGGTGTGGCTACTGTGCCAGTTCGTTACAATAATAAAAGTTCAATAGAAGAACTATACGTAGTACAACGCAATTACGCACCCATTCTTGGAAGAGGATGGATTAGGAATCTAGGGATTATAAATCTAAATCAAATTGAAAATCGTTGCGCCATAAAAAACATTATATCAAACCCTGATACAAAAAATCAATCAGATATTCTTATTAAAGAAATCTTTTCCAAATACGCCGACATATTTAAAGAACGGATAGGCAAAATTCCGAATGTTTTGTGCTCATTAAAATTAAAAGAAAATGCAAAACCAACATACATTAAACCGCGCTCAATTCCATATGCTCTTTTAGATCAAGTCAATGATGAACTTGATTCTCTCGAAAAGCAAGGCATTATTGAAAAGGCAAACTATTGTCAATGGGGATCACCGCTGGTTGTAGTGCCAAAACCGGGCAACCAGGGCGTACGTCTATGCGCTGACTATAAAGTTAGCATTAATCCATTATTATTAGAAAATCATTACCCAATACCAAAAGTGGAAGATTTATTTAACCAACTACGTGATGGAAACTTTTTCTGTGTTCTTGACATCCACAAAGCTTACTTGCATGTAGAATTAGACAAAGAGAGCTCCCATATCGCGGCAATTTCAACACACAAAGGAACATACCTCGCTAAACGTATGTTTTATGGACTCAAAACGGCGCCTGGAGAATTTCAAAAAATTCTCGAACCAATTCTATCAAACCTTGAAGGCACCATAGCGTATTTCGATGACATCCTTATTCAAGGTGAAACACTTAAAATATGCAAAGATCGTCTTGAGAAATGCTTGAAAAAACTTCAAGAATTCAAAATTCAATTAAATAAAAAGAAATGTAAGTTTTTCGTTAAACAAGTCAAATATTTAGGGCACGTAATCAGTAAAAACGGCTTACACAAAACGCAAGATAAAGTGCTTGCCATTCAAAATGCTCCGATTCCTACAAATATCGATGAACTACGTTCATTTCTTGGATTAGCGATGTATTACCAGCGTTTCATACCAAACGCCTCAACTCTTTTCTATCCTCTAAATCAATTATTACGACATAATGTCAAATTTAAATGGACACCTGATTGTAATCAGGCTTTCGAAAAAATTAAAACAGAATTGGCTAGCGAACGTGTATTGACACCCTACAACCCAAAATATCCTTTAATTCTAGAAACAGATGCTAGCCCAGTCGGATTATCGGGTATTCTTTCACACGAAATCAATAATGAAATACGTCCCATTGCTTACGCATCTCGATCGCTGACAACAGCTGAAAAAAATTATAGTCAACTAGATAGGGAAGCCACCGCTGTATTTTGGGCATGTAAATACTTTTTTCAATACATTTATGGACGACATTTCACACTCGTAGTAGATAACAAACCTTTAAAAATGATCCTCGAACCCAACAAACAATTACCTCAGCTTACAGCACTTAGATTATTACGCTACGCATTATTCCTCCGAGGATTTGAATATTCTGTAAAACATCGAGCAGCTAAAAATCACCAAAATGTAGACTATTTTTCACGCGCTCCGCTTCCATACACTAATGTACTCGATACCGATGAGATAAGCAAAGTATACGATCTAACCGTACAACAAATAAGCACGTCACATACGATCACCGCAAATACCATTCGCAAAGAAACTAATAATGACAGTGAACTTTTAACAATCAAAGAACGTTTACTAAATGGAAAAATACGTGATCCGGAATTAAATTTACACAAAGGAATTATTATGAGAGGACAACGAGTTTTCATACCTTCTAAATTACGTCCAGCTATATTAAAAGAATTACACTCTACACATGTAGGGATAGTTAAAATGAAGGCTATCGCACGATCAAGCTGTTATTGGCCAAACATTGATCGCGACATCGAATCACAAGTCAAATCATGCAACACTTGTGCATTAGTGAAGAAAACTCCAAACAAAGCTCCATTACATCACTGGGAAACACCAAAATATCCTTGGCAACGAATTCATGTGGATTATGCGGGACCTTTTCAAAACCACCACTTCTTAATAGTGGCAGATGCAAAAACAAAATGGGTGGAAATCGCAATACAAGTAAACGCACCTACATCCAAATCAACAATCTCTGCTTTATCAGAAATATTTTGTCGTCAAGGTCTACCATTTGCCATGGTCACCGACAATGCAACTTACTTCAAATCGGAAGAATTTAAATCTTTTTGTAACCGAAACGGAATAACACTCCTACATTCAGCACCAAACCATCCGGAAACAAATGGACTAGCTGAAAGAAATGTACAAACATTCAAAAACAAAATTAAAAGTATGATGGACGAACCTGGAACAATTATAGAAAAATTACAACGATTCTTATTCAAGTATCGTAATACACCGTTAGAATGTAAAAAAACTCCTGCAGAATTACATCTAGGTCGAGCATTGAGAACCAGACTAGATTTAATTAAACCAACACCAGATTTACCATCTACAGCATCGAATTTCAATAAATTTTTTCGCCTGGGTGAACGCGTACAATCACGCAACTATCAAGGAAATGTAAATTGGAAATTCGGTAAAATTATACAAAGGCTAGGTCGTCTGCATTATATTGTACGACTAGACAATGGATACGAAATTAAACGACACTATGATCAACTTAGAAGTACAGAAGTAATACCTGAACTAGAATTTCGATATAATCAAGATAAGCGACAAAATAATACACCTTCAACAGAAACTAAACTTAAGCGAACGGTTACGTTCTTATTGCCAAATCAAAACAATACGCAAAATTCAAATTTTCAAACAACTAGTATGGATTCGCAACCAACTTCTATCGATACACAAGCAACTCCAGAAACAGTGGAAAATCCAGCAACTGAACCGGGTAATCAACCTGTACGTCGATCTACAAGAACAAAGAAGCCAATTAATAGAATGAACTTATAAATAAGTGGCGGAGACTGTTATGTACAGTTCAGTGTACAAATACAATTAATATAGTTTTAGTTCAGTGTAGTGAATTTAGATCAGTAGTGAATATAGGAAAAGACTATAGAGATTATTATTATTAGGATATTATCGATAAGTAATGGATTGAAAAAATGGAGTAATGATTTATAACACAAGAATATATTTTATAATTCAATAAATAATTATGAACAAATTATTAACGTTGTATTTATTTAAATACACATCACAAACTTTGTTCAAACAATAGTATTTGCTGTTCCTGGTGCAAATACTCGAATTTGTCTATCTAACAATTTATAATGATAAATATTTTGCGCTCCCCACGATTTCAGATCTTCATTTATTCGCCGAATATGCATAACACCAGTCACTAAATCACTTTTACCAGTTTTTAGTCCAGATAGTTCAACTATACTGTCACCAATATGTCGAAAACTATTCGCTATTATTGTATCTTCGTGATTTTTCATTGCCACACTTATTACAATAGATAAATTTTCCATTATGTTTATCATATTTTTTAAATTCTGTTTAAATATAAAAATGTCTCTTATTGGAATACCCAAATCTAACAAATAACTAATATCATCGATTAGTAAACAAACATTTGTATTAGTTTTAAATAATTCATTTAATTTAAACTGAATTGATTTCGTTAAGTTTTTAATTATATCACTTTTATTGCCGTCCAAAAAATTTATATATTCTTCTGAATTTGACGAATTACATATAGAATTTGATAAATGCTGCAGGATTTCAATTGTATCAAGCTTTTTACTTTTTGTTAGTTTGTCCAAATTATAACCTAATTTCATTCCAACATTATGATAATGTCTAAAAGTATTTGCCAACGTAATAATTAAAAAACCTGAATTTTTATGATATCTTTCAGACATAATGCAGCTTAAAATAAAACTGCTATTAACATCATTTCTTTCTGTAATTATTAATAACTTGTTATTTATATCTGATTTATCTAATTCTAGTGCTGCCAATACTTCACTTGCCATCTTTACGAGTACAAAAAACAATCTAGAAAATAAATGCTTATTAATATATTTATTTGTTGAATAATAAAGATTCAATTTGAATTACTATTTATATTTGTTGTATTATTTTTGTAGTTGTTTTGAACATCCAACTTATGTCAACACATGGTAGATAAGTTTGACGTAGTTATCGTCACGGTTGTATTGTTTTAGATTTACGCCGCTAGATGTCACTAGTCACCAACAGAAGTTTTTATATAGTTTTCTATTTTGTCCACATTTTCAAAAATTCAAATTTAACAATATTACGTTTAAAATTCTCCTTTTGTATATTTTTTAAATATTTTTATTATGTAGCACAAATGATTGGAGCTAGTAAAATTATTTTTTATATTTGAGTGAATATGATTTTGGAGAAATGTAACAATGAACGACGAACAGAAGATAAAGTGCCTCCATGGTGGGCAGGTGGAGCAGCTCAAGCATTAGCTTCTATGCCAATGCATCCATTTGATATTATAAAAGTACAATTGCAAGTTTCGAGTAAATTGTCTCTAGTACGTATTAATCATAATGGATTTCTATATTTGGCTGTGGTCTTTGAATAATTAGAGCAAACTTTAGCACGTCACTTAAAACCCGTTTGGGTCCTTTTAATTCTATCATTGTTAAACATTAACATAAAAAAATTTTATTTACCTAGGTAAATTTATCAATTTTCTTATATCAATAGTTTAAAAAATAATTAACCAAATGTAATAAAAGGGAATTGATTTTGAGTTATTGTATTTGAAAATAAAATTAGTTTATATTTTGGATTGTATAATTTTTATTTTTAAAAACTCCAACCCTGAGAAAAAAATTTGAATAATAGTTTTGGTAACTGAATAGTACGCAGTATACTTAAATAACAGGTTTCATTACTCTAGTTGTAACAAAAATAGGACTATTTCAGAATAGGAACTATTTCAAAAAGTATATTCAAATTATTCAATTATTCTTCTATTAAAAATATCTATGTGAAATCTTATTTTTGGAGTCAAAGCTAAATTAATATTTTAATAATTACATGGTCAATGCTATTTTATTATTTGTACATTATTATCAAGATAATTTACTGTTTAGCAAAAGCAGTTTCAAGCAGTTCAATATGCTATCGGATTTCGACATAATGATATATCATTTCATATAATAGATAATGAATACATACGTTATTTCAAAACTGATTGCATATATTGATTTATTCAAAACCGGAAATAAAATAAACGAAACCATCATTTTTTATGTATTTTCTGTATTGGTACAATTTAATATGAAATTTTTGAAATTTTTTTAGAAAGACGCAGTTTATAATATTACAAGAGAAAAAGGGATTAAAGGGTTCACATATGGACTATCGGCATCAATGACACGTCAATTAGTATACGCAACAGGGCGATTTGGAATATATGAAAATTTAAAAGCGTTTTATAAACGAAGAAATAAAACTATTGGTGTTTATGATCGTTTGTGGATGTCATGCATGGGAGGAGCACTAGGCGGTTTTATTGCAAATCCACCAGATATGATAAATGTTCGCATGTTAAATGATTTTGCCCAACCACCAGAGAAAAGAAGAAAGTAATAACTAATACATATATCCTTAGGGTCCATAGAATGCAAACTGAAACATGTACAAAATACAAAATTTCTAAAGTACTATAATGTAAAATAATTTTTTTTTTTCAATTTCCGCCCGAAAATAAATATAAAAACTATAATTTAAATATTATGAAATTTCTCTGATAAAAAATCCTATTCAATTCTATACTGAAATTAAAACGGAATCATTTCCTATTCATTCCAAATGAATTTCAATAGTATTCATCTCCGTAGTAGCAAAAATATTAATAACTCATTATTACGTTCAGCTGATTATTTCCATAGACTACATAATTATTTTCATATATTATAAACTATTATGAAATACTTCATCTATAAAAAATTGCAATATCAAATAGTGCTTATTTTTACAGGTAGTTACAGTTTTTCTTAACATGAATAGCTCAAAAAAGCAAAAAACTCTTTTTATGTAAAATTTAATGCTCTATAAACTTTTTCTATAACTCTTTTTTTTTTTTTTTTTAACCTCATAATAGAGTATTATAATTTGTTATAATTTGTTATATTATTTTTCATAAATTTTAGTTATAAAAATGTGTTTCATGGTCTTTATACAGTGGTTAAGAATGACGGATTTTTTGGACTTTATAAAGGAGCTACTTTAACAATGATGAGAGCTTGTATTTTTACCATGTGCATTTTTACTGCTTACGATACATACAAGGCAATGTTCTTGCATCGATTTGGATTTGGAGATAATCCGAAAACTCATTTTATGAGTAGTGTGCTTGCAGTATGTATATTTATTCTCACAGATTCAATCTGTTTTGTAGCTGATAGATATCAATAGCAGCACCACTGTTTTGTATTTTTATGTATTGAAGTCTATTTCACAAAAATATTGCAACCCAGGCTGAGAAGAGAAATTTTTCAAAAATTATTTAAGAACAATTTGAGTTTATTAATAGAGCAAAAATTAACTAAATATATAGTCGAAGCCTTAACCATCTGCTAATTTATGACCAAAAAAAAAAAAAAAATTATCATTTCTATCTTGAAATTTGATAGTCACAGAATTATTTTTTAGTTTTTTCTGCATTTATAAATATAGTGATTGCAGGCAGAAGAATTCAATTAAATAGGTAATTAGGAATGGAATTTCGATAACTAGATAATAATTACCATGAATCGAAATTGTTAACAAGCTAGTAAGTTTTCATTATCTGATATAGACTTCAACAGCTATTATGATATCACAACCAGTGGATGTTATGAGAACCAGAATTATGTCAAATATTAGCCAACCCAAGTTTAAAGTTATAAAAGATATTTATCAGAAAAATGGAATATTTGGGTATTGGAAAGGAATAATACCAGCGTATGCTAGAATTGGGCCTATGAATGTACTTATGTATGTGATATTTGAATTTTTCCGTATTAATTTTGGGTACTACGTGGAAAACAATGAAAATTAATTATAATAATTAATGAATATTGTTGTTTAATAAAATATTTATAAAATTAATGAATTATTTTATATTTGTATAGAAAAATGAAAATAATAATTTTTTTCATATTTAGTATGCCGTATTAAGCTCAATTTAAGATAGTATTTTCTTTAATTATTTTTTTATTTTCTTATTTTTTTTATTTTTTTTAAATTTTGTAATAATTTATATGACAAAGACAACTGTGCAATGTAAGATAGTGATTGTTATGATTCGTATTATGGTAAATATTTGAACTATATCAATTACTGATTATTTGTTGGTTATTAACATGTGTAATTTTCAGATGCCTGAGGAAGGTCTAATAAATGACCGAAACGTTGCAAAAATAATAATGTAATTTATAATGATCCTATCTAGCCCACATTCCTGATATTAAAATATTTATAATAAATTAAATGTTGAATCTAAAGTGTCTCTCCAGAACTCAAAAAGTTTTCACCATAATCATTTTTTCATAAAATTACTCTATCGGAAACTCTGGCAGTAATTGACTGTTTTGAACTTATTTAGCCCAAGTTGTCAAAAACAAATAGTTGCTTATGACTGAGTTACTATGGTTTTAAAATTGGATTATTTTCTAATTTTAAACTGAAATATAGTCAAGTTTTTTTCTATGTACACTCATTTCGCATATTACCTAGGCAACTGATTCCATCAATATAAAATTCAAAATTATTCTAAAAAAAAAAATGGAAAAAGCTAATTCTTAAGAACATGTAAGTACCTTATTCTGTTTTGTAAATCATAAAGTATTTATATAGATCTAAGAAAACAAGTATGAAAAAATTAATGGTTCGAAAATAATTTTTGAGATATATCATTCGTTATTAAGGTGGTTCAAGTTGTTACAAAAAGTTATATAAAATTTACTAACTGTGACCTCTGACTTTTGACGTATGGAGTGGTGCGTGCAATACTTGTCGCGCAAAACATTTAAATCTAGGCAACCATGACTGTGACAACCTTTGCTAATAACAGTTTGTACAGTTGAGCAGTGTTGGCAGACGACATATTCCTGACATAACATTAATGTCTTGAAATTCTTTATAATAACTTGTTTTAGAAAAGCAAAGTATTTCAATATTTAAACTTGAGAAGTCATTAGGTCAATATTTGACAGGAAACTTAATTCAAATATTAAAATTAGATAAATAATATTGTTACATTTTGCAATGAACTAGCACAGATTCGAATAAAAATATTTATAAAAAAAGAATAATTTACTTCATAAGTAATATTTTCTTCATTAATAAATGACTAGAAAGAATAAAATGCTTATTTTACGTTTCAAATAGCTATCTATCATTATTGAAAATTATAAAACTATTGTGTTTTTCGGGCTTAGGATTGAGGATTGAATTTATCACCAAATTATTGTACTTGTACAATAATTATTCTATCTCGTACTAAAAGAAGTTAGGGAAATCTTTTCTGGCTGTGCTAGTAATGTATTTTGTTTATTTTTATAGCTTAAACATTGAGCTCTGTTACATTCTTATGATCATATCATAATATCAATGAACTGTTTAACGCTGGATATATCACTTATAAAAGTAGTTTGTATTTTGTATGAAACTCAAGTATAAAACTTTTTACAATAACATTCAATTCCAATTTTATTTATTCATGTATGGGAGCGAAAATGCATAGAATCTAAATTAAATTGTTATTAAAATTTGATTAAAATGATATCTTTGGAAAAATGTAACAATGAACAACACACAGAAGATAAAGTACCTCCATGGTGGGCCGGTGGAGCCGCTCAAACATTATCCGCCATACCAATGCATCCATTAGACATAATAAAAGTACAGCTTCAAGTATCGAAAAAATTATCCTTGGTACGTGTATAATAATAATCTCAATATTTAAATTACTATTTTGAAAACTTGATTTTACAAATAAATGTTTACTGGTGAAAATGTTAGCGTGGCATCTTCATTCTAGATCAAATTGTTCGGCAGGCCACTTGAAATAAGTGCGGATATAGGGGGAGGGCAAAGGGGTCATAAATCTTAATCGTAAATCCACACCCCTGTATGATAATCTATTATGTTTTTATTAATTATGCATATTTAATTTTTAATAAATTAAACCATTCTACGATTATTCCTACTTATCGTGTCGTGAATATGTATATCGTTTTCAGTGCACAACTTGGGAAAACATTCGTTTGTTTTTGAAAATCTAGGTAATACTCTTCTATAACTCATCACCAACCTTATCACCTTCGTTGCTTAGTTTAATATCTTTGTATACGACAGTTATTCATATGGTATATAAAGAATAACTGTAATATAAAATTGTTGACTTCTACAAATTTTTCTCCATGAGTCTTAAGCATACTTTGCCCGCTGTGTTTGTACGCCGTTTATTGAAATTTCGGGTTCGATTCTCGACATCAAGTTGATATTGTTGAGTAAGGAATATAGCGGATAGTCTCATAATCGTTGTTCGTGATGAATAGAAGATGCAAATCATGTTTATTAATAGACATTATTATCAACAGTTTTTTTTAATTTATTTTTATTTCTTAATAAATTTATAATATTTAATAAAATAATTATTCAGATGGAAGCATTATCTAACATTACAAAAGAAAAAGGAATTAGAGGACTTACTTATGGATTATCAGCGTCAGCGACGCGCCAAGTAATATATGCAACAACACGATTTGGAATATATGAAGGATTAAAAGTGGAGTATAAAAAAAGAGATAAAAAAGTTGGTTTTCATGATCGTGTTTGGATGTCTTGTTTAGCAGGATCACTAGGTGGTTTTGTTGCAAATCCTCCTGATATAGTAAATGTTCGTATGCTAAACGATTTTGCACTACCGCCAGATAAAAGAAGAAAGTAATTTTGAGTATTATTATGCTTACGTTTATAATAGATATATTTAATTATACTCTATCTTACAGTGGTCGAAATTCCCACAATGACTCAAAAGTGAATCTCATTTCCTTTAAACAAAACTGTATAAATGTGTGCGTTTAAACAAAACATTACATGAAACAAAAGCGTTTGTATGCGTGTGTATGGTAGTTTGTGTAATGTAAGCCACACTTCTTATATATATGTGTTGTATAGTGCATGTATTGTTTATTTTATTGAGTTAATGTATTTTATGCAAAATTTTAAAAAAGCATTGGTCTAATCCTTCTCTAAGTGTGTTAAATTTAAGGGATACAAAGTTTTTGCTTCATGCATTAATATATGGTTTAAATAATATAATAAAAATAATATTTTATAATCTTAAATTTAAAAATAATTCGGTCGCTCGGCGGATGGTGAAACATAAAGAAAGAAAAATTTTATGCAAAATATACTTTGATGTAATTTTGCTAGCTATCTCCCAAAAATTAACAAATAACTTAAACTTAAAATGCAAATATTGTTTTTAATATCCTTAAAGGCTATTGGAATTCATTATGTTAATCCTGGCTAGCGATTTATAGAATTAGGATCTAACATGATAAATTCAAAAAATATTTTTGTACTTTTAAGAATATGAATATTAAAACCCGTCATACTTCATATGGATGCCATTATTTAGGAAGATGATGGCATTTGCTAACATTTCTTCAACATTCGTATTACTAATGAATTATAAGTTGTTAGCGAAAGAAATTTCGAAATTAGATATTAAAACATTCTGTTGAACAAATTATAGCTACAAAAATGTGGTTCATGGTCTCTATACTGTGATTAAGAAGGAAGGATTTTTTACCCTTTATAAAGGAGCCACTTTTACAATGCTTAGAGCTTGTGTTATTACAATGGCTACGTTTACTTCTTATGATACATTTAAAGCTCTGTTATTACAACATGGATTTGCAGATGATATGACAACTCATTTGATTACTAGCGTGCTTACAGTATGTATATTTAAATTATATTTTATATTATTACCCAGGACAATTTTTAAAATTTGACTTTAAAATTATATATTCTACTCCGCTGCCCTTCACTAGATCCACCCCTGGTTTGAAATCACATTTTATTTGTATTTATTTTTTTTTGGTGTTCTCTAAGAAATTCAATTTGAAAATATTTTAATGAAAATCTTCGAAATATTTCCTGTTTTTCGAATATGCCCCAATAAGATGAAAATTTTCAAATGCATGTTTATTTTATTGTATAAAGCATAAAGCTCAAATCCAATTTAATAATTTTTCTGGGTTGATTTTATGTAGGTATTGAATTAGCGGTTTATTTGATGTATGATGACGTAGTTTGTATAAAGTATTAACTCAAGTTGGAAATATGTTTTGGATATAAGTTTAAAATTTATACTGCGACCTCCAACCCATGATACAAACAAACCCAGTTTCCTACTATAGAAATTCCTATTCATGTTTATAAACTTGGGCCTCAAATCTAGCTGTTAGACCTTAAATAAAAGTTAAAAATATATTAATAAAATAGATGTATTTAGAATTTTTTTTTTATAATTCGTATCTGCAATGTATTATAGACTACAACAGCAATTACTATATCACAACCGGTGGATGTAATCAGAACAAGAATTATGGCAAATGTGGGTCAACCAATTTTACAAATTTTAAAAGGTATTTATGTGCAAAATGGCATTATCGGATATTGGAAAGGAATATTACCAGCATTTGCAAGAATTGGTCCTTTGAATATAGGAATGTACGTGCTATTTGAATTTTTCCGTTTGAATTTTGGATACTATGTGGAAAAAAAAGAAAAGTAACAAACAATCTGTTAATTTTACGATAAAATGTGCTTAGACTAAGATCTGAATAGAATTTGAAATTATACAGATTTTATTTTTATATTTTTTATTTATTTTGTCTGTATTTACGGTGTAAAAGTCATAGAGAATAGAGATCGTGCGACCTCGTATTTGCCCTTTCCTATTTCTATGATACAAACTACGGAAAAGAGTCAGGCATCAAGCTCAAAAATCACGAATCCATTTTCTTTATTAGGTGTCATTCAAATATTACGTCTAAAAATTATGTAATTTTCTCTTCTTCTCCTTTTTATTATACAAAATTATAATATTTTCATTAACTTGTAATCCAATGATGAATTAAGGAATGTTTTTTGTCAAATTTACCTAGGTATGTAATTGAACATAAATGTTAAAAACAAAATAAAAGTTAAAAAATTTTTAATCGTTAGGGAAAATTTTTTTAAAAAGTTTCTTGCTTTAACAAATTCATATTTCATAAATATTTTGGAAAATTCAGAATCAATGATCAAAAATGCGATATAGATACAGTTACGTTAAATTATTTGTACCTAGGTTCAAATATGATACTCATGCAAAATTCTACTGGACACTTGCAAGTATAAAGTCAAATTTAAAGGTAAGTTAAACTCATTTGTATTTTTTATAGTAGATAATTATTATTATTTGTATGTGCTGAAAATATATATTACGTTTTTGAAAAACTTTCAAATTAGACATTATTGATATTTGTATTGTAAAAAAACTTTATTCAAAACATTTAAAAAAATACAATTACCAAAATGGCATTCATATTTTTGCGTGAAGTAGGTATTTTTTATGAATAATTTCAGAGTAGAATTTTTTAATTATTTATTTATTGAATAGTTTATTTGTTGACAATGAATAAATTACATCATATTCTATATATAAATGTTCAATTGTAAATTGTAATAATTTTGGTCCTTATCTAAAACGTTTGAATATAAAAAAACGCTTTAAATACAGCGTTTACACATTATAAATATTTAATATATTTAATATGGAGTCTACAAAGATATATATTATATGTATATAAATGGCAGTTTTTTTTAAAATATTTATTTAAAATTGCTTTTATTGGTATCATTCGTTGGACATGTCAAAAAAGTCTAATATTTCTCAAAACATTTCTTCAAAATATTTCTTTTTATTATACAGAGGAAATCATTTTATTTTATTCGAGCCAACCATTTCAAGGTAAGCATTTAATAATAAAACATTTAATTAATCCTAATTCGATTTTATTTTATTGATTGCGCAATGAGTGAACTGTAAAGTTTTTTAAATGGAGGCCCCCATTCTGTTTATTTTATTCTAAAGAACATACATGAAAGCATATTATTATTGGTAATATTTATATGAAAAAATAGATATTAAACAAATAAGGATAAATTACTTATCAGGCTACTAAAAATTCCTTTGAAAATATAATAAAAATTTATTTACCCTTCCAAAACTAATAAAAAATTTTTTTCTACGAAATTAATTTTTTTCTGAGATAAAAAGTAGCCTGCTCTAGTGTGAAAGAGGTTAATAAGCCAGCGAATAAACTAGGAAAGAAAAACATGAATGTTTTTTGTTGTTGATTTTATTATTAATTGCTAATTCTTCGATACAAAACAAATACTATTCTTAATACTACTTAAAACTATCCACAAAAATTAGAAACCTTTCAAATACTTCTAAAACAATCGGTACCTCATTTCATTTATTGCAGCATCGTAAAAACAAATAAAACAACCTATTCTGTATAAATGTTCATTCATTATTCTCTAAATAATTGCTTGTGACCTGAGAATATTCTACATTCAAAATTTTTGAAAAAAAATTATTCGTTGACAAATGTAGTTAACTCAAGAAATACTTGTTCGGGGTATATGAAAATATACCAGTGCAAATAGCTGCATTTACATGCATTAAAAACCTGGTTAAAAAGAGCAACTTTGAGTTATATAGTATATTTCTGGTACTACTTTTACTTTTTATTTACAATCTCTTGTTCCTGATCGCGAAAAATTGCTATAATAGGCGTTTTTAATAACATTATATTTTCCTGTTTCTGTAAACTCTCTAATATTATTTCTATACTTACAGATTATTGCCAAACTTCGAAAGATTATATATTAAGTGGTATAAATTAAATATATATTTAAAAACGTAATTCTAAAATATTGAGAATTTCTGCATTTGCTTTGATTCATTTCGGTTTGCCTTGAGACAGTGTCCATTAACATTTCCATATCCATTTGGCTCTCTTACTGAGAATATCACAATATGTGTTAAATGTGTCTTATCTCTGATTACTCTAATAGCGGCCATAGATCAAGCAATCACAGGGTTTTCAATTATTTCTTTCATATTATTAATTTAGAGATATATAATTATCAAGAGTTTAGCTACTAAATTCTGGATCGCGACTGCGACTATCCTTTTTTTCAAACTCTGTCCCTCTGAGTTTGTAGTATATATTTTCACTGTATACTTTTAATCTAGTAATTAAATTGTGTGATAGTGTTTTCGTATTTGCTTGTTTTTGGTTGTTATTAAAAACGCCTATATTACAAAATTGTACTACAAAATCTTCTTCAATTAAAAACAAATAGTTAATTTTAATTATGCATATAGTAGTTAAATGATCATGCAGTCTGATAACAGTTCTATAACAATTGGACATAAAACAATATGAATAATTTTCCTATATATTTGTAAAAATTTTGTATATAATATGATTATATAATTTGTATGATATAAAAACGATTATTAATAACATTAAAAAAAACGTTTAGTTTAATTTTAATTCTAGCAATGAAACTTATTTTTATATCCTAAATTCAATTTTTTTTCTAATATTCAAGTTTGCAAAAGAAAGTCTTCTTTAGTTCATTTGGTAGTCAAGTTTTATCCATATATGTAAAAAATATTATCTGTATTTTCTATGATAATTTATAACCAATACGTTAAATTCTTTGAAAACTTGGGAAGTTTTTCTATATATTTAAATGTTTATATACACTTCGTGAGGTTGTTGTCTATTATCAACATAAACACTAATTTTAACATTTTTTCCATAAGAATGGTTAACTATGTGTGTAAGTCTGGTGATAGAAAATATTTATTCTCTTTTCTTTTTCTCACTACAGAGAACATAACATAATAACAACAAATTTTGTGTTGCTTGAGCCGGTTCTTCGTTTTTATCCAAGCGATGACAGTGTGATAAACAACCATCCGTTTTTATAATTTAAATTGATCAAACTGTCGCTGCCTGGATTTGAACCTGTAACCTCCAGTTTAAGTAGTCAAATGGCTGAAGGTATTAGTGTCTTATAGTGAAGGTATTAGTGTCTTTACTCACTTGATCTCTTAGACGGAGAATATTATTACGACAAAACATTACGTAGTCTCATGACAAATTATAACGCTGTGTCGCCTTTCTTCCATTTACGCAACCATTAAGTTCCGTTTATTCGTTCGTCAATAACTGTGACTGTGCGATATACCTATTTCATACCGGCTTTCACTTTACAGGGACCATGTAAAGAGATCATTGATCTACGGTAAATTGTAGATAGGCCTGTAATATAACGTCTCGTGTCATCGAATATTTCGATTATTAAAATAATTTTACAAAAATTACTCAGAGATTGCGACGCGACACGACGTCTTAAACATTGACTATTAGTTTATATATTATATCAGTTGTCACAGATCACTATAACGTCGTTCTAAATTCAATTCATATTATATTTTTATTGCATATCTTGAAATATTTTTCCGGTATATAAAAGAAAACCCACTCACTATACATAGAAATTTTTTTATTCGTACAATATTATTTTAGTTTGGTAAAACATTTGTTTTTTTTTCACATATAAATTGACAATAAACATTTTTAAATAAACAACTCTTTTTAAAATTAGTTTAAACATTTATTTTTTCTATCAATAAATATATATTCTTTTACTTTTTATTTTACATAAAATTATCTTAAAAACAAAACAATATATTAATAAAATTTACAGACAAAATTTTGAATAATGATTAAAAACATAATGCCACAGATTCCTGTGAGGAATCCTGATGCTTCTAGAATTACTAATGGAGGAATGCAATTATTGAATGCAGAGACAATGCATTTTAGAACTGAATTTAATAAATGTGAGAAGTATGCCAAAAATATCTACCTGAAACTAACGCTTCCAGGTATTGTATTTCAATCTATCACTTTCAGAAACATGTTTAATTCATAAACACTGGTTTATAAAGTAACATGATTATGTACCGCTCGATTTTTACTACCTCAAAAAATTTATTAATTAGCTTCGATGTGCTTTAGTAAAATTAATTTTCAGCCGAGTTGCATTATAGTATCTACAATTATACAACCCAGTCTGTAGTTTTCTTTTTCTTCCTTTACATGTGGGTTTAAAGTGCCCTCTTTATTTAGTTCCTCGTAATTTTTAAGGTACAGGCATGTAATCCTAGAGCTAAAACTATGAAAATATCACGTAATTTCTGTAAAACATACAATCACTATTTTTATTTATGATAATTTATATATATTTTTAAATAATTAGTTCATTATTTTTGTAAAACAAACAATCGAATAAAATTTATAAATTTGATAAATCAAATAATATAATTTATATAATTAGTATAATATTATTTAATATTTAATTAATTTTAGACATTTAAAACTTAATATTTAATTCAAATATGAAAAGTCTTATATTTTTAATATTATTACAGTATATTATATGTTTCAAAAAGATATATATTTGAATTCGAGTAGTAAGTAGTTAATTGATAGATGGCAACTATGATATCCATTTAAATATCATTCAATAACAAAGAATATATGCCTAAATTCTAGTCAATCAATATACACCGTCGGTATATAGCCAAAATATACTGCATATTTATTGTAATATATACCGAAAGTATATTTAACATAAGTCTCATTTTTAGGCTGGTGCAGCATTATGCTAAAATATTGCATTTATTATTGCCACATCAAAATCACATTCCATCTGAAAATCATTTCTGTATAATGATTTTGAAACATAAAATATAGATTGATTTAAAATATAATTTGTATTCTTCGTAATATTTATTAACGTTGATTTCGAGTTTTGTCTTGATTAGATCTTTTGTCTACAACAATTATAATTCGATTATAATTTATATTTTTTTCGAAAAACAATAAATGTTGCATGCGTTCTGAAAAATTGACCAGTCATTTAGCATCGCATTGGGTTAAATGGCACAATTAATTTTTAATATATTTTTTCGTAGATAAAATGAACACTAGTATTTTTCTTTTGGAATATTAGTTAGTCGTTATTCCCGCTGCCTATTTTTTAAACGCAATGCATTTTGTATTAATGAGCATTTGAAATTATTTCAAATAATTAAAAAAAATACAGTATAATTTCCATGAATATTATGAAAATTTGTTTAAATACTTACACAGTATAATTAGTTGTATTTCGAATCGATGAATTGTTTATTATATTTATAATCGTTCAGTGACAAATACTTTTGCTTCATATTGTGTTCGAGGTCTTCGTACTGAATATACAACAACTATTAATACTCCAACGAAGGATATTACAATGATGTTTAGAATAAGTGATTTTGTGTCAAATGGAGTAGTTTTTTCGCTAAAATGTGAAAATTTTTTTAAATATAATTTCATTGACATAATTGCTTATTTTTACTTTCGTAAGACACATAAAAAGAATAATTATTTAAACGTTATTTCTGGTTATAATTTAATAGTATTTAAACGACGTACCAAAAACGATTTTCGACTGATTTTTCATAGATTTAGTGGTTTTTGTTTCGAAAAATGGGTTATTATTGTCATGGATTTAATGTGGAAGAATTAATTGCAAGAAAAATAGTAATAAGTCTATTTTTTTACGAATGTCTAGTATCACAGTTAAAAATGGTCTAACCCAAGCATAAACTACTTACTTGTTCCCATTATATCAAGAATACACGATCGGAAAAAACGGAATTAGCGTATAATTTATTAAATTCTACTTTCATGTACTTTCAAACAGTATTTTCATGGACTTGAGCGTCTGGCCAAATATTGACCAATAGAGTAGATGACTGACATTGAATTTACTATATTTTACATCAAAATGTGAAACTAGACTCAATACCAAAACAAAATTTGAAAATTAAGTTAAAATTAATTAAAAAATGATGAAGATCTCTTAAAGATTATATATCCATCTATTCCTTGAAAACGATAACTAACATGTAATGAGAATACTGATCTGCGACGTCATAGTATTCCCCTTTTTGGTTAAAAAGGATTTTTGAACGTCTAAATTACGCTTATTTTTAAAGATTATAAAAAATAACTTCTGACCCACATTCGTGAAGTAAAGACGCTTCAAATGAGGCCGTAATGAAATGGTAATAAAAACCCAGTCATCATGCCTTGATCTAAATATCTATCATCAATAATGGCTTAAGGGACGTGCGGGTTAATACACGTTAAAACAAATGATTTAAGAAGCTTTTATTACAAATCAATGTATCTGATAAACGAGAATAAAACTTTATTAACTTTAAAATACTTACTCGTCCGCAAATCGTTGCAATGCTGTGCAAGTAGCGCATACAGCTAACGCTAAAATAATGCAGCCTAAAGCAGCATGAATAGTTCCGATTGTCTCCTTCAGTTTATCAGTACTTCTTACAAATGCTAACAGAACAAATGTCACAAAGCCAATTAGATACTGTAATCAAAGAAAATAAAATACATTCATATAATTTCCTCAATTTTATCAAGCTTTTTGTTACGCACCTGTAACACAAATAATGCTACACAAACAATACCAATCCAGCTGTGTAATGTACGTAAATGTGGAATTGCTTCCGGTTTATGTTCCATATGATATTCGTAAGCAACTTTTAAACCATAACCACTCAATGCTGCTGAGAATGAAAGAATTATGAAATGCATGATTTTAGTCAATAGTCTTGGACAACAACTGAATAATCGATAAAACATCATTGCTAGAAAAATGAAAAAATACAATTAGAATATAAAATTAATAAAATGATATACGAAAATATCTTATCTGCTTAAGATACATTTGAGAATTGCCAATTTTAGTTCAGGTCAAACAAAAAATGTGAGATTTTCTAATAGATATCTATAAATCTTTTTTATTTTTTATTTTTTCTCGTGATTAAGTACAGTTCTCTTTGCTTCATACTTCTCCATCAGTTCGCTTTGCATTTCAAATCACTTAAATTTTGATAGTGTATTTTTTAGATCTTATGATATTATTCCTCCTGGTTAGACGAACCAGACCTCCTCGAAAGTACGTTTTGATAGGGTAGAATCAATCTCGATATTTTGTATAATGATTTTAGGGAAAAATTTCCAATTTAAATGTCATAAAATTTCTTATTGATCTCTATTGTTTAGGGTGACCAAAGGGACTCGTTCTATTGCAACGACACAATTTACGTTAATATTTGTTTACAAGTTTTATTGAACTTGAATTAAATTTATTTATGTGCTGAAAAACTTACCAAATCCTCCACAGGTGATTAAACCAGTTGTCATAAGTATAGCGTGGAGATTGATGTATTTTTCATTACCCTTATAACTTTGTGTAAGGTCTTCATCCTTTATAACTTCGATTATTACTCCGTCACGATATTTATATAACCAATATACCAATAATGAAAACGAAGTTGCTATGAATATAATTGTAAATAATAACATAAAAATATATTCACACATTCGTCCACATGACCATCGATGTTCTTCTTCCGCATAGCTTCTGTAATTTAAAAAAAGAGTTTATTAATTTACAGCATTTTATTGGATTCAAATTTAGCACACAGATAATAATTATGGCATTGGCATTGAAAAAGGATGGTATTTGAAAATTAAACTAAAGGGATGAGAAGGTATTCATCACATAAATAATATAAAAATCACCATGGATTGATATTTTGAACGTTTGTCAATTTTGTATTGATCTAAACAAGAAATTTAGTTTCAGTTGTGTTTATTGTTTTGTCGTTAAATTTTTAAGCCTTTGATTTATTTATCACAGATTTTTAACTTCATGTTATGTCGAAATACATATATTTGTTCAATGAATTATCCTAATTCCGAATAAGAACTCATCTCGTTATATATATGTAAATATAATTTAAATCAACACAATAAAACTATCTTGATATAATTAAACCAATGAGTTCTTACTACCTACGAATACTAATAAAAACAATTGATCAAGTAGGTATGTAGACGTGACATGAAGATTAATTTTCGATTAAATTTTTTTTTAAGTATTATTGAGCGAGAAAAATTACGAACAAAAGCTTGTCATTAATTCTTTTAAATATCGACTCACTGCTGATGAAAATTAATTGTGATTTAATTAGATAATGCATTATTAATTGTTCCGTTTTGCTGCAATCATAATTACAATAAATCACTATTTTTTTTTTAAATTTTATAAACAAATAACTAAAAATATTTATCCAAATGTTATAAAATTTTGTAAGAACAATATTGATTTGAAAATGGAGGGCGTGTTACCCACGTATATTCCCGAAAAAACATTGATTTTTATTTTAGAATCTTTTTTTCATAAAAAAACCCTGTAACACAATTATTATTTGGATAATTATTTTTTGAGTTATAATATTATTGTGCGAAAATTGAAAGAAATATAATGTACATGACACATTGTGTTCTGTAAAACGTTTATAATCTGAAAATAATTTTTGCCGATATTGAATTTTATTCATAAAACACAAATCATTATACAATAAATTCATAATTATTTTTTATTCAACACAGCCCAATATTGGGACACTCATTATATAAAAATAAAATATGATATTATTAAACCGCTAATAATTGTGCCCATCATAAAGTAGGATGTCATTAATTAAAAGTATTATTATAGTTAATAATAATAATAATAATAATATCGTTCATATAAAATATGTTTCATTAATAATAATAAAATAATAGAGCGAATTCATCACCACTGTTAACATATCAGTTATTTTTCTTGTCATAAATAACAGCAATTTATTCAATATGTTTAGTTATTATTTGAAGAGTTTCAATATTATTATGTAGTTGTTATTTCAGATTGAATATTGAAGTGTTTATTTTCAATAATAGCTAATCAAGCTATACATAAATATTTGAGATGTGTTACTAAATAATATGATATGCTTACTAAATAATATTATATGGGCACTCATGTATAGTTTCTGTGTTTGAAACTTTAAAATATTGAATTTATTTTCATAGGGTCCAGGCATAAGTTGAGGTTTAAGTCATGACTGTTTACAAATATTCCGCTCTTGACCAGTATTTTTTTCTAAATTTATAGGACTTCTCTATTCAAATTAACACTCAGATGTTTTTGTACCCATCTTTATGCTTTGGATATTTTTATATACATTTCAGAGATATGCCGTATCACTAAAAACGAAGATCCGTGGATATGGATACGAATAATCAGGATTTCGATAAAATGTAATTGTTTATTGCATGAAATGTGGTATCACTTACCAGTATTATTTGATTTGAATAATAATTAATTTGAAAAATAAATTTTAATTTTAATAGGGTAATTACTAATTAGTATCTTATGATAACGTAGTCAGCTATAATAATTAGCACTTAGCTCAATACAATACAAAAGTTTTGCCAAAAATGTAATTCTTAAAAAAAAAACTATTCTAATGGAATTTAAAAGTATTTTATTGCTACACGATTTTATTGCTGCTATCAGATATTTGATTCATGTTTGATATCTTTCTAGCAGGAATATGGTTTTTAAGAGTAAATAAATTATAGTTATTTTTTTCTATTTACCTTGTATCAGTTTCTACCGTACAAGTACTGCAAATAGCGGGATTAGAAGGATTCATATTAATTGTTCCAGATAAAGAATCAATATATGTAGAAGATGGTTCGGATAATCCGCTGGACATACTTTTGTACACGTAAAATAATGCTGAGGGAATCTTTTTGTTGAAAACATGCTCAGTATACAATTCATTTAAAGTGCATTACACACACATTAATAAGATTTTATTAATTTTAAATTTTGACATAATAGTGTAATTTGAAAACATTGAAATTTGACATTTATTTTTTAGCACATTACAGTTTTTTTGCGTTCTGGGTGAAAGTTGTTATTACGTTTTATTTAGAATTACATACTGTTATTAACGAACAACATCGGTAGAGAATAATTTTTAAAATTTTACTCTTTTCGCACTTTGAATTTTGTTTGAAGTGTTAAACAGAAAATTTGTTGTGAAAAATGTACAACTGTTATGTACAAAGTGGTTTAGACAATAGTTGATTATCTAGTGACTGTCCACATATATGTCAATAAAGTTCATATGTTTACCCGCAAAGCCAAAAGGATGGGTTATGTATGTAAATTAATATGACGGATGCTAGTGCGAAAAAAGTGCGGGCTCAACAATTCCATTTATTGAAATGTATCGTGTTAGATATCAAATCAGAAAGCTCAATTTCAGTACATTGCAAAAATAAATATATTCATAGCATTCACTTAACAACTAAAAATTCTATTAAAAACGACATTATCAATCTGTTTTTAATTTTTTTCTCGAAAACCGTTTAAATAAATTTTAAACAGTTTTATTAATTTTATACATTAAAACGAATTATACTAAATACATGTTCAATTAGTTATTTAGAATACAAGTTATTATAATTATAGAAGTTTCAAATTCCGGGTAGCTTATTTTTTTCAGTTAATAAAAATAAATTTAATCTGTTTGGTTAACGAATCTCCATAAGATTGCATAAACAATTGTTGTTTTATAAAATTGCAATAACTATTAAACAGTTTAGTGACTTGGTTTGTAATTTATACAAGTGATTTAGACACTGGAATGGTGAACGTTCTATTAAATTTTCATTCGTCTCGTATTTTATATATCTGTCAAACATCCTTAAGTTGAAATTTAATATTGTATCTGTATTAAAATTGAGACACCCTTAACTGTAGAAATAAAACGGAATGGCGCCTATCATCATCAATGTTTTTTTTTATAATTAGAACAGTTTTAATAAGTAAATATATAGGAAATGGGGTTAATAATTATAGTCAAATGGAAGGATATACTTTTTATTAGAAATTATCCATATACTGTTGCTCTTCGATAAATGAAATCAACAATAGAATTAAACTATAGATTCACACCCTTATAATAACACGCAATCAATTTTATTAAGTTTTATTATTAAATTAACATGGATAAAGGTGTTGTATTGAAATTTATTTTCATACATTGCCCTTATTTTATTTTTCCTGGAATATTACCTTGTTTTATTTTAATCGAATAAACTGAATTAAATAATCTTGTTTCTAGTTTCGTAGAAAGAAAAGCTAGTTTGTTCCTAGTTCTATCTTGTTCCTAGTTCTATGAAAGGGATTAAATAATGAATCATAAAAAGTAAGTTATTATTCTTAAAAAATGTATTCTTCAAAAATAAAAAAATGTTTTAAGCCAATCGTTTTTGAATACGTTATTAAGTAGTTTTAATTACAGTTCAAATAAAACCAAACATCTATTCCTTTTTTTTGTCGAGATAATTGAGCAGATTGCGGATAAATAATACTTAGCTCAAGGGTCTCTGCAGGTTTAGAATACGGTCAGCTTGCCACTTGTTTTGTTTTTGAGTTATCGTGATGGCAGACGAACGGGCGGATAGTCAAAAATGAACTAGGTAGGTGTTTCTATGAACATTTATACCAAAATTTTGTTTGTGCGGTCAATATTAGGTAGCGTTACAAACTTTAGACTAAAATAAATAAACTCTGATATATTAAGTACGCCGAGTATAAAAATCTTTAAGAAAGTGCTTTATTTTACATTTATACTATTCCATTCTTTAATATTTATCTCATTACTTTAACTACCTCTTTCTAGTTTTGGGGGCTCCTAATTACATGTGACTCTGGACACGTGCCTCAAGTGCCCTTAGCCAATATTCGAAAAATACTAAATTTAAAGCGATATACCTGGTATGATAATTATGGTGATGATGATGTTTATGTGAATGTTTTTGTTTAATTGCTGAACGTTTATGAAATGGTGCAACTTTTTCAAACATTATTGTTTTTCATATAAAAAACAAAACAATTCAATATAAAGATGTGTTATGTCTTTAAACAATCACAATCACAAATATAAAGTAAAATCAATCAAAATACAAATATAAAAAACGTACAACAAACAAACACATTTATTAATAAAAACTATAAAATACACTTTATAATAATAATAACTATATACACAATATGTGCTACATATTATATGAGAAAACACTTTGTATGTAAGAACATTATTAACATTGACTGACTGACAAGATGCTATTGTTAAAATGTGGAAGGAATTACTTTATAGTTTGAATCATTTTCTACCACACACAGACAAAACATCATTTATTTATTGACGAGTTATTTTAGAAAATTTATTATTAGGTATATTTTTTATCATATAGAGATTTTAAAAATATGTTGTTCAGAAGAAATGATCTACGAGCTATTAATGATTTCTTTTTGTTGTTGAGAAAATAAGATTGTTTAGTCCTGGTGATTGGTATATCACTTATCTCTAGAAATTTAATAATCTTTTTTTCTGAAACTATAAATATGATTTGGGTCAGAACAATTAAAATTGTATAACCTTTTTAGCATGAAAACTCATAACTTCAAAAGTGAATAAAAAATGAATGTTATTGGGAGAAACCAATTTTTTGGTTTTTATATATGATAATTTTTGCAGATAAGTTGAATATAACCAAAAATTTGAAAACTGTGACCCGAATTTAGTGGAATTGCATAATTTGTTTGCCAAAATTGGATAAAATTTGAGCGTTCTAGCGCAAAACTTTTTTTTTTTGGTTTCGGGGACGTCATAAAGTTTATAAAATTAATTTTTGCGATATCATGGCCAAAGTTTAACCGATTTGAGTGAACTTTTTTTTTAAACTCACTAATTTTGGGTCATGATTTTCTTTTTTAATACTAATATTTGGATCAATTTAACCCTTATATGAAATCTTATAGCCTGATACCCGCTTGATAATTATTGCAGATATGTTGAATTTAACTAAATATTTGATTATTTTGACCCCAATTTAGTTGAATTACATATATGCTTTGCCTAAATTGGATAAGAAATGAGCGTTATAGAGCAAAACTAATTTTGTCATCAAATTAATATACAATTAATGAACAACCGAAAAACTATACTAGTAGAAAAAAATAATTAATTGACTTATTTTAAGCTACAAGTAAACCGGTAGATAATTATACAGACTTTTCAGGAAAATCTAGTTTTGTTTCAATCATAAATTAAAGTGTGTTTAACCCTTAAAGATCGTCACCTCTTTGCCTGACTACGGCAAAGCCAAAAGGATGGGTTCTATAGTTAAATTTTTATTTTTATAATCTTAAGTTTATAACGCAAATATCGAATCCAAGAACAAAATTTTGGTATAAGGGTTTATAGAACCACAAAACTAGTCTTTTTTTGCCTGCCTAGCATCAAGATAATTCGAAAACGATAATTATTCGATATGGAGCTAAAATTTTGGTGGCATATTCTTGACCTAGAAAGTGAGTTCAAATTTGTGAAGGACCAAAATCGGTTCATTTGGTTCATTGAACCAATTTTTAAAAGATTATAAAAGCTATAAAAGATTAAATAAATTTGTTGTTTTTTAAAACAAACAAACTTTTGTTTGAAACACTTTTTCCTAAAATGTTTAGATTCAATTTCGCTCACATTTAAAATAAAACTAATAAGTACATTTATAATTAAAATAAATGTTATTATTATTTACGTATTTATAACTGTATGGACTGCATATTTAGAGTATTTTATGAAAGTTAATGTTTAATAATTGTTCAAACAATTTTGATTATCGTTTTTGTTTTGCATTATTTGTTTTTTGTTTTTATTTTTCTAATTTTGAACAGTAAAATTTCTTACTAAAATGTTATCGACAACCAATAGAAAATTAACATTGAATAAAAATGAGACGAGACTTTTCTTAAGATACTTAAATGTAAAACTTGACTTAGAATTTCTTATGATTAAGGTATTTTTATAAAGTCCACTAGTTATATATTAATAGCAATCAACAACATTCATTTGAGAGAATTTCTCTTCAAGAAAGGGCATTTATGTTGAATTAAAAAATATTTTATTTATTTATTATTAAAACTAGTTCATTTATTGTTTACTTGTTTTGAAATTACTTGACATATTTTATGTTATAAGTTATCCATTTATTTGTTTTAATTCTTCTTCTTTTTCTTTATTTAATTTATATTTCTTTTTTATATACGCCGTGAAATTAATTATAAGAAATAAAAGAAATTTTTAATTAAAATTCGTCATTTGAATAAAGTATTCTTCAACCTTTATGTATAAAAATAAAAATTTTTGTATGTAAAAAAGATTAGTAAATTAGAAGCTATAAAATCAATCTTAAAAAATTCAAAAAAGTAAATTTGATTTATTTAAATACATTTATAAATTAGTTTTGACGTAGGTCATTTATTGTAAAAAGTATCTACAATGCGATATCAATGTTTAATTTCAAAGGCGAGTAAATTATTTCCAGGCGGGTAAATGATTAAACTGCATTCTACTCACAAGATTTTGAGGTGATGATATTTGGGATCTTTCGCATATACCGGGTGATTTGTTGAACTAAGCATAGCATAAATTCGTAGATATTTTTGAAAAAGCCAAAAACAGCTTAGAGTTTAACGAAGAATCATTGAGAATTTTTGAAATTTTTTTTAAACAAATTTTTATTCTCATTCGGAAAAAAATTTTTAGTTATCCAAATAATTATTTTTTCAGTTGAACTTAATTTAATCTAGAACCAACGTTCCTAAAATAGTCAGTTTGCTCAAATTAATCGGGCCTTGTAAATAATTAAACTCTCGCTTGGAACAATTTTCTCTATTCAATTTATTTTTAGGACATTTCACTGCGTCTAATCTAAAAAATCATCCTATTTAGAAAGCATTGCATACTTTTATAACTTCTCTGAAATTTCCTCTTCCTTCATAGTTTCGCTTTTTTGAAGCGTTCGATTAATTATATTCAAAATTAAGAAAGGCATAATAATTAACTGATATCTTAAATATTTTTTTAATTAACAAGAAAGTGCAAATCTAATATTTAATGCAAAATTATACACGCGGTCGGTGCAGTACTAACTTCGGATTTTATTTATTTATTTATCAAAGCCATTATAAAGAAATTGGACTTTTTCATAAATATTATAATAACAACATGTAATTTCAGTTATCCGGAATAAAGTTATTTTTTAATTAATCTTATTAATAAGTATATACTGTGTAATTAAGTAATTTTTTTTAAATAAATTTCTAAATACAAAAATATTGCGTGGGAAATTTAAAATTGTAGGCTGTAAGTAGCTTAATTGATTAAAGGGATTTTTTAGTTTTTAATTTATAAGATAATGATTTTGAATACATTTGAAATAGACTTTAGAAAAATAAATAATTATTAACAAAATGAAATATGAGTTTAATAAACGAAGTAACGTTCATCATTTGAAAAATGCGTTTCATCTTTAAATTATGTTAAATTCAGATTGCCACACTAAAGATTATTTAAACGTGCGTTATATGTATATCTAACTCTAAAATGGACATTTGACCTAATATAGTGATCAAAGCTAATTAATGAGAAGTTTACGTGTTT
The DNA here is from genome assembly GCA_020423425.1 of Chrysopa pallens. Lineage (NCBI taxonomy): Eukaryota > Metazoa > Arthropoda > Insecta > Neuroptera > Chrysopidae > Chrysopa > Chrysopa pallens. The sequence continues at coordinate 60,384,843 of CM035593.1, read as the reverse complement.
ATGTTTCAAATCCATTTGAGTACGTCAATTTTAGCTTTACAATTTAGTATAACAAGTTCCCGAATTAATTTCAAAGCATTGATAAAACTGTCTCGAATTTTTTACTAGTTGTTATTGATTAAAACTAGAAGATTTAGATGTTAAAAGTAATAGTCAAAATTTCTTGACACATAATTTAAAATTTTGTTTAAATTTTACTTTATTTAATATAATGATTCAAAAGTTTGATTTAACTGGTTCTATAACGTACATTATAATACTTCCTAATTTGCCGTATCCGTTTTTAGTATTTTGAATATAACACGACCGACTATACTCTTAATTAACGCATCAAATTAGCTTATTATTAACAGTGCAATAACATGTGTTGATTAAATTAACACTCGTCATAATATAATCAATCCATATTGAACACGTTAACCTAAATTAAGGGAAACAAAATAAATATCTTCTGAAATCTATTGGCAGACATTCAGTTAACCTCCATAAACAAGACAATCTAAGAAGTCCGTCATTTATTTATTCCGTTCCTTTAAAAATGGGTTAAAAATATTTTCGAAGGTACATCAAAATAGACAATTTTGACATTGAAATTATCTAGTGGAAAGTTATATTTCTACAACGAACTCACCTACAATTTTTGTCTTTGGTTCTTTTTAAAGATTTGCAGTATATAAAACAATACTTGCCGACCATTTACTATCCATACAAGAGCGCTTCAAATACGAAAATTTGATTGAGGAAAGGATAAAACATATTTGAGTTTTAAGCGGGACATACTCGATTGTTACTTTGTGGTCGATAGGGCTATACATTATTTACATAGAGGTAAAAATAATATTATTTAAATAATATTATTATTAGAAAATACTATATTTTAAATATTTACAATATAAAAGATTTAGTTTTTATTTAAACATTATGAAAACTGTGTCAATATTTTAATATCTATTATTTTCTGTAAAAAAAAAATTGAATGCTGAACAAGTAAGCATATGGTTTTATTCAATTATAATATTTAAAAATAAAAAATAATTTATTATTATTGTGTATATATATATAATTTAAATAATTTTTCATTTTATTTTCATCTATGGTTTTAGTTTGTGATTTTGTTTAAGTACCATAAAATTAATAGAAAGTGTTCTTGTTCTCTGTTATGCTGTATTATTAAAGTTTAAAATGAATGCACAAAGTATTTTGTTGAAATGATTAATTATTTAATTTGGTTTTTGCATATTTCTTTCTGCAACAAATAGAATTGAAACTATTGTAGTAAAATCGAAGTATTCCGTGCCAATAATAAATTCTGTTTTTATATGCAACAAACATGCCTACGTGCAATAGAAAGATTGAAATAAAATACAAATAACAAAGTCGTTTTATTTTGTAGTGTTTTGAATAGTTTTGTGTTGTAGCTATTTCACATGTTTAATTTCTATAATTTATTAATTAATATGACATTTGAATTAGTGATACAAATAAATTAAAAATTTTGAACAATTTGAAATTAAGACTTATTACAATAATAATATTTTTGTTGATAAATCGACAGCAAAGCAGAAGAAATCACTTTTAATTGGGTGGGGAAAGTTCTCAAAGACGTAGTCCTTTATTGTATCGTAACATGGAATTTGAAAGTACATTTTGCAATTGAATTACTGTATAAGTCATTCGCTAAGAATATATTATATATAATACAATAGGTTCTAGCCTTAAATAATTAAAAAAAGAGACTTTTTAACGTGCAAGCTTTCTTTAGTTATGATTTCGATGAAGTTTCCTACTGCATGTTTTCTATTTTGGGGTTTATCGTTCTTCTGTTATATATTTAAATAAAACATACCACAGACTTTTAAATTTAATCAATAATTTTCCCATATTTAAAAATAATTTTCCAAACAGTAAATATAAATAGAATATAATTCATATCAACTAATGAATATATGCTTAACTAAAATACCACACTCATTAAACCGCAAAAGCATTCATAATCGCACAAAAGAGTAGAAGATTTCAAAGATTTATAAACATAATTTTCCAATTTTGTTTGATTTTGACATTGTATGCCAAAATCGGAATTTTTCTAGTTTGCATAGCAAAACGTAGGTATTTGTGGAGAACCAAAAAAGGGGATGAAGACTTAATTTAATTCTTTTTCCTACTTCCTTTAATTATGTGTACTAAACTTCATCAAAATAGAACAAAGACTTCGAAAGTAACAACGAAACAAACATAGATAACCAGGCCGATGTACAGATAGATTAAAACAAGGATAATTCTTTATAATTATATAGACATATATTAGTCTAGAGTATTTAAAAAACTAATGCTGTTCGTTTTTCTTTTCATAGTACAACATAATTATCTTTTTTTATTTGGATTACAAAGTTAGAAAATTTTCTTCAGGAAACGTACACTAAATTCCACATTAATTAGATCTGAAAACTAAAGGAATAATTGAACATGATTTTTAATTCAAGTTTTTTATATTTTATTAACAAACAATTAACAATTGTTTATTGACAATGTATTTTATATATGCTTAAGTTCAATAACCGTTTAGCCATTAACAAGTTCATATTAAATTTAAGTTGTAAGTAATTTATCAATTATTGAAGTACTTTTTTATATTTTTAAAATGTTCGTGACAACAATAATCATTGGAAATGTTGAATTTTGGCGTGTACCTAAATGACAATATAAAGTGTTAATAAACATAAGGTTTGGACTAATATAGTTATTAATAAATACAGGCAGGAACTATTAATAAATTTCCGGCAATAATTAAAAATATCATAAAATAACTTGAATTAAACTGAGGAAATTAGTAATACAACAGTAGGTCAATAAACAAGTTTATTTACTGTCAACAATTTTAGATATTATTTAAATAAATAGTTATTGGAACGGTCATGACAATTTACGCTCTGAAAAATACAAATAAAAATAATAATATATCGATACCTCAATTTAAGTCTGTATTTCAAAGTCCTGATTTTGTTACTGGGCAGTTAGACATGATGTCATCATATACGATATTTTAACATTTCGAATATACAATATGGGTGACGACTGTACTGCCCTGTACCAACATCATGTTTTGAAACACGCACGTTATCTTTATTGGTGTTTATGTTATTTAAACAATTTTGTTAACAATGGAATTACATAAGATAAGAATTAGAAGTGAGCCCTTAGACAGATTTGTACTGTAATCAATTTAATTTATTGTACTTACTTTTCTTCAACTATCCTTTTTTAATTCACATTCAAATGTTAATGAAATTGTCTTTTCAGTTTAAATAATAATAGAAAAGAGTCATCGAAAGATAAGAAACATTTGGATTTTGTTCTGTCCATTCGTTTTATTTTCTAATTTATTATTATACTATTTTCATACTACTTCTATCTCATTTTGAATGCCAAGGTATCTGGTAAATCAGCATTTTGTTACAACATCCCAATTTTAATAAATCGGTTATAGTTCATTTGCCTTTTAGTAAATCGGGTTTTTCCCAAGAATTTTTATATTAATATAAATTTATCATCTTACTTTTATAAGTAAAGAAAAGTTTTAAATAAAATTCATGGAAATGTAAATTGGGAATATCTCTGAAATTTTAGATAAATATTTTAAAACCTTCATAAAAAACTGTTTTCATATAAACACAATTAGCCTAGGTGTCATAGATTTGATCCACGTGCCTAACTTCCCAGTGCGGAGAATAAGAAAACAATAATTTGTATATTATTACGATTATAGACAATTTTTTATCCTCAACAAAAAACGACTGGACCGATTTTGCTGAAATTCACAAATATCGACCGCATTATAAGAACTTTCCTCTGAAAAGTTAATAAGATTTTCAAAGTTAACGAGACAATCTTTCAAAATGTGCTTTTCATGGATTTACACAGAGAATAGTCGTTCTAAAAAATTAATTTAAGCTCTGAATATATTATACTTTTGTATCAATGCTTGAATTGTTTATAACAGTGATTTTTAACATTTTTTTTTTTAGCGGACTCGAAGAGACTTGGTATTCATGATAATTTTAGAATTGGTGAAGAATTTTTTAATTGACCAGAAATATAAATTACATAATCCTGGATTAAAAAAATCATTACATACTAACTTCATTTACAACAGAGGAATTCTTATTAAATAAATTCTCACTATCCATGAAGGTAATAACATTTTGATGTTACATAGGTATTTTAAATAAATATGCAAATTTAATGATATATTTTATTATATGCCCTAAAGATATAACGACAAAAATGATACATACATTCGATATGCAGAAACAAGATTACTTTTTATAAAAATATATCATATAAATGTAATAATTATAATGCAATCTACTCTACTGCCAGTGATAAAACTTTCAGAAAGATTTAGAAGCCTTCGTTATTCGGGGTTTAACGTTTAATCAAATGCACTTAATTAAATACCATGGGAGACCAACTGTATAAAAAAATATTTCAACCTATAATATTGGATGATACTTGGAAAGGATTATCCGTACCATGACTATCACCCGGAGAATCCGTCAATATGGCCATGCTGAGCAAGTTCATAAACTATACTCATGTTGAGCAAGCTCATAAGATCGATAAGCTATGTTATATCTAATATTTTAAAACAGCTGAATGTTACTTTCAACTCTAGTACAGGTCCAAGATAAATAAACAGGTCCAGCTATTCGACAAAATTGATAGATGCAAAATAGTATTTAAGTTATATCGAAGTCCTTTACATATCCTTATTACATTACATTACTAATGAGTTAGAGTAGAGTTAATTTGTGGATCTAATTGAATTATTCGAATCGTCTGAGATTTCGATATCATGAGACTGTTTAAAGTGGGTCAAATGTGCCGGCCAATCGGTTCAATAGTGCAAGGTCTTGGCTTTGACGCTATAAATTTTGTAAATGTCTCTTTTGTAGAAATGCGATGAATTGATCATAAAGGAGTGCATAATTCGACACGTACTTGGTTGATGTATAGGTCACCATAACTACTTGTTTGGAGGCATATTAATTAAGCTGAGAATTTTTATAGTTCAATTTTCGTACGTTTATTTTCTATAACTCATAATAAATGTTTACAAAATTATTGTATTTTTGGAGTTTCCTCCTTAAGAATCGATTTTCGTATAAGGCGCCCGTTATGAAAAATATATGAAGAATAAAATTTAGTGACCGAATTGTTACGTTTTTTTGAGCAGCTTTCGCTTTTCAGCCGTATACTTGAGTGTAGCCAACATTCATAGAGTATGCTTGGAGACAGCTTTCGCATGTACATGTAACAATATGAACGTATGAACGCAGATACATTCTTAAGGAGTAAGCTCCAGTAGTGCTTCGGAGCTGGCTCACTCAATTTCTTTTACACTTTTGTGAATGACAAAATAGTTCATCAATATATTAAACATATTATATTGAACGGATAATAACATAAGATGTGGACAAATGAATCGTGTAATAGTTGTGTTTTTTTTGAAATATATGTTATTAAGTACATACATACTAAATATATTGTATTTATATTGCTTAAGTCAAAGAACATTGAACTCACTTAAAGTAAGTAATGTTTATTTCAAATAAATATTTCTCATTTACTTCTTCCTATGTAAGGTAAGATATTTTAATACAAAAATTAACAAAAGTTAAGTAATTGAACTTGTCGTAAACAAATACTACGAAAGTGAATACATCATTAATTGAGATAGATTCATTCGGATACTTCTTACGTAGAACTTGTAGTGCCAAAGGCTTATTATCTGCTTTACAGATTGTTTTGACATAGAGTTAATTTGTTAATACAGTTTAAGAGAAACTCTGTTTTACACCAATAGATTTAATTAGATAATAATAACAGTAAAAATTAGTTTTTGAAACAACTTTTCCATATTAAAAATTTCGTCTTTAAGATGGGCCTTGTTAGAATGTCTTCCATTTCACCCCATTATTCAATGGCATCAAGAATATAGTCATAAATTTCATCTGACTTATGATGTCAGCGGATACATTCAAAAATTATTGATATTACTTAATTAATTTATAGTATGATTTCATATGCGTTATAATGTTAAATTAATGAATTAATTTCTTAATTACTAATCATGCCGGTACAATTATATAATTATTATTATTATTATTAATTCAATTTTGTTGAAAAGGAGATGTTTAGTAAAAGTGAAAACTAATTCTTTTCAATCGTTTTAGAAAATTTTTTTCTCCTCAAATCGTAATTGCAACTCAATCGGTAAAGACTAAAAATACTAAACTATTCGAAAAAATTAAAAAAAAAATACTAAACTACTAAAAAAATTTCCTTAATAAACAAAATCACCAAAATTTAAGTCTGAATCCGCGTTGGCACCCTTCTAATCAGAGGTATGAAAATCTATAACAATTATGAACCTGAGTATTTTTTAAAATATTGATTCGAATTAATCAATATTATATGATTGACGACTGATTATAACATGTACACATATGTGTCTTTCTTAAGTCACCGTTATTATGTTATTATATTAACAAATAAATTAATTGTTATTTTTTCTCTCTTTCATAAGCTGTTTGACATAAACAGTTATTTTAAAATTAACTGTTCAAATTGGTATACTATTGGCGCATCCATATATCCAGAAATAGATATTTGTTGATAAAGACCAATGCATAGCTGTATTTTTTTGAGGTAATGACTATATTCCACACTTATATGTGAAATATTTATATACATAAATACATAAAATATTTGAGAGGTCTAAAATTTGTAAGACTATAAATATTGAAGGCACGTACTACTTATTGAAATTTTGATGCAGTATTCTAGATTTAAAAATGAAGCCTTACTTAAAATATTCTGCAAACGATAAAAGAAAATTTGAAACACAGATTGGGTCATCTGTTTTGTGTAATAAGTTTTAATAAAATTCAAAATTTGAATTGGTTTGAACTTGAATAATAATTTAAAGTAACTAAATATAAAACAAAAGAGGATAATATCTATTAACTGTTTTAATAATTTTTGAAATTATAACTCTTATTTGCTATAATATAATTTATTTTATTTTTAAATTTAGAGGTTAATTTAGATAAAAATTATGATTATTTGTTAGCCAGTATAGTGAAATTTGGACGTATAAAACACTTATTTTTCCATTTTTCGTGCATAAATATCTCAATTACATTTGGACATAAATAAGTTTCCTGTGAGAAAATTTGGCAGGCTCTAATTCAACATGAAAACGGAGGGCGATTTTAAAAGATTCTGGAGAAAAATCACTTCTAAATATAAAATAAAATTCTATTTTTTACTTTAGAAATTTGTTTTCGGGAAAAACTCATATATACACCCTCCAATTTTATATCAAGAGTTTGGATACTAAATATTATGTTTGTATATTTGGATAATTATATAGTGTTTTTATTATAGATGTCTCATTTTGAATTTTAATTTCACTTAATATTATATATATATATATATATATATATATATATATATATATATATATATATATATATATATATATATATATATATATATATATATATATATATATATATATACACTTGTTCCATATAAGTAAATTTTAAAATCGTGATTTAAAATGTATTTGAAAGATACCAATAATTATCGATAAAATATAAATAATAATAGTAATAATAATAAGGGCGCTTCATATTTATTATTTGAATGTGAAATCTTTTTGTTTTCAACTTTCATTTTATATTCAAAGTTTTTTTCTTTAAGCACTTGGTCAGTCATACAATAAACAATAAAGTATCTATTATTATCAAAGTTTTCTAGAATACCTTCAGTCCACTGTACAAATTCTCACATTCATTAATTTTAATAAACATTTTGAATGGTAAAATTATACGTATATCATTCACTGAAGTTCGATTATACTTTGCTTTTAAGATAATTTTGACCCAAACTTCATTTAAGTTTAACGATTGACACTGTAGTTTTAAGAGATATTATTTGAAATCGTGCAAATGGTAAAATGCTCCTATGCCACCCTACATATTACCCTATCACATTATCTACGCAAATTACAGTACTTTGATTTTGAGCAGAACAATAGCGCGAATGACAGACGATCGGTGGACTTTGGGAAGTACGTTGTGAATTCCGTACGGTAATAAAACTAAAAAAGGTCAAAGATAGATAATTATGTAGTTCTCTTGAAGAGGCCTTTGTCCAATTTATGGTTTAACTACAGCTATTATTATTATTTGAAATCTTACTCAGAGATCGATAATTCGAAGCTATTTAAAGTCATATTTTGGAAACTAGCCATCTAATCGTTAAATAAATATTGTTTTTTTAGATTTTAATGTCCCTAGAAAAATAAAAAATAGAAAAACAGTTCTTTTTCATGTTATTTTAAGGTCAAGAAAAGAATCGTAAAGTATGAAGTATAAGTAAAGTCAAAATGCACTAAACCATCCAAGGGGTACGCCAGATTTTTATTTAAAACATTTCATTCCCTTCCGTGCAAAAAAGTCTGCGTAAAACACTGTAATTTAATATAATCATATGGTTTATTATTTAATGATTATTTTCAGTATTATAAATGGTCATAAAAGGTTTAATGAGAACTGTATTAGAGGATATATAGTGGCGAATAGTTCGCTGAAAAAAAATTTTTGCTCGATGAATTAGTAAGTGGAACAACAATGCCGCAAAAGATAAAATTATACACGGGATCGAAAATTGTAACTTCGATACTGTATTAATAGTGAACTATTTGATGTATTTTCAACGAGTTTCAACAAACTTATTACAGAACATCTCTCTCACTGTACTCAATAAAATTTCATTAATCGTTTAATCTACCATGTAATTTAATTATTTTTGTATTATTTATTTTATGTGATTCTTCATGTGAAAATAATAACTTTTTTCATTTTTTTATATAATAATAATTAATTATAAGCAATCAAGTGTAATAATGGTTTATACAACTTGTAATTTGAAAGTATAATAAGTTATTTTTTTAAGTTTTTCATTTTCAAATTTACTGAAATTGTTTAAAATTCCTTTAAATTCTTACCCATAACGCATGATAACGAAACATGAATGGTTGTATTGAAAACGAGTGCAAATCTTAGTATACTACTTAATTGGTAGAGAATCTCTCTTTTATAATTTTTTAAAGATTTTCTTTCTATTATATTCTACTATTAAAAAATTATCTTGAAAAATTGCGACCCGAAAAAACACCCCAGTAACAAAATTAGACTCATTTTCACCATTATTGGCCGAGTTAAATTTTTTTAATAACTGTTACTGAAAAATGAGCTTCTGAAATGTATTTTTCTTTTGCGCAACTTGGGATTATTCATAATTAGATTGATTTACAAAGTTTCTAGAGATTCTCCGGATTCCAATTGACCAAACCGCATTTAAATCCATTCTACTGCGCAAAAAAGGATAGTAAGACAAATTTTTATATTTTATTTCTTCGACTATATTCAAGTGAGCAGTAGACATCACTCACGGTAATACATTCTTCCCACTTGCCAGAAAATATAAGCAACACAACACTTCGTTGGTATGTTAATTGTATTGCAATACTTATATTACAAACTTGGACTGACTGCTGCCGAGAGGAAAAATTTGTTATTACAGAGCCATCAATAAACGCTCGATCGATAACTTACAAACAGTCTTTGGTATGTTTTTTGAAACAGTAATCCGATTATTGAAAAAATGATTATAGCCAGAAAAATGTTAGAAGTTATTTTAAAAATTTATACCTATGTAATTAATGAATTCTAACATTTTAATAAACAATTAAATATATTGAACATTTATCGAAAAACTGAAATCTAATTTTTATCTCATCTGTCGTTGATATTTTATATCTGATATCGTTTCTCGCGTTACTTCCAGTATTCGTGCCATTTTTGTAAGTATAAAATAAGAACTAAAAAAGCCAAATTATTCCATTTAATGCATTTATAATGCATTTTTACTTACAAAAATGTAACTGGTTACCATTGTGTCAATTTAATTATAAAATTCTTGTTTAATATACGAAATTTGGTAAATTATAAGTTATTATATTTCAGCTGTGTTTATACGTAATCTTATTAAGAAGAGTATATATTGAAACAAAGGTTGAAACACGTGAATATAATTTATAAATTTTATATTTTATTAACATTATGTGTCGCAAACAGGTTCCACCTTTAAATATCAGTCAAATTTATCATAGAGAAATATCATAATCTACATGTTCTATAGTTTAAAAAAAATTTTAAATAAAAAACATTTGGCTGAAAAATATATAACAGTGTTGTCTAAATTTTTGTAACTATAATTCATGAATAATATTTTAGCAATATTGATAATTTTTAAAAGTGTAATAAATAATTCTGTACTCATTTTTTGAATTTACATGTAATCTAATCCTGTGGAATAATTGTTAAATACTGTCAATAATAACGCACAGATCATCTTAGCTATTTAAATAAAGAAGCTAAATATTTTAATTAAAGAATTGTTTACGTTTCAGAATATCTTGGTGGCCTAATAATCATGTTGTGAGAACATGCAAATGAAAAGAATTGCATAGAAAAAATTGCAGGAAATAATACAAAAAATTAACTTTTGAAAATGGGATAGGGGGGAAGAGAAATTTTTTGTGATTTAATATCAGGGAGTAGTTCGATTTTGATGATTCTTTTTTTATTGAAAAGTGTATACTCCGAAATTGGTCCCATATAAATTTGAAAAATATACCAACTCTGAAGAGAAAGAGTTGCAAAATAAATTATTTAATCTGTCTATTTTCTGCTTTTTGAATTTTTATAATTAAAAAGCAAACTGATTTTTTAGTAATTAATAATATTATCATATACATACGTATAACAATAATTTGAGCCATACTGTGATTTGAAATTCAGATGCATATAATATAAAACAAGATATTTTATGATGTTTTATCTCCATGAAACGGTATTATATTAATATATTGTTATTTATTATTATTTTTATCTATAAACAATTTTCAAAGATATACATAACGGTACTATTAGTATAAACTTAAAGTTGAACATTTTATTTGTTACATGGGCATATCTACTACTACTTTACTCTAAAAGACCTATTCAAAACTGGTTTTAAAAAGAAAGAAAACAATCCAAACAAAAATACATTCGAAATAATTCTTTTAATTATCAGATGTTTTTATAGAATTATTTAATAAGACTGTGGTGCCTGAATATGTATGTATAATAATTCTTTTCAAAATCGAGATTGAATTAAGTAACACTATATAGATATTTTGTTAGTAGTAGTTTTAATAATTATATCAATCATGTTGTAAATAACAATAATTATTATAGTTTGTTTTATTATTTTTGTGTATAATCTAAGGTGTGAAGCTGGACGTAGAATAATTAACTGATATCCGATACTTATTCAAGAGAGTTGAGATGTTAGCTGTATCCTGTATTCGAAAATGTACTAGTATTATAATTTTTCATATGGAAACTAAACAATGAATCAATATCATATTTCTGGCAGAGATAGTCTAATTTTGATTTGGAAAAATACTTAGAGGAATTTAATTCTATAATAAAGTGAACGTGGTACTAAAACTTGTTATTTACTGTTGATTTTCAGATAAACGAATATAGTTTAAAGTAATTAAGAAAAGATCTAGTAAGATATAAATATTTGTTTGAAAACTATTGCGCATTGCTGAATTTATAACATATGCCCTGCTAAGATCAGCATTTTTTTGTCTTCATTACTTAATTCTTAGCGAAAATGTATTGTTAATTAAACAAAAACTGCGTTATGTGCAAAAACTTTCGGCTGGGTGAACCGATTTTGATGATTTTTTTCTATTTGAAGATTGGTGCTCCCCTTGCAGTCTCATTTTATTTGGTCCAGATCTGATGATCCTAACAGGAGAGAAGAGGCAACACTCAAAAGTAAAAAATAAAACATTTTTAAAGAAAAAAGCCGCCTATAAAAAAATAAACTAAAAAGTAGACAAAAAATTTTAATTTTTCCTTGTAGCTTAATTACCTTTCGAAGTCGGTGTCCATCTTATCCTTAACTAAAAAATCGATTAGTGAGTGTCTGTTTTGAAAGGTAATTGATCACAAGGAAAAAGAAGGAAAATTTGAAATTAATTTTTACTTTTTAGTTCATTTTTTTGATAGCGGTTCTTTTTTTTTATAAGAATTTTTTTAATTTTAACTAGAATATTTTCTCTAAATCATAATGTTTTCCGAATGAGGTCATTTTTAAGACACCCTATAGAGAGAGATATATTATTTAATTATATCAAGTATATTGTTTGTTTGCATTACTAATATAATAATTTATGTTCTAGTTTTATTCAGTTACTAAAAGAGGGATTCTTTTAGTAAAATTAATGTTCATTCAAATATGATTGGTTCATTCATTTGTATTAAATTGTGCACTTTAATTTTCTTGATTAAATTTGAAGGTGAGATTGGAATCAAAAACATTTTACTATATTACTGATTACGTTCTAAATATGACTTTTAAACGTGTAATAAATGATGGGATGACGTTAATAATAAAGAAATGATAAAAATTAAATAGACTATTACAAATTTGATTTAGACTAAACTTAATTATTATAAGGTGTCAACTTCTGCAAAAGAATAATGTCAATTTCAGCATTAAAGTTAAATATAATTGCATAGGTTTATGATTATTACGTCTATATACATTTGTGGGATGATGTTATTATAATTAATAGATTTAAGGACATAGAAACGCTTATATTTATTACAAATGTGATTTTTACAAAACTTAATTATTAGTGTCTATTCTACGAAACAAAATATGCCAGTTTCTAATGCGAAGTTAAGAATAATTACACATGTTGATGGGTTTAATTATGCAGCATGAGTGTTGTTAATATATTATATGGAGTGATTTACAATACCTGTCTTTATTAGAATATTAAGCATCAGGGATGTGTCGTGTCGTTAAAACAGAGACACAGATACAGATAATCCGTGTCTAGCTCCGCGGTTATTAATACGGATACGTATCTTAACTACTCAACTCCATGAAATTGTATAATGTTGAATTTCGTTAAAATGTGATTGTTTATTGATTCAAATATGATTGTGATGTGTGATATCACGTAACAGTACTATTTGATTTGAATAAATTTGATTTGAAATATTAAATTTGTTCCTAAATATGTAATTTTTAAGAAATAAAAACTATTTTAATGGAATTTAACAGTATTTTATTGCTACATTTACTTATAAATTCATCTCTATTAAAGATATGTTAACAATTTTAATCATAGTTTAAGTAACAAAATTGAGGATTGAAAATGTTTATGGCTTCGAAAATGATATAGTTTTATCAATAATTGTAAATATTCCCAAAAATAATCGCTTGGTTAATCCACTTTTAATATTGCTAGCAATGATTTTGTCGTTTAACACATTTTAACAATAAGCTCTCAAAGCTACTCTTTGATTTGTACATCCCCCCACTCTTGATCACATCTTTGATTTCTAATGTGATTATATAAATAAATTTATTTAGGCTACGATAATTGAATTGTAATCGAAGTATCGTAAATGGGAGAAATGTAGGTTTGATAATATCAACTAATTTTGATTCGACTCTAATTAATCTGAGTCTATTAATTTTAGTCTAATATTTGTAAAGCTAGAAAATATTAAATATACTACTGCCTGCCATCTAAATATATTTGCAATGCATATTATTTGCAATGCATATTATTATATATATATTTATAGTTGTATGGACTGCATACATATAATTGTAATGGTCTTGATTGAATGATTAGTTTTCTATTACTCTGATATACAAGATAAGAGTTTTAATTATATAAAAGTGAAAATTTTAAATGCTCCATATTGAATGCAAATATTGTAGTTATAGCCTATAGTATCCATAAATTTCAATGGAAATGGATTGTACAAGTAAATGTGATCTTGTAATTTGTTTATTAATGCCATTCTAAAATTACTCCATATAATATATAATTAATAAAAATGATATGGTATCGTTACGATAAAATTGAACAATGAACAAACTGTCTCACATATGGTGTTATTTTTAATAAAAGCTGCAGAATGGTATTTAGTAAACTTTCACAAACACAAAGCTATTTCATATTTATTTTAGTTAAGACGCTTACGTCGTCTCTGATGTGGTTTCTTCAAATGCTCTTATAAATGTGTTGTGCCTGTAAAATTTAATATAAACTATTTCATTTATTTAAAACTTAAATCACATATAAAAAGACAAAACTCACAAAAAAATATATACTAAAATATTTTTGGTAAATGAATTTAAGTACTGTACTTATATCCGGTTATTGAAAGTAACTTTGTGTACAATGATTATGATTAAGGAACTTAAAAAATATAAGACGGTCTAATGTTATGAGCAATGTAGCGATCGACCGTAATTAAAAGCTGAAGTGAGTAAGAATTTCGCTCATTTTAGTTGTAATCTTTCAATATAAATATTCCTAGAGATATTAAAACATAATTATGAATACTTCAAAAACAATTAAACACTTTGATGCTTACATAAAAAAAATCCATGAATCGATGAATGTCATGATTGACTGAAATTTGTCCAACCATGAAAATAACAGACCAACCAAACGTATAAGTAACGAAAGGATAAATAAAAACCGCAAAGGAATTACATAATTATTATATACAATAATAGTAATAAATTTAAGCATTATCTAGTTATGACAGAGATACAAACATATATTATTATTTGTATAATTATGAAATTTACCCACAATTATTGTGGACGATGACGGTAGTAACCTTGTTAATGATCTTTTTAAATAAAATTATTACTGCATGTACATAATACATGTACATGCTATTAATAATTTATATGTTAATTAATATAATCAAAGGGATGTGTTTTAGAAATAAGAAAAACCATATATATTTAATGGAAGCCTAATAGATTTTGGAAAATAATCATTTAGTGAATTGGTTTGATGAATCAATCATGTTAATACCCAACATCGAAAGTTTTAATTATAATACTCAAAATAGTAATACAGTTGAATAACTCTTTAAATCAAAATGCCGATCACAAAAGAATAATTTTTATATGTTACTTTGATGTATTTAATCCGATGTGAAAAATATATTTCTAGCACACCTCTATTCATAAAAGAAATAAATTCGTTTATGTTTTCATTTTTTCTGTTAAATTACGTTTTGAAAATTTGAAATGGAATTTAAAATTCGCCCTACAATCTAAATTAATTTTTGAATAAATAAGTATTTCGACTACAGTGTAGTGGTCGTCTGTATAAATAAGCTAAATTTAATTATTGTATGCTTGGTAAATAATAAGATAAAATAGTTGCAAGCTGTGGTGGTTGAAACTATTCTCAGTTGCTTTTTGATCTAGAATTCGTGATCACCAACCACCAGGATTTGGAATGGGAAAACTATCTTACATAGTGAGGTTACATAGTCTACATAGTTAGTTGTGAAGAAGGATCCTGAAGGTCTAAAGAATACATTAAAATAAGAAATTTATAAATCAGACCTATATCACCACTTTTCTACATTATCCTAATTATAAAATAGGTAAAACCGTTAGAAACATTTCAAAGGTAAAAAAAATTATTTTTTCCGACTCATCAAAAAATTTTTAACTATGTTTTTAAACACAAAATAATAAATTATTTTATGGTTTGAATAAAAAAATGGTTATAAATTAATTTAATATTTACTTTTTTTGGTGATAAAATACCTAATTAAATATGATGTAAATTATTATGATGTGAAGTTAACATTTTGTAGACTTTAGAGTAGTTAAATTTAAATAACATATTTAAAGTAAAATTTAATTAATCATTGTTCTAATTTCCTATTTAAATAATAATTAAGTCATACTGCTGTATGAATAATATACAATTTAGTCAACATTTTGTAACGTAGGGTATGATATATTTTTTAAATGTTTCAGTAAATAATGTTACTTTAAAATTCATAATATTACCAAGGCTTTGTGGTAAATGGTAAAATTTTATTGATTGATTATTACTTATGAAAGTGTTTAATAATAACAATGTAAAAAATGAAAACACATAAATTTACTTATTATATTTATATGTTTTTGTAATGCTATTTGAAAACTTTACAGTGAAATTGGATTCCAGAAAATTAGAATTGAATAAAAAATAAGCTTAAAAATAACACTTTTTATACACTAATAGATACATATTTCCTTGCGTACAATTATCTTTTAAAATCGATGACATGAAATCAGTTTTTCCTAAAGATATCTTAGTAATTAATTTTTGGTGTCGATGTAAAAAAATTAATTTGAATTATTTTTTAGTGCAATCGCTGCTATTTTTTTCTAGAGTATTAAAAAGTATTGGTAAAAAATTAAAATAGAAAAATACTAGTAATTTTGAGATTGATATAAAATGAGGCATAAAATTCATCAAAAAGTAGGTTTTTATAATGGTAGGGGAGCCCAAGCGGGGATTTTTGGATTTACTCGAGCGCATCATATTAATATATGGGAGATACCATAACCCTTCTGGAATACCTCCACTAAATCTTAGCACTCTACAAAGTGCCTCACATATAGGGTAGTCGATCATAATAGTAAATTAAAATTTATAGTTGGATTTAATCGAGCGCGTCAGATTAAGATATGGTAGGTTGATTATATGCTGAAAAGTGTACATTTTACTAATCTAACGATTTGAGCGTGACCCATGAGAATGGGAGGGAGATAAACTTGCAAAAATACACGCTTCCGGCGTCAAGTTCAAATTGTCAGATTAGTACAATGTATACTTTTCAGCACGTAATCAACCTACCTCAATCTGGAGCGCTTGATTAAATCTAACTTTCGATTATTTCGATTTAATATTCTGATCGGCAACCCTATACGTGCGGCTCCATATAGAGAGCTAAAATTTGATGGATGAACTCAACAACAGGGTATATCCATATCTTAATCTGACGCGCTCAAATAAATCCAAAAACTCTTGAGCTCCACTTCCATAAATACTTTAAGCCACTGTTACTCGTTTTTAACCATATTCCCAAATTATAAGTTTTCTTCAATTTTCATTTTAATTTCTCCTTGTTTGTTCCACTATTAATGAATCTTATTATTCATATGAGTGATTCTATCTTCATTCAGATTATTTAATATTGTTTTATATGAACTACAGAGCTTCATTTCTGAAGCTCTGCATTATATTAATACTAATTTTGGATGATAAGTTCAATTAAATTTTATTGCAATAAAGTTAAGTACAAGAGCAAATATAAAATGATGACAGTTCAAATCAATTAGATCCTGTTTGGTGACAGAATTGAATTATGTTGTATAAAATCCGATTATATTCACTTATGTTATGCTTAGTAACAACCATAAAATTTTGTTAGTTATGTTATTCGTTATTATAAAATATTTTACCTTATCTACTCTAAACGAGTGTTAAATTAAAAACAAATACAATTATTTGTGCAAATTTCACGCACACATAATCTAAATGTAATTAAATTAAGCATTCATAGTCTAAACATGAAAATAGAAACAGTTTCGAATAATTTTTTCTCAAAAGTAATTTTTAAATATAAAATCAAATTTTAATTGTCACTTTTGAAATTTTTTCTGGAATTTATTTCTTCTTGTCAAGATTATATTAATTTTTTCTTGAAACAATATGAATCTGTCTCTATTTAATTGGTATCAGTTAATTCAACAATGATAACACTATTGAAAGCTTGAACATTTGATCAAGTATTTTTTTAGTTATTTGTGCGGGAAAATTGAAAGATATTACATAAATGAGCATGCTTCTGACAGCTGTTGACAGTCCTCCTTAAGTATTACACTTAGTATGTTAAATATAATTTTAATACTTCTGTCAAAGCATGATCTATGAATAAGGTTTTTAGAGGTATTGATAAATTTGCATCGTACGGTCGTTATTGATTGGAGAATTATCTGAAGTGAAAACCTAAGACGGTATTAAAAATTTAAGGCGTGTATCTACGTATCAACTCAAATCTCATCATTTAAATCATAATGAAACTTAAAAAATTAAATCCAATAAAATAAAATATATGTTGCAATTTGCTGTTGGGAGCTTATTTTTGTATTACTTTGCTTATCTATTTCAGCTATATGTGTACCAGAATTTTTAAATCTATGTAAAATTATAATCATAAAAAACACAATTGTAGTTCTACAAAACATGGCTACCATACAAATAATGAATAAATCTTATTTATGGCCCTCAATTATATAAAAATTTTGTATATTCCGAATAAAAAATTTATGATAAGATAAACGGTAAATATTTAATGATTCATTAATATACGCAAGAATATTCTAAAAATTTATTACCTGAATTACTACGAACCAAATGATATCAACGTTTTTTATAATTATTTCTTTTTTCATAGTTTATAAAAATGCTTTAATTATTTAGCATATAAAAAGTTAAAATTTACAAGGAAAGATAACAACTAAACGTTTGAATACCCTAGATATGGTTCAGTATGAACATTTGTAACTACATTTGTAAAATACACTAAATACGTTATTAGATCTAGAATATGCACACGCCATCAAAATTTCAAGTTCCAAATTTTAAAATACCTTGACTTTCTGTATTTGCTACCACAGAGAGCAAATGAAATTCAGACAAACCAAATAAATGTTTATTATAAATCATGAAATAATCACATTCATTCGTGTTCAGAACAATACTTCATAAACAGTTATAAATAACTAATATAATAAAAATAAATTAAAGTCAAGAATTAAACCATGGATAAAATAACAAAATTTAATTTGATATTTTATATCATTGAAAAAAAATTTTGGATATTATTAACAAATAAATGTTTGTATTTATTTATTTATTTTTTTAATTATACATCGAGTCATTAATATCATTAATTAACAAATTAAAAAAAACGGCATGTAATATTATAAAATTGAAAAACAAAATGCAATTATAGTTTTACATATACGAACGAATAATTTCGTTATACTTAATTTACAAGTTTCAATAAAACTATTGTTAGAATACGGGATTCCGTTTTAAATTGGAAAATGGTATTTAGGTCAAGGTGTTAATATTTTTTTGTTCTAAATTAATCAATCTATCTCGATTTGAAGGCAAAATACATGCAGCTTAAAAAGGCTAAAACAGCGTAAAAGGTATATTACAGCCTAATTGGTCATGTAAATAAGATGCTTTTAGGAATTTAATCAAAGTTGTATTTTGGTAAAATGTCTTTTATAAATACACATCAAATCAATTTGTAATCGGCATAAGTATGATTGATGTACCAACGTTTTCGTCTTATAAAAATTTCATTAATGAGCTGGTCGATTTTTCGAGGTTTCGTTATCACCCATAATCTTCTAATAGCCGGATATTCATTTTTCTTATTTTTGTTATTAGAAATTTTCACGGTAAATATTAAAAAAACAATATTATATTCTTTTCGCCTCTCATGTTTATAGCATTATTTGCTGTCCAAATAATCAACAAGGAAAAAACGATGAGTTTTCGAGGATATGTCAATATTTTGGATTTACAAAATCGGTCCCATTACAAGAACTAACCGCTGGGAATTTAATAAAAACGCTGGGAAATTGTGTCCTACGTTATACAAAATGAAATGTTCGTTTTTCAACTTTACTTAAACTGCTATTATTTACAATATTCATGTTTTAGGACAATGGAGAAAAAACAATCTAAAATATCCGTCAATATAAAATTTGTTGGATGTGATTGAAAATATAGGATTCGGAAAAGAAAATTGCTACACTCTAATTAACCTATAATTAAACCACGTACACATTTTAATACACAAGGTGTATTAATGAATAACAGGATATGCTTATGGCCACTGAGACTGAATTATTTAAAAAAAAAATTATTTAACTGTTTTTAGAAACATAAAAACTATCATTGGCTATTTAAATTATTTAATCAATAAAAAATATTTAAAGAATTCATCTAATGAAGAGTTTTAAATAAAATTCACAGTTATTTACAGGAATTCGATCTTTTTTTAAATATTATATATATTAAAATTTAATAATTTTTATTTAGTGTATTAAGTCCCTGGCCCATTTTAATTGGCATATTCTTAAACCATAATTGTTTTTGGCTTATATATGGAATACATAAAGGTACATAAATTTTTATCTAAGGATTGTAAAGGTAAGAAATATTGACGTCATTAGAAAACATAAATAATTGTTATTGAAAATTTAGAAAACTCTTTAGATTTTCCACAATGAAATCTCGTAATTAACTCATTACCACATTACATGATAGTAAATATAAGAAATACTTAATCCAAAAGGATATTTTGAGTAGTTTAAAAATGTTAATAATTATATACAATTGAAATAATTTCTCATGTTTTTGTTGTTTGCTTTACTGATCTGAATTCTTAATCGTAATTCGATTAGGCACTGGAACTAAATAAAAATCAATTCAAATTTTTATCATAAATTTATATAATGTGGGAAGATCTACTGTCTTTTTTGAAGTCTTTATGACACAAATGATGAAGTTAAGTCTCCTATTCTAATCTTACTTATTATTCTAATTCTTTCTAAGGTTTTATTATGAGTTTACTAAAAGCGTAATTGTAAATGTTAACCTTGGTAAATAAATGTATTTAATAAGAATAATCACTGTTTTATTAAATGTAGGATTTATTTGAATTAATATTCTTTAAAAATATTTTACACAGAATTTTAACTATTTTACACAAAGCACTTGACTGATTCTAATTCCAATATTCGTTCAATATTGATTCAATAAAAAATTCAAAAGTAATTACCAACATAGAATTTATTAATTATTGCTAAAAATAAACAGTTGATTTATTGCTTAATATAAACAGAATAATCATATGGCTTGAACAGAGGAATTGGTATAAAATTTAAACTTCTATAATAAAAATAATCCCTAATGAAATATGTATTATGTATTATGAATTTTCGTGCACAAATAACTAAAAAATCATTTTAAAAATATGACCCTATTTTGAGGATTTTTGTATATTCGTTCCACTCCAAGATCATAAATGAATGAATGCTGTTAACACAAAAAGGGATTTTATTATAATTTCGATAGTTATATATTGAACGTTAAGCAATATCAATTCAATGCACACCGAAGCTTTTTCGAGTTCTATTAAGTATAAACCAAGCGTTTAGTATTCATAGGCTATGTTTCAACAAAGAGGGGCATTATTTAAATGCGATGTAGATTTTTTATTGCGCCACCAGTTTGATATGGATGAATATGGTAAAGGTTTTTCTAATGCTGAACAAAAATATTTTTATTTTATTCATTTATAGACTTGTGTGGTAATTTTACCGTACCCCGTACTTTAAAAGCGCACCGCACCTTATAAAAAAAAAAAGATTTATCCTGAATAAATTTAAAAAGTGAACGCAGGTTTTTTTATTTACAAATGAATCCTTATGTTTATTTAATTATTAGACAAATTTACGACTAAAAAATTAACTTACTCAGAACGTATTCTAGCTTTAGCCATAATTAATTTAAAAGAAGATTCACAAAAATATAATACAAAAAAAACACTATTCAACAAACGATACAAAAACAATTTGTTTTTAATTGAATATGAACTAATCCGATTCAACAATTAAATTTGTTACAATAAACAACAAAAACAACAACAATAACAATGTAATAATGTAAATGTAATATCTTGATTCATAACATTTCTGTACGGTATTATGTATTTGTAAATATCATCATCGTTTCAACTATACAAATAAGTGACCAACGTATCTCTGTCACCATTGATAATGAAAAATACAACAAGCGGTACCTATTGAAACGAACAGAAGATATATTTTAACATCATATCAAATATATCCCGTTCTTTGTTGTAGTATTTTTATTTATAATTATATAAAATTACATTAACTCAGGCAACAATATACGTAATATTATAGACAGACTACATTATGGT
Source organism: Chrysopa pallens (assembly GCA_020423425.1). NCBI lineage: Eukaryota > Metazoa > Arthropoda > Insecta > Neuroptera > Chrysopidae > Chrysopa > Chrysopa pallens. Next base: position 60,362,773 of record CM035593.1, on the reverse strand, counting down.
AGTTAATAGTGCAGAGAGTTCGTAAAATATTGTTGAATTTTTTCAATTTAATTTCCTACAAGATAATTCTTATTGTGCCAGGAGCATTCGATTCAGTACATATTGTTACATTACAGTCTTGAAATGAGTTTTATTATCTCGTGAATGACAACCTTCACGAAATAGACATCAAAAATAGACATCTCGAATCAGACAAGCGTAGAATCCACAGTTTTCAAAAATACAAATTTTATATCCATGTGGAATTTCATAAATAGCCTCATAATAAAGGACTATATATTTGTAAAATTTATTTAGAATCTGGTAGGACGAGTTATTCTGTGTCTCCCTGATTTCATATCGAAGTATTCTTAGAATTATTTCCCTTCAAGTTGTTCACCACCAGTCATATTCATATAAAATTTTTGTTATAGAAATGGATCTCAAAATCTTTTTCTAATGAATAACGAAAAAACCTTGTCCGTAGCTGTTTGGACCTATAAAATATATGAGTAAACAATTGATAAATAAAAAATAATATATGAATAATAATATATGATTCTATCTGTAGTATTCCATATAACAAACTTTTGCGTTCCTTCTAATAATTATTTTTAGCAGCAATATGGTTTGATATTTTAATTTTATTTAATTGAATAACCTAACTTATTACAAAAATTTATACAATAATTTGTTTTGATATAATTGCATGAAACTGGTAAAATGATCTCTTATTTTCAAGAGAGTGACAGAGATCAGAGAGCAATATCTTATTTTTCATCTAGAGATATTTTGTATTCTACCAATATGATTTAGAATTGAGATAGTATAATTATTAAAATGTTAGATTTTTCTTTATATTAATTACAATCATAATAAATATTTTACTAAGATAATTTGTTATAACTTATGTTTATGGGTATAAAAATAGTCAATTTTTGACAAATATTTTATAAACTGTCTGTATACATAGTCAGTTTATGTATATAGTTATGCTGCCATCTCCTGTCAATTAAATATACTTGTATAGTGTCTGGTTGTCGATAATACAGATTTTATTTTAGATTAAAAAAGCTTTTTCATTGTTGTTATTTGAAGTGTACCATAGTTTAACATATATAGTCTGCGTTTACAGTTGTATTTTAATTAAAATATGTAATATTTATAAATGGATTTACATGGAAATTAAATGGGATGTTTACATAGAGATGGAAATCATCATTCTCCCTGGTAAACATATTTTTGAAAATGATTACAGTTTATATGAATTAAACGTAATCTTTAGATAGTCTTAGGGAAATTATTTTGTAATTTGACATGGTTCAAATTTACTTATTTTCATCAAACTGAAATATATTTCTTGCAAATTTCTGTGTTTTAAAGCTGGATTAACAATTTTTAAATTGAAATTTTACATAAGAGTATTGGAAAATTTTTAGTACGGTTAAAATTTACTTGGTTCCCTCCACCATCCTGCTATGATATTTATGCTAAATGAAATATCTTAGTTGTTGTTTTTTTTTAAACATGAGTATTAAGAGGAATCTTTCAAACCAAAAAACATGCATTTATTCTATAGTCACAAAAAGGAATAAACAATGGTTTTTCAATAAGCCCTCCGTTTTCATACATTAAATCAATTAAAAAGATTACATACACTACAACACTCACATATATAAGAGGTGTGGCTTATATTACATACACTACTGTACACACGCATACATTATACTGTTTTGTTTAAAGGCAGTGAGATTCACTTTTGAATGATTATAATCGAATTTCGATCGCGGTAACGGGACTCAATAAATTAACACTCAATATATTGTCATGCAAATGCAGACAATCATTACCAATTAAAAATATCATTTTGTGTAATACGAGATCAAAACAATACTCCAATTATTTTTAAATGCGCATGTAAAAAAAAATTTATTTACATAATTGAAGTAAACAATTACTAAAAGAAATATTATTTACAAAATAATGACTTTTTCTAATTATAATCAACACCATGTTAGTTGTAATGACGATAACTTACATTTAAATTATTTATGTGTACATTATGAGTTTCACATTAACAATGGCGGATTATATTACATAAAAAAATATATAGTAAAATATTACATTGAACTTGGTGGTAATAATAGTTTGAATACATAATATGTGAGTCATATACTTTAGATTTTATATACTGGATGCTTCTGAATGAAACGGTACCGTTTTGGGAGAGCCTCTCTTAATAACAACTTAAATAACCAAAAATTCAATCATTTATTACAAGATATTGAAGGTTGAAAATTTATTAAATGATCAGCAGGATTTTCCGATGTAACGATATAAGATTGTTTTGTTTGTAGGTTTTACAGCTTTTCGCATAGAAAAAAGTTTAGGAATCAGATTGTAAAGACCGCAGGAACTACCTTGTACCGCTCTGTTGATGATACAATAATTAAAAAAAAAAGTTGAATAATATTGTGTCAGTGTTCCGCTGGGTTAAAATTTCATCAAGGTGATCAACAAAGAATTTAATGAATACATTGAACATCATGTACAATTGTCAATATCGTACAGTGCAGTGCTTGAGTGATTGAAAGATAAAAAAAATGCTGGAAACCTTCATATGATCCACATATACGAGGGTTAATTCATAGTATTTCAAAGTGCGCTACCCTGTAAAAACCAGTAGATAAACTGACCACGTTTATGTTATTATTTACTCATGCGAATTCATTTCAATGTTTTGTTTGAGATTATTGGACAATTTGCCAATGGAGACTAACAGGAAACCATTCTTCTCGTAATAGCCTATCCCTTACGTTCTCATTCCAAGTTCTCTGATAAGCATGACCACGTTATTCATAGCTAGTTTTTCAACGGTACAGTATCTTGAAATGTGATTCAAAAAGAATCGTTGATTTTAAAGCGTCAAAGAGAATAATTTTACCTGTATACGGTGTTTCGGAAATTCCGAAAATACGGAGCACGAAATGACTTAAGGTATGTGGTTTCTGGCTTAAAATTACCAAACAATATAAATAATTGTGAAAAATTGATTTATAATCGAAATGTTTTGCTGGGGAAGTATTTATTTGTTTCACTAAAAAAGTATAGAATGTGTCAAGATACTGAAAAAAAAAAAAAATACTGTACTATAATTTAGAACTTAAAACACCATAAAAATAGTGGGAATCAATCATGCCCGTGTGTTTTTAATATTTTTGACTCTATATTATTGTGAAATTTTTCAAAAACAGTTTTGGTTACCTCGAAATATAAAAATATGACATCATTCCTGGTTTTGATTTTCGGGGTGATTCTTATAACTTTTCTTAAAAAGAATTAAATAATCTTCGATTAAAATCGTGTATATTAAGGTGTATATTAACAAAATTCAATAGACTTAAAATATTATAAGTAGGATTAAACCAAAATAACAAAGCCTTGTTTAAATAAGTTATTTACATTAGAAAAGCGGGAAGTACGAATTATAGGATGTACCTAATTAAGGCGATACATTATCGTGAGAGTGAATATTTGCTAAACATACACATATAACACTACCATTGATAACTTGAGTATAGACCCTATATAATATATGCATATGTATTCATCCATTGTTTCATGCTTAATGAGATATACATAATGTAGAAATTACCTAGAATACTCGATGAATTTACAGGGTCACTATTAATAAACTTATCTAATAACGTTTCAAAATTTTTTTGATGAACTTTAAAGAAAATCATTTATTAAATACGCGAAGATAAATGCATAGTCCATACAGTTGGTATATATGTTAACATTAGGTAAATTTGAGCTGGAATTATAATGATGGTTAAGTTGCATGCAATGCGTTTCTTTCAATTTTCGTGCCCAAATACTCAAAAAAACTTATTCAAATGTATTGAGTTTATATATAAAATTATTAAAATTTATATAATTTATATAATATTGACATGAAAACGGAGAGCTTTCCGAACATTTTTCCATGGTTAAACAATTTCTATGGTTAAAATCAAAATTATATGTAAAAATATTTCTTGGAGACTCAGACAATGTGCTATAATGTTTCAGCGGAACAATCTATACTAATATTATAAACAGAAAACATTTGTATTTTTCTATGTATTTTTATATATAACGAATAAACTTAAAAACAACTGCACAATTTGAAAAATTATTTCACCGTTGGGAAGCTACACTATCCCCAGGAGATAAAGGCTTTTTATTCCGGTATTCTCACGGGAATGGGAACTACGCGGGTGAAACCACGTAATGTCCGTTAGTTATTAATAGAGAGATACATAAACTTGATACCGTTTTTCCAATCTTAAAAATAAAACAGCCTGTGTATACTATGTAATGTTATACTTCAAAATAGCATAATTGTGATAAGTTGTGACACATTACTGCATACTACTGTCTAATTTATTCACGTGGTAATACACATAACAATTCTATGTGTATCACTACCGATACATACCATTGTCATTATTATATCCATAATACATTAAATTACCAAGTGTGTTATAAGTGTTATTATCATTGCCATTATCTTAATTATTTTAAGATATATTACATTCTGTCCAAATTCCAAACTATACATTCATGGGTGTACCTAAGTTTCGGTCAAAGGAACACCGAAGATCCTGTAGAGGACACATCCTGCCTACTTACTGTACTTTCACGAGAAAACCTAGATTTTGGTCGAGCGAGAAGCAAATCAGAAATCTCCTAAGCCAGGTATCCCCGCTTGTTGTGTCACACACACACACACCACAACGACATCTACTTGAAACATAAAAAGAAATACCGGTGAGGCTGTAATGGAAATACAACGTCTGCTTACAATACATTCATGGGCGTATCTATATTTTGGACAAGGAAAAGACAAATCAAAAATCTCCTAAGCCAGGTCCCCCGCTTGTTTTGTCACACACACCACACAACGGCATGTACTTGAAACATTCAGAAGAAAATTTTCGAAGCTTTAGAAGATAAAACACCGTCGATAAAACGTTTAGTTGAAGAATAATTTAACATACATTTTAAATGCAAAACTTTAAATCATTACCACCTATCAATTAAATTATTTTAAGTAATTTTTCAATGTTTCATGTCTGAAGATATGATCCGTCGTAGTAGATTTATAATATATGTAAACACTATTTCAAATAATTAATAATACAGTCTGGAGTTTATTGCAATTGCCAATTAAAAAAGGACATCCATAAAAGTCATACTATGATTAAATTAAATTACACCATCATATACAATTTGATAAAAATAGTTTTAAAATAATTAGTTTTCATTATTAAATTTCACTTTTTATAATCATTAATTTTTATTATTTGCGTATAAATTGTCTCAATCACATGCGACATAAAAATTGCAATATCACAATACTTTTCGAATAAAAAAAAAAAAGAACTAAATTTAAAAAACGTTTTATAATTATTTTGTAATCTATGACACGCTTAAATTTTTTTTAAATACACCGTCTATTTATAAATTTAAAAATCTATAAAAATTATTATTTTTTAAACTTTATATGAAAATTGGTCTACTACATATTAAAATGTATCCTTGTAACATGAAACTTTCAATCAAATTTTTGATCTACAAATTGAACTACACGTGTTGCCATCAACCTACGCATGGTATAAATGACGTCTTCAGAAATTATATACTAAAAGAATAATTTATCTTAAAAATTTGGGTATACTTGATTAAGGATGATTTTCTGTATAGGCACTGAAGTACGTTCGTGGACAACACATCAATGAATACATTTTAAGGATAACTTGAGTATATATAATCATTTTAAATAATTCAAGAATAACATGAAAATTGCTTTAAAGTTATGATGAATATGAATTGTTAAAATTATAAAAAGATGATTTGTGTATAAATAATAAACTAAATATTTTCACATGAAACATTAGTCTTAATAATTTTTCACATGATTGGTTTTAATACGTTTACTAAATAATGTATATCGTCATAAATTTGTTAATATATATAATAAATATATACATATTTTTTTTTTTTACATTAAAACATAAATAATGTTTATTGAATAAAATTGGTCGGATAATAAAAGTTTTCATCTATACAAAAGTTTATTAATCCTTAATGGGTATTAATAAAATAATGCATTGATTGAAGTAGTTTTAATGGCTATTGTAACAACCTATATTAATGTGTAACCAAGATAAAAATTGTTATTGAAAATTGGTACAATGTCGTACCAATACTATAATAAAAAAATTAGTATTTTTAATTTTAACTTATAAACATTTAGCTATTAAGTGTTTTAACTAGTGGTGTATCGTTAAAAATGAAAATCCGCAGATAGACATAAGAACACTGATCATTAGTGACCAGATCTACGAATATGGATACGGTTCATTACGTTTTACTCAACCTATCAGTGTCAGCTCAAGTTACTTGAAACTAGTTAACTCTTTGCATTAGTATTGTTATTTGTAACAAATTGTTAGTAATTTGTTTCAACTTACAAGTCGAAACATGCCGAGCTTAGACTTCTCCTGTTTTTGTTTTGTTCACACATGTGAATTGAATTTTCACAAATGTTCACAAATCGAACAGAGAATGGCAGTTGCTTGAAATCAAACGGCAAATGTTGATGGGAATGCAAGGAATAAATACTAATAACAAGCATTCATTTTTTATGAGCATAAAACTTATTTGAATGCAAATAGCACATGCCATTTTTTATGGCATTTCTTAGATTATATTTTGAAACTGTTCAGTTTTCAGTTTAATTAAAAATTGAACTTAAATTTTAAATTATTTTTATCAACTGTGCCTCTTTTATAGTTAATTAAAAACACACAACAAAAGAAAATTTCTAAAATGGAATCTTTAACTTACTTGCAACATGTATCTGGTACACTTGTTGGTGGTGGTGGAGGTAAATCATCCATTGGTACTTCATCTTCTAGAGGACTTGGCGGTGATTTATCAAATTCAGCAATCGGTGCTAATATTTCACCCGATATTGGTGATACGGAATTAGGTTCCATGTTTTATTTATTTAATACAGTTTCTTAATATATTAAGATACTTGTTTTTAAATTCAATAAGATTGTTTAAATTCTTCTTATTAATCAAGAATTTTCATATTTTTTATGTTGATGTTTAATTTTTAATTTTTCACTATCACTGTAAATAAAAATGCACGGTATTACTGATCGATTCAGTATGTTGAAGGAAATGAAAATCAGTTAAATTTTATAATGCTTAGTCATTTATCGATTTAACAATCCTGATTAAATAAATGCAATTGTAATAATTGTACCTGTCTATATCATAATAGCTTTTTTAATCTAATTGACTATATGGCCATATTAAAATGATTTCAAATGCTAAATTTGGTAAGAATTTAAGGCTTAATAAGTCTACTAGTTGTGGAATGTTCACGTATAGAGTACATAAAAAAATAACGAATTCAGTGACTTTTTTATAATTTTAATTTTTATTAAGCATCTCAGTTTTCATGGCTGTTGCCATGCAATCAATAGTCAGTTGTTAGAAAGTTTTACGTAAGCGCATTGCAAGTCATTTTTGACATTTATGGGCATAAATGTAAAAAAATTATTCCAATACGCTTGTATGCGACTTGCGGACCAACAACTTTTCGACTAAAACAAGAGACAAATATATGAAAATCAATCAATTTCCTTCCTCTTATATCCGAAACTAAATTTAAAAACATAGTAACTTTAAAACTTGAACTCGCATTTCACAATTTTTAATTCACAAATTGCTTTTGATCAAATATTTTCAGGAAACATTCTGTAAGTAACAACAAAATATTTCTTGTGGGTTACAAAATCAATGTTTGTGTAATTTATAACAAAACAGGTTGGTATACTGGTAAATAATGAATATTGTTAAATTAATAAATTGTTAGCCCTAATCTAATTTGACCTATTTTCCTGTTTCCTTCAACAGACAAATAATAATTTTTTTTTAACATTTAATATAAACATTTGATGAGTTTAATAAACTTATTAACGTAAAATATTAAATTTGATCGATATTTGTTGTAGCATATAAAATAATATTAACAAGACCAGGTTATAATAAATAATATGATATATAGTATATTTATTTTAGTAAAAACTTACACATATGAATAAATAATTTTAATTAGATAGAAACATAGTAGTAATCTAAAACATGCAAAATGAACAAATACCTTATTTACAGACCAACTGTACACAAATATTTTGTTAAGAATTGGATTATAAATTGGATTTTTCATTTTCACAGATTGAATTCGATGATTATTTTTAATGAAACATAAAAAAAAAGTATTACTAAATTATCATTAATGAGAACTCTCAATTTTCAAAACTTGATGAAATTTTTACTGTATAAATGTTTAATACAATATAAAAAGCGAATAAAGCATAATATGATCGAATCGTTAAGAACATAATAAGTTTTTACTTCAAAAAATCAAATAAGTTTTACCATACTACCATAATATTTTGAGAATACTTGACTGTTGAAGAAACTAAATAAGAGCTGAAAAAATACCCTTCAGCATCTAGTTTAACATTAAAGTAATAAAGAATAGTTTATTTAAATTTGTTAATATATTTCAAACGAGATTTTAATAATAATGAATCATTTTTTAGAATAGATAATATTATTTCTAAAAGAAAACACTACAAAATATTTGCTCAATTTAATTAGATTCAGATATAAAGCTCAAATGGATTATTTTAAATCGTATTTATGCTTTTTGAGAAAAATAACAAGAAAAATCATTGAAATCTTTGTTTTCAGTTTTGGTAGTTTTTTCTTCTCTTATTACAGGCGACTAAAGAAAATTAAAATTCGTTTTTGTTTTGTATCACGCATTCAAAAAAATTTATTTAGTATTTATTGAATTATATCTATAATTATTAAAAGTTGTCTATTATACTCAGTTTATATACATATAAATAACACATAAATCAATATTCATTTGAAATAAATGTTTAAAATTTTATCAATTATGAATAGGTACACTATCGAAACTAGCATATTCTATTTCTCCTAATTCGGACACTAAAACTAGGCTTTCAAATTCTGGTTTTAAGACCAAAATAAGTGTTAAAAAAAGTCTGATTTGCATTGTAAAAAAAAAAATTATCTCAATAACTTTTTTTCACACCTATATGCACCTAAAATACCGATACCGTTTTCTGATGATGATGAAGTTTTCATTTTTGGTTTTTCAAAATATTTTTTCGTATAGTTTTACCGGTCTTGAAGGCAGTCTTTTATGAAAACTGACTTCTAAATTTCGGCGGTTAGCAATTCGTCTGTATTAATTATTAAATGGTATGTTCCTCAGATTCCAGTAATTTAACAATTGTATGGACTACGTTCATGTATTTCATTAATGTTAAAATTAAAAATTGTTCAAACATGTATCTGGTATTTAAATATTTAACACTATTAGTTGTTATCTTCATTTATTGTTAGTTAAATAATTATAACTGTTTAAATATAATAGTTGATTCTTGACGAGGTTTGGGAAATAAAGTATCATTTTTGGACATATAAATTCCGCAAGATGACAAACATACTGATATTTGGTAAAATTTTGATGACAGGCGATATTGTTTTTGGAATCTTGTACCGCTATTCAAATTAAACTAATCCATATTTTTACTCTTATATTTTCTATATTACTGGAAAATTCATTTTATTTACCTACATACGCATTAAAATAAATTTTTATTCGTTTCAAATAGCAATTTATATTATGCGAATACAAACTAAATACCTACTTTATGGTATAATGAAACATGGCTACAAAATTCATTATGTTTTTTTGTAAAGCGATGATAAGTTAAGAGGATATACATTGTTACCCTCACTTAGGACGAATTCACGTACGAAATAAAACAAATTAGTTTCGCTTACAGTTCGTTTAACAATAAATACAACACAAGTTTGTGTAATTAATATGAACACAAATAATTTTGAAATATGTGGGTTTTACAAAATTTATGAAACCCCCGATGTGAAACATCACACTAACATTTTATTTTTTACTCAACGCATATAGAATATAGGTACTGGATTATTCTAATTTACTCTTTGCAACACTAGAAAATACAAAAGGCACTAATAAACTTTTGCCGCCGAAAGAATAAACCGAGTTAAAATTTAATTGAAACATTTTAAACTTAAAAAATAAGAATTAAGTGAATAAACAAAATCGGTCAGTTTTTCTACATAAATCTTTCCAGAATTATGGCGTACATTTAGATAAAAATTTTACCAAATCAGTCATACCGGTCACTATTTTAACAAACAAACGAACATTTCAGTTATCTTCCATCACTTACCTAGAAAATAATTTTTTTTTAGCTGTCTCTCAGAGAAAATTTTAATTGAAGTACGGTCAATTCGTTTTATCCAGAGTTTTAATAAAATTAAATAAATAGTTTTTTTACATCTGGATAAAACGAATGCTTGTTTTAAAAATTGAATTTTTCACACGAAAATTGAGAGCAAAAAGCAAAATTAATTCCAGATAGGTGAAGACAATAAGTAGAGTTAATTTTTGTAGAGTATGTAGTATGTAGTATTGTACGGACTATGTAGTATTTAATACAAATTATAATTATTTTATAATTAGGTATGTGTTAATAAGCTGAATTAAGAATTAAAATTGTAGCAAAACTAAATTGTATACTAAGAACTTACAATACGGTTGTATATGTTATAATACCTTATAATTTTTAATTATGTACAGAATAAATTATTATAGAAAAACATTTCTTGTACAAAACAATAGACTTTGTGTTTGTCATTATGAAAAAAAAAAAAACTATTATAATTTTTTCTTGTTGTCAATAATTAGATTATTAATAGTAACTCTTTTACAAGTATCAAGTAAATTTAATTTTATCACAATGAATAAAACTTTCAAATGAAAAAATAATAATAAACATTCAATTTAAATAGATAATATGGTGTTTATTTTATTATTATCTACTTTGATGGGAAAGTTCAAAATAAATTATTGGTTTAGTTTAAATCTGAAATTAAAGAAGGCATTTCATGCTCTCACTTATTGATATTGCATTTTTTCAAATAATAAATAGGAAGATTATTTAAATTGACATTTTATTGTGTAAAAGACAAAGAAAATATAATGTGTCTTCATAGAAAGTATAACAATGAAATTAATCCATTCCCAAATCTTAGAATCATACCGACTTAAGTATTTTAAACAAAATATTTTTTTCTTAATATATCTGTGAAATTATTTAAAATAACATTTAATGTATAGAGCCTAAGTAATTGGCGTCCATTATCGGGTTTGTCCTCCTCGATAATATTGTTTTCAATTTTCAATTTTATGATGGAATATCAATCTTTGAACTGATTTTAATCAGTAGATATGTTTATTAATTAAATTTGAAAATTGTGGGAATCCAAACATTTAACGAATAAATGTTTCAAACAAAAGTTGTACATTGTTTTTTTTTAATACTTATATTATCTTTCTATAGTTCAAAAGTTTGGTCATGGATACATTGGACACAATAGACCTATAAACTCAATTTTTATGTTCATGTCTTTTCGTTTTTGAGTTATCTGGATGGCGAAAAAAACGGAAATGAACTAATTCAGACTGAATTAAATGCAATATAATTCAAAAAATTATTTATATGTTGAGTATACAAATTAATAAAAAGTTACAAATTTAGAATGAATTATACAAACAAGATTAGTATCTAAATTACTTATAAAAAAAATTAATTATTTACAAATAAATGCAAATTAGTGCTGGAAAAAAATATTAAGTAACGTAAAATTTCAAAAATCTAACTTGACATTTAAAATTATATAGGATTTATTAAATTTATTGATGACTATTACTCTATTAGAAATTTTAGAAAAATAAGTAATTAATACAAAAATAGAGAAAAACGTCACAACTCGTACAAAGTTTTTTGTTTTGGACAAAGGAATATCTAGTTAAGTAGAGAGTAATGAAATATTTCCGAAAATCACTCTATAATGGATCAATTTGAAGCCTTACATGCGTAATCAAAACTCGAGTTGGTTTGTGCAGAGTCGATTCCAAATTCTGTGAGAAATTATACGATTTTCGAAAATCATCCGCAAAAATAAGGTTTAAATTCCATGATTTTTACTAAGACCTCAAAAATTAATTGAAAATATACGAGTATTAGCGAATTGAAAAATTATTTCATTACGAAATAGGGGATGCTATTTTTGTTTGAATTAATAAAATTAGACTTATTACGAATATAATATTATGTCTATTAAATAATAGAATTATTACCCTACTAACATGATTTTGCAGACGTATATAATTAATTATATTATAGGATACATTGTAATTAGTATAAAATGATATTAAGATATTAAATATGCATAATCAGCTGATAACTAATAAACATGCAAACAATCTAAATAGGCACAGTTTTGCTCATTATTATATGTGCCTATGCCGCATGTATTCACGTGTGCGTGACGCTATAAACTGGATGCACTAAATTAACGTAATTTATAATGCACTATATTAAATCATTTTATCTTAAATGGATTTAAAATGCTGGAGCAGTTCTTTCATTTATTTCTCTTGAACAAGTTAATTCACTTAAATAATATAGTTTGAAATTAAAACCTTAAAAAAGTGAATAGAGACTAACATGATTCATTGTTTAGATATCCAATATACGTTTGTGCATCAATGTTTGAACTGTTTTTAATCAAAAGTATTCGTAAAATAAACTAAATATACAGTCCATACAGTATTAATAGTTTGTTATCATAATATTATATATATAATAATTCTATATGTGGTGAATTTGAGAAAAAATTGTGGTGAATCGATGGAGTTAAAAAATTTACATATAAAAGACGTGTCTCTTAGTGTGGGGCACATTCGTACGATTTCTACAATTGCAAAATTCATTTATTGCTTTGTTAAGTCCTGGCTGCACTTAGAAAAACTCTACTCAAAATATCAAATAATGCGAAATTTGAATTTTTATTCAACTTTAAATAGATTAAATACTCGATTATGTTGTGTTGAGTTCTTTATCAGAATTCCTTTTGTTTATATATCAAGAATATTTATTTTAAACTGAAAAAATTATAGAATACACTATAAAATTAGTGTATTTTAATCAAACGTGGATGATTCAGGTCGTCACGTTTATTGATAACTTGAGTGTCGAGTTTAATATCTGTATATTAGTACATTAAAAGGCAATTTACGCTTGAATTAACAAAATAATTGATATTTGCAATCTAATCATCAACAACATTTGCATCTGCAGAAAAATGTATCCTTTTAGTATGTATAGAAAAAACGTTGGTATTTATGGAGATTTATCCCAAAGATGTGTAATTTTCCCAAAAACTAACTTTCACCCAATTTTATCAAACTCGAACAACGAATTCAAAAATTACAGCTGAATAAACATAGATAGTACTTGTACAAAAACATAATTACCACTTAATTATCAACAACAACAAAATTATAACATAATTTTTTTATAACAATCACAAAATGTATTGTTTTGTAAAAGAAATTTTTATTTGTGAAATAGTCCTGCACCTAACCCCCCCCCCGCCATATAATAAACAATTATTTTATTTAAATACCATACAATATAAAATAATTGATGTGTATTACTGTGATTGAAAGTACAATTTTTTGCTACTGTATTTTCTAAGATGAAAGTAAATTAAATTATTGTATTTTATACACGAACAATCAATTGCATATTATAAACGTGCTCTTATTACAAGAATTGTAATTATTGTTGTGAATCATATACCATGTGCATACTTAATTTCTTTTTTTTTTCTCTAACGCATGTATATTAATTTTCTAATATTTTTGTAAGAAATAATTTAAAAAATTAAATATTAAAAACAATTACGTAATATTCAATTAATCATTAAAAAAAGTAACAAAAAATGTATTTATAGGTTTTCTTAAAAACAACTAGAAAATTAATGATAAAATTTTGTACATTATTGAAACAAATGCCTTTAATCGTCATTTTTGTACCTAAATGACGTAATAGTCCATGTCAATAAATTTAGGTGAGATAGCTGACATGTTTTTATTCTATTCAGGAGCGGATTTAAGCTAAGTGTCTGAATTTTAAAGTGTAATAAGGTCGTGTTATTCGACATTTGTATTGTGAAATTGTTCTAGTTCACGTCCAAAATAGTGTTCTTTTTTTGCTGTATTTTCAAATATTTTAAATATTCAATATTTTACAAATTTTTTTCATTTAGATTTAAATTTTTATCGATTTTTTAAAGAACATTTTTAGGATTGGATAAATGAAAATACCTTTGGAGTTAAATAAAATTTAGATTTTTATTCAAAAATTGCATTTTAGATCAAAATAGTTTAAAATTATAAATACAAAAAGATGTAGATACTAAGTAGTTTTTAAAAAATAAGAAAACTGTCTTTACATGCCTACTTAAAAGTACAAATTAAGTTTAATTGTAAATTAAATAAAATGTTAACAATTGAAGATAACAATTAACAGAGTTAACTGACTAAATACTCAACATATAAATGTACTTGAACTATTTTTATTCATTCTCCCATTCAAATTTCTATTTAGCACCGTTTTTAAGAATTCCGCTATGGTATAAAGTAAATGATACTGTACTATTTCAATTGTATTATCCTGGGATCATAACACGACACCGAAAGCTTAATGTATGCGTTCTCACAGCATAAAGTAGCTAAAAAATGACTTTGAAATAGTCCGTTATGCTGACAGATGCAAGTTGAGCTAACTAATAAAAGTGTGTACATGTAATACAACTAAATAAATTTCTTCAAAAACTGTTTAAACATAAGTTTCAATATTATAAAATATGTAATAAAAGACGAAAGTTATTTTGTCATGATTAATAATAATACTTTGATTCACTTAACAATTTCCTTTTTTGTTTTAATACAAACATCTTGTTTTAATTTTATTAACATTTGTGTATCAATTGTACACAGTTTCCCCCTAATGCATATATTATATTTAAAAACGCTGCCTATTTTATTTATACTTAAAAATGATAGCGGACATGAAATAATGTTCATTTGTATTATATATACCGAGTGTCTACGAAATTATTTTATATTTGAAGGTGATACTATAAATTTTTAGTGCATACAAATTTTATAATATGCTTCAAAAAACTATACCTTATAAAAGAGCATTCAAACAAATTCCTAAATAAACTGCAAAAATATCAGCGATTAAAAACATCCTTTCC
Organism: Chrysopa pallens; assembly: GCA_020423425.1. Classification (NCBI taxonomy): domain Eukaryota; kingdom Metazoa; phylum Arthropoda; class Insecta; order Neuroptera; family Chrysopidae; genus Chrysopa; species Chrysopa pallens. Next base: position 60,347,470 of record CM035593.1, on the reverse strand, counting down.
TTAATATGATACTTAGCCTGAATTGAATTAGTTTTAATTCGAAATAATAGTAATTACTTTAAGGGTAATCTGGTCTTGGGGTTTCTAATATAATATAATTTGGCAAAGAGTTGAATATATTGTGAGTATTATAGTCTAAAACCCAGTGGTCAGTCTCTTTGTACTCCCCATATGTAATTGCGAGGATTTTTAATTGTGTGTACGATTTTCTTCAGGACCGATTTAAATAATTTTTTTAAAATGATCTTTTTGTCAATAGATTCAGATTTTCAGATTTTTATTCGTTTTTTTAAATTATGAGCACTTTCATCGTTTCGATCAACGCTAATCGTATCCTAGATAGTAATCGATTCATTGACCGTTAGCTTCTAAAGGTACTTTTTCATAATTTTTACTAGAAGTATTTATTTTACTTTTTATTTTATTGTATATCTGTAGAACTCTTAATAGATCCCTACTGATAATATTTAGAGCCCTTATTTATTACATGCTAATGTTTGCAAGATGCGAACGAAACATGAATATTATCAAAGATAACTCTTTACGAATAAATGTCGATTTTTTGCCTCAATTTCCTAGATAAAAATACTTTGTACGAGTAACATCTCCTTAGAGAATTACTACAACAAGATAATTCATACTAATTATGACTACTGTGTAGTCGAAATACGTATTTATAAAATACAAAAAATTTTTTATCTCGGAAAGTGGGGCAAAAAATCAAAAATAATTCATGACACAGTTGAAAGAATTTGCAAGAGACTAAACTTTATTCATTATCCATTAATTTAAAAATTTTTTATATGACTTTTACATTTATATATTATTTAACCATGAAACGTAAGCTATGTAAATTTTTGAAGTATCAAAAAGACAAACGTTGATAAAATATATAGTTGGAAGTACATTTACCTATGTAATAGAAGACATAAATGTATGAGACGATTTAGAGATATGACATTTTGCTCATTCATAAAATATGAATTGAACATTAAGAAAGGATGTAATGTTTGTTTTAAACATTAACTCAGCCAGAAACCAGACATGATATTATTTAAGATTGAACTTTGAATGACGATACCAAATAAATTGTTTATTTTATAACAAAATTTGAAACAGATGTGAATGTCATTTGAGATATTATATTACAGCTAAGTAAACCCACTTCTCATCTTTATACTTCTAAAACAAATCACCAATCATATATTGTACAAAAAGTTAACGAAACTATACACTTATGTTATCCTTAAATTGTGAAATCCAACTATGAATGTGATCTTCGTACCATTAATTTTATTGTACCAATAAATAAATGCTAAGTAATTTCTCGTGTTCAAAATTATAATCTATTACAAATTAATGGTCTATTTGATCTGCACTAGACTAAAATGACATTAGTGTTTCAGCAATGTCCTTGTTATGAGAGGAAGAACGACAGCAAATGCTAGATAACGGGGAAAATATGAATCCATGTCAATTGTAATTCTAAATAAGAAAAATTATTAATAGAATTAGTTTATTTTCTGTAATTCTATTCTTATATTAGAAGATATAATTTTATTTTTTAAAATTTTCCATTTTCAATACAAACAAAGAAATAAGGATTTGATTGGCGTGTCGCCACTTTTGATTAACAGAAATTTGTGAGGTGCATCGGTGAAGCCTACTAATAATAAACTAAAGCTATTTTCTTTCATTTTTACTTTTGGTAAATATTTTCAGTAATTTAATATTGAAAAATTATTAATTTGTTGTCCCGTTTGTTTTAACCTCTTCTTCTCTATGTTTCCGTTTTAAAGGGATCATTTCGTGAACTGGAGTTTATGCACTAATGTCATCTGATGGTGTATTAGTGAACGAAATCGGTAAGTATTACATGTATACAATCGACAATCTAATCTTTACACCTATATTAAGGAGACAACCAGAAAATTGACACCTATCAGCGTCGTAGACAAAGATGCATTGGTCCTAAATCATGTCTCGTATTATTAAATGATGTTATATGTAGATAATTGAATGTGTGTTATTGATACTACGGACTGTGTTTTTGATGAAAAATATTCATATTTTTTTCATGGGCCATTTTAATCTATTATTAAACGTTAATTGAAAAAAAAATTGAATCATATTCCAATTTTTATAACATATAAATATCACACGCAACTTGGAATGATTCTTTTTTCAAGGGCATTTATTATAAAGGTCATTTGATATAATAGTTATTACTACATGTAATGGGCAAATGAAAATAATATAACGCCTGTATGCAACCTACTTCAATGAATAAATAAACTACACCACTTATATGAATACAGGGGATGCATATGTACATAATGTATTTATTCTATGTTTGATCCGCTATAATTTTCGAATCCATTGTTCGATTTTGGGTGATTCGATATCTGATGTTTAATACATCAGAAAATTTCACTTCACTATTGTTACTAGATTCGTTGAAGTTTGTGTTAATGCAAAGGATCATATGTAAAAATCAAATATGACAAAGAGGCCTGACCCATATTATCTTAATTGGTAGAAAATGATGTTTTGCACCTCCCATAAATATCTATCGCTCACGGAATTCTAGTAAAGTACTAAACAATGGAAGAGTTATAAATAAAATTCAAACTCTACCACGGATGTGATCTGAAATATACGAAACAAGGAAATCTTGGTGTTCACAGGATTTCCGACATAAAAATCGCCTTCGTCACCCAGGCTGTATTCGATAACCGTTCGCACCTCATTTATTAAAATCGGTTCAGCAATTTGACTATGATGGAACATACATACATATATAGGATGCAAAAATGCATAACCCATCCTTTTGGTTTTGCCGCAGTTAGGTAAATAGAGATCTTGTTGTATTTATGTTTCAATGGCATTTTTAAAAAATAACTGCAATCACTACACTATGACATAATTTTTTGTAGAATGGTCTTAAAAAATCGGATTTTTGAATATAATTAAAACATTTAAAACAACTATTGAGCATATTGGGTTTGTTGAATAATAAATTATTGTAGTTTTATATCAACTATTGTTCAACTACAAGTGATATGAGCCTAAATTCGACCATATTCATTTTTGAAGATGTATTTTTGTAGATTTCACCACCAGAATACGGTATTATCCAAAATCAATATGTAGAAAATAAGTATAAGTAAATTTTTCAATTTTGTATGATATAATTTTTCTTAGAATTTTTTTTACCTTAATATTATACGAAAAACACACATTCTAAAATTAAATTTTCATTCAGTCAAAAAATAGAATAAATCATTTATTGGTTAAAGTATGATTTGAATAAAGACTAAATAAGACATTATATTAAAATAGTAAATTTTAAATGATGACTAAAAAGGTATATACTATCACTATATATAACATACACTTTAATTGCTACTCTAATGAGTTTATAATATTCATTGAATTTATTTCGTGCTGGTCAAGCTAATAGAATCTAATTTATTTTACTTGTTCAATCCTATATAATGCATACCTACAATAAAAACGTTATCACAGCATATGACAGTAATATAATAAATGATTGTTTTGTTTATAAATTACCTTGCAACAATCAACTAACATTATAGACATAACAATTGATTCTTTACCAAACATACCATAACATTTTTTTACTCAATTATTTATTGATTTTTATCAAACCCCAAGAATAAATGGTCAAAATTTATGTACACATTCTTTCAATAAATAAAATCGCTAGTTAATGTACACATTAACTAAATCATTCAGCTAAAGTATTCATAATTAATCCTATAAATAGAAATTTATTGATATTTGTTTGGTATGAATTCATGTTATATATTGCAGCGTGAACGTAGACCAATAAACGCGCAGACCTGTAATAACTCTATTCTAAATACGCGAACTCGTCCTAAGATACAAAACATAAATCCGACCAAATTTTGATTCCCCTAAACTCCTTCAAACGATTCTAGTTAAAATTTTGAAGGGGTGATATTTTGGAATAGAGTTGTCAAAAGTTTGCATATTTAGGGTCAAGCTGTCGCGTATTAGCGTGCTTTTTTTATCTTTACGTTCACTCCGTTATTAAAATACTCAGATATATATACAATTTATCGTAATATATGAAGTAATATGCATTCATATAATACAAATATTAATAAAATTTAACCTCGAATGCATTATCTAATTTTTTAATTGTCAGTCCTTATAAGACATTTCGAGAACATAATGTTATATATCTAATTAGATTAAAACATAACTTATTGTCTGTTTTATTATCATGATTTAACTGTTAAATGAAAAATTATTACATTTAAACTTTTACTGTCTCATCGTTACTTCTTACATTACCCAGATAATGTATACTTTGACTAGATAAACTATGCATGTTATTAACAAATTGGAAGTTGATAAATAGTGAATATATTATACATTAACTAAAAATATTCTTCTATGTGTAGCACATACCAGAAGATTAGTTATAACTATTAGTCCTAATATACAGAAGTTCATTCATCTTTAGTAAAGAAAATGTATAAAGATTTTCTTATTATTACTCCTTATCTGTTTTTCTGAATATAAATGTTTATAAAAATCAGTTCAATTTATTCATTCTGCAATTGTTAAACGGTACTAAAAATTATGTTTATTAGATAATTAGTATGTAATGCATCCTTTTTAACTAACAAATTTACATTCCACAATTGCTGTTGAATAAGTATCAAATGTTTTAACTGTGAGTATAAAATATGCTAAATTGATAATAATCTTTGCTGATATCAATTTTTATTTATTCACTTACATAACAAAAAAAAAAAAAAAAAAACACAGATAAAATCTATTTGATGTAACTTTTTTTAGTTTCAAGTCAACCATTAATTACCGTTTTAATTTGTTTGTTTTCCGACTCACTATAAAACTAAAATTGACATTTTTGTAAACATTATTAATGTACTTTACTGTATAATATAAAAAGCTATATTTTCTCGGAAATTAGTTCAATTATTAATTATAAAAGAAAGGAAAATAAATCTACTTTATACTTTATTTAAAAAAAAAAAAACATTCATTAAAAGTTTTTTAATCCAAATGAATCGTCAAAACTTATTTCTCCTGACAATTAATTATTTATGCATTAAAAATTTGTGTCAATAAACCATTATTCATTTTTCCTTTTGCACAATTTTCGTAAATGTCCATATATTTTATTTATAAAACCTGGTCTTGTAACATACATTATACTGTTTAAATAAATAATATTTTACCTTTATTTTAATAGGAATTGAACGAACGAACTAATTAAAAATCAACACTCATATATTAATAATAAACATTATTATTTAATCAAAAATATTAATTTATTTTATTTAAACTTCCCGCGTCCTTTAAATACTGTGCAACAAGAACAGAAGATATTTTTTTAATTATAATTGGCACATATGCAAAAAATTTATTTAGTTAACACCGTAAATATTATAACACTGTGAACTATGAAAAACCTTTAATTCACTTGATTTCCCGCGTATAGATTTACAATAACAATCCAAGATAAATGGATGTATTTGAAAAAAAAATTATAGTCCTTTGTTTAAGATTGTGATGTTTTGTCAATCGCACATTGCAAATTAATAAAAAAAAAAAAAATATTTATATGATCTTTTACTAGTTTAAGTCAATGAATGCGTACTCAATTTAAAGATTCAAATACACACGTCCGTTTAATATTCAAACGTTCTATTGTATGAAACTCAAGTGTTAAGTAAAACAAGGCAATCATCAACTCAGTACATACACAATTGAAGTCACTAGTCAATGTTATCAACCCATTCACTATATTATGTCGTTGTGTTTACCCGATCAAATATCTCTTTCTCTGTGTCCGTTCGTTAATTATATATTTATACCATAGTATGTTTACTGGAAGCTGTCGTTAAAGCTCAACCAACTAGTTAGAGCTATATATATATATATATATAGTAGTGTATTACTATGTAGTAGTTACAGCAGTAGTCAATTGTGTTATGCTCCTGAAATTCATAGAATATAACATATCAGCGCAAACATTGTAAGCAAACGGTTGCAGTGGTGGTGAGCTATGTTATACCCGGACGCACCCTTCATATTGTGCGTCGTCGCATCGTTACATGTAGAGATATCTATTCTTCCTGTTTCCCATACATTTTACACAGATTTCTCTCTAGCTCAACAATATAATATTTTCAAACTGTGCTTAAAATCTAATCTTCCTGTTATTGTTTTATCTTGTTTTTTTTTTTTTTTTTTTCACAAGTATTGAAATGTTAATTGAGCCTTTTTAATATAACGAAGAATTACATTTTCGCTGTTTTTCAACTGCATTATTAATTTGGAGCAACATTGTTTCAAATAGCTAAAATATTGAGAAAATTTTGAACAAATTCCAGAAAATAGAATAGTCGATATTTACAAAATTGAAATAAAATTTGCAATATTATTCAAAACCATTTTATATAGGCCAAATATAAATACATAAATTTATATATGCCAAATACTACTTCAATAGGCCATATTCAAATTTGTTAATGTAAATTTCCTCTTCACGCATAAAAAATAGTTTATGGATCAAAATTTTGTCGAATTTACTCCCCAAAATTGGATGGTGAATACATATTTTTAAAGATACTACATCAAATGAGAATTAATAGCATTGCCAGAAAATCTTAAAGAATGTTTGAAACGTTCACCTTGAAATGAGATATGTAGATAATGTTTTTCTACTCAACATATATAATAATAATATTAGTCCCAAGTTTGTAACGCAAAAAAATAATGAACCCTACAAATAAAATTTTGGTGTTGATATTCATAGAATAACCCTATTAGTTCATTTCCATAAGACCGTCCATTCTATCTCTCATGAAGATAACTCAAAAATGAAAAGCTATGCCTAACGAGCTGATTATTGATGGCATATTCATGACCTTTCAAGTAAGTTTAGTTTCGTGAATGAGCAAAATCGGTCCATTGGGTGCAATGGATCTATAAATTAACTGTTGAACCAAATAAATATATAAAAATAGAAAAAACTTCAAAAACAAAAAATGTTTGTTTTTAAAAGAAATAACTTTAGTTTGAATCAAAATTAGCTCGAATTTAGCTTATAAATACTTAATTACAGTACATATTATTATTATCATATATGTATATTATTGTATAGACTCGTTATTTAGGGTATTTTATGAATGATAATGATTAAAAATAGTCAAAACATCGATTTTCAATCATATGACGAATATCTTAACAATTAATTCTGTTAGTTTTAATCTTCACTTTTACTATATTTATATTAACCCAGCATTATTTAACATGATTAGTTTTCAGTTTTTTGGGTTAATGCTTCTCGTTTCTGTTTTGCGTTTTTATGCATATTATATTTCTTGAGTAATTTTTTAATCGTCGGTATTTTGTAATTTTGTAAACTGAATAACGTAATTTTAGTTATAGTCTTATAACGTTTAATTAGAAAAGAATGTTGCCATTGAGAAACTTAGAGTGCTTTACTTGAAACTTAAGCTAATTGGCTTAAAAATACCGGAGGAGCTGAGGCTTGATATTTTCTATATATTTAACCCATTTTATTTATATTATGCTTACTTTAAATTAGGGTCATCATCATAGGGTTCCATATCCTATTACAGGATTTTGGAGACCACTCGATTCCATTGAATTCGGTCCATTGCGGCCGAATTTAAATTTTTATTTTTATGAAATTGTATCCCATTTTTGTAGTATAAATCGTCGTCCTTGTTCGTTATCGTGGTCGTCCTGGGCACTTTACGATGGTGGGTTGCCATTACCTTCCATCGGATATCACCCCTATGCTTCCCGTTCGTTAGAAACTGTTTTTTCTCGTGTATAACTGGGGATTTACTGCAAAAAAATTAGTTATTTTATCACGTGCTACCTTTGACACATTTTCCTGATTTTTGCTGTTTCCCATTAAATCTCTTTTTCCTCTTTTACCTTGACTTTCGTCTAGTTCTTCTTCACTTCTGGGTCTCTTATTTATATCATCCACGTGGATGATAAATTAGGGTAAATTGAGGTTTAAACTAAGTACGGTAAGAAGAGATGATAGTGCTTTTCTTATTTACTAGGAAGTTTCAGATTTAGCCATGAGTTTCTGCTAATTTTGTATCTAATATCACGATATGAAAGGTAATATCAGTACACTTCAACCTATAAAATAGCTGCAGCTTGGAATCCAAGATTAGGGGTCATTTTTTTAAATCAACAAAACTACATATAAAAAGATACACACGTTATGAAATAAAATTTCAATTTAATAAATTTATTACCTTCGTAACATGAAAAATATTTTATATAAGCTCTACTAAAAAATGTAAGTTTCAAGTGAAAATCAAGAAGAAAAGCTTTATTGCATACATACATATAGTAAGTAAATGTATGGTTGATAGAAGACTAGGTAGGTATATAAACTGTTATGTTGGCACAAGTAATACATTGAACTTTCACAAGATAGTACATTGACACGTTTTCCATTTGTTGTGTTCCTTGACTGGACCAGAATGTAATTGTATGTTTATGTATTTCAGCATTCTACACACTATCGAATCGAAATTCTTTTCTACAAAATTATTCGTGTACAATTTTTTATTGATAAAATATTTATGTATAACACATATAAAAAAAAAGTTATAATAAAATATTCTGATTTTCATACATTTCCTATTTAACAAAGAACATTCTACTCTCTTATCAGAATGTAAATTTATTTAATAAAAAAATTTTGTAGAATATTGTATCCATTATCATTTAAATATGCATTTATATACAACTAGCCGTTACCCATCCACCTTGGGTAGACTTTATAAATAGATACTCTGATTCCAACTTCATAAACAGACACTAAAATAACTCATACATTTTTTATGTTTATATGCATATATTTAATAACTTTGCATGTAAGTATTATTAAAGAGAACTCGAGGATTTTTCGAATAAATTTCGATTTTTTGCCACAATTTTTCGATTAATAAAGATTTCAATATTAATGTTGAATTATTTGAATTGAAACGATATTTAAAATTAATTAATTGTCAAAATTACATTGTCCAATACTTCAGTATCATTGGCCGAACACTACACACGTGATAAAAGTTCATACAGGCTTTTAAAAAATAGAAAAATCTGCAGGACGATAAAATTTATTACAACTTATTAAATTGGGAAGAAAAAGTTTTCCTCCTTTTAAACCAAACATGTCCCAAACATACTTTATTCGACTAAATTCTATCAATTAACGTGTTTAATAAACTACCTCACGCTTTTTTACATTCAATTATAAATTACATGTGAAAAAACCATCTTCACATTAAGCAAATGGTTCACATTAACCAAACATATATCTTCCCGTGATGTTATTTTTGCATTTTTGTCGAATTTCTCCAAACCAATACCTAAAGTTTAAATAATATTTTATGATAAAAAATGTTGTAAAGCGTGGCACCCTTGCTTAATATCAATGCAAATAAAAAGCATTTATATTGGTTGCGTTTCCACTATTACATATTTTCAATATCAAAGTAATAATGTACTTAAACTATAAAGATAAAAAAATTTATTTCGTAATTTAAAAAAATAAAATATAATTAGCAATTATGATTAAATTTGTAGGTAATAAATGCTGGTTGATTAATTCAGTAGTTTTTAAATTTTTTGACATTACTAATTTTATAGTACAAACTGATAAATCTAATTTGAATAACTCTATATACTGGGATATTCCATAATGTATCATTTAAAATGTTATAATTTTGCTCGTGAATTCACCTATAGTATCTTATATAGCAGAGGTGATATTTAATCACAGACGTCCAGATGAAAATCTGTGTTACTAAATAGGGTATTTTTCTCTATATAACATATTTAAATGAGATTGATTTGGTTCTAAGCTAATAAATTAAAAACTGCTGACTAATGTTCTTACACACCTCGATCCTTAAAATTCTTAAAAATCTAGAAAAAAAATTTTTTTTCGAGAAAAACATCTAATAAACGATTGCATGCATAGTTTTTGAAGTCAGTCAGTCATGAAGAAGTCCGTATACTGGAAAAATTTCAAGGTATATATCGAAAACTAGCAATAGTTATTTTTTAATTTTCTAGGCCTTAATAATAAATAGTATTTGTGCTATGTTTAAAGCAAAAAGTCTGATGTGGACGCCTTAGGCTTTTAAACTAGTTAAAACTAGTCTGAAAAAAAGTAAATAAAGGAAGTTGTTGATATGTTGATAAGTATTGAATATATTGTTTTACTTGTAATATAAATAAAAAGACATCAAGTCGAAAATTATTTTAAAATTTACAAAAATGCTTACTCTTTTGTTTTCTTAAACATAGCCAAAAGTCTTTTGGACATATCCACATTGTCTTCTTTGAAATTTGTTATTGACTTAAAGGAGTGTGCTTCTAACAAGCTGTTGACTTTAATTACATGTAATATGCATTACATTTCTTTCAATTTTCGCAAGAAAATAACTCCAAAAATGCTTATCAAATGTTTTTTTTGAATTTGGTATGCACAATAATAACAGCCCTCATGTTGAAAAGTTTTCCTTAAAAAAAAATTGCTAAGATAAAAATAAAAATTCGATTATATAGGATAAAAATGTTTTTCGAGATAAACTCGTCGATAAGCCCCCATGTTAATATTGTGTATACCAAATTCCAAAACATTTGTATAAGCATTTTTGGAGTTATTTGAGCGCGAAAATTAAAAGATTTTATATAGTATTATGTTTCAATCCCCCATAAGAAAACTTCAAAGAATAATATTCAAGGTATACCTATAGGAAATCAAATATTTCTTTATTAAATTTATAAATTCTCTAACAAATTCTTTGAAAATATTCTATTATAAAGTTCATTGTTTGACTGCTTCATCGTAGTAGACCTCTTTTTTATTTTAAAACTTCAATAAAATATGTTTATTCGATTTGTGTGTGCATCTTTATTTAACTCATTGAGATTTGGGATCAGTAATAATTTTCATTCTATACCTCTGTAAAAAAACAAACTTATTTATATGAGTTATTTAATACCGGAAACAACTGTCATATATAATATTAAAAAGGATCGTTAAGTTACAATTACATCGTATAACAAACGTATACGATTATACTAACCGTATTAGTCAGAGAGTTAAATATTCATACAAATGATTTTTATACTCTACAGTCTACATTTATGGTATATCTCAGAGTAACTTAATTTAAGTATAAAGCTTGTAAACGCTAGAAAATGTTTACCGAAAAAAAACAATTTCGGTATAGAATTATGTATTAAGTTCATATTCGCGAGTCTTTGATTGACATTAACTGGTATTCGCTTTAATTGCAACGAGAAGGTCAAATAAAAAAATAATACTTATATCTTGATACGTGACAAAACGAATTGTCAGTTGGCCAACAAAAATATCAATTTCTCAGGTCAATGGACAACCAGTTTTTTCACATACCAGGTAAAATGGTTTTTTGCATTTGTTATTTCTATATAAAGTAAGAAGTCTATATCAATTTAAAGGTTTGGGGCGCATTCGAACATTTTACAGGCCTCAAAAAAGAACACGGTTCATTTTTTTGAATTTTCTTTGCGGTATAAGTTCCAGCACTATCCATACCGATGTTTCTTGAGATAGATAAAATAGATATATGGGTAGTATTCTCAAACGATTCTTCTGTGCTTTTATAATATTGTCTTCTGAATGCCTGTAAATGAATTTTCACTGTTAATTAAATCATCATATTTTAGTAGATTATTTGACTTAAACTCTAATAAACGTTTTGTCCTTTTAAGAAAGATGGCATTAAAACTAAAAAAAAAGCATATTTGCAGTTGGATCTTGGTTTATACAAATAAACATATTTCACCATGTACGTTTGTTTTAGATACACAATAAAAAAAAAAAAACTTTTAGAAGCCAACATTATATTTATTCGTTTTATAGTATACACATTATTAATATATTCTGGATTTTGTAGGTTATATACATAAAGAAGATATATAGAAAATTGGGAAAATAAGTTTAACGACTTCAAGCATAATTTTGGCCAAACAAAAGAAAGTCTATCAAATAAAACATGTTGGACTATTAATTTTGGAGAAAAGGTGCTAGATTTGGTTACCCCACGAGTAGGGTTTGCTACAAACGATATACCTTTTGAACCAGTATTCCAAAGTTTTTACCATACAATGCAGTTTCTTTAGTGCATCATGCTACACTATACGAACAGCTCATTGACTACTGTATAAAACCAAGGCAGGACTTACCACATAATACTGATGACGTAATTCTTTGTATTATTATTTAATTGTCTTAGATATTTCAAAATAGGAAAATTTCACACAAAAAATGAAACAATTTGCTTGTGTTTATAATAACGGATAATATGTGTATATTTTTGATTAAACAATAAATTAGACTATTTTTGTATATAAAAGTCTTATATTAGATAATGTTGTAATTTAATGTACGTTAGACCATCAATTTTCAGGTTTCGCATTCGGAGCTGTGTAATGTTTTCTATTATTTTAATATAATAGTATACGTAAATTTTTTATTGTTAAAGCAATAAAAAGAATAATGAGAAATGACGTACCTGTTGACACCTTAAAATATCTGCTGAACGCATTAAATATGCAAATGGAAAACATACACAAATCTGCTATTCTTTATACAGCGTTTTTCAAGGAGCACGAGTTTTATAAGTTGTATCAAACATAAGACATTTAATCTATTCGTAGAAAAATTACAAGAGTTTATAGAATAAAGTAGAAAATTTTAAAACTTAGTGTTTAATCTCTAGTTGATGACTGAAACCACATAACCGATATAAGATTTTAAATCACATATAAGAAAAATCCCATAATTGTCATTAACAATATGCTATAAATTATTGCATTCTGCAGCTTTCTGATAACCTTGGTAATTGAAAAATCTGAATCCAAACTGATACAGAAGGTACGTTTAAAAGGACGATAGCGATATTGGCTCATTTTGATCTGAGTGCTCGACGTATTATACGAAGTTTTGTTTATAGAAAAATTTCATTTCTTCAACGTTCATGTCATTTGGTATGTAGTAAAATAATTTTTATGCTTAAATTAACTTACGCCTACCACATAAATATATGTTATAGAATATAATTGTGGTTATGTATTATATCTGTACTATATCTGGTAATAGTAATTAAACCAGGCTGTTAAATAGTATAGAGCGAATAGAATCCTCTGTTGGAATATAAACCATATGGATTTATGTATATGGAATAAATATGGATTTTTAGTTTTAAATTTGCAGACAAACAACATGATAATACTACTGTTTTAATTAATCTACAGATTATGATACTATTTCAAACACATATATTTATAATCAAAATATTTTGAACCAAAATTAGGAATCTTCCTTTATAAATTTTGCTTAGTAATGTTCATTAATTTTCTATGAATAGAAATTTCTAGTCAAAATTTACGAAAATAAATTTTTTGAACACTGTACTCATATTATTTACAATGAAGTATGTTTTCGTTTTAATACTCAGGCTAGAGTTTGCGGGTTCGAATCTAGGCAGCGGCAGTGTAATCAATTATAATATAAAAAAAAGCAATTGATTAATCACACTGTGGACGCTTGTAGGAAAAAGGAGTAATACCAGCAACATAATAACAATACAATTATCACCTAGAAGATATCTTACCCTTTAGGTGTTCTAAAATAAGGTACAGAGGGTCAAAAGATCTAATTACAAGGGACGCGGTTACGGTTCCTCTCTTAAGACACTCTACTCTATGCTTTCGTTTTTATTAAAAAAATTTTTTCATTTTGATTTTTTTTATTTTAAAAAAAAAAATTAAAAATATTGTCTTTTTCTAAAATTTCTGCCTAAAAAATTATTCACAAAAAATGAAAATACTAATCATCTTTTCTGGAGCAATTACTTTCAAATGTTATAATAGATTACTTACTACCGCTTAACCTACTTTACTGATTATATGCACGTAAGACTTGATATTATTCGACGTATCAGCCAGCGACTAAATACCCACCTTTAGAATATTAAACAAAAAATTATTAAATTGTTTCATAATTGGAACTATTTATTTAAATAATATTTGGTCCAGATATTAATTTGAATACATAATTTTTTGTTGACGAATTTAAATCTTTGTTATATAATGTTTTAATAGAATAAATATAAATAATTTAACATTTTAACATAATAAACTTGCAAATTTTAAGAAATGAAGTGAAGTAAATTACGAATATTAATTTTTACTACGATAGAAGTCGAAACCAATGAAGTTATAAATAATATGCTATTATAGCAATAAGTTTTATAATTTTGAATGGTCACTTCTATATTGAAAGGATATTCAGTACCATCAGGATGATAACTTTTACTATCATGATAGATAAAAAACATGCCAGCTTGTTAACAGTTAATACGCTGAGATTGTAAACCTTGCATTGAAGAATAGAAAAAGCTCGTTTTATACACTGCCTATCTGATATTTTTTTAAATTGATATATTATTTAAATATTGTTATCGCAAAACTCTTTAATGCCAAAATGATACATTGAATCCTATTTGAATTTAATTAGTTTTGACCATTAAATTTACAAAATTTTATGTGTGTCAACCAATATAAACATAAAGGACATTAATGTCGTTACTATTCGTTATATAATTTATATGCGATAATCAGTTTATATTGTATACCATTTTATTTTGTTATATACAAATATACATATTTTATGATATGCATCTATGAAAATTCATTATATATATACATATATAAATTTTTTTTTTTTTTTGTTAAAAAATTTAATTAAAATTGATCGAAATTTAATTATATTCTGATATTGAATTACAGGGAACCTAATAGAGTACGCACACTACTTTGCATACGGTCATAAACATTTTTTCGTTAAAAATTATTTAGATTCATCATAACGAATATAAACAGTAAAAAAGGGGGTATTTATAAGAAATAAATTAATAATATAGTTTGTACTATTGTATTGTTTTATAATCTCTATATGTATATAATGTTTCTTGAACATTCACTGCGCAATTTTAATTTTGATCTTTTACACAATATAAGTTATTAAGGAAGAAGTTATTAATAAAAAATATGTTTAGAATAAGGAGAATGCAAATTTTCAACAAGTTTTCGGTCTTGTAGTATTACTAAGAACTCTGTGTGCTGCAAGCCTCACTCAGATATAAACCAAAAACGTTCCTGAATTGCACAAAATACAGGTGATATGATTAAAAAGAAATTAAGTTTTTCCTATTCATCCTAGAAAAAATTAATATTTTTCAATATTTTCCAAAATGGAGTTTGAAAACAAATAACAGTCTTCATATGTTCCTTCATCATTTCAAATGAATTGCAAAAAATTTGCATCTTCTTAGTTTTTTTTAAACATGGACGGTGCGATAAAAAAAAATTATAACTCTCCAATGTTTACTGAAGCTTTAACGTTGAATACAAAACCCGTATTTTTCTTATATGCATAGAAATAAAGTTTTTTTTTTTTAATATTATCCGCAAAAGCAATATGATTTTCCAAACTTAACTGATTGCCAAGTTTGGTCAAAATCCACAACGCGCTGAAATGTTACAGAGGAAAAAATATAGATAGCTATATCGACCTAACTATCTATCTTTCTAGTTATTTCATAGACCCCACTAAGTTCGGTCAATAGTTTTAAACAATTGACCGAATGTTTTATAATGTTTACAAATGATTTATAATGACGGTTATGCAAATACTTTTTGTAAATTTTCATAATATAAAATGTTTTGTACTGAATTCATAAGTGTTTTTCATGTATATTCAATATTCAAATAGAATAGTTTATAGTTTACATTAAAAGTTTAATTTGAAATATTTTTCTATTGTGCTTCAAGTATTTCTTACTTCAACCATTTTGTAATGTATACAATTTATAGCTGAAGAGTTAACATTCATTAAATTTATTCATATAAATTGTTTATACAATAGCACATAAAGATATTATGAGTACCTACAATTTAAGGTTTAAGCTTTTATTTTTCTATAGATTCCGATTTCGAGAACTTCACATATTTGATGTCGTCTTCAAATCTATATTAACCGATCTGCCATGAAAATTCTACGTCAAATTATTTGCTTCAAAGAAACTGAAAGTTCATATATTAACATATTTCACTGCTTACTAACCGTAAAGTAAGAATCTATAATTTCCGAGTATTACTTCTCACGGATCTTCAAAACGCAAAATGAGACGACTACCCAAAAAATACAATGTCTATTCCATTATAATGTAATATACATTAATTGTTACATGGAAACAGTGGGAGGGTCGATTTTTGCACGAAATAACACTTCTAAATATTAAATAAAACTTTGATTTGACTTTAAATATTGTTTTTTTGGAAAATGATACTGCCATAAATTAGCATCAGAAATATCATAAATACGAGGTCGGATTTGAAGTTTCTTTGTTTAATTTTATTGATATTCGATAATAGGACACATAATGCGTGACACGTGACCAATTTTTCTTTATTAAAGAATCAAAAAAGATTTACACAATATACAACAATTTCTTCTTTTACACTGTGTAATATAAAATAATGTCATGTTTTAATACATGATTCCCATAGGAATCACTGCAATGTAATACGTTGAAGAAGTATTTGTTTGTTTATAAAACTCACACTATCCTGTGATACTAACATTATACACAATAGTAAGTACCTATTTTGTAATGGGCAACTTGGAAAAAGTAACAATGCAACTGAAACTTAAAGCTCTTTTAGTCTTAATATATTCTATTGGTTAAATAATTATAAAATATGTTATCGAAACTTCAGTTAACTTCAAAGTATTAGATATCACAAATACAAAATTATCAAAACCCTTGAATATGAGGCTATATCATTTCTCTTTAATGGAACTTATAATACCTGTGTATAAAAATGAAAAGAACAGTAATAACAATTTTATAGATTTCATTGTTACTCAGAATCTGAGTTAGTCTAACACTAAAAAAGCCACAGGAAGTCAATAATTTTTAGTTATCCATCACGTTTCGAAATGATTTTATCGAATAATTGGAACACGTTACATTTTAATGGAAAAATAAAGCTATAAAAAAATCAAGATTATTTTTTTCATTTCAATATATGCAATATTGCACAAATTTACTGCGCCGATACGCCGCAGAAAGTTAAATGTAAATAGCATTTAACGTTAGATAACACATAAAAAAACAACAATTCTGAGAAATGTTCAAAGGCCTTGTTCTTTGTCTACGGATGTGCACGAAAAATAAATCGGCCTTGATCTACCAGCCCTTTTTCGGCTTTATTTACAAGATAAGCCAGTGAACCTCTGTAGGCTTTCATTTTGTGTGTCTACTGCTGTTGTTGGGTAGATGGTCTTTCAATGCTTCACCAACAAAATGCCTACTTATACCCTTAATCTATTGTTTTTAATGGAAATAATGTAAGGATTATTGGACGATAAACCGTAGGTTATGAACTATTCCTGTCACAATATAAGTGCCAATACTATTAACTTTTATTTTTATACTTATAATGAATGTTGGGGAACGACTCAAGTAAACCCATCACTAAATTTTACGGTATAAATATACATATGCATTCTTACACACAATATTACAACTTCACATGTATTAAAATGTCTCCATAGCTTTCAATGAAAAATCAGGATCATGTAACATTGTACATCACACCACACATAGATTTAATTTTGCATATATTTCAATTCGAATGCTCCGAGAAACGATAAGTAAATAGTTATACATGTATACTCGATAGAGAACAGCATACTCTGAATACTGATTATAGATTATTCAAATAGTATTTTATTTCTAAATGTGATAATATATAAATATGTTTTGTTGAGTATATTCTAAATCATAAACTTTAAGTCTTGTATACTTCTAAGAATAGTATAAGTAAGCAATCATTTTATATACAATACATCAAATATTTAGATCGTGATGCCACTTTTATAGGATAATTAATCGATAAGTACCTTATTTTAGTACTAATGTTATAATACCAAAGTTTTAGAAAAATATCTATGCGCATATAGCTTCAAAATTAGTTTTAATTTTTTACACCAGTAAAGTAAACTAGTATAAAAAATAAGAGCTTAATTCGACTTGCTAGGCAGTAATTTCGAACATTATCGAAAATTTAATAAAAAGTAGAAAAATAGCAACCACTATACCTTATACTATTAACCCAGAACTAACTACTCAACTAAAATTTCAAGCTTTTTACGAACCCCATCCTAGAAAAGCTACAAGAATTAGCTTAGTATCAGTTAGTAACACACATACAGTAAGCAAAACATGACCAAAAACAAGACTCATGACTATAATTTTATAACGTATTATACTTCTAACTTACACTACAGCACATTCACTCATTTACTATAAAATATGCATGCATGCAAATAATCTTTTAATTGTTTAGTTATTTATATTGTTTAACTAAACGGTGTGGTCAATTCATCCTATTTTTTAGTTATTCAAAACATATTATCCTGACAAATACTAATTTTACATCAAAACAGTAGGGCTGTCTTTAGGATAAAAATAAACATATCTGTCATTTTCTCATGCTTCTCCCAAGCTATGTGTACAAAAAATACAATTATCTCACGTTGGAACCGACAAATCGTCTTCAATCTTTAACAGCGTTTAAGATTATTTTATGCATTTAATTACTTCAAAGTGACATAATAATAATTCTTAACATTTTGCTTGCATGACCCAACTACCTTAAGATAGATTATAAGATTTCGATACATTATAAAATGGAATAAAAATAAACACTTTGATTTCTTTTTAATATTTGAAAATGGTGTATTTTTGGCTTTTTCAATCTAAAATCGAATATAAAAAATTCCAAGAGTTCAAAAGTACTGAACTATTCTTTCTAGTTTAATACTCTTCCATAATAATGACAGAATGGAAGAATGTTAAACTTTTATACTAATTTAAACTTTACAAAATATTGATTGTTTTTCAAATAACAATGAAATAACTCTCTGCTTCTTGGGTTTCGTAGGCTTGCATCTTCTTGAGGGAAATTTTTGTTTTTGAAAAATGTTTAATTTAAATATATAATTTAGAATTATTAGAATAGTAAAAAACCAGCATATTTATATCTGTTTTAATAATTCTTAAATATATTATCACAAAACTCCAGCTATAACACCAGCTATGAAAAACATTCATATTCGTATACCAATTAATAAAATGTGCTCTGTTTATTTATGGAAATATTTAAATTTTTCTCACTTCTACACGGGTACTATTTTTATTTAATTAACCTAAAAGCAAATTTAAATTTTTTAAAATTTTGTTTTTAATTAAATGAAATGTATATATATACCTTATATCTATATCTACATGTTATTTTTTTATTCTGTATGCATTTAGATATTGTTTTGAAACAGACAATTAAAACTTTTTAAATTTTATGTACGCGAGGTTATACTCAAATTTACTTTGTTTTAAATATTAAAAGCATTTACTAATGTTATAATTGTAGACAAGTTTTGAGCTTGGAAAATATAGAATAAGATTATTACAATATTTAAGACAGGAATTAATAGGAAATTAACAGGTTTTTAATATACGGCAACATACTTGGACCTCAGATCTACAAATGTAGGTAGATACTCTTGATAAAGCCTTGTACCCTAACTAAATCGAGCCTTGTACTTACCTCAATGCAAACACAGCTTAAGAATTATAAATTAACGAAAGAATCATTCCATACCAAATTATTTTGATGGAAATAGATGCAAATGTTGGGCTTTTTGTCTTTAAAAGGTTGTGTCGTGTGTCATCTTCTACAAATGAAAAACAAATTATTTTTTATATTCACAATTATTCTTGATTTAAAATTGTTCTATTCAAGTTATTGAAATGAAGTAAACGGAATTTGGAAGCTTTCTTTCGAAGATATTTTAAAAATTTTGAGTTTATTCGTTATGAAATGGGAGCTTTTTGAAAAAATAATGATTTTCACCTGAATTATAATTCGGGGCTCGATTGATGAATTGAGTTCAAAGTATATTCAATTTATTTTTCATAAAGTCTACTTACTAGCTCTCATAGCTTTCAGATTTCTGGATCATTAGCTTCAAAAACGTCAAAAACATGTATTTCTAAAGAAAACTCCCATTTCATAACAAATCAACCCAAAGTTTTTAAAATGCCTTCGAAAGAAAGCTTCAAACTTCCCGTTAAATCCAGTTCAATAACTTGAAAATAAAAAGACTTATCGTTGATAGGAAAAAAATTATTTTTTTTAATTTGTTGAGCGTGCCCTCCGGTAATTACGTACCGAACAATAAAAAGAAGGTCATTATCTTGCTTTTGACGAATTGCCCAACATTTGTTCGAATTTCACCATAATGTGAGATATGTCAGCGCCAAACATTTGATGATTTGGAATGTAATGGCCCGAACGAAACAAACTAAACAAAACATATAAAGACAGTATACGGTTTATTATAAGTTGTGTGTTCTTAAAAGGATTTGTGAGAAAAATTACTTGCTTTCCTATTCAATGTAAGTAGCTACAGACTTCTCTTTCTAATTCCTTTTAAAAGTTTTTGTTTTTTTTTTTACATGTTCCTTTTATCTTCAAGAAAATTTAATTTACCTAGTTTGTTGATTTTTCTTTATTTATACTATGCAATGTTCATAGTAGGAAAAACTAACAATTCAATTCCCTTTTATTTAAATATTAAAAGCACTTGTTAAATGTGGCTCTTTTGTAATGAAATATCTATGAAATAATGCTGTTTCGTAATGTAAAGTAAATAATATTTTCTAAAAATTATTTATCTTTTTATTTAATAAATATTTATCATTTTTAATTACAGTTGTATATTATTTCCTCATGAAGTCATCGTTATGTTAAAATAAGTATTGGTAACATATATGGCGTCCCAACACCATAAATATGTTCAGAATTAAATGCCATATTCGAAATGTTATATTTTAATAACCGAAAGAAGTAATATCCTGGGTGAACACTTTCTTTATAAAATAATTTTTTGTCTTCTCATGGGCATAGAATTTTTGATTATTTTTGTCATACGGGTACGAAATGGAAAAAGTTGAAGACCACTGGCTTATACAAAACACCAAAGTGTATATTTCCGTTTCAAATTTTACAATCAATAATACATTTCTCTATACTGATATTTTTCAAAAATTTTAATCTAAATTGTTTCAAAAATCTAAATAATTTGAATATTAATTAGAAAACCACGAGACATAATTATAACAGAAAGCCCTCTTTAAATTATACTTAGGAACGCGTCGCAAAAAAATTATTACGTGTTGAAATTCCCTCTCAGTTTTTTGCAACAGCATTTTATATTGCATAAGAATTATATTCTTGTAAAACATTGAATAAAAAATGTAAAAATGTACTATTAAACTTTTTTTGTTTATGAATTTAAATTTCCTCAGAATAGAGGTTGGGTATCAACTTCTTTAAAACAAATTAAATCTAAGGCAAATAGATAGTATTTAAAAAATAAGAATAAAATAGTCAAATACTCTAAAATATTCAAATATATTAACAAATGTTTGAATTTTAAAAAAATTTAAAAATACTTATCAACAAATGGTTTAACGCTGTAAACATCTTAGAGAAATTTTGTTCATTGAATAGATAGATATATTTAGTTTCTCAGTGTATTTATTTTGCTTTCCAGTGTATGAATGGATAAATACACCAATAAGTTTCACAATATTAAAACATTACAAAGTTAAACATTAAGTTTAAAATACATTGAAGTTATTATCAAAATATTGTCAAAATTCAAAGTTTTACCTTTGAAACTTAAATAATAAATATATTCTAGACTAGGTTGAAATAATGTTCAGCCTACAGTAGATAAATTTCTCTAGTAATAATTTATTCGCTCTATTGTAATTAGGTTCCATAAAATACTCTAAATAGTCTACACAGCCATAAATACAAAAGCATTTTCCGAAAAAATGTTTAAATAAAAATTATTTTTTCGCCTATTTTTATGATTTGAAAGTTGGGTTCTTGATTTATCTTGGGTTTTTGATTTATCTTGATGACGGACAGACTGACGGACGTACGAAAAAGGATTAAATAGCTGATTCTATAAACACCTCTATGTTTTGGTTTTTTTAGCGTTCCAAACTTTAGACTAAAATTAATATACTCTAACATATTCTATATATGTCAAATATAATATCATTTTAAACACTAATTATGATCGTAATTGGCACATTTTTATTTTCGCTGTATAAAAACAAAATGCGGTATTTTCGGTATTATCGAATAAAAACAAATATAAAAAAAAAGCTAAATGAATTGCTTTCAATTTATAATTAGTCACATTTATTATTGTTTCCAATGGGGAAAAAGGTCGTGTGGATTTTGAGGGTCGCACATATCTATATCTCTTTTTCCCGCAAAAAATAAAAATTTAACTCTGAATGTAGATAAGATACACCTAGATATAATACATCGAAATTGTAATGTACCACTATAAATTATAATGGCCGCGATGATGTTATAGCAAGCTTGTATTTATGCTGAGACTGAGAATATAAAATGTTGAATGTTGAAAACACTGTAGAATATATAACATGGAACAATATCACATTTAAAGAGACGGATACAGGAACTATATCTCTCCGTTCATTGCTCCCATATCATAACTCACATTTAATACAACTTTTCAGGGTTCAGTATGTATTATAACAAATGGGA
Source organism: Chrysopa pallens (assembly GCA_020423425.1). Lineage (NCBI taxonomy): Eukaryota > Metazoa > Arthropoda > Insecta > Neuroptera > Chrysopidae > Chrysopa > Chrysopa pallens. The sequence goes on along the minus strand of CM035593.1, from coordinate 60,324,604 downwards.
ATCTCTGTAAGTAATATAGATGACTATATCGACATGTATTATATAAGTCAAATAGGGTTCGGCACATCAATTGGTACCAAAAACTATTCCACCTCAATTTTTTTACGCGATTGAGTTTAAATTGTTCTAATGATGATATCAATGTAAGTTACCAAGCTTGCCTCTTACAATTTTTAACTTAAATAATAAGTATCTTGTGATTTGTAGACAGAGGAGGGTCGCTGAACGCCACTTCTGCTCCGGGCGACAGAAAGTGGAGATCCGTCCCTGTGATAGACTCGGGTGAAATTCTTGACGAATGTGTAATTTGTTTAATGTTTTTTGTCAAATTGATTCAATGCTAATAACAGAGTAATTATAATCTTGGTAACAAGGATTATTTTTCGTGGTTTTATAACACAATTCAAAAGTTTTTTCTAAAATTTTATATTTTCAATTAAAATTTATATTTTTGAGATTTAGCTTTACTTCGATCGGTGAAAATATATACTGGCTTGCATATAGAGATGTGATAATTAAACTATTGTCACTTGTACCTGCAATATCTAATATTAAATTTCAGAATTTATGCTATAAATACTTTGCTATAAATTATGTATTGTCTAAAATGTTGATAAAAATTATTTCATAAGAAGATTGCTCTATTAGTAATAATTTAATATTCAAAACGTGGGCTGATAAAAATAACCATATGTACGACAATTTTGATGATTATTCAATTGATGTTACTCCAATTAACGGTATATTATCTGAATGTAGGAACTATGTCGTCTCCATATTGGTTGATTGAAGTATGTCTATGTAGATTGAAATAAGCACAAGACCTTTAACCTACTTCCTAATATCAAAATAATGACACAGTATGTAAATTTATTTCAGTTTATGCTAATACAAAAATCATGACAAAGATGTGCAATAATAAACAGACCATTTGGCATGACGTAAAGTATAAAAAAATAGTCGCTAAAACCACACATAAATATATAAAAGTTTAAGAAAAATGTTACAATTTTTCATACAAGGAATGGTTTTATATTTATATGACTCAATGCAAATTTATGTGCAATACTTATCTTGCGTCCCAATGATAGATTATCCATGTTGTTTGCCTAAAAATTCAAATTTTAATCATTAAAACAAAAGCTAGAATTACAGGAACTAGTTGTTGGCGTCAAAAATAACAGTTATTGAAAATTATTAGTATTTACATGTGTATATTCAAATCAAACATATCCAGGATAGTTAACACAAATGTAACACACAAAAACATTAAAAAATGCATAAAATATTTGCATAAATAAAAATTGGAAAATTTTAGGAAAATTTAATTTTATTTCCTCAAAAGGAAAGGGGGAAATTATAAATTTTTGTTTTTTCTGATTTTCCCTCATCATATTACATCGATTGCATAAAACCGCATATTCCGAGCTTGCATAGAAAAAAAATATTTGGTTTTTCTCCAAAAGAACGGGGAGAAATTATAAATATACATATTTCTTGTGTTCTGATTTCCTCATCATTTCTCATCGATTACAAAAAACCGCAAGTTCCTTGCCTGCATTGATAAAAAGTTAATATTTTCCGCAAGGGTGGGGGGGGGTATGTAATACAGATGATGTTTGCCATTAAATGCCATCCAAATTTAACCTATGCGCCAAATATCAGCCCGACATCTGCCGTGGAAGTGGGTGAAGTATTTATTTCAAAATTCCAGGACATACATACAAGTGAACTTAATAAAAGCTTTTAATAATTATAAAAATCACACACATGCTTTTGTACAACTAGAGAATTTACATATAATCAATTCAAGTAGAATAATTTGAATATATACAATGCACAAAATGCCGAAAAATTATTTTTAACCGAGCTACAAAAGAGGAGGTTCTCAATTGGACTGGAATTTTTTGTTTGTTTGATGCTTCAGAACTTTTGACTAGATGAACCGATTTTGAAGATATTTTTATTTTTTGAAGGTTGGTGCTTCCCGAGTGGTCCAATTTCGATTAGGTCCAGATTTGATGTCCCTAAGAGGAGAGAATTTAATCACAATTTTTAGTGATTAAATTTTATCCAAATAAAATATTTTTCGTGGTTCTTGGTATACAATAATCAAAAGTAAAAAATAGTTTAAAATTTTTCCTTGTGGCCAATTAATTTTCGAAGTCGGTACCAAAATTATCGTTAGCTAAAAAATTGAATGGTTGACGTCGACTGAGAAAGGTTATTGATCCCAAGGAAATATTCCTTTTCTAATCACTCATCTTAGTGAAAACCTAACCTAATATAACTGCTTTTCGTTTTTATTAAAAAATTATACATAAACCATACATACTCTAGAAAACGCGAGGTACTTAAAAATGAGCCAATGTTAAAAAACTGATCTACATACATATACATTTTTTAATGGTGCGTAAGAATTTAAATATCGTTGCTTATTAATTAGTTTAATATAATTAATACCATCAGCTTAGGAAACTGATTAACTATATTATTGATATAGTCATCACGGCAGTTTTATTAATTAATTAATAGATTTAGTTATGTTATGCTTTGTTAATTAACAAGTTATAATAAAATTGTTTCATAGTTAATATGGTCATGAGTTTCTCTTGAGTCATTTTATATAAATTACTTCTTTTATCTTATTTATTGTTACAAATAACCACAAAAAATAAAAGCTTAATTTTAATTTTTTTCAGTTTTATCAGTCACATTCTTCTAGTACAGATGTTCATAGGAATATATCATTTATAAATATACCACTAAAAATTTATACATGGCTTAGTAATTATTTCAACAATTCTATCCTATCCGAAAATCCTGAAAAGTTATCCGTTTTCTATTATGTATATTGAATATACAATTAATAATTATGGTCTATTTCATTTTCCATACAGCATAGGGATACTATGATGATCAACAACAAATTACAGAAAATTGAGGAAATATAAAAGGAAAAATAATTTATTTTGTAAAAATAAACTTTTTTAAAGATTTTATTTAAAAATAGTTTTATATAGTACAAAATATTAAACCATTCCATTATGTAGACAATAAACATTAATCTTATTACGTAACCAGATTAAATATAGTTTCTTTTGTAAAATTTATCGGTTCTGGATGCCTTAATAATATATCATATAATTTATTAGAATCAGCATGCTATGAAAAGGTAATCATTAAAGGAGATCTTATAAGTAATTTCTCTTCTTTGCCACTTAACTTGCAGTTCAATTGTTAGGATTGATTTCTTCAATATTAAGATGAGCTATAAATCGAAGTCTCATTTGTAAGGCAGGTCGTAAACGTCTAATAACTCCTTCAACTTCCGCCTTCATCATATCTCCCACAAACATATATTTAATATGGTATAAGAGATCACATATTGGATCCATATAGCTTAATGTAGTGTTTGCTTGATCTACAGCAGCTAATAATTCATACAAAGTTAATGTTAAATCCATAGTAGTTGTTGGCCGTTCTTGGCTAAAACGTTGTAAAAATGGACCAATTAAATGACAAATAAATAGTAATTGAGGTTCTGTTCGTACTAATGGACCTAATTTTTCTTTTACCAATCTGTAAATTAAAAAAAAAATTTATTAATTATCCATGTTTGAGTATGTATTACCGTTATATTTTCTTTAGAGTTTACATCTTCATTGAATTTTAAGATATTAGTAATCTTAACAGGTGAAAGATTAAAAATGATATATAATAAAAACACTATTTACATAATAATAACACTATTTTTGCGCAAAAATTATTCGAAAAATGGAAAAGTGAGCGCAATTTATATCTTTAAAATTATGATAGCATGAGAGTTATATGAAGAAAAGTTGGTATATAAAAGTATGAATTTCAATAATCAATAATATTTATCAAAGTTGAAAAAAGATACATGAGTGTTTCTAGCTTAATACGATAAAATTATGAAAACTTACTGTAAAACACTGGCCAATTGACCCATACCAGCATGATGCCACATAGAATGAACTAATGCTAATGTGTGACTAAATTGATTTTCTAATAAACTATTTGAAGTTTCCTCCAAATTAAATAATTGGAAGGGAGATGCTAAATGAGTCCAATTTTGCATTAATGGAGATGAAATTACTTCTTCTAATCTATCATGTAACACAACCCAATAACTTTCTGGAAGAGCTGACATTATAACACCAATTGCATTAATCCAAGCATGTAATTGATCTTGAGGAATAACAATATATCCTTTTGTTACCACATCCAATAAGCTATTAGCTACGAATGCTGGACAATTTGGTAGAGCCATTAATTCTACACACGTAACATACAACGCATGTGCACCTGCATTGGGGAACTCATTAAATCTCCAATCTGCCACTGGAAAACACGCTTCTCCGTTCATTGCTAAGTTTCAAATTAAAGAAATATTTGTTGGTAGAATTAATTTTGAAAAAGGTCTGTTTATTCAATATTAATTTCTGCTTTTATTTTAAACATATTTGCATTATTGATTATGATAGAACTCCTTAGAATCATTTGAATAAGACTTGCAGCCTTTAAAGTGTCTAAAAAGTCGTTTCCCTATTTTACATTAATTAATTGTATGAAGAATATTTACGTATTTTAAGGCAAGAACAATCTTGAACTGATTATTTAGGAGTTACAAAGCTGAAAAGATGAGAAATAGAGATGCATTTTTAATTAAATTGTTCATCGAAATGCATATAAATATATAACTTGATCGCATGTTTTTAAAAGAAAAAAATGTACATCCCAACTGCCATTTCGACTTCATGAAATTCACTAGCAAATTAAACACTAGTATTTTTTAACATAGAAAGTATGTGATGCATAAGTAAATAGACAAAAAATGTATTATTTAAAAATTAGATATTCATACGTTGAGTTAAATATGTTATTATAATATTAACTATTAATTAGAACACGAAAAGAATATAAAACCAACCATAAAGATATAAATATTTTCAGAATTTTATCCCTTAACAGATAGTTTTGGAGAGTTCCATATTTGATCAAGGTGAGAATACTTTTCTAAATTCCGAATTTTATATTTAAAAAAGGATACTTTCAACCACTCTCTTAACCATATGTCGATAATAATCCAATTCAGGAACCCACGCAATATCTTCAGGTTGTCTAGTTAAATATACTTGGTAAGCATCTGAAAGCGCCCAACCTGGTGGGCGAATGTCTTTTAAACTTCCCAAAACAGCACCAACAAGACGTCGTTTTAATGATGGCCGTTCACGAAGTTTTCTTTCATAATAATGTAATGTGTTATATAAATACGTTATTGGACGATCATGAAATTTATATAAACATCCCAAATGCTCTAGTAAAATTTCTAAGCTCTTAGTTACTTGTGGTATTTCTAAGTATCGATGTGTAACAATATCAAATACTGGTAAGAAACGCAAACAAACATTTCCAAAAAGCACAGGTAATCCAGTAGCTCCACCAACATTTTGTTCCTCTGGTGCAAATTTTTCTGGGTACTTACGATGGAAAGATAAATGTTTTTCATACCAATTTGACTGACGCCAATGTTCTGGTGAATTTTCCTTAACAAATTCCTGAACACGTCCACGAAATTCAGCAGCCTTCAATAGTAATAATTGAATAATAAAGAAACATACTTGAGCTTCACTTCCTTCTTGTGTTCTTAAAGCCTAAACGAAAATATAATTATTAAAAAAAAATAATAAACAAATTACTAAGGACAATTTATTAATTAATTCTTATAAAAAAATTTACCAAACATAAGACTAGCCTATCAATAGTTACAACGTTATATTTCCAGATCATATCGTTAATTGTATCCACACATTTATTTACATGTTGACCACCAGGCGAATTTGTAAATTCAAAAACAAGGCAATCACAAAATTTCCGTAGATGCACAGATAATGCTCTAGCTCCAATTCTTTCTAAAATTCTGAAACCATAAAAAATTGATTACTAAAAAATACAATTTTCTGTGAATATAAGAATTACTAGCGGTGACAAGAAAAAAAAAGCTACGAAAGATTTTAATTTTGTCGGCATAGTAAAGATTCGAAAAAGTTTACTTTGCAATATTCTAAATATTCGTATTTAAACGATTTATAAAAAATTTTGACAAATATGTACCGTTTGTTTTTAAAAGTTTAGGTAGATTACTCATATTAATAGTTTCTTTTATAGAAAAGAATCAGCCTAATATATTTAATTTGTAGATAAAATGTCAGATTGCTGAATGCAACGATTTGTCCAAACTAAACATCCTAGCCGAGTCAATACGTATTACTTAAAACATTAAAAGCTAAATTATTCTCTAGTAGATAATATTGCAATTTCAACTAACATATCTGAGGTGTATGCTTTCAACTCAGATTGAAATCTGTCGTAGCTTTTTTCTACCAAAGAATGTTGTTATTTACAAGGCTTACTTATATGCAATAGGACTAATACGATCCGTTTCCAAAATCATCTTAAATAATAAACATAAAAATAATGGAGGAGTTCCAGCAACAGAAAAATGAGCTATAATATCATTTTCATTATTAATTGAGGTCCAATTACGATATTCCTCTTCTACATCTTTCTTTAACTGTTGTTTATTTTCCTTAGATACAACATTTTGTTTAAAAAATTCATTTAATACTGGTGGAAAACATTCTAAAGTATGATGAGCCCAAGAGTGTGGTGTATTTTGCATTATTGTGTTTAAAAGTTCCTTACACCATGTTGCTCCCAATGTTTCAGATCCTAAATAAAACGAATTTGTAAAAGTAATTGAAATCATATTAGGAAATAAAATTTACCTGTTCCAGTTACATGCATTGACCTTGCTAGCGTTAAGACAAGTGCACGGTTCAATTCTTCAGATTCGGCTGAAACTAAAGTTTTTGGTTCGGAAAGAAATCTTTGTAATTGTGGTTGTACTTCACGACTTCCTAGTCCAGTAATTAGTCTTAAAGCAGTGCTTTCAACACATAAATGCAACTACAAAACATATTAATTCATTCATATTATTATTATTTCTAATCACTTACAGTATTTTACGGATAAATACCTGAGTTTGATTAGTTTGTGGCACAGCTGCTAGGGAATGTAAATGTGATAGCAATTGAACTCTGTAATGGGGCTGTATATGATGCATTCGATAACTGAACATTTCTAGTAATGTATACAAAGTTCCCCAAGCTTGATTTTTGAATACCGTAGGTAACAATTGACCTAAAAATGCAACATGTTAAACAAAATATCCTGAGTTTCTAATCATGCGTAGCGACAAGCTGTGTTTGATACTTGTTTTTTAATGGAACATAATATCCAAGGTTATAATTATTCGGTTATAACGAAATCATTATACTTAGCCAAACTTCGTTAATAACATACATTTTCTTATGAGATTTTAACTAAATTTAAAGATATATTTAGGTCTTAAAAACAATGAAATATTATTATAAGTGAAAGAAATAATATTAGTGTTAATTTTTAAGTAAATAGTTGATGGTTTATAAGAATAATATAAAAACTATCACCGTTTAAAATCTTAATCAAGTTTTATCAATAACATTAACGGATACTATCGTAAACTGATAACGGAATCCCAATCTATGTTACAATTCTCAGATATATGGGATTTTTTGATAACTCATAAGATTAATTAAAATAATATAGCAGTATGACGTCTTTAAAATGTAAAAAAAAAAGATTTTCTAAAAACCAATCGAATACTACATCTGATAACTTAGCTAAAAAGTAATTTTTTTTTAATTTGCAAATTGTATTGGCGGGCATTTAAGACAAGCAAAGTAGATTCAATATCGGGAAACCATAATCGAATAAAAACTTGTTTATTAAATCAATGGTATACTGGATATATTGAAAATTACAACTCACTTACTTATGAAACCTTTAATTCCTAAAGATTCAATTTCCGTATAAACCAATAATCGACTGTAAGTTTCAACTAATGCAGGAGCTAATGAAATATTCGCCTTACTCTGAGATAATTTAATTACATGTGTTACAATGCTATGTATTAAACTCATTTTTGAATGTACTGTTAATGAATCAAGTATTGCCATCGATAATGGTGTTGTTGGGCCTGGTGATGATTGAAGTGTTTGGCCAGATTTGCTATTGCCTAGTATTGTTTCCACTAATGCTGCCATTGGTCGTGAAAAATATTCTTGATTTGTTGAATATGCATTACAAAGTAATGCAATACGGTAATCGTTACCCATACACAATCCGGCATTGTTCGTCATCACTAGGTGCTGTAAAAAGCTACAAAATTTAAATTAATGAAAGTTAGCACTCGTTATACATAACAATACACACAAATATACTAAGTAAATATTTATGTGGGCAATATAAAAAATAGGTCAATATCAACCCGGTTATACACGGAGCAAAATATAAATTTTATCTTGAATTCGGTATGTATTTAAACTTACACATAAAATTGAAAAAAGCATTGCTTCATTTATTTCCAATGGTTTATTTCTTTTAAATTTAAGAAAACTGCGAAAAAAATGTAATTCCCAAAATTTGATAAAACTATGTTTACAAGGTAATTTTAACACATCAATTTCAAAAATAATGCCCATTTAACGAAAAAGATAAACAATTTTAAACATTACAAAAAGTTTGTTTTTTTTGACCGAAAAAAACCAAAATAAAAACTTAAAAAATTTCGACTACTTTTTTCGATTTACTTTTCTGACTATTTCATTGATCATTTTTTATACAAAATTAAAATTTGTTGATTATTGCAGGTTTACTAAGTTTTCCTGACCAATATAGACCCTGTTAATTATATTTTATATTATTACCTTTGCGTAATAAAATATTATAGAAATAAAAAATAGTCTAAGTTTATACACGCGAGTATATTTCTACTTACTCATGATGATTTTTCAAAGCATGTGGTATTGGTCGCTGCATTAAGCTCATATCATGATCTGTTTGTGCTTTTTTAAGTAAATGAATCCAAATACAAGTAATTGCCATTTGATGAGTACATTGAGCTTTCGTATAATCAGGTACTAACAGTGGTTCACGTTCTGGATACAATAAATCGTACAATTTAAGTACAGGAAGGAAATTTGATAGCTATTTAAAAAAATTAAAGTAATTTAACTTAAAGTTCAGATCGAATATTATATTAAAGAATATATACCGGATTTCTTTGTATACTCCCAGATATAAATTGTAACAAAACCCACATTAAATGATCACGGCCTTTCCGAAATTCACGTCCTGCCAACTAAAAAACAGAAAAATTATAATCAAATAAAATTTATATTAATAATATACCTCGAATTTACCTTATCATGTAAAGCAATAACAATATTTGGAAAGCTTGCATGTTGAAATAACTGGAAGTATATTAGTTGAGATGATAAATGTAACCATAGCCAATGACAATATGACTGATCATCAGAATTTTCCGATGATGTATTACCTCCGGGAAAATTAGAGGGATTTGGGGGTAGTTCAGATTCAGACCGTTCCATTGCAATTACTACCAATTCTACTAATTGCTCCTCTAAAGTTATACATCTATTCTTATGCTAAAACAGGAGAAGTTAATATTAGAATCTAATGAATTATATTATATGAAGAATTTTAAATACAATTTTCTTCCCGAATTCCCGACATATCGTTATCGAGGTGACGTACACATACACAGAACCGAAAGCATCCTTAAAATTATACTTATCATACATACCTATTACCGCAGGCCAAACTTGAAAAATAAATAAATAAAAAAAATCAGTTACCTGTTTTTGTAATCCGAGCATATCACACACAATATCCCGACTGTAGGGTTGTTCCAAAACGTAGCGTAAGAGATTTGGTTGTGGTCCTAACAAAACTGGCGCGTATGGTAAACTTCCTTTTAAATGAAACCGTAATGTATTTCGATCAAGTCTCCATGGACTGTATACATGCTCTGCGCATCCACTATGCTCAACAACTGGTCGCATTGTACTATGACCAATAATACTTACCATTTGAGCACAATCACGAAAACTTTCCACAAATGATGAGAATAAATGTGCCAATTTCTAAAATTATTTTCTATGTTTATTAAATATATTACGTTTGATTAATACAATTAAAACTTACCCAATGAGGCCATTTATTTGTATCGATACAAGGTTTTTGAATTTCGTTAACAATCAAATATGCTGGCAACAAACAAGCATTACGATCAAAAATATATTCTAATAAGTCTTCCAATACACGTAGCTGTGGTTGAACATTTGCATTTAATCTGGTTGGTAAAGATTGAGCTTTATCTCGGCATGCCTACAAATATTTAATTGAATTTACTTATTAGAGTCTTCTAAGCTTTGCAATAGCTTTTCATGTTTCTTATCCTTAAATAAAGGCTTGAATAACTTTCATAATTATAATGATGGTGATATAAAATAATCATTATGCTATTAGTTATAATTTTTATTTTAAACTGACTCAGTTAAACTTAAAAACATGTGATTTTAACTTATAAACATGAAATACGCCATTTGGGAGAGTAAATGTACATGATATATCCTTCACATAAAGTATCAAGCTAACATAGTACTAAATAAATTTAACTAAAAAAATATTAATTTTAAATTTATACCTTCATGATTTCCCGTACACCTTTATAATCAACACCTCCAATAATACGTCGAATTAAACTAAAGGCCTCTATCCAAAAGTGCTCGTTTGTATAAATTAATTTGTCTGATGCAAGTAAAGCTTCACATACCATCCTAACAAAAAAAAAAAAGTATTTTTACGGGTCGAAAACTTTTATAAAAATATAAACAATTTAATTAATTTGGGGAAAAATTACCACAGAATTAAATGATATAAATTACTTATTGCACTGTGTTCGTTTTGTTACAATGTATCCTAAGTTCTGATTTTTTGTTTCACTTTACACAGCTGTACTGTTGAATTTTTTAAGTAGAAAAATTAAATATCGTCACGATATTTTAGTTTGTTTAATGCAATCATTAATTTTTCATTAAAAGGAAGTGCCGATTCATTCATAAAAAAATATTGTTCCTAGCATTACTGCCAGTAAGTGCAATAACGGTAATTGAGTATAACATATTCAAGTAGCATGAATGATAGTCACTAATAAAATCGAAAATTGGACACTATAAACAATAAGGTTCTATAAGTCATCAGGCTATTTTTTAGAAATTTAATTAATTCAAGACAATACCTTGCTGGTAATGTGTTGTTTCCTACTAAATTTTCAATTATCGTTAAGAGCAACTGTAATCTTTTGCGATTTGTGACCGCTGCAGCCAAAGATAAGTAATGTTTAATTCCATTTTCTTGCAATTCAGTATTGGGAGCAGTTCCAGTAGCCCCAACAGAAATGCTTAATACACCAGATAAATCATTCTGATACTGATTAATAATTTCTTCATCACTATCACTACTTTTTATTAATAAATAACAACTAAACGCTTCCTCAATTGGTTCAACACGCTACAACGAAATAAAATGTATTATTTTTAAGGTTATTACTAAAAAAAATTCCAAAAAATATATATATTTACAAGTAGCCCATTTACGATGTTTGTAATTTGTGCTTCACACATTTTAAAATTACATTAAAAACACTTCTTTATGTTTTTAATCCATTAAATATTTATTTTTGTAAAATACCGGGTGGAATTATTTGTCAACAAGTTTGTGTCATATAAACGCCATTAGTTTCTGACATTTGTAAACATTATGTCGTTACATTAGTCTCTTATGTCATTGATTATAGTTTGTCAAAACGTACCAGTACTGCACATCATAATACAAAACTAATTAAATATGAAGGAAATAATATACGTGTTTTTTATTATTTTATTAAAGCTGTTAATAATTTTTATAAAAAGTTTTAAAAATGATTTTTGCTCGCCAAATGTAATAAGCTTGTCTACGTCAAAATAATTGTAAACACCAATTTCAATCCACCAAACTTTACGTAGTAACGGTTTACTTGAACCCGTTATTAGAAACTGAATGATATTTAAACACTGGCATACGTACATGGTGCATCATGGCAATGCTATACAAAATTTCAATTATGCCGTTCTAATTTTAAAATAATTTTAATAATATTAGCAAATTCAATATTGTATATTTATTAATATGTCAATACTTTAGATATTTTATACATAGAGATTATACTCATGTTATTTAAACGTTATATTATTTGCGGTATTCATTCACATATGGCTCGTGTATTCATGATTTATTAGAGGTATGTTATGTTCTTTGGTGTCTGATTTAGTATCGTAAGATAAAGTGATTCGATCGATTAACTCCATAATCTATGACCTACTAGATGAACCAATCGGGCACTAAACATTTATGTTTGGAGCATATTGAAATCTCTGATTTATAGCAAAAGTGTATACTTATATTCTTAAATCTTAGCTGTTGTACTCACAGGATCAGATGTTGACCAAAGAAAGCCTTAGGTATAATTGCAATAAAAAAAAGTACCTAGGTGTTAGTATCACATGTCTAAGTCTAAATCTATCATTGCTTACACATATTGTTAAGTAAAAGGGAAGGAATAATTGAATTTGATAATTTGTTGAATTGTTATACAAAATAATTGTTATTACAAACAGTAATGATAATATATTTTTCATAATAAATACATATTGTTTGTTATGAGAGTGGATCCTCTTATGTAATTGGTTTTGTATTTTTATACATTTTGTACAATGTAAATGTTTTCAAATAAATCAAATTACATTCATTTTTTTTATATTATTTAAATTTTAATGTAAGTATATTTTTAAAATAATATAATATAATTATTATAATAATGATGATTTACAATATAACATAAAATAAATAAAATAAACAATCTGTGAAATAATTGCGCGTGCGTAGTTATAAAATTAAATTAAGTATTATAATTATAGTCGTCATCTTGTCTGCTAGATGGATTTTGCTTGATATGTTTGCGCTCTGATGTGTAAGTAAACTGGATATGTGTGCGTGCGTAAGTTGGCATAAACGCATTTAATAATATTTGTTTTTCTAAAATAACATTCTTTATCAAATCTATTCAATAATGTTTGAGCTTTGACGGGTTGTTTCCTGTACAAGGTATACTTGGGATCCAGGAACAGTGCTAGTGGTAACAAAGGTTCGGTGTTTAGCGCGGATAAGTGATAAATTACTTTCAGCAGTATCAGCACGATCTTCAGCAGCTTCGAGTTCTCTTTGGAAACGTCGGACACGGGTAACACTTTGTGAAGAGGTTGCTTCCTAAAATACGAAATAGATAACTCAAAAAAAAATATTCCATACAATTTTGTTATGTTTAAATTTAACGTACCGTTTCTTGTAATTGACGTTTGTAAATGGCGATCTTTTGGCTAGATTTGTCCAATGATTCTTGCAACAAAGCAATTGTTTTTTGGTCTTCTTCGCATTGAATCATTACTTCTTTAACGGATCGTTCCTTCTTACGTAAGATTTTAATGGTTTCAGCGTGTCGTCTCTTTTCTTCTTCCAATTCAAGTTCAAGATCCTTCATACGAGCTTCTAATTTGCTAATAATACGTTTACCACCAACAATTGCATTAGTTTCAACTTCTTCTAAACGAACGCTCAAGTTCTTAACTTCAATTTCTAATGATTTCTTGATAGCTTCAACCTTGACAATTCGTTCTTGTTCTTCATGGAGAATTTCAACTGTGTGTTTCAATTCAGTTTGGACACGTTGGTATCTTTCATCGCTAATACGTAATTCTTTGGTAACTTCATCGTAATCACTAGCAAGTGTGGTAAGTTCTTGTTCAATCTTGCTCTTGCTTGTGGCAAGGTTAACGTTGATTGTGTTCAATTCATTGATGCGGCTTACAGATTCCTCGAATTGTTGTTCGGCTTGTCTCTTAGAGCGGAGGGCCTAAAAATAATTTTATTAATTATACTGAAACTGATATGGAAAAATAATTTTTTAACTTACAGATTCGTAATTGCCCCGGATTTCTTCACATTCAACAGAAAGAGATTGTATGCGACGTTGTGAAACGCTAAGTTGATCTAAAGTAACTTGTAATTGTCTTTGGACTTCATCGTAATGCGCTTGGATTTCAGTCAATTGAAGTGATTGTTTCTTTACAACTTTTTGTAAATCGATGTTTGTCTTGTTGGCGACATCAAGAGACAATTCTAATTCAGTAATTTGAATTTGTAACTTCTTCTTAATTCTGGTTACTTCAGTTTTCAATTTGGTTTCGGCTTCAACAACACGAGCATTCAATTGTTCAATTTCAATGCTAGTTTGTTTACTGGAAAAAAATTAAATTAAATAAATATATGAATTTAAATAAAAAAATCTTATATGAATTATAATATGACTTTTATGTATGCAAAAAAAAGAGAAATTGCAATTTAGCTAATTGAACAAGCATCCCCCCCTCCCATTATTCTTAGATAACAATAACACACTTTTTTAGAACATACTTAAGTGTAGCAAAATGGAGCTTCTATAATTTTAAGCCGATAAGTTGCTTGTGTGTACGTCGTCATGGTAGATTCCAAACGACTTGGAAATTCTTCAGTGTATTTTTCTTAAGGGGGTTTATCAACAGCTCTTGTTCTGACATAAAAGAGAGTACTTCTAAACAGATGACTCAAATTACATGTAATATACATTGAATTTCTTTCAAATTGCTACCGCAAATAACTCAAAAGATACGCAAATCTTATGGAAATATTAACATGAAAACCTAGTGCTAGCCGAGTTTCTCCCATAAAACAATTTCTAAGGCAGAAATCATAATTTGATTTTTGATTTTCATATCAATATTTTTCATAACATTTAATATAATATATATATTAAATATAATTATATTAAATATAATTAGGTATTTTTTGAGTTATTTGTGCTGAAAAATTGTATGGTTTTAATAGCTGTTGATACACCCACTTAATCGAGTGAGTTATAGTCAAAGCAATTAGTTCATTTTTGTAAAATTACGTAGCAGCGTCAACAAGAAGATAAGGCATATATTTGCAATGGAAATTTCATTTGCAATCTATAAATTCACTACGCTCCATAAAACGATTATCATTTTTAACATAAACTTAAAAATTTATAATTAAATATTATTCATATTTTGTAGATTTACGTATACTATTCAATTGAATATTTGAAGGAGTAATAAATATAGTTGCTATAATCATTAAACATAATAACCAATTTTTTTGAGTGTCCACCTTATATATTTTAGTCAGATATAAAAATCACTCAGAAGGTATATTTTTCATCGTTAATTCACAATAGTATTACATAAAATAATTATCGAAAAATTAAAACTCTTTCATTAGAGGTTTCTCATAAAATACATTTTTCTTTATTTATCCCAAAAAAACAACCTTTATTGAAAAACGTATAGTTATTCGAAAATAGATTTTTTAAAACAATTTATGTGTATAAAATTGTTTTTTCGTTTTAAATCTCCTAACAAAAGACTTAAAACAGTTTTCTTTTAATGTTGGTAAGTAAAAGGCAAGCAATAAAACTAGAATTCCAACGATTCTTTAACATAATAAATCTGTTAGATGTCGACAATAAAAAAAAAATTACAAAAAAAGAACTACCTTTGACAAACGCAAACCGGCATTTCAATAATGTTTACTGAGCACGTGATTTAATAATAATTAACAAATCAAAACTATCCAAAGAACTATTATAAACGTTACATTAAATTGCATTGTTGGCCTAAACAATTTTTAAAGAAAAAGAAACAGTACATAAAGTTTGCACATGCTCATTTTATAACTTCCTTCTAAATGTATCTATTTCAGTCTGAGTAACCTTTTCAAATTGCATTTTATAAATATTTTATCGGTCGTTAATCTTGTTATATGTTGTATCGATTGATTTTACTATTGAATAATAAAATTGAACATTTTTTTTTTATGTGGATGCATGAGCAATAGGCAGTCTCACATTTAACAATTTCGGGTCAAAATTCTTTATGACTAATTGTTACTTTTCCGTTTCGTTGGACGATTTGATTGGTAATCCCAAGTTATATTGTTTTCTAAAAAACAATGTTTCATTCCAGGTATACAGAAAAGGGCTCGTTTTTTATCTTCAATTAAAAGTCTAACTAGCAATTTTTATGATTTGAACTAAAAATTGTCTTGCAAACTTCCATCCCCAATTTGAACGGTAATGTCGTCTAATTTCGGATATTGGCTTGGACAAACAAACACATAGGCAGATGGACAAAAATGTTTAGAAATTCGTATCTGGCTTTATTTTAATGGATAAATAATAACCAAATAAACTTATAAAAAGGTAGAAATTTTGAAAGCAGCGACAGAAATTCCCATTTTTTTTGTATTGATTCTATAGTAAAATCTAGCTACATATATCAAACGTCAATTCAAGTGTTTGTCTATATCTAATATATAGTTATTGACGGATACTAATAAAATTTAAGTTATAAATATTCAAAATAATTGGCGTGCAACAAATATAGGAATGAAAAAAACCTTAAGGTAGGTATTTTTGATTCTATAAGTAAATATATGGGATCAAAACTTTGAACTGTAGTCGATTTTTTAATGCTTTTGAGTAAAAAAAGAAGACTTAATAATAGAAGACTTTTTTTCATAGACTATATGTCAAAGAGTGTCAACACTAAAAGACAATAAGTTAGATGTCAAAAACTTCGACTTCTCAAGGAAGTTGATTTATAATTAATCATTCAATTGTAGTCTACCTATAAAAGAATAATATAATTCTCTTCGCTATTTATATACAAATATTCCATATAAAAAATTCCAAAATAAAATTTAAATTTCTTTCCCTATTTGGATAGCCCCATACAAACCTCTGTTTAATGGATTTCGAAAAAAAAATGAGTGATCGGAAGTATAAAATAATTTTATTTTTTTAAAGCGCCTGTCTATTCATAGCTGAACCAAAAATTATTTGTTTTTTAAGTAAATATTTATAATGTGGGAGCTATGTTATTACCAAATAAAATTAATTTAAGAAAAAATATTTTAAAAATATTTGAATTAATTGAGGAGCAAACCATTATTAAAAAAAAGAAATTTAAAAAAAGAATTAATTTTTTTTATAAAAGAATTAAATTGTTTTTCATTATATAAATGAATGTAATTAAAATAATGTTAAAATAATACTTTTTTAAAATTATGATTTTATCATCTACTTGTATTATTTAATTGTTTAAAATAAATATTATTTTTGAAGTTGTGAGTAACATTTCGTATAAAATGGACAACTATTCATACAAAATTGACTTATCAAATGTTATATAAATGGTGTTTTTATTGTTGTATTTTTACAATTGGACACAAAAACTATTTATAACATTTGGTTTTTATATTGTCTGTTTTATACGAATAGTTGGTCATATTACACGGAACGACTCATACAAAACTTAAAAATAATCTTTATATAAAACAAACGAATAATACAAGAAGATAATTAAATCATAAGTTTTTTATTAGTACGAAATTTTTAATTTAAAATATCAATATTTGTATTATTAGAAAACTAACTCACTAAATTAATTTTTATTATTCTTTTAGTTACTTGTTTTTCAAAATACGTTATAAAAAAAATTTGGTTGACTAGCCAACTGTTAGTCATTCAATTTTGTTTAAAGTTTAAATATTAATGCCAATAAAGTTAACAAATGAAATTCGCCTTAAATAAAATTAAAAGTCAATATTAATTAACTATAAAATAAGTGGAAATATAAATAAAAAAATTTTCAATCATAATAGACTTTTAATAGCTAGCCTAAAAAATTTTAATTTTATTGTCCTTGAATGACCTTGATTGATAAAAATGCAAAAATTTACACAATCGTTGTGTAATGCATTTAATGCATACGCATGGCAAGGGCAACGCGATTCTTACCCAACGGGTTTATTTAAATGAAAAAAATAAAATTTATATATGAAAATTGTTAATGGAAATTTAAACTCTAACTAGTATTCTATGGAAGGAATTAATTTGGACAAACTTAAAATACCTTTTATCAATAAAGTAATTGGCAGTTTTACATTCATAACCTTTTAATTCATGTTTTAATGTGGTTAATGGTTCAACAATAGATTTTTCAATTTGATCTTGTAAACGTCGATCCATAAAATGCGCATGTGCAATTGTATCATGATAGTTAATATTTTGTCTATTTTCACGTTGAAAAGATTCTAAACTATATCCCGTATTCTCTGATAAATTTTTTGTTGATTGATATAATAATTGTCCTTCAATTGCTTTTGCTGATTTTGCACGATAAACATTTTTTGCTGATTGCAATGCTGATTTAACACTAACTTCATCGAATAGATCATCATCATATAATGAATCCATATTTGTTACACTTTTTGACAATTTTTTATCTAATTTACTTTGAGATTTTTTCACTGCCTTCAAAAACTTTTCCGAATCATTAAACTGTTCATTTATTGCATGTACTTCACTTAATTTATTACTTATTTTATTACTTAACATCCCCACTTTTTTATTTTTATAGCTTTGATTGGAGGAATGTTGTGTTGACACATTTTTATTCGATTCTAAATGTTCGCTCTTCGATTGATATTGACGACTTACATAATTTAAATTACTATTAACTAAAGTTGATGAATAAATTGTTTTCGATGGTCTGTCATAAATTAAATTCTTTATACGAACAGGTGCCATTTTTTTAGTTGATGACGGAAATAAATAAATATTAAAATTTTTTTCGATATATTAATAATTATCCTATTATTATATGATGACCTAATTATAATTACTGTAACTAGGGCAGCGTAAATTTTTCATTTTATATGAATTTGTCTTTGTTTAACAATTTATTGGCATTGATATTTCACCAATCGAAATTTGTTTATTTTAAGTCGAGCTTCTGAATTGCATTTACAAATATAATTTATATAAAATTACTTTTAAATCTATTTTCGTTTGAATTTGTGCGAAAAATTTATCTATCAATAATATTATTGATTATCAATATATTGTCAATATCCTTGTGATTGATTGTTATGCAGAGCAAAGTATTTGATCAATGTTCATTTACGAAGGTTGTGGAATATTGAAAGCTAACTAATATTATAAATGCGAATGTGAGGATTTTGTTTTTTTTTGCTACGCTTTCACGTGTAAATTACTCTCCCGATTTTTTAAATTCATTCACCAAAAGAAAGCTGTATCATAATTGAGTAAATCCTTGCTAATATCATAGTTTCGAAAGTAACTCTGCGTGTCTATGTATAACCCAATCAGGCCTAAACTACTGAACCGATTTAAATTAAATTTGGTACAATGATAGTCTTGAGCCTGAGAAAGGACAAAGAAACTTTTAAATGCGATAGGAAATGCAAGTTTGTATGGAAATTAAGTCATTTTTTATGCTAGAATGTCATATTAATATTATAAATAGGAAACATTTGTATGTTTGTATTTTTGTATGTAACGAATAATCTTAAAACTACTGAACCGATTTGTAAAATTTTTTCACCCTTGGGAAGTAACACTATCCAAGGGTGACATACACAACTTTCTATCCATGTATTCCCACTGGAACAGGAACTTGCGTGACCCCCGCTAGTAAATATATAAAAATTATTTATTTATACCCTTCCATAATATGTGTGTGACTCATAGGTGTTTTAAAATTACAATTTCTAAACGGTGATATTGAAAAATTGTAAATACAAAAAATGTATATTTTTTAGAGTACAAAACTTTTGTTTGAAATATTCTTCGCGTAACCAAAATTTGGGTACCTACAAGTGACTCTGTGTTAGAGTCTATACATTCTAACTAATATATTTTGTAGTTGTTTGTCTTATGTTCGTTATTAGCGGAGCCGTGGTTGAAAGCTTTTAGTACTATAAATATTACAACGATCTTTTTGAGAGTTTACCTAATGAAATATTCAGCTGGATTCTAAAAGACAGAAAACGTGATATATGCTCATCAATTGCACTATTATAGACAAAAGTTTAAAAATCGATGTCCCAACATATGCCTACGATTTTCAGCTTTCTATCTCTTCACGAACCAAATATATTTTCAAATAACACCTTTTGAGCCGAAAGGTTAAAGGAAGTATTTACAAGCAAACCGAGTTAAATGTAGAATCGTAAATTTTATAAAAAATTATTAATTATAATAAAATGTATAGAAATCTTTATTCGTTTTAAAATAAAAGCTTTGCCAAAAAAAAAAAAAAAGAAATTTTGTATTTTTAATTAAATTGCAAAAATAAATAATTTATAAAATATTTCAGTATTTTCACTTTATTGTTTTCCTTAACTCCCTCCCTTCGACAAGTTTTTACTTGTCTTTTAGTTTCATATGAAAATATCATGGAATGTTTTGCTTGATAAAGAAAGAAAAAGTTAATTGCATTTCTTGATAATTACGAATTTTCCCGCATTCTGTCAGTGGAATTGTGTTTAGATAAGCTTCAATTTTAATGATTGTTTTATGTAATTTGGCAAAAATATACATTTTCGAACTCTTGGTTTCGTTTTTGTGCTATAACCGGTTTCAGATCGACAAAAGCCAAACACGCTGAAAATAAACTGACTAGTTTCTACTTTAAAAATTGATCCAATTTTTACTAATTAATAATCAATTAATAATTTTGACTATTTAATAATCAACAATACAATTAAATCTTCTTATCCGTTTGTGGAAATTTAAAATTATAGTTATGTAAAATGACTCTGTGAAATTTATGTATTCAATATAAAATACATTGGAATTCTAGAAAAATTTGACTATATCCAATGTGCTCAAGTAGGCATATTCTCGAAATTCCAAAAAATTGATTAATATTATATGAGATCAGAAGACATTACCACAAGAAATTTTGCCTTACAAAATTGGTTTTAAAATTGGGTAAAACACAAATAAGCTAATATGAAATAAAAAAATTATATATATATTTATAGGGCATGTGAAGTCAAAATATTAAATTCGCTTAAAAAATCATTTCAATTTTAAAGGCGCAATGGAAATATATATATACATTCTAGGTGCTGGAAGCAGTCTTAACCTTTGGTAAAGTATCTTATTTATGAAGCAAAACACATAGATAAATTATTTTTATTTCAAAGATGTGCTCCTTTGAGTGAATAGAATACATCTATAACACTATTAGAGATCTTTCTACATTGAATTTGCGTATTAATGACCGCATGAGCAGTGAAGAAGAAGTTATCTAATTATTTATCGTTTGAAGACTTATAAAATATATTGAAAAGTTTTCTTACCGAATAGCTTCAATCTCTTCTTCTTTTTCTTGTAAGCGACGTTCAACATCATGACGGAATTGATTGAATTCAGCAGACAAGCGTTGAGAACGTGCTTCTTCAGCTTTGCGACCCTAAAAAAGAACCAAAATTAATTTTCATGATATTAAAATATTAAAAGCTAATATGAACTTACAGCTTCAGCTTCTTTGTAGGCAGCAGTAAGTTCTTCACGTTCGTTCTCCAAACGGCGAAGTTCAAGTTCCAATTCATGAAGACGGCGAGTTAAATCGGATATTTGATTACGAGCATCACCCAAATCATCACCCAATTTTTTGTTTTCACGGGCCAATGAATCTTTTTGTTCACGAGTTTTGTCCAATTCGTGAGTGGTACGTTGTAATTCAGATTGTTTGTTACGTAAGTCACGTTGACTTTGGTCATAGAGTTGAACAGTTTCGTCAAGACGGCTCTTAAGTTCAACATTGACACGTTCAAGTTGTTCACTACGTTTTTGCAATTCCCGAGCGGTGTTGTTGGCCTTTTCTAAATCAATGATCAATACTTCAACTTCACTTTGGAGACGTGATTTTTGTTTTTCAAGATTGTTAATCTTAACTAACAAGGTTTCAATGTGTTCTTCTTGTTCACTAATGCGGATGGTATATTTCTTACGGATTTCTTCAACCTCCTCAATACGGGCAGCAGCTTCAGATTCGTATTTGCTCTTGTATACTTGTACTTCACCATTAGACTTGACAAGTTGTCTTTCAAGGTCTAAACGAGCTTCACTTTCTTCTTCAAGTTGTACACGTACAGATTCCAATTCAATTTCAACTTGGTGTAAGTTGGCCTCAAGGACTGAACGTCTGCGTTCATCATCTTCCATACGACGACGGCAGTCTTCCAATTGTGTAGCTAATTGAGATTTCAAGTAAGTAGCATTTTCAATGTTTACTTTCAAGTCCTGGACTTCTTTGACAAGTTCGATGTTTTCTTGTGAGAGGCGTGTCTTATGTGATGTAATATCAACGACAGTGCGGTTGAGTTCTTCAATGCGGACATTGAGTTCGCTGATGTGGATTTCAAGTTTTTCAACATGTTTGATAGATGCAGTTTTTTCTTTTGAGATAGATTCAATTTGAGCTAACAATTCGTAGACTTCTTGTTGGAATTTGGCCTTTTCTTTTTCAGCTCTATAAACGTATAAAAAACAAAATATTAATTTTGATTTTTACTATATTCGCTAAAATATGGATTACTCAGATACTCCGAAAAGAAGAAATGTAAAGCATTTAAGGCACGAAGGACAAGTCCTATTCTAAATTACAGGAGGTGAAGGAGTTGATTCCAAGTTCACGTATCAATTCTCAAAATTAGTTCCAATTTTGATGATTTTAACGTTCTTGAATGACGTCAAGGAAGTATTTCAATTTTATTCCCGTAGTCGCTAGTAAGATAATATTGAATCATTGTAGAAAAAAATATTTCTATAATATGGCTTTTTATAAAAAAAAAAAAAAACAATATTATACATCATCTAAGCTACGTTGAGGGATTTGAATACGTATTGGTGCCATATATGTGAGACTCAAACTAACCAAAGTGTTATTATGGTATAAAATAACGTCAAAATCTCGATAAATAGTTCCTTTACGTGACATACCTGGTTAATATATCTCAGGCATATTATCAATTTGCTGTACAATAAACATAAATTTCCCGACATTATTGTGTCAAGTATCGCTGCAGTTATAGAAATTTTTCATTAATTATGATCGTAGTTTGCTAGTTTTGTCAATTGTGCTTACAAATTATAATATATATTACAAATGGCGATAAAACCCAATAAGATGAAAGCGCAAGGCAGTGGTTTTAAGATTTATTATTACTCACACACTTCATTTAATGCTTCAAATTATTTTAAATTTTGGCTGTATTTCAATTCAAGATAATAATGGTAGATTTTTTTTATACTATATAGATTTCATTTAGGCCAGTAACTTTATATAATTGAAGTGATTTTTTAAGTTAAAAGTTTGTTTCGATATAATTTTTTGTTAGTAATAAGACCTTTTACAGAGAGGGCTTTACAGTTCAATGATCAGCGAATTTTATGCCAAAAGATTATTTCTTGTAATTTTTTCATGATGGACTATACTTTTCCAACACAAAGACATTGAAAAGAGTTTGAGAAATTTATTTCACATTCTTCTAAGATTAATTTTTGTTTATGTACTTTTCAAATGAAATAAATTTTTATTTATTTGCGTTTGGCTAAAAATATAGTGTTTATAAAATTAGATATAACAATTTTTTTTTTGCTTAATTAATTTTAATAATTAAGTAATTATTGCATAATATTTATATATCGTTTATAAATTTTGCCAAAATAATTATAAAACTAACAAAAAAAAAAGTAATATTTTGTGAATTTAAAATTATAAAATTAGTTTATTTTTTGGCATTTTGTCAAACATTCATAAAATTGTATGTGGAAAAAAAATTAAAATATACCTATACATAAAAATATAATATAAAATAAAATTATTTTCATGACATTGAAATGATTATTCAATAACTTTTTTATTACTATTTACCTTAGCTCAACGAAAAAGATGTAATCATTAGTTTCCCTATATTTTGAAACGGTACATTCAAATTTCCCATTTTAACTGTGTAATAGTTTCTACTTATTTGTGTTACTAAAATAATTGCAATATTTATATCCTATTATTCCAGGATAATTTATTAACGATTTACACAGTTTTAATAATTAAGAGGTTGTTATTTTAGCGTAGTTGTAAATGTTTCAGTTAATGGGTTTGATTTATGCAAATAATTAGGAGTACTTTTTATTAAAAATAATTGTGCTCATGATGGAAATTCATATTTTGGGAATCAGTTCAGATTTCTTGCACTATTACGATATAGTATAATGGTGAGTCAGAGCAGAGACAAACGATGTTCAGATAAACATATCAAAGTTTTAGCTTCTATATTGAGTGAAGCGGACTCTTTACTTGAAGCAAGTAAATTTTTAAGAAAGTAAAAAAATTTTAATATCCGTATATTGTAGGTATACAAACAGAAAGGTAGGCCAACATCATACAGTATTATTTATTTGTGGCAAACTTAAGGCTGAGATTATATAAAAGTAGATTTTCTATATTTTTATATCGAAATTGTTAACCGCTCTGAGTCTAATTTTAGCCTAGAAAACCTCGATGTATATCAATAAATTCGCAAAAAATGTGAATAGTTCTAATTTAGAAGTACAAATGCCTTAAGTTTCTTCTATCTTCTGAGCATTGTAGGTTTGTTGAAATGAAATATTAATATTTTTGGGTCTCAGATTCTTCTTTACAAAAAAATTTATTTTTAATTGTAAAAACAAAAATATTCCAAAAATAATAGTTTTACAAAAAAAAAAAAAAAATAATAATAATAATAATATAAATTAAAATGAAATGAAAGAAGAAATAAATCATTTATGTTTAGTGATATTTCATAGTTTTCATAATAGTATTATTTTAAGTAACAAGTGTTAAGTATCATGCAGTACTTATATGGACGCAGACGTCCACTAAAAACACAACGTCCGACAAATGTTATAAATATAACACCGAAGATGTTTGCTGGCTTTTATTTTCTTACGACGTTTCTACGTATGCATCGTTTTCGTTGAAATAATACATGCATACAATCAAACAGTATATAGAGATGTTGAATTTTAAAACTATTTAAAGCATCTCTCATAGAACAGCCATTTTAAAATATTTTTATTAATTTAAAAGAATTAATACGAAATGAAATAAACACTGGAAAATTTTTGATAGTTATGAATAATCAATTTCAAGTTTTTATAATTTATCATCAGTTGTTGAAAAAAATTCTAAATTTTACTAAGATTACAACGATAATTGGATTTTAAAACTAATTAGACTAAATTGTACTATGATTTAAATGTTTTTTAGATGTTTCTTGAATTGATTCTGTTTAATAAATTAAAATACTAATCAATTTTGTAACATGTTCTATAAACCTCTTTGAGCAGGCTTTGTTTTTCAGAGTTACAAAACATAACCGAATTAAATTAGGCAATAAACGGATTGGGTAAAATCATTCGATTTTAGTTAATATTTGTCAAGGTTTTTGATCGTATCCAATCAACTTTGCCAAAAAGAAAAATCAAAATAAAGTATAATAAATATTTTCCAATAATATATAAATTTGAAAAAATCAAATTATATTTTTGAAAATAAAAAAAATACGGAAAATGAATTAGGAAAAACATAATTGCATTTTAAATGGTCCAGTGACATTTGGCCCATTGTATGTAAATATGAAATTATTAAAATCTACAGATGTGTTTATTTAGGTCAAATTAGAAACCTTTCGTCCAAAAATAATATGAAATTCCAATGTGGACACGTGACTTATATGGGGTTAAACACCGCAAATTACTTATGTTTAAATTACACCGAAAATTCAATACAAATTTTTCGAATTGAATGAGTAATTTTATGAATGTTTGAAAAAAATCTAATAAAGTAAAAATCTAAATTGGAATTTTTAGTATATTTACCTGGCTCTAGATTTTGAGAGTTGATCAATTTGATCTTGGAAATCAACAATAATTTCTTGATGTTTCTTTTTCAATAAATGTGCTGTTTCTTCAGATTCCAAATGAACATCTTCAAGAAGTTTTCTCAATTTCAGCAATTCAGTATCGCGTTTCTTGTTAATTTCGAACTACGAAATCAATAAATAATTAGTTGAAAAAAGAATGTTTAAAATAAAAGAATTTAAATTACATCTTAAGTTGGCGAAATTGGGTTAATTATTTTCTATTTTTAATCTTAAATATATCTGCAATTAATTTAAATTACCTGGCTTTCAGCACCACCTTCTGCTTCTTCTAAGCGTTCAGAAAGTTGGATTACTTGTACACTTAAATCAGCTTTTTCACGTTCAATCTAAATTAAGAGTATTCATATAAATTTATTCATCATAAAATAAAAAATTTATTATTTTTGAAAATATAAATATACAAATAATACATACTCGTTGACGGAGTTCCCTCTCAGACTCCAAGTCTTCATGAAGAAGACGAATTTTGTCCTACAAAAATACGAAGAAAAAAAATTATTTTAAAGATAAAACATTTTTTAAATAACTTTATCTAATCTATAAATAGCGTATATTTCAAAAGATATGTTAGTAAAATATGCATATGGCTGATTCACAATATCCGGGATACATTACAAAGTTTTATGAACCATTTTCCTATTTATAACTACAAAACGTCACCATTTTCACCAGGAATACTCATGAATCAGCGAAAATTTGTTCTAATTTTCATAATGACTAATGCAAAACATTTAAATATAAAAATAAAAAAGCATATTTTTCAAATAAGGTAATGTATTATTTTTTTTTTTAATTTAGCACTTTTTTCAAAAAAAATTTCACAAAAATTATGGTTAAAAAAATCACAAAAATTTGAGTGTTTTTATTTTAAGTTTTTGATATTGTTATCACTTTTGGCAATTGTGATATTAAAGTTTTACAAAAGTAAAAACTGAATATTGTTGAATTTTTAAAATCACTTTGAAAAAACCTTGTTTTGCGGATTTTAACACAATTTTTTATCATTTGACAAACACATTTTTTTAATAAAATCTTGATTAACACAATATAGATTAAGCAGCACTTTAAAATAAGCGTTTTTTTTTTCAGCATTTTAGCGTGCTTATTTGCATATTTTTTAGCCACTAGCATATTATATATTATTTTAAAGCATTTTTTTTAAAGAATGTGCAACAAAAAATATACAAAAAAAAAATAATTTTTTTTACCTCGAGACGAGAGAGCGCACTTAAATCAGCAGAGTACTCGATGCTGACATCGGCGGTACCACCGCCGGTCGACCGGTACGTGTATTTCGAGGTCTTCGCGACCGCGGATGAGGAGGAAGCCATCTCCTGGTGCTTCAATCAGTAAGACGTCAAAACAATAACAGAGCACCCAGAGCACTTACACACCTGCAGCACGTCCGTTTCGTCGTTCGTGTGGAGATGACTCCGTTATTATGTTTGTGAACGACGCTAAGTAGGTACAGCATCCCGACGCTAATTTAATTACGCATGCGTATAATGTGTACCTGTAATATCTGTATTACTCATGTGACTTTTCTGGAAATTCATATCTTTGTCTATTATTACTCAGTTTTGTAGAATCATTAAAATATTTTCGTAAAACGTTTATTTTCTTTGTCTTACCAACATAATTCATAACTGAAAGAGGATTTTTTGTTTGTTTTATTGGTTTTTCTGTAATAGAACAAAACCTTCAATTAAGAAAATTTAATTAAAGAAAGGTATTTAAGACATTTTGGCGTATAGAACTTATATTTTATATGTTTTGGCTACCGATATAATATTAAAATTGTTAATTAATTTGATGAATTTATTTATCAAATTTATTATCTCTCGCCAATAGATCTGGATAGTTTATATTGATAAAATACAATATATATTAATTGAATATTAATTGAAAATAATAATATTTTAAGAAAATATAGATATGTTTTTCTTAATTACATTGAACTTTTATAAAAAATAATGTAATTTTTCATATTCTTTAAGTCGTATTGAAAATAAAGATAGCAATATTTTCCTACCTTTAAATATTTTTCTGTATTGAGTGTATGATAAATATGTTAAATTTAATTAATTTTTTGTTTTATTATATGAAATGGAAATTTTTGTTGATATTCGGTTTTATAATATGTATTTCTTAATTAATAAAGCCTAAGCGATAAGAAAATTTTTAACCTTTTTTTATGAAATTTTCATAATAACTATCCCTGTAAGTACGTATTAGTAAAAACGAAATAATATAGTTAATTTTGATAGAAATGGACTTTTTATGTGGATGATACCTTTTTCTAGTTGTTTTTTATTGTGAAACTAAATGGTTTTCCGCCCATTGATATTTTGTAATAATACGTCGATGACATAATTTCTTAAATGGTTAATTTCTTAATACATGGCAACAGAATAAGGCTCAAGACTTTGAGTAAGGGTCAGTACTATTGAGCGAGTCTATCAAAGTAAGTAAATCTAAGACACAATATTAAATGTTAATAATTTATGTTATTTAAAAAATACCTACTCCTAAAATACATTTTCTGAGATATAGTTAATTTTAATATTTAATCACTTTTATTTGAAATTTATTAATTTCTATAAATATTTTCCTTTTGACCACCTATCAGGGCCAATCATATTCAAAGCTAAAATTATTATTCATTTAATTATTACTTACTTATCAATTTTTACTTTTTATGGTCTAAAAAATTATTTTTGGGTGGTGATATATTATAAAATAAGGCTAATTGAAATTGAGTAACGCTGTGAAAAGTTTAGTGAACATACATGCCAAATATAAACCAAATAACCATAGATAGGCTTTATGACATAGGCTCACACTAAGCAGTTCATATCCTGATTACTGTACCGATTTTGATATAGCTTTTAATGTTCCTTAAGTTAAGGAATAATTACACAATACAATCTTTCAATACAAACATACTTATTCAACCGTATAGACTTTCAAGTATGATTATGAATATTGGACAGCTCCGAAAATATTACATACTTATGGGTTAAATCGATAAGTGGGTAAAAAACTTTGATGACGGAAAATTGTGATTATCAATAATTGAAATCATTAATTAAAATTAAGAATTGTCGAGAAACAAGAACGTAAATACATGTTAATTATTAAATTACAATTAATTTTCGAATACACTCAATATAATTTTACATCAGAATAAAATGAGATAATAAGCAGAGTGTATACATAGGTATATAAAAAATTTTAAGTTATTTTTATCAAACCCACAAACATATGTAAAGAATGAATCACCTTGCCTCATCGCCTCAATCACCTCAACCAATAATAACTATATTTACAAAAATAAATATCGCGTACAACATTTTAAGAAATTTTATAAAATTACACAAAAAATTCTTAATAAGTAACAAACTATGCTTTAAACATTTATATTTAAATAAAAATAATTTTTCTTGAAAATCTTACATTTTAACAAAAATAAAATTTACAAAAAAAAAAAAAAAAAAAACATTTTAAAATTGTTGAATTTTTCTTTAGGTATTATATTAAGCGAGCTAATATTAATATTAGCTCGGTTATGGTGCCTATTCTTTACAGGAATAGATTTAGTGATTGATTATACCTTAATTTAAAATAATGCCTAGTAAAGTTTCGCTATTTTATAGCAATTAATTTATTACACCAAAACTCGAAATTATAGCTCCAACTCAATGATTCTATCAAATTCGAGTAGCACCACATTTTGGGAATAGATCGTTCTATCATTTATTCGTTCGTACATTTAGAGTGTCACAGAATTTATATCCGTTTCGTTCAAACTCTTAAAAGTAGAATTTATAAAGTTATACTCAAGAAATGTAATATTGTTTTATAGTGAGTTTTATAGAAATATGAAAAGTATATTTTTTACAAAGTAAATTTCATTTAAATTATGACTCCTAATTAAATATAATATAAACATATTAATTAAATTAAAGATGTTTAACTTTCAATGTAAGCAAATAAGAGTATCATAATTTTGAAGAATAAAAAAAAATTAAATGCTTTTAATTTTCCCTACTTCCCGATTTTCAATTGAGCTAAAACTGAGCATAGACATTAAAATCAGATAACAATACAATATTATGGCTTAAAATAATACAAAAATAATACAGCAGCGTTGTAAAACTTAATTCTTTTCCATACTTCATTGCGCCTCCACCATATTTAGGTAATAAATACGTCATTTATTTTGATAATGTTTATTTTAATATTAAAAATATTAAAAAAATGTTAATAGGTCTTTTACCTTTTAATACCATTAAAGCTTATACTAAAAAAATATTTGTTTTTCAATAATAACTTGTATTATCAAAAACATGTTTATTAAAATCAAAAACATCTTCTCCGATCGTAGCTTATTTTATCATTAAATAACTATTACTAAATAGTAGTAGTTAGGAGAAGAATAAATATTTTTGAGTCCATATTAGAGCACTAGTTTTTTTTAGTATTTACTGCTCTACCAAAAATTTACCATACAGGAATATTTAAGACTTTTATTCTAGTAGACGATATATAAAATAAGTACATTCTTCTAAAAAAAAAAACTTTGAGTAATAAATATTTGATATATTTATTATTATTGTTCTAAAATATATTTATAAAATTATTTCTGTGAAGTACCTATACTGTCATACCGTTCTGCTTGTAAATATAAATTTTGGCATATTTATGCGATTAATTCGATATGAAGTGTAGATTAAATAATAATATTTTCAAAAGATATATTCATGCACATTTGCAGATATAAAATACACTTCCTTAATTATAATTGAGAAACAAAAATAAATTTTAACTAGGTATACCTATATTTATTGTATTTAAATGAAGTTAAGCTTATAACTAAAATGCAAAAACATCAAATTATGCCTCTAGTCGTGAAAACTATTCAAATTACATTCTAAGAAGTTTTGTTAAGATATACAACTATTTATTTAAAGTGTGATTCGAATTGTTAATTATGTAATTTATATCATGTTTGATACAGAGGCGTAACTAGCATGGCTTCAAGGTTTGTATCGTAATTGAAGTTTTTTCGTCTTTTCAATACGAGAGGCGACAATAATAATTAAATTAAAAGTTTCGATTAATGGCACGAAATCAAACTAAATTTAATAAAATTATTAATTTAAAATAAATAATTATAAACTAGCTTTTATACAGTGTTGCAACTAGGTATACTGAAATAAAAGTAATTACTTAATGCACCGCAAATTAATTTTTTAAAGTTTGGAGAAACAAAACGTAGGAAACTTTTCTACATTAAATTTGGTAAAGAGAGTACTTTAATATTAAACCAAATTGTAATGAGATTTCTCCAGTCAATTTTTAAAAATTTATTGCATACATATGTTTAATATTATGAATAATAATGAAACAATAAAAGAAATTTTATAGTTAAAATAATAATAAAATTTTATTTTTGATATTTCTGTTCAAAAATTATATGACATTGGTTTTAGTAAAAATTTCAATTCTATTTTTAAAGCAGTTACGTTAAGTTTTGTAAACGAATAAGAATGCCGTTAAAAAACAATGAATAATATCGTTATTAATTTTATATGAATATATAATTTATTTTGGTCAATGTTACTCAATTACAAATTTTTGTTCGATGTCATCATTGAATGAGTGCCCCTAATTGGAGTAAAATTTTAATTTTTAAATACACCTTATTTATTATATTATTAGTAGATAACTAAATGTGTTGCCTGACACAGAATACCTAAGAAATTATGTGTCCTCCAAATTCAAATTTCCTTTTATATTACCTGGAACTAATGTAGTTTGAATATGGACGCATTGATTTAAGGATTTAAACTGGAAATATAATGTGATTCTATAATTTTTTTATTAGTATAACTACCAATAAATTCCTTTTTGGACTACTTTTCAAGCAAAAAAATTTGATTGATTATACTTAGTTAAACTTACCTGTTATGAATATTATTAAAGAAAACTCTAAGATTTTTCGAATAAACTTCTATTTTTTGCACCAATTTCCTTTTTGCCCAAAATAAGCAACGAGTAACATTTCTTCGGAGAATTATTAATATAATTCATATTAATGAATACTTTAAATTAATGTAGGAATTTTGGTGCAAGAAATCAAAATTTATTAACTTGCCTCTTGTTTTTCTTGGCTTTCTTTTAAATTTATATACATTTAAGGTATTTACTTTTCTTAAAGAGTAAACAAACAAAACGAAAACCAAACATGTATAAAACGAGTTAATAAGAGAATTATAGTATCTACTAAGCCAAATATAATTAGTTGAATTTTTCTCTCTCATTTGAATTTCCTCTGACAAAAGTTACTAATTTAAGGTGTAAAGCTTAAAATGTTCTGTGAGCATATTACAATTGAAGAATATCATTGCAGCCATTGTCGAGAAAAACGTAAAAACTTGCAAATCGCGTCAAATCGCGGTAGGTATTACGAAGATAGAAAACAAGATTGATGAATTTTAAATAAATTGTTCGAAACGATATCGTTGTCGCACACACGCAGGCCAATTCAGACAAATTTATGAAAAACAACTTTTTGGATTCATTTCCGGTGAAAATCGAAATTTTGAAAGGATTGTAATCCTACTTACGATAGTAAAAATATATTCTTTCACATGATATAGGATTATTGGAATATACATATAATTGGCAGGTTATCAGTACACAATAATAATTCTTCATAAATGAAACATAGAATTTCATAATTCTATAACTAATCGCATAAGTATAAAAAAGTGGTATCTTACCAATATATACTAAGTTAACAACAAATCAGTGGCGGGATGGCGGGAAAGAAAATTTAATATTTTCTAGATAGTGCATGGTCCTGTAAATATATATATACATTTATATTTATTGAAGATTATATTAGTGACACCATTATTTAAATTCAATAATTCATGAAATGTTAAATACAAATTCTTTAATCGTGATTTTATATTCTATAAATTTCAATATAAATCCTAAATTATGTCTATGAAAATTTTCTAGTCCTCTTATTTGTGAACAGCTGGTATTACTAAATGGATTATGATTTGAATTATCGATATTTTGTAACTTAGTATTTAATTACATTTAAAGATTAAGATTCTAAATTTTTGTACTAAAAAAGTTATGCCATAATTATATTTAAATTATTTCAAAAGTTAATTTTTTATAAATAACTAAGTGTATATATCTCTATTGTTTCACTTATACTGGTGAATTGTATAATGTCAAGTGTAGAAAACAGATAGATTGTCCCTAATTTGCCAAGAAGAACATACAAAATTGGGTCATTGTATATTGTGAAGAATTTTGAGACGAAAACCCAAAGAATGTACATAATAATTGCAAAGAGACTTTATCTTTAAAAAAAAAAAAATTAGATATTTTTTGCGTCAATTGAAATAAGTGAACTTTATTTTAAATTCTAATATAAATTTTCAGGAAGGAAATGCTTTTTTTTAACCTAAACTCAGTGCACTAACCACTACGCTCCTGAATTTCGTATTGACTAGTGATTAAAATAATCAAATAAATAAATCAACATTGGGAAATCGTTATAAAGAATCCTTCAGATCCGAATTCAAGGCTCGTGTCTTGTCGCGTTTTGTTAGCTTCAGTTCCGCCACTGCAACAAATACCTATTAGAAATAAAGTACTGATCTGGACATAAAATTTACCAGATATTTGAACACGTGATAAATGAATATGAATGGATAAAAATATCTTGCACTGTAATCTTTAAAATTAAAATAAACTATTAGTTATAGATGAAATATTTTAAAGCAAATAAATACTAATGCGTTATTGCATTTAAAGTAGTTCAAATATTTCTACCATTACAAAATATGGGCGATATTGTTTAAAAAAATTTTTCTTTTTGAACAGCTGATTTTCGTTGCGGTTGAAAATATTTATGTGATTTACAAATTGCAGTTTGGTTTACACATAAATTAAATTTTATGAAACAAACATTATTTAGATTATATTTTCATATTAATTATAAATATTTTAGAATAATATTTATGTTCTTAAAAATATATCTTTGAACTGCAATCGAATAATCTAAATAATAAATCATGTAGGTTTTATTTTAAATGAATCAATTTACGAAACTTATAGCCCAATCAATAAACGTTTTCCGCAAAGAATTTTTTCAAATAGTTCGTATTGACTTTACAAAAAATTTAAATTTAACAGTACGTTAGTAGAATAGACCTCAAGAGACAATAGTTATATGGTGTCGAGGGGTGTTTTTGTACAAGGTGTAGTAATCATCACATCTAGAGGGTGTAAAAGTTAAATTTTGTGCAACCGTTTAAAACTTGGTTTATTTCAAAGAGTTTTGAAATAAAAACATAAAAAATTTAGATTATTTTTTTGTAATTAGAAAATTTTTAGTTATTTTACGTTAAATACTCAAAAATGTTTTTGCCGGCGGTTATCTTCAGCCACTTGTCTCAGCAAATACCTATCGCACCCAAATCAATAAAATAGGAATCAATCATTTTCTTTTTTTATAAGCTTTAAAACTTATCGAGTTCTTTGAGAAAAACGTGGTTTTAATGGCTAATAATTAGGAGACTATTGACTTTTCAATATATGTTTCAATGACACTTGCTTAGAATTCATCCCTCTATCAACTTCTCTGGATATTTTCTTTGGTACTTACTAATGACAATAAAATTAAGCTGGCTTTTTTTTTCTAATAGTAAGATAATTCAATAGTTACCGATATTTCAATCTTTCCAATTTAGTATTGCTCCTGTTTGAAATACTGATAGCTTGACGTTAAAACTGTGTTAAAATTGTATTTGCGAGTAGCGTAGATGAAACCAGAAATGCTCTACTAAAGTGAATTGTAAAATTTTAATTTATTGACTGTATTGAGATTTTCACTTTTTTGGCCTTTATTCAATACACTAGAATGAAATGATTCATTTACATTAAAAAAGTTAGGTTTATATAACACTTGTTCAGATTTAATGATTTTGTGTCCTTAAACTATGTCATCCCATAGCTTTTTTAATGAAAGGTTTATATCAAATCCTTTTTATTTTTATGTAGAGATGTTATTAAGTTGTAATGGAGTTAGTGAGTACTTCGGTACTTTGGTAAAAATTTCCAGTGAAAAACAGATCGAATGATTGTAATTTGAAACGACATTGATTGATAAGAAATAGGTAATTAACTATAAATATAAAGATTTTGATTTCTTATTTTTAACCACACGAAAAAAAAAATCATAAATATTCAATTTTACAGTCATTAAAATTATTTCCTATTCAATAATAAACATTTAAAATGGCCTTCACACGAGTTTACAATTTCCTTTTTGTAGAAAATATAAATGAGATTTTTTTATTTAATATTATGTTTGTAAAAAACGAATGATCATTGCCTCAGCCCTGACGAATGATCATTGCCTAAGCCCTGACATTAAAGAAAACCACATACTGAAACTGTTATTCCACCCTGTGTTTTCAAATAAAAATTACTTCAAATAAAATTTCAGGTAGCTATCTCTCTTCGAGAGACGAAAATCTACTAATTAGTTGATTCTATAAAAACCTTTTCCAAAATTTTGTTCGTGCTTTCAATATTTTCTAGCGTTACAAATTTTAGACTAAATCGAATATATCAACTCCGGCATATTCTACAAAATATTGTGCATAGTAAGTATTTTAAAATAACAATAGTCTGTTGAAATGCTTATGGTTTATAAAGCCATAAGTAGAAGTCGTATAAAACAGAACGATATACAAATTGAGACAAATGTAATTGTAATAATAGCCGAATATTAAAATATTTGGTTAGCATTACAATTATATTATTGACTACAAAATTATTGACTACAAAACTTTCAAATGTTTTTTTATTTATTTTTAAATTTTTTTTTACTTGAATCTTTGAAGAATACCTCATTTAAAAATAGCATTTAGATGCTTTAAAACAAAAAACCAAAAATTATTTAATTTTTAGTCCGCTGTAGTCGAAGGAGAATTAAACCACATCTGCCCGCTCAGAAGTAGTCTTCATCAATGCCTAATAAAATAAGACAAAATGATATCATTATATAACCATCTTGTTTATTATTAACTGGTAGAGTTAATTGATAAAAAGACTAATTTTTTGGGAATATTTTTTTAGTTATATGTTAACAATAGTAATAATAGTAATAATAGTAGTCCCATCGTGTTAGTAATCCACGTTTAAGTAAAAAAAAGTATAGATAATACTTATACATTTGGGTTTAATTTACTGCGTTTTTTTAACTTATGAGATTACCTGATTATATATTTGTAATGATTTTGTGTTTATCATTTAATTAAATAAATTTTTTGATAATATATGATCAACTATTTTATTTGTCTTCAGTACTTTTTTATAAATTTGCGTTAATATTTAGTATAATTTTCACAACTAATTAATGTATTAAATTATCTGTTCAATGTTAAATTCACGACAGGTTCTGTATAGCGATCGGATGTATTTTAATAATTTTATGGGGATCAAGATATAATCGTATTTTAATGGAAAATATTTAAAATCTTAAAATTTTAGAATAAAATGCCTAGGGAAGCGAATGTATAGCACTTAGTTAATTATATAAATATTCAAAAGTTTAAATAAATTTGTTCTCTTTAAACAGTTGTTTGGTAAAAGGTTAAAATAGATCAAGTATGTGACAAAATACATTCATTATTTTTCATTGAACTTCAAATGTGGAAATTCCTGATGATCAATACATCTGTATTTACTTATTTTATTATCAATCGAATTGTGTAATTTAAATTGTGTAATTTACATTTTTTAATTACGTTTTGTTATTGATTAGTACAAATGATCTGATCTATAAATTAATGTTGAGAAATTGATCATTGAAACATATCTGAATTTGATCTAAGTGTTCTCAATTAATATCTAACTGGGCTGTAAACATTTTCTCTCGTCTTTTATTCCTTCAAGTGTATATTGTATATAGATTTTAAAAATTAAGGATATGTGGTATATGTATTAGATTTCGTATATTTCCAGTTAGATACAAAAATTGATATGATATATTTTTTAAATGTTTTTTATAAAAACAGTATAAATAATTAATTAATTATTTTGTAAGGTTAATGAATGCCAAAAAATAATTACAATTTTTTATTACTTATATACAGATTACATGCAAAATAATTTAATTAGTTCACTATTATAAATAATATATAAATAGGTAGTAATAGAATCTAATAAAGATTTGAAAATAGATTAAGAAACAAGAGTTGAAAACATAATTTTCTTGTTGTTTAACTGACTTTACTCTCACGTATTCATGTAAAGAGTGTACTTTTTACAGTGTGTTAATCTTATTAGGTATACCTACTTCAAACCTAACGACAATTAAGTTGCTTTTTAAAACAAATACAAAACAAATAAATATCCATTATTTCGTAACAAATATACCGCTTTTGTACGAATAATCTGACTTTAGTTTGGAGAATATTTTCAAAAACTCCGTTTCTGTGAATAAATATGTTCATGTTAAAAAAAAATGTAGTTCATTTTTCTAATACAGTGAAAATATAAGATTTTCCAGCTATTGGAAACCACCGAAATAGTTAAACATCTCTTTGCAGTGTAAAAAAAAAAATTTTTAATCAAAGAAAAATTTTTAAAAGTTTAATGACAGAGTATTTCATACAAAATGCAGGACTTACTGTTTCAAATAAAACTTTTTTTAAATTGTTTCTGTACGGACAAATTAGTATTTCAGTATAAAGGGACTAAAGGAGAGATTTATCAAGAGTAGGCTATAACCAATCAAGAGTAGACACAAATCAAGTAGTGATAAAAACCCGCCTGATTTTAGTCTTTCAATCTCAGTGGCTAGCGTCACGAACCAATTATCCCGTATCATCAACCTGAGCAAGCTACAT
Source organism: Chrysopa pallens (assembly GCA_020423425.1). Taxonomy (NCBI): domain Eukaryota; kingdom Metazoa; phylum Arthropoda; class Insecta; order Neuroptera; family Chrysopidae; genus Chrysopa; species Chrysopa pallens. The sequence goes on along the minus strand of CM035593.1, from coordinate 60,286,703 downwards.
TAAGATACTGCAAATGTCGCAAAAAAGCCCTGTTAGAATAATTTGGCTGTTTAGGGCATTGTAATGGGGGTTTTTAAACCTATGCTTACGGAAGAAAGCCTTGTTTTCAGGACTTCCATAAAAACCACCAGTTACTATAACTTTTGTAATCATTAACATGTTTATGCGCAATTAAGAATCAATATAAATCCTTCAAATATAAAGCTAAGTTTAATTTTACTTGTTAGGCACTTCTTTAGTAGTTAGTGTAACTAGCCACCTTCTCCAAAGTCTTTATTTATTTTGTTATTTGTCATATACATATAAACGAAATAAACATAAAAGTTCATTATTGTTACTTATAAAAGTATGACTGAAGAGTTAAGCTTAAAATGTACAGCGATATCAATTTATTTTAATATTTTGTATGTGTTTTTATAAACTAGGCTCCTTAATTTTTCTGAGATTTCATTATCTCTACAACTGCCACTAACCTTTTTAGTAACTTCGACAAAAATCCTGAAATAAAGAAACAAATCTTATGAAGGATTATCCATAACTTTTATTGACATAAAGGAATGTGCTTCTAACCAGCTGTTGACTTAAATTACTTGTAATATATATATACAATTTATTTATTTCAATTTTCGCGTACAAAACAAAATTTCTAAGATAGAAAACAAAATAAGATTTTATATTTAAAAAGTTGGGCGACCTCCGTTTTCCTGTCTATATTGTGCATACCGAATTTCAAAACATTTGGATAAGTATTTTTTGGGTAATGTTTGAGTTATTTGGGTGCGAAAATTGAAAGAATTTTACATAAAGGAGGGTGCTTCAGTATTATGTTTTAATTCCCCTTTACGTTCGTTAAAGATAAGAATATTTGTGATGTTCTGATCTTTAATTTCATGATTTTTTTTCGAATTTCTTTAACACACCTTATCAAAATATCGTGAAATGTCATAGCTATCATAAAAAATTTTTAAAACAAATTTATTAGTACGTTTTCTAATATTCCATGAAGCTACCTGTACAGGTCTTATAAATTTTACTTATTTCCCTGTTTATTTCAAGATATACGTTTGTAAGTATTTATGCACGTTTTTCTCTATTTAGGTAATAGAGGGGAAAGAAGATAGCAAAAATATGATGTTGTTTAACACGCAAGTTGATTGAATTAGTGAATTGGTGAGTTGGTGGGGATTTCAGAATACATACAATTGTATGGGCTTTCTCAAGTTACTGTATTTATTTTAGAGGAAGGGGTATATTGGGCATCCTTTTATAGCCAGACCAGTTGTTAAGACGCTTGTGTACGATAAATGTACCTATCTACTATAGACGACAACGCAACGACGTTCGTTTGTATCGTTAATAAGAACGACATATCGTTTCACCACAATACTGGTGCTCGTTTGTTAAGTAGGTAGAATACTTAAAACTATCAGACTAATATCTCAATAGCAATCAACAATTGCCTTGATATTCAAATTGTATACTTGAAGTATGGATGAAAATAAAAAATATTGTATTTTAAATCCAACGGCCAATTTTCGGATGGAATTCAGAATATTTTCAAGTAACTTGAATTCTTTATTCGAAGAGCAAATATCAATTCTCATGAGGGGTCCAAAGCAATGAGTTAGATAATACATATTATATAACGTATGTTATCTACGTAGTGTCGCTATAGTCCGTTGTCTATCCACATTAACAGTATTGAAATAACAATGATTGGGCACAAAATGGAACGTAGTGTGCACAAAATCAAAAAACAGATAATGGATTGGAGCTCTTTTAGAACTACTATTAGAGAATAGATTTTCTAATTGATTTGACAATGGAAGATGGCAGTGCCTTTGAAAAATTGATTAGAATGTCAACTGAATATTTTCAATTTTATTGATCTAAATTGAATCAAAAGTATAATTTTAAAAATACTAATTTTTTCAACTGGAACTATACGCTACGTACATAAAATTCTGAAATAAATTTTTTTATTTTAAACCGCTTAGTTGTCGAGCCACATTTTTTTCGCAAACATAATTCTAATAGAACCAAACATTAATACAACATGTTGGCTTAAATTCTTGAAATCACAATATTAGGTAGTAATGTTTGCGTTAGTGTGAAGAGTTTCATCTAAGAACATGAAACTTAATATAAAGTTGATACACAGGTCCGTTTGATCAATGGTCCTAGTTTTATTCCAATCAATGCTGTGGTAAAATGCGTTTGATACTTTGTATGGTACCTTAAATTGTTATAAACTAAATTACAACAAATTATGGTAAATCTAAATAGTTTACAAAAAAATGATTCATACAAAAATTATTCGTTTTTAAAAAAGAAAAATATTGCATTATAGTAGAAAAATTTATTTATAAAATTTATAAAAACTTATAAAAATAAGTCAATTGGACACAATTGACCGATTTTGCACAATACAATAAAATGTAAAATACAATACCTAAACTTACTATACGGCCATCAGAAAATCGACTATGTCGGTGATTCTGTTGAACAAGTATACCAAAATTTTGTTCGTGGCGATTTTTTGTAGGTTAAAATTAATATATTCTGACGTATTGTATATAGTTGAGAATAAAAAAACGCATCTGAACTCGTCCGCGCTATTACGAATTTCAATCTAATAAACAGTTTGATAATATTTCCTAAATATGTAAAATTTTCCAAATAATATTTTCAATATGAAACACATCGTTAAGTTATTTTCGAAATAAAATATGGTGTACAATATTCATATGACCTCTGTACACATGTAAATTTAAAATTAATAGTTTATTAGAATTAAAATCCCTCTACGGCAAGTGCTCTTAAAAGTACGAAACAAAAAAATATTATTTTCCGAAATTAGATAAAGACATGTTCAAAAGATAGACGTGGTACCATGAAACCTTATCGTAAGAGTTCTCACTACTTAATATTAAACAATTCATAATTGGACTGGTAGGTTGCATGAGATCCTCAAAACATTCGTCATTATCTAATTTCGGACAATAATATTTTATAGAGTTAAATAAACTGTAACAATTTATCTTATTTTTTATGAATAAACAAAAAAATCCACAACTTAAAAAATTTAGAGTAACAAATTATAAAAATTAAAGATTGTTTAAAAATCATAATAATCTTTGTGGATATAAATTCCATAGGTTTGAGAGAGATGCCTGTCGATATCCAAAGCAAAGTAACATCTATTACAGTGAGTTCTGGGTGGCCATCTGGGAATGTCTCTGCGGCTTCTGCAGATTTCAAATACCTTCATAGTAATATCTTTTAGATTTGGAGCATTTTCTTACATTAACTCTAAATAGAGGCCGAAAAAGTAGTGCCAAGTTGTTGCAAATCATCTATATAAAATATATTTCTCAGCAAAGCCCATATATGCTTTTACAAGTAAATTATAAAATGAAATTATATTGAGGTATTTTATAGTCTAGGATATAGCTCAACATCTAATACAGGAATCGATTTAGAGTCGTTGATACTTTGGTTTTATTACCAGTTCAAGTGCCAAAGAAACTTTTAGAAGAGACGTTCTCTGGAATAAGATGAAAAAGAATGCTACAGGAATAATAGTTGTACAAAGTATTGGAAATCAAAATTAAAGTATTAATGGTCTCAAATGAACTTACAACACAAAAGTCCTATTGGGAGATTCTTATAAATTTATATTGTATATATAGAGATAAAAATAATATTTTATTATGAAAGTAGAACAAACATAACGTGTTCACTTCATTTGATGTTAATTATGTTATTTTTATCTCTGTTTTTATGTCACAAATTTGTATACATTACATTGCCGAAAATAAGTTAAATAAATATAAAATCATATATACTTATATATTTATATATCGCACGTCACAACAGACTACGAAAATTAAGTTGAAAAAATTGTTACTTCTTTTACCATTTGTTAAGAGTAATAAAAATTCTTAAATTATTATGTTATATTAAATTAGTTATTAATTTAATATAACATAATATAGATAATTGCATTCATAATTCTACTAAATCTATTTTTCATTTATCGTTATTGTTTTACAATAATAGCAAACTTATTTTTAAGGGATTTTTGGAATTTTGTTAAACTTTTGGTATTCATCGCTTAAAATTTTGCTTGCATCCAAAATTTTTATTTTTACAAGTACCGTTAAGAAATTATTATACTTGAATTTTCCGTGGAATGGTCCTCAATTTAACAGTGTAAAATGGATCAAATTTAAATTGACATTTGCTATTAGGCAAACTCTGGAATAGGTGAAACCAAATAAAATAATTTATTAGACAATGTAAAAAATTAGATAATTAGCTCATAAAAGTTATTTCTTCTTTGTTATCAATTTAGGTTACTTATATCTACTGGTTTTTAAATTGCCTCTAATATAAGGCGAATAGATTTTATCATTTGATTTGAAATGATAAACAATAAAATATAATTTAATAAATATTGATAATTTAATAAAGTAGTTTTACAATCTCCAGGTAGATATTTTAAAGTTTATCAGTACCTACACGATATTTCTAAATTGTTTGAGTTGAATAAATACTCTTATTGTTAAATATATTATTAAATTTACTACAGTATTCAAATATGAATCAGCCAAAAGTTAACCATGTATTTGAAATTAAAATTATTTTTCAATTATTTTCTATAGCAGGTAATTTAATCATAGTTGAAAGTTGAACTCTGGGATTCACTTATATGGACATGAGGTGCATACCATAATTGAAGTCAATAGGTAAATTCAGTTAAATATATATTTTGTTGACTGGATTGCTATAAATTTTTATTTTTACTAACAATATAAGCTGAAAAAATACTGAATCAAAGTAACTGGTGATATAACTAGTAAAACGTATGCTATCAGGTATTTACATTAATGTTTCTACCAATAATTATTAAATTGTCTTTATTTTTAAGGTAAAATTAGTGCTTAAATTGTCTACAGACTTCATGACCACTTTATTCACTTTTCGTATTCACATTAAAAAAATGTTCTAAATAACTATAAAGTTCTATTTTAAAAATATTTAAATTTGTCCAATGCAAATGAATACTAGGTTAAAGTACATTGTCCGTAGCACTGAATAATTCGAAATAAGTAAAGCTAGGATTTATAGACATTTAATATGTCATAAATTAATTTTTGTAGACAAAATATATTTTACTTGAATTATTGTAATTTGAAAGTAATGCTATGAGTAAACATAGTTACAGATTGGCAAAGTTTAGTATAGTAGACACGTTTATAAGGTTAGGTATAGTAGGCACTGCCTACAAGCCAAGCCTAAACGAAGAATAGGCCAAGAATAAGTCAGATGTCTTTTTGTAATAAAGTTCATACTATTAAAAATATGACTAAAGAATGCGAATAATTTATAAAAGATATTTTTATAAATATTCCTATATATTTTTATATATTTTTAATGGGTCAAAGGACATTGATATTTAACGTTACAAATTTTATATACCAAAGCCATGACTTTAAATAGGGAAGTTTCAGAATAAAGGTATTGAGGAAAACGATCATGTAAACATTTTTTGGAATAAAATTAAATTAAACTTTTTTAAATTAAACTTATGATAATACAACTTAGTCTAAGGACTTCTTATTTATTCCTAAAGTAATGCAAATTAAATAATACTTTCAGTTGAATTTTAAGAATTGAAGTGTTTTTAAAATTAGAACTGAGAAAGTTTGCAATGAATCATGGGAATCCATGCATTATTTATTTCGAAAAATCGAATTGTACATAGTCTAAAAATCTTTGTGTCAAAGAAACGGCCTTGATGTGAATTCTAGAAACAAAATTTATGTTAAATGTTCTATAATTTAATAATAAATAATTGAGCAGAATTTTTAACAAATATGTTTAAATAAAGGTTTACGGTTTAACATGTTGCAGTTCTAATAAGAGTTGATGGTTTTTATTATTCAGGAGTCACTCACCAGAACAGTTGTTATAGTTTCAGATTGTTTTCAATATTCAAAAAAAAAAAAAATAAAATAAAATCCTATCTTTACAAACACTGATGTAAAATCGAAGTACATGTAACAATGTCAATATTGTGATTGAAATGAACACTCGCCAGTGACTCTAATTAGTTGATTGATTCGTATGTTTATAATTATTAACTTAAGTGTCGATTACAAAATTTAGTACAAATACTTCTGGACCAATGTATCTGTTAAACTGTTTTTCACTTGTAGTTCTGTGAACTGTAGGCCTCACTTAAAAATAAAGAAAAACCGGTCTTCCTTGATTAAAACGCTTTTAATCAAGCTACAGCGATACAATTAAGTTACAGCGATATAAACATACATAAACACAAATAAAACGAAGTGCAAAATCGTGTATATAAATCATAGATCTACGTTCGGTCAAGTACTTGATTATGGAATGATTTTTACCTCAGTTTTCCCAGGAATAATAATAACTGAAACTATTTTTTCTGTTGGTAATTGTCCTATACATATTTTGATATTAAACAAATTTGCTGTATCCAGCTTTTCTTCAAGAAGTCTTTTATAGCTTTCCTACTATTTATTAAAAAATTTAACTTTTTAAAATAATAGAAGGCTTATTATTAGATATTTTCGTACAAGTAATGACTACATCGACTATTACTAAATATACTTTGAATAAAAATTGTGAAATCAAAATTCTAGTTTAGCTCTAGAGTTACAAATCTAGTTCTCCTTAAAATTCCCATGCCTAAGAAATACAATTTTACTCAAGTCCATTTTTATGAAAAACACTTCGCAAAAAAAAAGATTCAAAGAAGAATTAACGTATTTTTTTCAATTTGAATTTATTAAGGATTATTTGTATATCTGGAACATACATCAAGAACTTCAAGATATCATATTTCAAGATAATGCTAATAAATTATGAACAACAACTAATTCCTAAACCGAATTTTTGATTTCACTATTTGGTATTCAAGCTTTCGAACATCAGTCGTTTCGTACAAATTCAAGCCAATATAAGATTTTTTATGAAAATTTCTTTTCAAAAACCTGGAACAAAAATCCGTATTATTATTATCAAGCACTTTCAGTTGAGTAAAGGTAAAAATAGGAAATATATATGAAAACCGTTATAATTTTCCATAAAAATGAAAACTATCGGTTTAAGCTAGAATTGTATTTTTAAACGATTCATAACAATGGAGAGGCGTTTACAATAAATTTTTAGAGATGAGTAAATACAAATTTAAAAAGAACTTTATGTATGCTTAAATTTCAGTAGGCAGAAATCAAGTAGTTAAAAATAGATTTTATTTACAACAAAACGTTCAAACGGAAAACGATGGAAACTAAATTAATTTAGAACACTGTTTTTTCACCTGAGTTAAATGTTCAAGTTGATTTCACTAGATAGAGTTAGTGATCTTGGGAATAATAAAAAATGCGTTCTTAAAGAAAAATATTAATTGTTTAAATTTGATAAATTCTAAATATTTAATTAATCAAGCCAATTGAATATTGTAAATATATTTGATTAAAATTTTGGCTCAATCATTTTATTTTATCTGTCCAATATTTTATTAACATTGTAAGATAAATTTACATACATTTATTTACATACTCCTCTATATGTATATTTATGATTTGATAATTTGATATAAATTTGTGGTTTGGCTATTTTCCCATATATTTGTCACATGATACTTACGATTTTAATAATAAAATTATATTCGGAATTATACTATGAGCATAACAGAAAATGTATGTCTCTTCCGCAAAAATAATATTTTCTCTCATTAAGCAGACTATAGGGTAAAACTATATAATACGTCCCACATTTCATTTAAAGTAAAATAAAACAACAAAAATAAAAGATATAATAATATTCTCTATTTTAGATCATAATTATGCTTTTGACAACGAAATCCTATAGTATTCACTTGCATATTATTAGGGTAAATGAAAATTGCATATATGTATGTACATCTTATTTTCAAAACACTCAGGTATCTTATTTAAATTGTACCCAAAAACACAAAGGGCCTGTTTGTCAAATTTTATGTTCTAAATTTTTTATTTGTCTTGTTTTTAAATTATTATTTTGTCATTTTAAGCCCTATTTATTTATCTCTTTTTGAAGACTTTTATTGCAACTTATTTCATACCATCTCTGGCAAACGCACCATTTCTCAAAATTTACAGACATTGTTCTCTACCTAGTAAAAACACTTAGAAGAAATCGCAGCCTTTATTAAATTGGGTATGTCTGGCGTTCACGGACTCTTCCTCTAGTAGTTGCAATATTGCTGAAAATAAAAGATTAAATAGACATTTATTTAATTTTCAGAACTTTTTGTATGCAATTTTATTATTTTATTAAAAATATTAAAACAATTGATATTCAATCAAATGCGGATAACATTTGTATATTGTTTTTAGTCCAAAACATAGATTCTCAGATGTACACATTGTAAATAATGAAAATGACCTAAATAAAAGAAATTACCATTAATAAATTGTTATTATTATTATATGAAATAAATAATTAGTTTTATAATAAATTTGATTTCTTTGTTTTATTTGTTTATAACTAATATTTTAAACCGCATACTGTGAATTAATTCCAACATGTTCTATATAAGATATAATTAAAACGTTTATTATTTCTTGTTTTTAACTATATACAATCACATACATATTATTTACAAATGTTGGTACCGAGTCATTTTAAGATGTATACATTGTGTAATGTGTTTATAAAATTTAATTACGACGATATATTAGGGCTGTATTTCGCTTAAAAAATTATTACACTGATAATAATTAGAACAAATATTTCTCGTGATATACGAACATACTCCCTTAATTATATGTCCGGTTATATGTCTTGTCTAATGGGTTCAAGATCCAACTTATGAACTTTGGTTCATAAGTTTGAACCATAGTCAAAAATCTTTGTGTTTTTAATAAGCACATTTATAAATACAATACATATTATTATAATGCATTTTTATATATTTTTTTAATGAATGCTAATGATTAAAACTAGATTAATATTGATATTCATACTCATGTCGAGTATTTACACAATTAGCTGTATTACTAGTTATATTCACTTGTTTTTATATTTTATCCGTCTCTTAAAAGAGCAAGGAGTTTGTAGGTGTATAATAATTTAAAACACTGTATAAGAATATATGAGACGATACATATAATTAATGCCAAAAATGGTATTTTTGTGGTGCCAATGCCAACGCAAAGGTCCGCTCGGAGTTCAAATATACATAAATGCAAAAAAATATTTCGTACAAAAAGGCCAAAGAAGTGGTAAACGGTGCAATTGCTATTCATTATTCATTCAGAATTTTTAATAAAATGCAGTTTGTGTGATTTTTCAACTAGCTTTATTTTAACCTTCAATTGCATTATTTGTTTTTCTTTAAATCCTACATAATTGTAGCTACCTACACAATTTAAAAAATGAATGAAAGACACAGTAGTTATAATTAGAAAAATTATTATTCTATTATTTATTTAAAAACGCAAAAAAATACAGTTACATTTCAAATTGATTTTATTTGATTTAATTTGGAAATTAATTTATAATTTACATTATAAGATTAAAAAGAATTTACCTATTTCATTATAATAATATGTAGTAGATAATATACATAGGTACATATTGTATTCTCTATACAAACTTGTTGTATACGCAATATCCGCATTTCAATAACGAAAAGATGTTATTTTATAACATTAAAATTGGTATATCAAATTTATTTTATAAATTAATATTAATTAATCATTTGATGAGAAAAAAACTGTTTTTTGGCGTTTAATATCAATGTCATCCTTACAAAAGTAATATTACTTGAAATTTGATAAAAATAATTTATTATTATAGGACAATATTCTAGTCATCAAGTTGAAAAACGTTAAAAAGAATTAAAAGGCTCCAGAAAATTTGAATGATATGTCATTCGATTCAGAATGAACTATAGCAAAATACATCTTAATGGTTTTAACGTAGATAAGAAATTGCAAATATAAACAAAAGAATGATAAACAAAATCAGGGAAATAATTAAGGATTGAAATAAAAAGATCCTTAAAAAGAAGGAAATTTCTTCTTAAAAGTTCTCCTTCCTAGATTGTGGAATCAATTATGTATAATTTTATTTTAACGCCGAAAATAGGCTTCTGTGCGACAGTTTACCATCATCGCTAAAGACAACGTATCACCGAAAATAATTTTTTTTTAGCAGTAATTGTTAATTTAAAAATTTAACAAAATTATGTTGTATTCAAAGCACTTGTAAATATTTTACAAATATTTAAAAGTTTTCCAAATAATTGAGTATAAGTTTAGAAATTTCGCAACGTGAAGCTCTTCTTCAATGTATACCTACGAAAAAATTTTCCGCTATGAGCCTCTTCATCACGAATTGAGTAACTATGCTACATTTCAAATCAATAGAATTATTGCTTATATATATTTAGATATGTACATTCGAATTCTCTTTAAAATTGATTAAAAATTATATTCATAATATTTAATTGCAAAGCCAAAAATGTTATGCTTTCATCACAAACCATTTTTTTAAAAATAATTTCATTTAGTATGCATTAACGGGGTTACATATACCACGCACGTTGATATATTTGTTTATAAAACACTTCAATACATCAAATGTGTTTGAGGTATACAAATTACAGGTGAAAAACACTTTAAAATATTTACGATGTTGTTTATATTTACATCTCTCGTAAATTCAATGACTTCAATTCGTCGCAAGTGAATGGCCAATAAATATGTTACATTTCCTTAACATTTATACAATATTTGTGTTGATAGATCTATACATATAATTTCTCTATAAATAATCATCACTAATCGGTACCAAATCATAAAAATAAATACGGAAAGAGGAACTGGAATTCCCGTCTTCTAGAATTTATTACAATTCAAATTAAATGTTATATCAAGCATAAATTAAAAGTATTTTTTTTATTTCTTTCAAATTTATAAAAACAATCTCATTTGCAAAGATTCGTATACTATAATTATTTGTGGCTCATTTTCAGTTAAGAGGTAAAATCGATATCTATGATACATCTTCATACTTCTTTTAAAAAAACTACATTTGTAAATCTAAATATATTTTATCTACTTTATGGGCAGTCAATTTCAATTAATTAACTTAGTTTTCTCACAATCACATCTTAAACATGCAAAATAAATCCGTGAGAAATGGTAAATTTGATATATTTCACGTTATCCGTAATTATGAGTGCAGTTCGCTGAACATGGTCTCTCCTCTGATCAATTTAATTTCGTGATAATTGATCTAAATCTTCAACAGTATTTTGCAATTTTACATTAATTAATGTATCAGACACACTTTACTTTACTTTATTAACAAGAAAACTTCTGCGATGTTTTCTGTTTTCACCTGAAAAAGTCTTCCCTGGCGCATAATTTGTCAAAATTTTGAGCAGCGGTATAAATACTTATTTTAATGAAGGAGTAAATTTTGATTTGTTCAGATCTGTATGATGAACAATAAATTTTTCATTTTTTTCTTGTTTCTAAGGAGACCACGGGAAAGCCTGGATTTTATCAAATGGGTACTGTCGTATATGAAAAAAAAGTAAAATTTTTATTAATCAAAAGCAGATACATGTATACAACTTGACAGATTCATGAGATGCTAACATAGATTCAATAAATACATTATTTCATGTGCTCTAAGATCTTTTCCTTAGCGGCCATTCCCCTGTATTTCTCTTAAATGATAAATAAATGAAAAAGTGACTGACTGTATTGCAGACATGTCAAAATCAGTTATTTTAATAAATATGTTTGTTGTACCGCGTTTTATCAATAAAGCGATTTCCTTTTAACTGAGCATGAGCTTGTCACATTTGTAGGAGTACAATTTTTTAATCACAATCTGATTTAAGTGAATTGTAATATTAAATAAAAATATTTTTTCAATCGACTAAGAATACATTATATTTTTCGAATTATAATAAAGTGTAATATAAATAAATGAACGTGTTTTGTATATATTTAGATATTTAATACATAGAAACACAGTAAATTTTCAAGGAAATTTATAACATAAATCAACAAGAATAGCTTTTGGCATACTATTTATTATTACTCTAAATAATATTTGAATATTATTGAAAGTGAGAAAATAAAAATATTATGAGCAATTATAAAAAGCTTGATCCTTTTTACACGACTTCGGCAAAACCAAAAGGACGGGTTATATAATTTTATATAATTTTAACGGACTATCTATGTTACATTTTCCATATGGCAAAATGAGCAAATAATATTAAATACACAGTATAATTATATACACAATATTAACATATTTGACTTTAGTAAAATTTGTTTTGTTAGAAAATAAATAATAGAATGACTACCAGACAATTTGGTGTGATGTCTGAGACAACATGAAAATCAGTGTAAATCATTGTATTTAAATACCATTTCGAATACCTTTTAATTCAATGAAATAGAAATTCAATTTAAGATAAATATACCGGGTCTTAATTTTGGAGAAATAAGTTTCAGGCGATTACCAATTAGATTAATTTAACCAGCGTAATTTATCGAACGTGTAAACGGTTAACAAACGTTTAGCTCATAAGCGCAAATTTGTACCTTTACATAAAAAACTACCTAAGTATATAATATATTCTAATTTAACAATACTTTTCAACGATGAAGTAGTTTGGAGTCTTAATAAACACTTTCATCGATTGACCAATAAAATGGTAAGATAAGGTGCAGATGTAAACCTAAGATGTATGTCAATGGTTATATGAGCCATCAAGCAGAATTCAAGGCTATAATATCGAAAATTATAATCCAAGAGAGCACAAAGTTGTAGGAATGCGTTTTGAATTCCTATATAATTTAAATTAATCTTTACTGAATATGAGAATATTTCGGAAGCGATAAATGTATTGTAAGACGAAATTGTCGGAGTGAAATATTAGCATGCAGAATCACGAGACACTCAGCAAACTATTATAGTTATGCTAAACCAAAAGAGAAGATAATAACTAGTGTGGAAAGTGAAACGGGAACGAAAAATTTAATAACATGGGATTAAGGTATTACGAGTACCTACTTGATACACCACGTGCTGAGTCGCCCGTTGTGGAGAGATTATTTTTTTTATAACCAAAATAAAATTTACAAAGCTAACAGACTTTACTCGGAATATTTCAGTCCAGATAATAAATAATCAATTGCAGAAAATTATAATATAGACAATGATTTGAACCCAAATTAATTATGGCGTTAATTATTTGATTTATGACCTCTACCTATACTGTTTCTTCGTTTATATACTTCTTAATGTGTACACTACTTTTTAATGGCAAATTTCACTATCCTATGGAAGATGGTTTTTACGCATATATACGTGGCTTATTGTTTGAGAGTTCTACCAGGCATGTACAAGGATAAGTTGTACAAAAATTAGATAAAACGAATTCTGAAAACTTCCGTTAAAAAACCAACATTAAATTTTACCACTTTGCTTTAATTTGAAGAAAAATCATATCTCAGTTAACTAATTGTGAAATATTGATTAAACTACTTAGAAAACATTAAGGTCTAAAGTCATGCCGCCAAGCACGAAAGATATCTCACTATTTGCTGTATTGATAGCATAATGTTATCCGAATTTATAACGCTAGAATAAAATTAAAAAACAAAATAATTACATTTTTGAATTACCAGAAAGTCTACCAAAAATAAGTTATTTAAAATTAAATAGGTTTAGCACAATCGCCTTAAAATTGGACGACAATAAAGCGTTTAAGAAATATATGAAAATATTTTGATTAAACGAAAATCAATGGCATTGATATAAAGACGGAGTATCAAATACAAACTTCCGCTGCAATAAAAGTTGCATTTTTTTTATCACCCAGAAAATATGTAGTAGCTGGAAATGTATATGAAGCAAAAGTCTTTTATTTATTAATTCGAAATGTCAATAACTGCAGCACATACAAAACAAAATTAAAATCAGAAAACAAAACAAGAAAGTAACACAAACAATAAAGCATTTCAGTGTATAAACTGAGTGCCTAAAAATACACATATACTCGGTGAACATCGGAAATGGTTTAGAGCAATGGACGCACGTCTGGCGTCGATCTGGGTGCGGCCTCGCTTAACGACGCTGCTACGGCTACTTTCTTCTCATCTCAAAAAACATCATATGTACATGTCTTTGCGATTCTTGAGTGTACCGTCTTCACATTGAAAATTTTATATAGATATCTATGAAAACTTTTCGCATCTGCATGACTTAAAATTCCATGTGAGTTTAATAAAATTGTTTATTATTTAATAATTATTTTAAATTTTGAGAATGCGTATTTGTTGCAACACAAAAACTGACTTTTTTTCTGAACATGTTTTTGATCCACACTTTTTTGACAGATTTAATATGGCTACACTTCCGGGGTCATATGTTTTATAAATAAAACGATTAAAAAAAAAAAATTTTTTTGTTTTGTTATTATTGTTATAAATACCTAACTGCTTTAAGATTTATTTTATGAAATTAATGTAATAATTTTCGATAATTACAACAGAATTTATTTAATTTATTTTTATTATTATTATTCGTTTTTTGAGGAAGATGTCTTTAAAATTTAAAAGGTCGTTTACCTGTTTGTTGTGAAATAACAATAACAATTCAAAATTTACAAAATATTTAATGATTGAATTGATAACGATCTTTTATTGATTTTTAGGGCAAATGAATTAAAAAAATATGTCTGCGTATAGAAGCTATGTAAGTTTTTAAAAATAAAAAATAAAATAAATTGAAAAAAGTACTTTTATTTATTAGAAATTTATGACTTTAGTATGATTACCGAAAGAGCTATGAAACACGAAGTACAAATACAACACCTAGTTCATCATCAGCCACAAATAATAAAAGTGCATCCACAAAGAGTACAACACCAAAACCAGAAGATGAAAAAGTTTCAAAATATACAACATCTTATCGCAGATTTCCTCAACCATCAACGGTGCCGACACCAGAATCAACTTCGGAGAGTAAAATATCAAAGGAAATGCGAGCTAAATATGGTCCAGGTAAATAACGCAAATTTTGTTAAGAAAATTAAAATTGGCGCCATTATCTACTGAATAATTCGAAAATGGTGGGAATTAGTTGTTACTAGAATAAATACATACAATAAAAAATTGATCTATATAATGTACAATTTTGCATTAGTTTATCCGGTTGATTTCGGTATATCTATGGGTTGTTTCGCCGTTGCGCTCACTTACGCACTCGTTACCTGACTTTAACCAAAAATTTACTGGACACATTTACAGTATATTAAATTAAAATACCGGCCAAGTGCCAGCTCGGTGACCAACGGACAGACAGACAGGCAGGCAGGTAGACACACAAACAGACATCCGAGTCATAGGGCAGCGTTTTACTTTTTGGGTTTCAGACTCTAAAAAGAATAGTTTTGGTTCTTATTGGGCTATTAGGGGCTTCCATATAAAAAATATTTAATCACAAAATTACTAGATTAAAAACAATAAACACTTGTTTTTGAATGAATTAAATCAATATTACGATAAGCATGTACTTCTGAATTATTCGGAATTAAATTCACACAATGTATTTGTCTGGAAGATGTGGTGATTCATATCGTAGCCATAAATAACGATAGATACAGCTATTGTTAAGTATTTGTACATTATATAGTTCTTTAACTATTCGAGTAAATATCTTCTAATACAATTTGTCAAAATAGATTTAAAGTAGTGTTAGCTCAATCCAAATAAAAAATGACTTAAATAGTAACTACTTAAATAGTGAATATTATATATACATTGATAAAATTTGACATTATCCTGCGGTAGAGATTGTGTTAATTATTTATAACGAATAGCAATCTTAATAATTATAAATAGTTTTAAAAAAAAAATTTTCAAGAAATTTCAAGGAATGTGAGAAACCTAAAATTGTGAATATCGAAATATTTTACAATACATGTTTTTATATTTTCAGAGGGCTATAAACCAAAGACAGACCCGCCAATCACGTACAACAACAAAAAATTCGATAATACACCACGTTATAGCCTAACATCATCGAATACCACAACCGCACCACGAAGTCGTGGTACAAGTCCAGTATCACTTCCAAAAACAGAATCACCATTATACTCAACGTACACACCATATAAATCAGGTTTCTCATCCACCAATAATACATTAAATAAAGACAAAACTACAGCATCAACAGCCAGCTCACGACGTGGTTCTCGTGAAGATTTAACACGTATCGGTGCAGTGACAACATCATTAAAACCAGGTATATCAAGATATCGTACAACAAGTACAAGTTCAACACGTGGATCACGTGAAGATCTATCACGCATTGGCTCATCGACCCGTGGTACATCTTTAACGCGACGTGATTCCTCTGTTACATCAAAATCGAGCTTGACAACACCATCAACTTCTATATCTCGTCGTAATTCACGAGAAGAGTTAAATAAAATTGGTGGAAATACTACACCAATGCGTTACTCTGGTTCTACATCATTGAATAGATATAGTTTAACATCGCCGAAGATTGATAATAAGCTGTATACAACAAGTCGCCGAAGTCCTGTGCCAACATCAATGTATTCACATAATGCTACGGTAAACCCATTTTCAATAAATAAATACATTAATACGAAAAGAAAAAAAAACTAGTACTTCATACATACAATTTAAGGCTACTCAATGCTGTGAAACAATTCCGAAAAATTTTATTGCCTAAGATAATGAAAATTTTAAATTATTTATTAGCTTCATAGAATTTTACTTTGAAAATTTAACAAAAACTAGCATATTATACATGAAATTTATATAAGAAAATAAACTAAAATAAACGGGATACTATAATACCGGAACTCGAAATTAGTTTTTCATAGAAGAAAATTTTACTTATGAAAAATCGAAATCTAGAGTATTAACTTGAACATTAGGTTGAATTCAACTCCTATTTACAGCGCAGTTTAAGAATTCAAAGTATTCATAATGATACTGATTTTGTACAGAATAAAATTCCAGGATTTTTTTGCATTGAAACTCTTCTCATTAGTTAATTTTACCTTACAACTTTCCCAAGAAATTCCGCCTTTGCCTCCCGTATGTTACGAATTGGGATTATCAAATATATAATGAGTTGTAAAAGTATATGTACACTGAAATTCCACCCTCCGTTTCCTCGAGCAACGTAAAGATGACTTATATTTTTTAGGCTTATTCTTAAGAGCAAGGATGATAAAATATTTAGAATATTCCGAATTGGTATATTATAAAACAAAATATCTAGAAGTATTTCACTTTCCTATATATCACTTTTTATTTATAAAATGTCAACTTGCCTTAACTATTCTAGACAAACAATGATGTAATTACAAATCCTACCTCCAATGATTTTTTTGGACTCCAAGTAAGTTTGAAATAAATTTTGGGCCTGAGTTTTTTAACATTTTGAAAAGGTATTGCATTTTTTGTCTAGAAAAATTTTTTCATTTTTTTTTTTTTAAAATAAACAAATTTCAAACTAAACAATGACATATTAGTAATTTGTTTGTAAACTCGGGTAAATTGCGGAATCGTATTCATGTCCACAGTTTCTTTATTCGTAAATACTATACAATTTTATATAGTTAATTTCTTGTATATTTTCTGATTTTCAATATTTTCAACATTTATCTTTTTAAAATTATATAAAAACATACAAGTCCAAATATCCCATAAGAAGAACTGAAATTCATTCTTAACATTCTTAAACTTCGTAGAATTTTCACATTTGAACCTAATTGCATTATGAAGCTTAATTATGAATAAGAGCTTTATCTTTATCTTTATTTTAAAAGAATTTATTATGTTTATCTGCGTATTTTAACTATTATAATTTTTTATAATAATAATTTGCGTTCTGCTTCACAGGAATTATCATCTTTATTACCCACAACAAAATCATTAAAAGAAATTGACACATCAAAACAAAATGATTCACTGATAACAACAAATAAAGAACAGATGACTGACGTCACTGAAAATGAAACAATTACGGTGACTGTAATGACACGAGGCACCTCTCCAACACCACCTACACAATCAACAATAACACGGACTACAACAAAACGTTCAGATATTGCGCGTCAAATACAACGTGATATTCAACGTCCTAAAAATAGACCAGAAATGCATGATAAAGAAGTACAATCAGATCGTACCGATGATACAGCAAGATATTCACGATATGGGGGATCAACTAGATCGTCATCAAGTACAACATCGTCATGGAATTCGTTTCTCGATATAAAATATACATCACCAACAAATAGTTATTCAAAATATACATCACCCAGAAATTCTTCTATTTCTAGTACATCGCCTGGAGTACAAACTAGAAATGATGATAAAATTTCAATTAAAAAAGAAAAATCTGATTCAAGTATTAAAAGTACAAAAACAAAATCATCATCTTCATCAATACCAGCAGCAGTATCGAAATCATCGAATGAACGTGTTTCACCTATCAAATTACCGCCCACTGTTCCTAAAACAAGTTCGTTATCTTCATCAGTGTCAAATAAAAATAATTTATCAACTTCACAACATTCCTTAGAACAAATTAATAAGGATTTTCGTAAATCGGTTTTAAATATGAATCAATTTTCAAAACAAAAAAGTCGATCAAAAAGTTCGGTAGCCAGTTCCAGTGATTCGGAAGCATCATCAAAATCAAATTTACAAAAGAAATCTATATCCAATAAAATTAAGGACATGAAATCACCATCACGATCACGTAGCACCAGCACCGATTCTACTACATCATCAAACATCAAAGGGTCAAATAAATCCAAATCAGAAGTGTTGGATCCAGATAGTGTGACAGAACCATCCACAAAAAGCGATTCACGTACAAGTCAAGGTGTATCGGAATTAATAACCGATGATCAACCAGCATTTAAATATAAAATTCGCCCAGCTGAATCAGGTGAAGTAGCTTGGTGGTTACAAAAAACTCCTACGGATTCACCGAATAATAGTACGAATCAAATAACAACAAGTAGTGCTAAACCAACGTATTCAATAAGACCTGTGGAATCTGGTGAACGTGCTTGGTGGCAAGGCTCGGATACTGAAAATGATGCTCCAAAAAGTACCAATAACTCAGCATCCAATATTACTAACACAAATTATAAATCATTTTCATCATCAAGTGATAATAACAAATTAAAGGTGCAACCAATCCGATTAATTGAATCTGGTGAACGGGCATGGTGGTTAAATTCTGATGGCGATTCCAAATCAAATAAAAGTCAAGTGAAAAATAATTCTAGTGATCAAGATTTTTGGGCACAAATTAAGCCTGTTGGTGAAGATGAAATTGTTCCACATCAAAAAGTTGAAAGCTCTGATGAGGAAGATGATAGTACATCTGATGAACTTGAAAACTATGTTATTAATTCACAGGTTAGTTTCAGAATATTGTTTAAAAATTGTTTCTCTTCTCTTTATTTAACACTATTTAATTTTATTTAATTCTTTAACAAAAAAAAACGAGAAACAATACTCATAATACAAAGAAGCATGTGGCCTAATATGATTAATTGAATACCCACCCTCCCTTAATTTAACTTTTAAACGGGATTGAGAAAT
This sequence comes from Chrysopa pallens, assembly GCA_020423425.1. Lineage (NCBI taxonomy): Eukaryota > Metazoa > Arthropoda > Insecta > Neuroptera > Chrysopidae > Chrysopa > Chrysopa pallens. Next base: position 60,266,973 of record CM035593.1, on the reverse strand, counting down.
ATTATCTAATTTTTTTGTCAGGACACGGAACACCTGTTCGAATACTCTTTATCATACTCGTTGGAAAATTTAATAATAAAAGTTTTTTTCATTTGAGGCATGTATATTAACTGAAAATTACCAAAATGGTACAAGGATTTTCTGAGCTTATTTTACCACTTTATGCTTACTCCTTAGCCTTAAAACATTTTTAAGTCTTAAGTTGACAAACCATTTTTTTTCTCTGTAGGTATGTTTGTATAATAAATAATCATTATGTACCCCAAGTTAAGCGCTGGTGACGTCTTTGCTTGATCATATATTTAAGGCATTGTATTTTCTTTTTTTTTTTAAATTAATTTAAAAAAATTAATTAATATATAAATTATATTATTTACTAGGGAATTACTGAACCATTAGGTGATCGTTTAAGTCCCGATGGTATTGAAGCAACATCCTGTGAAGATGAGATGTATTCAAGAGCACGAAGAATTGCAACACAATTTATATCAAAACATACAAATATTGATGATTTGTTAAATACAGAACCAATTCGAGAAAATTATAGGTTGGTAGATATTAAATAAATATTCAAAGCTTTTTTGTTGTTGTCTATATTTAGTGACAGGAAATTGTGAACATAACTTAAAAATTATCTCATAAAAAACTTTGAAAAATAAAATAACAATAGCCGAATGGATTATGGAAATTATCATAAATAATATCATTATGTCCTAGTCATTCACACGATTGTGCAATAATTTTAATTTGTTTGAACTCACTACAGTGACTTACAGCATAAAATTCGAATATATTTCATTGAAATTTCATTCCGATATATCATCATTAACGGAATAAAAATTTGCGTTAATAATGGTTTTCACATATAATACATAAAATTTTTTTTGGCAATTTCGCGATGATATTATTATGATATAATTTAATTTTTATTAGTTTAACAGCCAGGTTAGTATATTTTGACACTACTTTGTGTGAACCATCGAGAACCACGATTTCATCGACAAAAAGTCAAAATATAAAATAAAAGTTCACGTAATGTCGAATAAAAAAAAATTCTAATTCAGGTACATTGGTGTCATGTTTGACTCACAGGCATATAATGATCACCTGAGAAACAGTGTACACACATGCAATATTCGTGCGTAACGTAACACCGTATCGTAAATATGTACTACCATGTGTTACCAGACCATCTGTATGACCATCTAAGTACCACCTCATTTGATTTTTTTTTTATTCCACACCTTATCGAAATATTTAAATAGGTACAATTAAAATAAAAATGAATAATGTTTACGTGTTACTTTTCAAATGTTGTGTTATTGAGTTTACACTATTCGTAATCCCAACTAGCAACATATTTTGATGCAATTCAAATTTGCCGACAATTACTGCGACGCAATGTAACGTCGTGTATCAATTTTTGTTACACGATGGTGTCACGTTTTCACGTTCACAAAAAGATTGCTGTTACATATCAAAGTTGCGTTATGGTGCTACGTTACACGCAAAAGTTGAACGTGTGTACGACATTATAACTTAGTGCAAGACCGACTGTTATTCATTTACGTCCATCTTTTTATATTGATTTTAATTTTTATTGTTTTGAAAAATAAGTTTCAAAAATTTATCTAATTCTTGAAAAGATTCGTATTCACCAGCAGTCGGTGTCGGAATCTGTTTGGTAAACGCGGTTCTAAATTTTCATGTGTCTCAAACTTAGTACCACGCTAGCGTATGATTAAACAAACTGCAATTAAATGAATGTAATACAATTTTGTAACATTTTTTATTTATCGGTATCATATTTGTATTACAATTCAGGATATGATCTTTTTATTTTATAAATTTATGAGTCCTTGTTACCTTATAAACGAAGTTCTAATATCGAATTCGGAAACAAAATTTTTCTTGAGATTTTAATCAGAATAAAATTGTGAAAATTCTAGGATTTCAAGTTTTGAAAATAAATGTATACTGTGATAATATAGAAGCTAATGACTCAATTGTTGAAGCGACCATACATAACAAAAAATAAAGAAAATAAATTAAAAAATTGTGATAAATCGAGAACATATTTTTTTTTAAATATTTTTGAAAAAAATTACATATTAAACAAATAATAACATTTTAATGAGTTTAGCGATTGTATGCGTAGTTTTTGAGAGATTGCTTAAAATCATATAATGAGACGTAATTTTCAAGTAATATCTGGAAAACTAAATGCCATCGTTAATTCAAATTCGTTACAAAAACCATCAGAAAACTTTTTTAAATTAAATTAATTAATAAATTTATTCAAAATGCATTAAATATCAATAATTTTCTGGAGATGAAAAAGTTATAACATTGCCAGATTTTTTCGCGGCCCGCTGAAAATTATTGAGCTTTGTCCCACGTTTCTCGTTAAAATACTCTATGTCTGCCATGCACAAAATTACAAAATCTAAGCGCAATTAATATAATTAGGGAATACAATTAATATTTATAGTCCAGGCATATAAAAACTTGTTGATGATTATCAGAATTTTGTTAAAACAAAGCTAAAAACTATTAAATCCGATAAATAAAATAAATTAATGAACAATATTTTTAATAACACCCTTTTAGGCGCTGTTAAAATAGAATTTTGTTAATAAATGATTTTATTTATGTACAGGAACAGTAGCCATTCGAGCAGTAGTGGTGCAGCTATTGGGGGTGGCGGCGGTAAGGTAAGTAAAAAAATTATACTTTATAATGTTAAAAATAATTTTTTAAGTGAAAGTAATATCAGATCAAATAATGTACAAAATAATTAGTCATTCATCACATTATAAGTACAACAATTTATAAATTAAACATGTTTAAAGAAATTATGCCTACTACGCACGTTAAGTTAACTCGAAAGCTTAGTTGATCCCCTCAAAATCCTAAATTATTTCGAAATTTTGTTTTTTACAGGAATAAATTAGGAAAATTTAAATTATAAAATGTAGTTATAGAATTAAGAAATAGTTAAAATTACTTAAAAAAATAATTACCATAAAAAATTCCTGTTGGAAAAAAAGTTAAAAGTTATTGTTTATTTTTGGAAAATACTATATGAAAGCATATGAAACATATTTGAAAACTTTGGTCGGGAAACCTCATTATGCTTCTTGGTTTTCAACAATTTTCGTTAAAAAGATTCCGTGATCGGTCAGGTCAAAATTTTATGAATCTGTTTTGAATTCTACTGTCTAAATATGAGTGAGTATGAAAGAAATTTTTCTAATTTAAAGCTAAAATCAAAACCTTGATTAAAAAATTGATCCTCAATGGAGATTTTGACCACCGTTTTGAAATAAACAGTTTTTCATCATTGTTAAAAATAAAATTAAACTTTTAATAGCATAGCAATTTTTGCTGCTTGTGTCTCAAAAGCAACTGAGGATTATGAAAATTCCTAGTAGTCAAAAATGTTAAGAATAGCCAAAATTTAAGATCTGAAGTTTTTTCACCAAGCTTGGTATTCTGTCCTCTTAAAATCAGGCTACCCGGTGTTAACTGTCATCATCAAATACTACTTTAGTCTTGTGATTCGTATTTAGCCACATACATAAAGCTGCGTACACATGTGAAAAATTCGTTCGTAACGTAAATCACGCTACCCGGTGTTAACTGTCATCATCATATACTACTTTAGTCTTGTGATTCGTATTTAGCCACATACATAAAGCTGCGTACACATGTGAAAAATTCGTTCGTAACGTAATACTGTAACGTTAATCTGTACTGCTAAGTGTTACATAGTACGTGTTACGAGGCCAATGGTTTTTAGGTGTTGCGATGTTACGGTGTTACAATATTTTGGTACCAATCAGAGTACCATATTGAATTCTTATGTACATTAAAAATACAAATAAATAATGAATGATTACCGTCTACGATGTTGCACCTGTTGCACCTATGGTCGCGGCTTAATACTGTACATATTACCTAATTTACTTATTTATTAGTTTGCTTTTAGTTTTGTTTGTTAGCTCAAAAAAAAAATGGTATCACATTTTTGCAATTCAATTTACAATGCAATCACATATCTTTATCGTACTTGAAGACAAGATATAAGGACAAAAACTGTCCTTATATCTTGCTTTAACTGCTACCAGTTATGTGAAAATCAATGAACAATAGAACATGATGATCAGACATAATAAAATAAAAATAAAATGATTCGTATAGAATAAGCAAGTACAAAATAAACTTGATTTACAGCCAAGTTCATGAACAATTAAATACTTAACAACTAAACAATTATTAATAAATTAAATAAACTACAAGATCAAATCATGTGTGAATTATTATTTATTAAATACTTATACATACAACTCATGAAATTTTTATATAAAAGTGAAATATAAATAGATATAAGGAATTATTAATAACTAATAAGAATACAATTTTATTAATAATAATAACTTTCAAAAAGGAAATAATTATTATTAAAAATATTGGAAAAAAATAGAGAGTATGATGTGCTTATAGTCTATTCAATATTATTTATTTTTAATCAAACATTCATTTTGTTTCTAATTTAAAGCATTTTTTCAATTTTCTTTATTTATTTTAACCCACTTCAAAAAAATACAACCGCAACATATCAGTGAGAAAAGCTTTCACAAAAGAACGATTGCAATAGTCGAAACATCTTACTTTCGAGGTATGTCAATCGATTTCGTAAGTATTGTGTTCCTAATTAAAAAAACTTCCCAAGCAATTCGTTTCGACTCCGACTGTCTGTCGGTTCAAACTAATGCACCAAGTTCCAAAATTACTGAACGAATATTTATAAAGTAAACAATAATGAATAATATTCGGGTTGATTCCATGTTAGAAAGATCTCTCCTAATAATAATAACAGTTTCAGAGATACAGTGATCGAAAATTACCACTTATTCTACATAAACCATTCATCCAATTTTGATGACATTAAGAAATTGACCCAGAGAAATGCTTAAAATGAAAATTTTAATGCTTAAATTTTTTGTCAGTATAAGTTTGGTGAAAAGTTTTGGGGTCATTTTGGAGATGAGCGTAAAAAATCATGAAAACACTACAGTGGCACCCCATAAATTTGTTCATACTACTAAAAAATTTTTTCGGATTTTTGCGAGCTCAACACGCAGCAATTGATTTTGGTATAGGTATTTACAGACAAGATTATCATTCATTATTTTATTCTTTGTTTTTGAAGTCGATTCTATTGTTTTCGAAGAAATTTTATTTATTTATTTATGATACATTATTCACATATCATATTTATATGTTACGTTAATTACCGACTAATTGCTTTTATTAGAATGCTTTATTTCATATAAAATGAATTAAATTTGCATATAATATAAAGTTAAAAATGTATTTTACATCATTATCAGCTTTTTTATAGGATTTACATTTCCGATGACATATTTTCCGATGAAAATTATATGTAAAGGGAATCAAAATTAATTTTCAGATTTTTATAAAAATACCTCTTTTTGTTATTAGCAATAGTGTGTGTCACTTATAGCATTTTACAAATAAGAGATCGATATTTGATTATCTGTATGAAATTGCTGTTTATGCTGCAAAAAAAAATTGTCTTTATAGCCTTAAGCACTACTTGTGTTATATAATATATTTATATATATATATATATATATGTATATATATATATATATATATATATATATATATATATATATATATATATATATATATATATATATATATATATATATATTTATATATTTATATATTTATATATTTATGATACTTGGTGTCTATTATTAGTTCTTAAAAGAATTATAAATAGGACAAATGACAAATATCAATTTTGTAAATATAAAATAAATTTTATATTTTTACTTTAGAATCTTTTTTCGCGAAAAACTCTCCGAAATATACTTCCCTTTCATATCAATATTGTGCATACCAAATTTCATAACATTTGAATAATAATCAGGATATATACTTAAAACAATTAAATAAATACTTTAATATTAACTTTTAAAATAATCTAAATTTTCCTATAATTTATTGTGGTTTCTACACCGGATATTAAAAAGATTTTTCAAATGACTTAGCATGTCATTTTAACTTTATTTTAATTTGACATTGATTTCTGATAATGTTCACATGATATGATATAGACAATTCTCTCAGAACTAAAGTAATTATTACCGATAAATTACATGGGAATTGATAATAAAAAAATAAAATAGTTACAAGTTGCTGTGAGTATTTTTTTTACACTTAAAGATTTATTGGAATGTAAAGTAATTAAATACTGTTATGTTTAATATAGAACTAATCGCTTCTTATTTGTTTATAAAAATTCTTAAATTTTAATCGTTACATACTAAGCGAATATTTGAGAAATACAATTTTAAAAGACTAAATTTTTATTAAAATTTTAAAATTGGCCAATAACTGTCCCATATATATTTAGGATACATCAGTAATCATCATCGGTATAAATGAGCTAATCGCAACCCGTAAATACCGATATTCAAATTATAAAGTATTAAAACTTTGCCCAGGTTGCCTTACATAGAAGTTCCATTTGTCCATCATTCATGAATCCAATGGAAAACTTTAATAATTGCATGGAAGTTTCTTGTCTAATTTCAAATAATTGGCTTAAAATTTCTTAAAGTTTAAAATAACTATTTTATAAAATAAAATACTATTATATCTCATGGATGATAATAATGTTGCTGCATTTCTAATAAGAATGATCGGTTTTAAATAATTTTTTTTTTCAGTCAGGAAGCAATAGAGGGGAATATTACATATCACATTCTATTGAATGGATATAATTTTTTATTAAATTTATATTAAAATGTAATATGAAGTATTATTATAATATACGATTATCTACATTTATAATGAGTTTTTTGACTCGATAATTTTAAATTAAATTTACTACCATGTATGCGGCAAATGAAATCAATTTTCTACGTAAAACTGTTGTAAAAATTTATAACATGAATTATATTGATTAATAATATATCTTTAATTAGTAAATATCGTATACAAATACTCATGTGACTTGAATGTTCATTAAATTAATAAATTTAATTAATATATAAACTCAAGGAATTTTAATTGAAATTTTAATTTCGATCCAAAGTTTGACCAATTTTTTTATTTATAAACATATATTTCGTTTACAATGTTGTTATAATCAGTATAGATTAGCGTATTTTTTATTAATGATTATAATTACTATTGTATTGTCACCACATTGAAGCTTCAAAATTATTTTTATCAGGCCTTGAAATGAATATTTTTGACTGATATACGACCAATCGCTTAAAAAAGTTGACAAATTATTGTGTGTCTTTATTAATTTGTTCCAGTAATATATATATGCTTAATGATCGAAGTATGGTCTAAGTTATAGGCAACGGACATTTTGTTCTGTTTTGGACAAAACTGCTTTTATATACTTTGATTAAATGATTTTCATACTTTGATTAAATGATTTAGAGGTGTATTTCTCAAGGATGTTATGTAGATCTATAAACGTAACCGAAACTATCGGATATGTGAAATAAGAATAACCGTAACCGAATCCAAAATAAAACTTTCGTATAGAAGTGGTATCTAAAGTTTAAATGAGTCATGTAATGGCATGCTTTAGTTTTTGCCGGATTGAGCCGACATATTAGCTGCGTACATCCCTTTGTTTAATTTGCAGAATCCTAACTATTAACTAATCAATCAGATCTAGTGCAATAAAAGTAACGAGAAATTGTGTAACTTGCGTTACTAATATAACTAGTACTAGTTATTTTCGTATCGTTACATTACTCCTTACTTTTGATGTATATTGTTATCATACATATACAAAACTGGTATAGTATTATTCGAAAATCCACATCCTTATCCGGATCCGACATTTTATATTAATAAGACATAATTCTTGATCCTTTTATTTACCCCTGAATAAGGTTTACAACTCACAAAACTACATCTAAAGTAATTTATATACAAATATTCTTATGAGAATAAATATAGTCTAAGTATATGAATTTTAAAAACTGTACATATAACAGATGTAATCTTTTATATAAAACGTTAAGACCACATCTGGCTTCGGTGCTTGTTCAAATATTAACGTAACGCTGCGTTCTGCTATAGCAAAATGAATAATAGATGACACGACTAAAACTTTCATAAACGCAATTTAAAGTGTATAATAACAATTTACTACTACTGTTTTGCCATATATAGTCGTAATGTTTACGATAAAACATAATATAAATTCTAAAAACATAGTCATACTAGTAATTATAATGAATTTACACGAATGCCGGTAAATTTAGCCTGAAACATACACTTATGATGATGTGGACGTCGCTTCAATTTTTTCATACAGGCGCGACTATAACAGCTATCATTTAAGCTGAAACACAATTCGAACAACCCTTGGCTCACTCTCGGGTCTTCTAGGATCGTTTTCGTACGAATGTTTACATCCACTTCTTTGAGTGGGATTGCAAGTAGCCTTTGTCACTCGCGACAACCTACTTTACATGCCTTCGAAATTCTGTTGAAATCGGTTATCCGTTTTAGAGATTAATGCCATACCTAGTTTCACCACCCTTTTATACGAGTGGATGGAAGATAAAATATTTGGATGCAAAATCCAATTTGAAAATTTTGCGTTGTAGAAGTGGGCAAACTGAATGTCAACATTAACATTTTCATACAAGAATACAGCAAATTCCAAAAATGAAAACAGCTAACTTTTTAGAATTAATGAAGAGGTAAAAGTTGTTACATTAATCACATTTAAGTCACATACAAATTTTTGGCTTGATGATTATCATCCTGAAAAACCCCAGGGATCATAAACATTTTTTACCATTTGAATTTATATAATAATGAAATCATCTCCCCATACCAAGTGGACTAATTCCAATTTTCTAATGAGTTTCGTTTTATTTTTTTAAGTGAAGAAAGGTGTGGAAAATCATTTGAAATGCTACAAATTAATGGAATTTATATTATCTTGAAAACGATTCAAATATATTCAAGGATTAAGAAATCGGAATTCATACCGTTAAAATGCAATTATCAACCTGAAATATTGATTATTCTTTTGCTTTGACCATTCTACACAAATAAAACTAGTAATTTTAATTTTATTTTTATATTTTAATTCTGCAGTTTAGAACATTGCTTTATAAAATCACGAAGTGATGATTAAAGTAAAAATTCAATATTATATACCGGTACAAAATTTTACATATTGTATAAATTTGCGGTCAAGGAAGTATATTATCCATGAAGCACCTGCATTATAGCCAATCTCATATAAATGTATTTATGATATTCAGAGATTATATTAAAAAAATTTCCTTTTTATCTAAGCTAGTTTTGAACAGAACAACATATTGAGTAAACCTTGGTATTAAACAGTAAGAAAAATTGGCTATTAAATGGCAAATTGAATGAATTGAAATTTTTATAATATTTTCATTTGTTACCTGAAACATTAAAAAAAAATTTTTCAAGCCGTTAAAGGTTACGTTCAATAGTAAAAAATGCCAAATATCTAAAATTTTCTAGATATTTTCTTTTTGAAAATGCTGAGTAACCAATCTTATTCAAATTTTTGGACTTGTCGGAATAATATGTCAAATTTTCAATGAATCATTTAAAATTTTTTTATTTGTTTAATGCCTTTTTGTCCAATTTATCACTAAAGTTTTCTTTTTTTTTTTTTGTAATTATTTATAAAAATATTCATAATTCTTTTTAGTGTAGATGATGTTTTAGATATTACAGTTTCTGCCGACAATATCAGTTTTATAAATAATTCAAATTTTACCCATTCGACTCATTGTGATTTAAATAAATTTTCTAAATTATAGATATAATAAACGTCTGCAAATACTATAAATAATAAAAATTACTTTTTAACAAAAAACCACAAAACCACACGTTAAGGTCAAAGGTACTAAAAATTAGTGTTTATTTAATCTAAATTTTTGTTGGTACATCTCATATTTATAATAAATTTTAATTTAATATTAATAAAAATATATTATTTCTAGTGAAATTATTTTATAATATAATTTATATAATAACATGATTTTTACAAATCATTTATCTAGAATTGTAATCAAAATTTTTGTTAAAAGGTCAAAATTCTTATATAGAATGTATATGATGAGCCTTTTTTTCATTTTGATTACTTCTGTATGTTTTCTTCTTTTGATGTTTTTATAAGTTGAATAATCACACAGCATCTAATTCTCAAAGCCTTCATTTTTCAACATTATGCAACGTATAAATCTATATAATAATAGGTGAAGCAAAAACTGTGTACACATTTTTACGAAAATTGGGACAGTGAACTTTGGCACACTTATAGTTTATATAGAGAAGAACTTTTTTTTTTTAAATTATGCATAAAAAATACATTTAATCAATAAAAAAATCATTATACACACTATGTCACACACATACATAAGAGGTATGGCTTATATTACATACACTACCATACATAAACATATATACTCTTTTGTTTAATATACTATTTTGTTTAAAGTCACGCATATATACTGTATTGTTTAAAGGCAGTTAGATTAACTTTTGTGTGATTATGGTCGAATTTCGACCGCTGTCACAGTAATAATGAACAGCTGAAATTAAATTTTCCAATCTTTAGTCATAAAAACGATAGAGATGAAAAAATAACCCATCAAAATAAAAACCTGAAAATAATCTCATTTTCTCATTAAAGAAGGTAACAATTTTTGATCTAATTCCTTTTATATTCCGTTGATCTAATTTCTCGATAATCTTACATAGGGATATTCTATTAAACATTTTATTCAAAAAACAAATCGTTAATTTTATCTACTTGATAATTATTTTGTTTCAAAGATATACTTTTTATACGCTTGGTTATAGATTTATATTATATTATTAACCTTTTAATCGTTTATTGTTTATATTTGTTTTATTTTTATTGTTATTGTTATTTTTATTTTTTTTTTTTTGTTATTATAAATTCATTGCAATAATTCTCATCATCAGTACCATTATCATTATCATCATCATTATTTGTGGATGTGCACATCTTCACATCAATTCTTTTAAAATATACGTAAATAAACTATTTGCTGATCCATTTATATGCTATTCGTCTGTTTGTCTGTTCGTCTTAAAATAATGATTATAATTTATAAATAATATTGAATTCAGAGACATATAAAATATAAATAGAAATGTAGGTTTAAATGAGAATTTCTATGGGCTACACAATTCATTTTTTAAACATATTCCCCTTAAATTAATAAAATGTATACTGTGGAACCTTGTGGCTATGTGTTTGTGTACGAAAGACAAGTCGAAGAGTTTTTCGCGGAAAAAAACTTCTAAATATAAAAAACAAAAAACTTTAATTTTTACATTAGAATCCTTATTTCGGAAAGAACTCTTCGACATGCCCTCCGTTTTTATGTCAAAATTATGCATACCAAGTATTTTTTGAGTTATTTATGCGTGATAATTGCAAAAAAAATGCAATGTATAATACATTACAGATTGATTAATAGAGCCTGTATAGGTCTCTATCAAAAAGACATACCCAGTTAAGGGGATATTTGTTTTAAAAATGAAGAAATATAAATGTAAATATTATATTACTGTTAGGTACAAGTTTAATCATTAAAATTTAAGTACACTAAAAAATAAACAACCGATTTCCAAATGCATATGAGGAAAATAAAACTCCACTGTGCGTTTAAGATGAAAACGTAACGATGATCTAGTTTGAAAGCACTTTTCGATAGATTTTGCTTTTTTGTCACGGACCAAATAACAATAAATTGCCGCAAATTTTTCTATAATTCTATTTTAAGCATTCGATTTCAATCGAAAATTTTACATGACTCGAAAAAGTGTATGAGCCAACTACCAGAATTTTCGTACCAGAAAAATTTATTTCACTAACCATACATAATGAACCACATACGAATTTTCAGATATGTTTTTACAAAGAGCTATACAGGTTCTGTATAATACTTTCGCATTGCTAGATCCAGAATATAATTTTTGAAGTCTTTAATAATTATTGACTGATTGAACAATAACAATATATTGGTACGTGTATGTGTAATTGTACATACATACATACGTACATTCATTTGTTGATTTTTAAATGTAAAATGTTTTATGTTTGTTTTAACAGAGATACACGTAGATTACATTTAATGTCTAACGGATTTTATTCAAGTGAATATTTTCAAGAAATCTTGTCTTCTTCTGCTTGTTTTATACTTACTTCTTCTATCCAATACTTTTATTTATTTATGTTTTAAAATCGGTGACAGATTTATTCATATATGTATTATTATAATGTATTTGGACAAATCACGTTTTAGCCAATTCTATCAAAGAGCGTTTATAGTTGTTTACTATTGTACTTATTGATGAAAATTCTTCAATATTTCTTCAAATGGCTATCATATCTCAAATTTTAGAAGCTATCATTGGTAATAGTTCAAATTAAATCTAACTTTACAAATGTTATTATTGTAATGATGGGGGAATTTCATAAAAATTGCTTCAATTGGCTATCAAATTTTAAATTATTGGGAGCTTTAATCGGTAAAAATGAGAAAATAATCTCTGAAAGGTTTAAATGAGGAATTGTCAGACAAAAAATAGCGACTTAAATTAATTTGTGTCAATTGATCTCTAAACGCAGTTTTATGAATTTTGGATATTTTTCTATGACAAAACTGACTTAAACACATATTATCTGTTGAAGGTCACATCATTGGAAATTTTTGTTTAAACGTTGTAAGACTTTCATGGCCATCCTTTTCCATTGCAGAAATTATTTCTAATTCAACAAATACTACTAAAATCAACAAATACTACTAAAATTTGGGATTTGTCTAAAATATGAAAAAAATTGAATAAATCGGTATTGGATTATAGAATATCATTATTGATTTGTGGTAAATTATAATTGTATTTGGGTACAAATATTCAATATATTTTATATAAATAATACACAATAATAGGGGAGACTTGGTTGAGCTAATAATACATTATTTTAAGATAATTTCTAAGCATAATCCAAATATAATTACTTTTCAAAAAAAGGAACCGCCTTCAAAAATCTTAAGTAAAATTAATTTAAAATTAAACACTTCTATAAATAATTTCCTTTCCTAGTTGGCGAAAACTAATTGTTAAGCCAAGGGTATGGTTGGTGCCGACTTCGAAAGAAAATTGGTTGAAAGTTATAAAACATTTTAATTTAAAGCTATTTTTACTTTGTAGACCCTTTTTGAAGGCGGTTCCTTTTCTTGAAGACAGGAATTATCGATGCATGTTGTTAATTCAATGTCAATGAAATAAGAAAGTGTTTGAATTTGAACATAACTTTTTATATCCTTATCAAGGCTGTGTTAACCTTGAGTTACTTTTTTTTTCATGTTCAGCGATGATCTATTTACCATTGTATGTCAAAGAACACCTGATTATTGTGAATCAATAGAACGTTCTCGGGTTGGTTTGGCAGCGTTTATCTTTAGTTTATTGTCAGCTAGCAATAACATATCAAGAAATGTTCCACATTCTTTTAAAAATAGTATGTCATCTCGACCTATTTGTATGTATATATGTCATAGTTAATGTATAAAAGCAATTGATAATGTAAGCATTCATTAAATCGTTGAGTCATCTGGTCAGTGATCAAGCAAGTAACGACGCTATCACCTTTAGCAATTTAACTATTTAAACTAGGAGGTTGCGGGTTCAAATCCAGACAGCGGCCCATTCATTATAATAAATAGGGCGGTTAATTGATAATAACAAGTATTAGTGGTTATTATTGCTAAAAATTAAATAAAAACTGTAATAGACTTTCGCAATTTAACGCTCGATACAATTAATTTTTTCATGCTCTTTACGAGTCTCCAAAAATCTAGGTACGTTCTTTTCAATGTAAATAATGTTTCTGTAAAATTTTAAGCGATTTTAAGAGTAGAGTTATGATAAAAATTTAAAAGGAGTGATATTCAATATCGAGTTATGGATGTATGGGTTGAGTTATAACGGGTCTGCTTGCTTTTTGATATAAATATTCAATCAATAATTACTAATTTTACAAATATTATTATAATATGAATCCTTGATAATTTCAATTAGCATTTGTTCATTTCTTACATTCAACTTACATTCTTATTATGCCAGAAAACATTAATTAGTGAATGCATATACTTGTTGAAATTTATACTTTATCGGTAACATATATATTAAATTATATGTGATTTTTCGTCGATATAATTAATATTTATAGCTATATATATTACAAACATTATTTTATTTTATTAATTACACATTTTTTTTTAAATATGTATTGTTAATGTTATGTTTGTTATGTTTTGGTTTTGTGTTGTTTTTATTATTTGTATTTGTTTTTTATTTTTGTGTAGTTACAAGATATTTTAATTTATATATAAAGGTTTTATTAGTTTCTTTGTTTGCTTCGTACATAACGGTTATTGTATAGCTTTATTTTCATAAGTAATTTTTAATTTAATTTTTTTATTATAATAAGTTGAAATTATATTTTTAAGATTATTCGTTATATAAATATGAATGCAAATGTTAAAGAAAATAAAAATGTTTGTTGCATTTAAATGAATCCTGCTATTGAACATAATTAAATTAAAAAATTGATACATTTCGAAGCTCAAGATAACTATCTATTAAATAAAAAGTACGAAATACCTTTGTTTTAGCATTCTAACACTGTCGCAAAATATCAAGAAGGATAACTTTTCGCAAATATTTTGTTGAATAGAATTTGAAAGTAATTTTCTGCGTCAATTGAAAAAGCGGGAAATATTGCGTAAAAATCATGTATTACATGCTTTCCTTAAAATTGAACGAAAAAAAATTTATTATACTAAACGGTCTAATCGAAATAACGTTTCCTCTAAATAAATTACTGTACTTGTACCTAAAATTGCCAGCTTTTCAGTTTTAGTATGGACACTCCAGAAAAATTATATTTTCTCCAAACTCCAATATATAAAATAAATCTCCAGATTTTTTTTTTTTAATATTAATGTATAGAAACAATATTTTCACTAATGAATAATTTATGAACCGATGATCGTAAAACCATTGCGTGTCAACATTATTTAAGCTGAGTATGCAATGTATATTAAAGTAATGTATACAAATTAGTTTAATATGAACTGTGGTAAATTTTTGAATTTTACATCTAAATCTGAGATTTTAGAAAAAAAAAATACTAACAAAATTTTATTGTTTTTATAAATTGAAATTAATACAATGAACTTTAATATGGAAATATGGCATCTCATACATAAAAAAAATATAGTAAAACTAAAATTATTTAAATTACATCTATAATTATTATCAACCCAACTGGTACAAAAACCCATTAACATAATAATGAAATGGGGGCATCTTTGATTAATCGCAGTAATAGAAAAAGAGAAAAATCTCTTCCATCTCTTATGGTTTCATTTTACTCATTTACAAACTTAAATTCACTTTTAAGGTCCAGAATACGCTATTAATCTCTATTCGTTTTTTAATTAACTTGATAATGGCCGAACAGACGTATATTGCAATAAACGCAAACGCACGGTATTAAGTGATTCTATGAAAACGCATTTAACGCAAAATTTCATTGGTGTATTCAATATATCAAATCTTTACAAGCATTCGACAAAATTTAATATATTGAACATTGGATATTTAAAAATGAAATTCGAATTTTTGTATAGATAAAAGTTTAAAAATGATTAAATGATTGTTGTAGTATAAAAATATAAATGTTTAATGTATTAAATTCATGCAAACCTACTGCATTTATACACATGTATGTACATGTTGTATACACGCTAAAAAAAAGAACAATAATTATTATATGCTATTTAAACATAAATGAAAATTGTTAATTATATGATATGAAAATTGCATTAAAATGTGTGCACACAATTTTATAGTTATGCGTGATTGAACAGATGGTTATTAATAACTATAAGATGCATACATCTATCTATTCATACAGAATGGGAAACTCATAATACAAGGTGGAACAAAAGTCCTAGTTTTTTTTACCGTACTATTAACGCTGTATTATAATTTGTATTTGTTTTGTGCCTTTGTTTTATTTAATCTGGTTTGCCGATTTCTTTGATATGACTAGACAGTGAAATCTATTATTTAACCAGATAATTTCGTATTTCATTTGTTGTTCTCCCCGGTTTGGGAAAAATCATCAAAACTACTATCTTTTTTTATGCCGTGGTTTTTTATGCAATTTAAGTGAAATGACATTATTAGGAAATTCAGCAATTTTTTATTGAATCCTCACTCATATTTTGAGAAAAATTTTTCAAAAATGCTTTTTCAATGCTGCGATTTTCATTCAATGTGAAATAATCAGACAAATTAGAAAAACAGTAATAATTTTATTGCATTTTAAAAATAAACATTTTTTCTTTGCAAGCTAAAAAGATGTGGTTTTCTCTAATCGATTTGAAATAATGAAGGAATATAAGTAATCTAAAATTTTGTTTGAACCATCCTCCCTTATTCAGATTTAAATTTTTTTCTATGATAACTAGGAAAAAGGTTAATTTTACAATCGATGTGAAATGAGGAAAAATTTATGTTTTCCCCTCCCCTTTTATACAATCAAGAAAATTTCAATTATTGATAGTTTTGACTTGACTTCAGTGTTATTATTTGAAAGCTACACTTAAAAAAATTTTGTGTATATACGTCGAAAACGGTTTGTACATTTTGATGTATTAATTTCATACTTTTCTAATGGTTCTTGGTTTTTAAAATGAAAACAGTGTTAAAATTATATAAAATCTAACCTCACTGTTTAACCATAAAAAATATCTGTTTTTATTGAAGTATTGGACTATTGGTACTTGATTAAAATCTAAATAATTTTCCTAATTGGTTGAACTATTTCATTATTTTAAATTAATTACATTAACTCTGTAATGAAACTCAAATAATACTTGAATTAACACTTATTTTGTGTTACTATTTAAAATTTAAATGTACAGGATGTTAAGCACAACAAAAGTAAGTGTACTTTACTGTTTGAAATTAACGATTTTATCATATTCATTTCAATTTTAGTGAGCACTCAATATGTATGGCATGTACATGAAATATAATGCACATCCTAATACATAAAACATCTATCTATCTTAATAGTTTATTACTATTATAGGTTTTATGAAATTATGACTGCTTAATAAATATTAGTTAAGCACTTAAGGGCACAACATGCATCATGCAACAACCAATATCATCTATATATGTGTTTTCTATATCTAATTTACCATTACACATATAATATTGTATATATACACATATATAATATATATACTGTTGTAACTCATATAACATGTAATATATGTATGTATAGAACATAATGAATGTAACAACCACTTAAATCTAATAACAATTTTAACTGACTTTTATATTGTCATCAATATAAATTTATATATAATTAATGTATCTACATACACATTATATATATACATGGATAGATCATGTATTATAATATGGACAAAGGTATTTGGTAAAAAATCATTTCAATGTGATAATGATTACCATTTAAGTTGAGAAAATTATTTTTAGAAAAATCGTTAAATTTTTTCATAAAAATAGAACCCCCTTAAAAGCCTTCAAAAAATTAACTAAATAGTTATAAATAATTTTAGATTAAAAATTTCTATAAATAAGATCCTTGAAACCAACTCTGTACCAATTATAAGGCTGAAGATATGATTGCCACCGAAAGGTAATTGGTCGCAAAGAAATTATTTATAGAAATTGTTAATTTATAATTATTTTTCACTTTTTTGTTTATTTTTTTGAAGGCGGTTCTTTTTTTACTATAAAAATTTTTATTTGTGCTCTTACAGTTGTATAAAACCACGAAATAATTTTCATTTGGATGCGACCACTTTAACGCTGTACTGAATCAAACACATAAAGGATTGTTAAAACCGGTATAAACAAAGAAGTTATGCGTGAATATATATATATATATATATATATATATATATTCTTCCCTTCCTTTTTTGATGTCGGTTAAAGATGATGTTTGAACTTATGAAACTATAACAACTGAATAGTAATAATATCATGGTTTGAACTTATTATTTCCTATATCAAAAAATACGTAAATATAATACATCAAATAACCTGACGTAAAAAGCAAAAACGAGACATATCATTTATCGGTTCAGGCGATTGATCTCTAGACGGTCATAAAGAACAAATATGGATACACACATAGGATAATAAACACATTACTTCTACTTTACATTGCGCCTAGATTTCACTGAGCCATCATTTTTGTTATGATTGTGTATATGTTAAAATGTACGATCTGTTATAAGACATAAAATTTTCACAATATAATATACAAAAAATATTAATATTATTTGACTTTTTAATCATTCAAGTTAAATAATAATTAATCATTATTGCTTAGATTTATGGTTTCCTTAAAATCATATTATTTTAATCTATACAAGAAGACAAGACAAAAATAAAAATTTATAATTATATTATTATAGTATGTATAAAATTAACAAATGCAAATAATATTTTTAATATAGAAATTTTATTATGTTGAATTTAACTATGTGACATCCAATAGCTTAAAATTATCAATACCTTCATATAATTTAAGATCTTTCCTGGTATTAATCAAGTACAAAAAATTAAATTGAAAAATGTTCCAAATAAAACTTATTGAGAACTATTTTTTATTCTTCAAAAAAATCAGAATAATTTATGAAAAGAACAATTTTTGTTTTTTTTTTGTCGAAGTCCAAATAAGCACCTTATCAGAATCAGGATAGGGAGGTAAACATTTTTATCAGAGATTAAAAAAAACAAATGGTTATCCAAAAAACATTTTTCTAGACTACTTTATTAATTTATAACTTTATATTTTGGGATTTATCGTACTAATAGATAATATATAAGTAAACAAACTTTATTTTTTTTATTAAATTTACTGTAAAGAGAAGGTAATAACTATTTTTACGCTTCTTTGAAGAGAAAGTAAAAATTATAGTGCAATCAATGGTGGTACTTAAATAAAAATTAAACGAAGATCCGTCTACATAGCCTTGACTTTACAAAAAAAAAAAAAAAAAAAAAAAGAAAAAAAAAGATTATATATTTTGAAGTTTAAAAATAAAATTTTAAAACCGTCTTTGAATACATAGATCTTATACTACTTTAAAATAAAATAATGACTTTCAATTAAAAATATATGGTCGTATATTGATTGACATACAAATAGCCTAATTTTATGGCTATATTAAAGGCGGACACAAAAATATAAAATAAGACTTAGAGAATTACATAATATTTTTATTATTATTATTTTTTTTTTTTTTTTGATTTTTTGGTATGGGTAAAGGAGATGTTATGATTGTCATTAAATTTACAGATGCGGATAAAATAATAACAAGTAACAGTGTAATTGTTTAGATACTCGATAGACTTAATGCTTGTTTTTTTTAACTTATCTTGATGAAGAACGAACGGATACACAAGCAGACCAAAGCAAACTAATGAATTAATTATCTGAGCCCTTATAAGATTCATGAAAATTTCCTACTTACAATTTAATTTTATTTAAAATTTATATTTATATTTTAGCATACAAATATTTAAAAAATATTTAATTCTTTTTTTTTTTAATTGTTTGAAAGCAAATTAGCAAACAAGAAATTTCTAGAAAAAATCTATTTTATAAAAAAAATTTGAAAACTTTGAAAAAAAAAATCGAATTTTTTTGGATCGGACATAATTTTTTAACAATCAGTTGAATAACATAATTAGCAAGTGGATATAACGATTAACAATGTTAATTGTCTAGATACTCGACATAAAGTTGAGTATCAATTTTTAAATAAGTCAAATTTAAGCAGAAAATTCTGGCAAATCTAAACACTTTACAAAAAAATCCTTCAAACAAAAGTTGGTCAAAATTTCAGAGCGCATCGTTTTTCGTTTATTTTGTCGGGACGGACTGACAAATAGAAATGGATTAAATAAATGATTCTATGAACACCTATACCAAAAGTTTATCAGTGCCCTCAATATTTGCTTGCGGTAAAAACTTTTGGCTAAAAGTAATATAACATATTCTATACGTTTTGAGTGTTAAAAGGAAAACTTATGTAAATAGTGTGAATCCATAGATTCAAAAATAAGGGATGTTCATATTAAGATAATTTTAATTTTATTATTACAGTGTTCTAATCTTCTATTTTTTCAACTTCAAGAAAAAAAAACAAGAAAACACTATTTTAACTCGCAGATATAAAAATGTATACTTTTTCGGATAATTTAAAAGCACATCGTTGACGTAAAAGTAATGAAATTAACTACCAGAAGGAATTAATTTTTTCATACAATTTATAAATGTACCTAATTTAAAATGAAATTAACCATAAACAATTTTAATGCAGGTAAAAAATCTTTGATACTAAATTATCAAGACTATTTAGTAAAAAAATGTTTATTGTGTAATAAAAGGTGATACAAAAAAGAGGTAATCCCAATAAAAATGTATTAAACTTATTTACATTTCTAAAGTCGTAAAACAAACAACAGTACATTTACTAAACATTGGCAATTATTAAAATAGGAAATAAAACATCAAATTAAATTTTAACTACCATCTTATGTAATTATTAACTATCTAAAACACAATATGTACAATTCGTACACTCGATAAAGTGTATTAACCGTTTTCTTTTGAGCATCATTAACCGGCTGCAAAAGAGAAAAAGGTTCTCTTTAATATTTATTGAATATTTTTCTGATTATTTTGACTTTTTTCTGTAAATTTATAGCGTATTGGTTGAGTAACCATTAATTTATAGGGGAAGGTGTACATTGAATGAATATACGAGAATGCATATATAATGTCCATTTTGTTTTTTAAATTTCCGGTGTAAACATTGATACAACAAAAACTTGAATTAAAATTGAAAGACAAATCAACCACACGTATAAGACATATAACTAACTCCATTTCTTTGAAGTTACTCTACATATTCTCACGAGTTCCCCCTTTCTCATTTATATAAAATCATAATAATAATAATAACATTTATATAAAATAAATAGTAATGTTTGATTTCCTGTGTTTGATAAAAAATAAATATAATTAAAAGTTACACACAACTTATGAAATTATAGTAAAGTTAAATAAAATAACATTAAAATTAAATGTATATTCATATTAAGTTTAACAATCTGATTATTATTTTAAATTATTTATATATTATTCTAAGCACAAAATGGTTTATTAATTAAATGCGTGTTATGTCAAAATAATTACTTATTAAAAAATTATATATTAATTCTATTAATTTTAAAATTAAATAAAAAAAAATTGGTTTTAAGACACATAACCTCTATACGTAGGCAAAAAATTAGTTTGGCTTATCATTAAAACTGTACATTTATTATTTAGACCAATGAAAAGAAACCCTCTATGGGCTAAATTCCAAATGTAAACATATAAAGTTAATATTTTATAAAATTCATTTTAAAATTTCTTGGAAGAATGAAAAATTAAAAAACAGCCGTCTTCAAAATAAACTTAAAAGTAACAAATAATTTAAAACTTTTCCTTGTGACCAATTACCTTTCTCACTCGACGTCAACCATTCAATTTTTAAGCTATGGACTTCAAAAGAATTGGTTACAAGAAATAATTTTAAATTATTTTTTACTTTTTAGTTCATTTTTTTAAAGTCGGTTTGTTTTTTAAAAATTTTAATTTTTACTTTTTAGTGTTGTATATACTTTTCTCACCTTAGGGATATTAGACGTAAACTAATGCACTAAAAACAAAACGAATCAAAATTCTGAGAGTTCTTGTATCAAACATAAAAAAAAATAATAATACAGTCGAATTGAGAACATCCTTCTTTTATGAAATCGGTTAAGAATAGTGGTAAAAAATTTATAACAAATAAAATAAAGCTACCATAAAATTGCAATCCCAAATTGTTCTATAAAACGTAACACCTTTAGAGTTTTCCATAATTCTAAATTTGGATATTAAATGTCATTAAAATAATGTAGCTTATTTAAAACAATATACCAAAGGAAATATCGAATACGAAAAAAACGTATAGGCACGTGTTATTGACTCCGCTGCAGGTTTATTTTTGAAAAGATGGCTGCAAGAACACATTCTAAGTTTTTTTTTAAATGCATTGTAAAACTTGAATCATTCAGAAACAAGTGTTGTAAAACTTCTAATCCTGCAAGACAAATGAAGACCGCATTTTACACGCATAGAATACAACATACCTTCTCGAATCTTAACAGTAAAAGTCTTGAAGAATAATTAATAAAAAAAATTTTTAAATAAAATTCATTATTCTATGTACAATTAACGCGCTATTTATGTCCTTATGATTGAAACAAGTTTTATTAAGTAAATCCATCAATTAATTGATTTTACATTAAAAGTAAAAAAATAAAATTGTTTAATAATAATAATAATTAATAATAAATGATGAACGGAAGGACGTCATTCAAGTTTTTAAAAGTAAAAAAAATGGAACATTTTATGTTTATGTACGACGATGCTATATTAGAATGTTTAATAACTTATAAAACATACTATTCAAGCTAGCAGAGCAATATATTCAAAATTAAATTTAAATATTCTCAAAATTAGATGTTGTACTGCTAAATGAAATGAAGTGCTTAAATTTTAATTAGGAAAATTGAGTCATTATGATGTACTACTTTTATGAAATCACGCGTACTGAACAATGTGAAGAAGAACATGAATAATATAATGTAAGTACTAAAATTAGGTGTTTTTTAGGTACTTTTATACACTATTCAATAAATCAATAAAAATTAAATAATAAACTGCTAAAAAAAAGTGTAAAGCTAACAATGACATCTTGAAATAATAGAAAATGGTATTCAAAATAGAACTTAAATAAGTTCAAAATTAGGGGATATTATGCAATGACTTGCGCTCCCACCAATATGAAGATTAATACAAATTATAAAAAATGATTGATATTTAACCAATTTCACATTTTTTATTAAAAAAGGACCTAACGATACACAGACACAACAAATATCTATTAACTCTTCTATTTTCTAGAGTTAAAAATTGCATGTGCGTCGTTTCAACGTAAAATTAATTAAAACATATAAATATTTGTGTCTAATGGTATTTAAGCTGTCTGATGTCGTTTAATACAAGTGTACAAGGTTTTTAATTTTTTGTAGTTTTTGAAACATTTAAAAAAATATTTGCACTGTTCAACAATTAAAATTACCAAATTGTTAAAATAATAACAAAAAAAAAACTTAAATGCCTTATTGTTTGAAAGTTTGAATTATTTATGGTCAAGAATTTTATTTTATGATTCTACAAAGATAATGTTTTTACCTCTATGTATAAATCACTTTTGACATACTCAAGTATTCGATTTTAAAATTTAAGAATTTCTAAATAAATCTAGAAAGTTTGTTTTTTAACTTATTCAATATTGAATTACTGCTGCATACTATGAAGCTTTTGTTTGAATAGAAATTTGTAGATCAATTTTAAATTATTATTTGATAAATTTACGCATTTATATTCCTAGAGAAGTACAATACATTTTATATTCTCAGTAAAATTTACAAAATTTTCCTGTACCAAACGCTCCTAAATTTTCTGTATACAACATATAAATTTCGATTTTTTCCCCAAGTTCCTAGATCAAAATATTTTGTATTTTATAAATACGTATTTCGACTAACAAACACGAACAAAAATCAAACTTTATATATACAACGAAAGCATTAAGAAACTTTAAAACGATTGTTTCGTTAAAATTTTGAAAAGTTCTTTCTACTAGTAAATAATCTTGCTTTGTCGTGAGCACATTTTGAATGGTTTATTTGTTTTTCTATCCGACGCTGGTTCTTGTTTTAAATTAATCTTTCGTTAATCACGTACCTCTTGCCAAACGTTGTTAATCACTTGATAAGTACCAAAAGAAAAAACGATTCTTTTTCTCTGTTTCAACCTTAACTGAGCATGTACGTACAGTATACTGTAGTTCCATACTATAGGCAAGAATAACAATACCTCTATATGTAGGATTTTATTTTATTCAAATATTGCATTCATTTATAGAACACTTATATTCCCAGTTTACAAAACTTATATACCTCTCTGTTTTATTCCTTGAACTAGCTGAAAAAAGTTTTTAAGCATTTGGCATCGTTGAACTTAAAATCTTATACTCGATTGTCGAACACATTTTGTGCACCGCGATTTCAGTGTTTACTCACGTAATTTAATCATTCAAAAAAATTATATATGGAGGCTATATTATTGTTTACGCTAAAATTTTTTGTATTCGTTTTTTATTATTTTGAGTGACGAACAAAAAATAATTAAATTTTTGGTTATGTTACAAAATTTAAATTACAAAAATATATTTTACAAGATAAAAAGTAGTATTTTTAAGTATTTGATTTACATATTATAACTTCATGTTTTATTACTTTAAGTACACATGCTTTTAGGTAGTTTTATAAACATTTTATCCTTTTCTTTATTATAATATACCTACATAGTTTTTTTTTTCACATTTTATTTTCTTCAATTTAACGTGTTTTTTTTTTCATGAAAAATAATATAAGACGTAAGTATACATAATAGAAAATATTGTTTATAGTTTATTTAATCCGAAAATGCGTAGTTCGTAAGTTACAAATATACTGAAAGTAAAACTGTTTCAAAAAGGATAATAACTTTAAATAATAACTAAGTCGTTTATAAAGGAGTAGCTTTCTGCCCCCGGTTTTGTGTGTGAAGATTTCAATATAACTGTGAAAATCCGATAGCATCCAGCATAACAACTTAAATAATTTATCTTTATTTCTGTTCTTCATACTTAGCAGGTATAAAAGTTAGCGAATTCTTTCACCATCCATTTATAATTTTCACTCTCTTACCGCATAAATTTCAAATATTTAATAAGAGTCCGAAGGGCAACTCCCTATTACACCCAGTAAGGGATTAATTTCCAGAAAAGATGAATCAAAATTTTAATTATTTGTTCATTTAAAGTATTCAAAATTTCAAGTTATTTCTTTAAAATAATAAAGTTCCATTCAATCTTCCACCCCTGGTGCCATCCTAGAATATTTTTGGAAATAAAAATTATTATATTCGGATTTTTATTTTTTCAAAACCAAATCCTATAATATTCCACAGTAAAGCTCTCTACAATTAATCAACTCGAAATATTGTAGAATATCAATGTTTACTTTTTTTTTCAATAACATTCATAAAATATATTCAGAGTAGCCCTCAGAGCTTTAATAGTTCGTAATAATATCTATAATACTATATCTACATATTATGCGTGTTTATTACCTGAGTTTGAGCCGAAATTATGACGAATCTAAGCAGTTAACGAAAAAGTGTTTCAAACATTAGTTTTTTGTTTTGAAAAACCAATAGGATTCTATATAAATCCGTCTTCTATCTCTTAGATTGAAAAATTGTGACATGAATCCGTTTGACCCAATAGATCGATTTTGCTCATGCACAAATTCAAACATACATTTTTGGTCTAGAATACGCGATTTGGAGTTGCTCGCACCGTCTCTTTTCGTTTTTTACTTATCTGTATGAGGACAAAAAGATAGATGGAATTCGTCTAATTAGGTAATTCTATGAACAACCATATAAAAATTTGCTTAGTACCTTCAACATTATCCAGTATAAACTTTTCAGGAGTATATTAAATATATTCCTCGTAAATTTCATATGCTGATCGAATCACTTTCTATACGGAATACAATGTATGCATGTATACAAATGCATGTTATTATGTATGTGAGTAAACTCAATTATGTATTGTGAATTTTTAATCTTTAAAAAATTAATAAATGTCTTTATTCATAAACACATTTTATTATTATATGTATATAGGTTTATTTGAACATTGTTTTCCGTATGGAAAACGATTGGAAAAACGATGTAGGGTATACTTAATAATATTTTTGTTAAAGCAACCTGTTTACGTAATTGCATTCATATAAAAACTAAATAATAAGGACAAGTTCAGTATAGGAGCACCTGTCTGTTCGTTTCTGAAATAAACGAGAAGAAACATAGAAGATAATCAGCTGAAGAATAACAACAAACATACATACATATAGAGATGTATGTATTATATAGATTGGTATACCTATTATAGGTAAAACCAAATGAATGTTACCAATAGATGAATGCTATATAGATAGCAAGTTATAATACATACATATATATATATATATACTATAGTATTATTATTATACCCTATTCAAGTCAACCACTAGTGCAACTATAAGTTAACGTGCTTTATATAGTGGATGGAGTAGATCGGTTTTGTTGTTATGTTATTTGCACTGCTATGTTATATGGCTACAAAGTGTCTTTAAAATATACACACATTATACATATTGATAACAGTATTATAAACGCTCTATATCAAATTTTTAACTCTGATAAGGTGTGTTATTCTTAATGTTAATCAAGCAAATGCATCTGATTATTTAAGTACCAATTCTGGTCAGGCAAATTATTATCCTTTACGAAACTTTATATTAATATTATAATTTAAACTATCTAAAAGTATAACTTTGTAATGGTTTGATAATCCTGTCCATAAAATATATATTTAACAAATGAAGATAAAAACTAACGGAGTTAATTGTTTAGACATTCTACATAAGATTGAATTCCATTGTTTAGACTATTTGTTTATAAGTTCATTCATAAAATAGTATAAATATCCAATCTATACAGTTATATTTGTATACATTTATAATAATTATATGTGTTATCATTACTTGTATGTATTTATTAGCCAAATTTAAGCATAAATTGAGGAGAACTCAAATATTGGTAATTCTAAGATTGTTTTGACTTTCACACGTTTTCTTGTTTACACGCTTTGTTGGGTGTTTGTTTGATTGATATTTTGTAATTTATTTACAAAATTTCATTAAAATAAATATTAAATAAGGTTGAAATTTTCAACATAATTTAGACAAGTTGACTGATACTGAATTTGGTATTTTACACATGTAAAACCATTATAAAATATGAAAAAACTTAAAATTGATTCAAAAATGAAATGACAACCTCATGAAATTTTAATTTTTCGTGTCATTCTTGCAAAACGCAATTTTATATGTAATCGCTATGAAAATTTCGCTTATATACTGAGAGCCTGCTACTACCGATGTATCGAACTTTATAAAAGGTTGTTTTTTAATACTTAGGTCGATAGATGAAAGAGGGGCTGGTTGACTTTACTGATCAGGAAATTTTACGATGTTGTCTGATGTAGGAGGCCATCTATTAGTTAAAAAAATAATTAATACATTTAAAATATTTGAAAATTCATTGGTACATTGTGGTTCGTTGTACGTATCCGATGATACCCCATGATATGCGCTTGCTTAAGAATTTTGTCTGATGTATGATCAGATTTTCGTATAAGAATTTCTTATAGGACTGTCTGATGGTGTGCGTTGACCATCAGATATTCTGATCAGAAAATCCTACGGTGTAGATGTGAAGATGAGATGGAATACTACAACGATGATTGAAATAGGTTTCGATTCACCTGTTGCCATAACCATTTTGAATGCAGTGCCGTTACTGTATCACGTGTGTTACAATATCTGTAGCCATTATAGATGTGTATTCTATCTTTGTTTATATACATACCTACCTACCTAAGATAATATTGTTATAAATAAAATACTATTGTAAAGTACATACATACTACCTAGCAAGTTTGTTAGAGTTATATTTGCTGATATATACATATACATAATGTCCGTCTGCATATTATACTGACTATTTGCTGGTGGCTGGTTTAATAAGTCTCTGAGAGAGGTGGCCATTCACCGTCGTGTCCGGAGAATTCTTAACAGCAGTTAGTTGTTGTTCTTCTTACTTCCAACATATTGCTTTTACAAAACGTTGCTAAAAAAAAAACAACAATTATTATAAAAGTTTAAACTTCATCTCACAACATAACATCCACAATTCCAATTTCTCAGTAGTGTGGATACGAATGACGCTTATTTTTTCGGTGTTATGTGATTTTGTGTCTTTTGTGAATTGTGTACATAAAATTTAATAATATTTTTTTTCTTTAATGGATTTATGGTGATTTTATTAAATATTTTTTTTAGTGTTTTTAAGATTATTATTATTCTTTGTGGATAACAATTAGTCTTTTAATTTGGATTTGTTGTTCTTTTTATTCATTTTTTTTTATTTGCTACTTGTTGCATTCCTTTGTTGTTTAAAGTTTCTTAAGGTGATTTTCAAAATTTTTTTCAATTATATTTTTGAATCGAATCAAATTGATGTGCATCTTTTCTATAGAGATATAAACAAAATTTAAAGGAAAAAGTTTAAACTATTTAATTATTCCCATGTTGTTAATGAAAATCAACGAATTGGAATAAGTTTACTTTTTATACTTATTTACATTATATAATTAAATAATTAAATTATCATTAATTATTATGAGAATGTTAATCACTCCTTTTGTTTACATGTGTTTCTGTTATGAGTAATTGTTTATTACATTAATGAATTATATCTTATAATAATAACAAATTATTTGGAGTATTTTCTAACGGATTTTCTTTGCTTTGTACTTGGTTTACTCTACTTTTTGTTCGGTTTTCTTTTCTGCAAATCGACTCCATAAAAATCCTTCATTTTATTATAGATACTACTAATCAAATATTTGTGTAAAGTGATAATATCTAATTTGTAATGTACCATTTGTATAGATTTGGTGGAGGTCATGGGAAATACAAGAAATTACCGGCACCTCCACCAAATGAACATTCTGCCAGCTATTATGTGTTTGGTTATGAGTTTTATGTAGCTTTACGCTCTACAAAGATCGTTACGCACTTTTATATAGAATTTTGTCCGAATTACTAACTGTAATTTTCGGCAATCTGAATATTATTTTTGACCATTTCTGATCCTGTCTGTGTGCCAATGGGGATATACGTTTAAATAGATTTTGTATGTCTGGAGACTGAAAATATTTTTTTTAGTTCAAATCTATTTTTTTTTTTTTAATTTCGTTGCCTTACTTTTTTAGATATGTATTCTGAAATTTTCATGGAAGTTCAGCATTTTATAGAGAGATATTCTAAGATTAAATTTACATTTAATCACTCTGTTCAATTTTCTGTTTGTGTTTTTAAAGCAATAAAAATTTAGAATTAATTGAGCATTCTTTCTGTGTGACAAAAACATTTCCTCTGTGAATAAAAACATATACATCATATAATATTTATAGCCGTATATTTTTATGCCCTAAACTTCAATTAAATACAGTAAATCTTCAAACCGGTTTATGTTTAATGTGATCAATGCAAGAAAAATATTGTGTATCAATTGATTGATTCTTATGTGATTATTACTTATTACTTTATAAAATATAAAATTGTCTTTTATGTCTAGGTATATTTTATTTTCCAATTTGTAAGGATTATTCCTTCGATTTGATACTGTGTCTTTAAAATCAATAAGATCGTCAACAAGCAAATTATTTTCAATTCAAACTTTAAAATTTTTTTCACGGAAAAGAGTAAGATCATTTTAAACTTCGATTGGTTTAACTTGTATCACTCGAGTGAACTAAATTTGAAATAGTTTGAAATTGTCTAACATGTTACAAAATACTGGTTTGGAAATCAAAACCTGCGAATTCAATTTCTGATAAAATACATTTTGTTCAAACATAATTCTATATTATCTAAAAACATCTTCTCTTCAATTCCTTTTTATTATTTGGATGATTTTTATGACTTACATACAATATGCCCGTGTATATTATACAAAATTTTGGCATCGGAGTTTAAAGAACATGTTCATTGTCGCCTGTCCATCAGTCATCAAGAATACTAAAAAATGAAAAGAGATAGCAATCTGACATTTTGATGGAATGTTTTAATTTTAAAAGTGAGTTTAATTTCGTGAATGATCAAAAATTGACCAATTGGGTCCAATATATCCATGGCACAACTTTAAAACCATAAAAGATTTATTTCAAAAATTGTTTATTTCTGCAAAAATAAAAACTTTTGTTTGAAACATTTTTTAGTAATTACCTAGATTCGCCAATAATTCAGCTCAAATTTAGCTAATACAAACATATAATTAACTAACTATTTGGGCTGCATATTAATATTTTATGAACGGTAATATTACTAAAAACAGTTCAAACATTGATACTAAACCATATATTCGGTGTCTAAATAATTAACACTGTTAGTTGTTATCTTGACTTACTTAGACTCTTTTTAATATATCTTTTTTAATAATATTAACATGTTTGATAATAAATAGACTATATGAACTATGAACTGGACCCATTTTCTAGTAATTATAATAAAATTTTGAACTTATATCGTTTATCGTTAACTACAGACAGGGCTTTGACGGAAATACAAAATAGTATATATATTTAAAAGGTATCCAATATAAACAAAAGGATTCACGAATAACAATAATAATGGATGTCTGTGATTCATTCTCACACAACAGAGAGGAGGCTTAAGTTAAAAAAAAAATTATATACCTCTCTATGCTAAAATATTTTGTTTTAATAATGAATATAAAAACCTGCTTTGAAAAAACATATCAACTTCCTGTTGAACTTAAAGACGAACGAACTATAATATTAATTTTGTATAACTTTTTTTTTTTTTAATAATAAATATTATAAACTTGTTTCAACTTGTCTTCTTCAAAATAATAATAAATATGACAAAACTTTAAGACAGGAGTTTTCCCATAAATAAATGAGTTTTATGATGATAAATTACATAATTTATTATTACTTGCAATTTAAAAATGTTCAGTTAAAATAGTATTTATAATACGATTATTAGACTTTTTCATATTGGAAAAATAATCTGATGCAAACATGATACAAGTTCAATTTATGTGTAACGTTTTAATAAATATATTCAGGCATAAAAAATTAATTTAAAATCCTAGTACGGGAATGTGCTTTAAAAAGTACGAAACAAGAACATATTATTGCTGGAAATAAGAGATCAAGTGAAGGTCGGAGGACAGCCGTGGTTGCATGGTGTAAAAGATATACTAACAATACGTATTGCGATGCAAGATGGCATACGAACACGACTAACTATCCTCGGAACGACATTTTATTTAATTTTGGAAAGTAATTTTTTATTTTTTAGAATGCAAATTGCCATTGAACGGCTGTAGTTCTTTTAAATTTCATTATTTTTTCCCAATGTACCCCAATTTCAAAATAACATGTAGAAAACACTGTATATCCCTTCCTTTTGGCTTTGCAGTTGGGTAAAAAATTATTTGTTCCAAAACGAACTCGAATCTCAGACACCGAGAATCTGGTATATACCTCAGAGATAGAAAAAATGTTTAAAATGTTTTATACACAAGTTTTGTTCGAGCTGTGAACTGAATGTAATTATCTTAATTTGCAATCGGGAAAAATTATTATTTCCTTCACATGGCTTAAAAAAATCAACAAAAGAGAGAGAGCGGCCCTTACTTATGTATTAAACTATGAGTCGCACTTGCTTTAAAAAGAACTTGGTAATAAGATTATTCAAAGCCCAGATTGAAGCTAAATCTAAGCAAATTATGCTTGAGTGAAGCTATATATAAAAGCTTGTAGACTGAGTTTAATTCCAAACTTTATTTACTTCCAAACTTTATTGTTTAAATTTTATACTTTTTTTATTGATTTTGTTTATGTTTGATCTTTTTATGTCTGTTTAAATAATTGTATTTCGCAAGTAATATGTTACAATGCAATAAAATTACTGTTCTTGCTGAAGTAATAATGTTATTATTTTACTTTATACTTCATTTTAATTTGTTTATAATAACAAAGATTTATATAATTATAAATATTAAAGTATGTTTAAATGAAATTCTCTAGAAAAATTGAACCAAAAAATTCATTTTCGTGTATATGTTCGAATCAATGGACTTCAACAAAAATATTTTGAAATCTCAATTAATAAAAACAAAATCCTATGACTATATGTCTCATTTAGGCTTTTGATTCCGCCTTTAGAACCGAAATTATCCGAAACTTTTATTGCGGTTTCACTTACGTGTATGGATATATTTTTATTTCAGATATGCAATAGTTTCGGTTTAAGTTATAGGTGTTTATTACATCCCAATTTTTAATAAGAGAAATTTAAAAAAAATTTAACAAAAATATATTTCGTGTATAATTCTTTAAATATTGCGTGATAGTTTTCATAATTTCAATGAATGAACGATATTTAGATAGACATAAATGGCAGGTAACAAAACTTTGTAGTCCTTAATAACTGAGCTTTTAAAAAGCGACTTAAAATAAATAAATACAATTAAAAATTTGTACCATAACTATTTTTAAGCATGCCAAATTTTATTATATATTCAAGTTTTTAGTAAAACAAAGATTTATTTATGAAGAAGCCATGTGTGCAATTTCGCAGGTAATGCTAATAAACAGTATTCATTAGTTTTGAAGTTAATGTATCTAATTAATAATTATTTCCTATTAATTACCATTATGGGTGTCACCTGAACAAAATATTATGTTACATTTAGCAATTATGTATGCATTTTTTTGAAACATGACACTTGCGTCCATATAATACTGACTCTAAATTTGAAATATATTTATTCAGAGTGGTTGAATTCCTGATACAAGTGAAACTAATTGTAAAATTAGTTCCACTTAAATTTATATTTAAAAAAAATAAAAGTATGAAATTACAAAAGATGAACGAATATAATATTATATATCTACTATATGCATTTGTAAAGTTTCTTATTTGAAAAACGTAATTCATAATTTATTGCACAGGAAAAAAAAAACATATGTGTTTACTTTAGATTTTTTCATTTTGTATGTTTTGAATATTTGTTATTTTCGTCTTTTTACAAATTGTCTTTTGTGTCAATAATAGCGATATGTTGTTGTTCCACGACGGACGGTGTTTTATTCTTTTAAACAGAATACGTTTAATATGCTGCTAAGAGGAAGTTCATGTCTGCTGTTTGAATTGTGAATTTGCGGAATTGGTATTAATACTGTGTGCAGTATTTAATAAAGTTACGTCAGCATCGACTTAGACTTTTTTTAAGGAATATGAGAACCTTAATTTCTTAAAAAAACATTTCGATTGGTAATTTACTAAAAGGTAAAAATTTTTGTCATTTCATGCAGCTATCAACAAAAAGAAAAGCTATAAAAATATTTTTCCAATAGCGTATATAGTCGTGGTTGTTAGAAATGGAAGAAAACTTTGGGATCGTTTTACGGAATCACAAATTGCTTAATTTAAAAATAGTGCATCGTATTTTTTATCGAGCTTCGGATTTTTCTACGAGCATTATAACAAGACTAATTCACATCAATGAAATTCTTGTGCAACTGTTAAATATAATACATCAAGTTTCTATTCTATTTAGTATAAATTTACGAATGCCTTTAGTGGCCCAGGGAGGCGCAAAACTACCATATATTTTCTGGTTGTGATAAACGTGTTTAGGAAATTTCAGAAACATGCGTATGAATGTTACATCGTAACAAACATAGATAAATAGATACAAACATATGGACAAACGAAATTCAATATCGTCCAGTTATATCAACTTACTTTGTTCGGTCAAAAAAGTGGAATATTATCTCTGAATATGATATTTCACTGTAACTGTCGCCAAATTAGCGACGAGTAACGCATACAGAGACAATATTAGAGTTATATGACAAATTACCTAATCATCACTAAAACCTTCATTTTAAATTACTATAGTAGAATATAAAATTAATTTTGGGCACAAAATTCGATTTAGAAAAATAAAAATATTAAACTTCTTTGCGTAAGGAGTTGCGTAAACTAAGCAAATAACCTTCTTAAGAACTTAAATGCTCTCATTAGGGATGCGTTAAAATAAAAATATTTTTATATGTGAAATTGTTCTAAAATTTATATAATCTACAAATTTGCTTCTAATAAAAATTTTGTAATTAATGAGGATTATTTTTTTTTATAGAGTTTATGCAATGTGAAAAATATTGATTCAATACCATTAGCTCATTCTCTTTAAATAGGAAGCTGTCAAACAATTGTATAAAATAAAAATATATGTAGGTAAACGATTGTTTGTTAATTACAATTTTTTACGTTTTATACTCCAAGGTTAATATTTTCACTTGAAAAGAATTTTGTAGGTGGTTATCTTGCAATGATAAATTTGATATAAATTACCTATTTACATTTACGACGTAAATTTGTATTGATAAAAATACTCTGCGTTGAAACAGTCAAGGAGAAAATTTATCATATGCGGGCAGTAATATATATTGCATTTTGAAAAACTACCATATCACATTCCATTTTATGTTATTATATTATTTACAGTCGATGCAATAGCAAAATTGATGCAACGAATAACAAAATCAATTTTGATTATATGTCGTTTGATAAATATTTTACTTGAATTTTTTTTTTAAAGATCATTTTTGGTCAACATTCAGCTAGCTCTCTTCGAATTTACTACCTCAAATATAATAATTGAATAGGATGACTTTATAATCAGATCACAATTAATTAAACATCTTTTACTAACTCAAAACTTAGAGATTATATATAATAAACAAAAGGTTTCACAAAAATGATCTATGAAAGCAAACAATTAAGAAGCTGACAGATGCGTTGTATTGAAAATTTTTCACATCGGTTGGGAATCGAACCCATATGTGGAATACATATAATCAGTACCTACCATGAAATATTAATATATAAACAAACATGTAAACCAGTGCGACTGAAGACATTACTAAGATAGGATAGATTTTAGATTCATTTTCTACCCTTAAGGGATGAGGACACTTTATTACAAGTTCTCACTTGAAGTATGCTATAAATCCTATGAGCATCATTTACATCGAATCGAAAATTGAAATTCAAAATAAAATTTATTTATCTCTTCTCACTGCAACCATTCGTAATTCTGGAGGTCCATAAATTTCTCATCAAGTCTATATCTCAGATTTTTAAACCAAATGCCGGGTGTCACTCCAAATAACGAGTGTACACATCAAAGACCGGGTGCGAGTGCACACATCAAATGACGGGTGGCTTATACTAAGTACCTGGTAAATACCGGGTAGCACCAAATACCGGATATCCGATAAGAAAAGATTTACCGAAATTCTACCGGAAGGGTGAAAAAGTTAGTTTGGGTCATCGTAATTCTTTGGACGAATTTACTTCAAATTTTACATACAATCGAGGTATAATATAATTGTTTGATCAAATGATCAAATTGTTTTTTCAATTTGTTTTTCTTTCACTATCTATCTATTGAAAAATACCCTAATTTTGTAGTATACAATTTGAAAATTTTAGAACCTATGTTGGTTGTCAATTAGGAAAGTGCTCAAATTACTTACTACCAGCTTGATTACCTATAGATGAACGAAGAACGTACTCATATATATTTAAAACACCTAAATAAATAATATGAAGTTTTTCAAATATTTTATTATTTCAAGTGTATAAACACCACTCTATAATAAAATAACCTACCTTGGCATTGTGCACAACAATAACAAAGCTATGTAGGAAAATATTGTGCATAACAGTGTGATAAAATATGTGCTAGTGTTCGGATTAAATTCAATGGAACATTTAAATACTTAGACTAATAAATAGAAGTTAATTCATGGCTATCAAAATAATTGTTAAAATGTTATTCTCATATTGTAAATTATTTCAATTGTAATTGATTTGTTATGATTAACTGTATTAATCATTAAAAAAAATTATTATTTACATCACACATACGCACAATTTATTGATTTATGTTTTATAAATTATTTTAATTAATTATTTTAAGAAAATGGGAATTGACTTCAAAAACATACAGTAAATATAATTTTAAATTTATCAATAATTTACTTTATATGTAAAAAGGTTTGAAAAAATGGGAAGTCTACAATTATATGTTAGAACAGTCTTAAATCAGAATTTTTTACATTTTTAGGCTTTTAACAGATGTGTATATACATAAATCATGACATGCACAATCTAAACATTATATAAACAATAAACATGAATTTAGAAATATACCGAAATAATAAAAATCAATATTCGTTTGCCTACAAACTCTTTACTTCTTTTTAATATCCAGATTATGCTAAATTTAAAGAAATATTTTTCCTACAATTTTTATGCTATTCTTAAACTTTTTAAAAATTATATCTCAAACGAAACTACTTTAATAAAATATTCTTTTAAATAATTTTACTTTACAGTAATTTTACTTTTAAAGCACTGGTTCAAATTCTTCAACTTTTAAATATTTTTACATTCAAAGAATTCGATGTCTGCCAATTTAAATCAATTCATTAATTTAATTGTATAAATTAAAATGGTAGTAATTCCTCTCCATTTACAAAACACATTTCAAATTTAAGTTTAACCTCTAAAGTTTAATGTTTAAGAGTGAATTTTGAATGGGATGTATAAATTCGCTCCTGTATAGAGTATTTGAACACTTTCGGTGTTATCTTTATCATATATCAAATCACATAAATGTTAATTAAATTGACTGAAGTTAAATTATTTATCTTTAAAAGAAGCGTATTTTTAAAGTAAATTTATTTTAAAATAGAAATGTGCAAAAGAGAAAAATAGTTAGGTAGAATAGTAAAGTGTAGAAGTAGAAAAATAAAAGTGGAAAATTTCTGGTAAAAAGAAACAAAATTCGTTTTTTTTCCATTAATTACTAGAAACTTATAAAAGCTCGTTTAAGGAATTACGAGCGCCAGGCGGTGTGGGGATAGGTATCGACTCTAGCGCGGTAAGGGGAACGCAGTAACCATATGATTTTTTTCAATATATAGATATACATTTAACATTGGCTAGTGGCGGCATTTATTTTTCTTTTAATTAATACACTTTAATTAGTCGGGCAAGTGTAAATATTTTTGAATTAAATTTATCACTAATATATTTACTTTCATCCATAAGTTTTTTAAAAATATTCACCGACAGTTTTACGAGAAAAATACAGAAATGTATCAATGTTTGAAGGTTACCCCATAAGACCAATGTTAAATTGCTCAACTTTAAAGTTAATTATTTATTTAAATGATCGGGCAATTTCCTTCAAATTTTTGGAATTTGTTTAGACATATATAATCTTTGTATTAAAAAAAAATCAAGCCTTTTATCAAAAGCTGCCTTGGTGCTCGTACTTCCTTAAGATGTTAATGCAGCTCCTACGAAGTATAATATATAAGCTAAATAAGCGAATAAAAGTTTGTTAATAAGCAACATTCATCAAAAGATTACTTCTGCGCTCAAGATTTTAGATCGGTTACATATATTTACTGTTCTATTTTTTTGTATTTTATTTTAACATAATGTGCTTTATTTATTTATTTATTATAACACGTTTTTGTTTACAATGTGTATCGTTTCGCGTCTGTCAATGCTAAATCAATTGAAGCCTTCTAAATAATAATTAATACATTCATATAGTATTTATACATTCTATACAGCATATGAAAAAACAGCTTATTCGAACGTCATTTGTGTACTAGAATTTTTTAACTTTTATTATTGACCTTGTAACCATTTATAAAAATGATTCTTGTCATATTTGATTCTTGTCACTAAATGCAAAAGTATAGAGATCAGGCTGCAAACACTACTGTTACTTCAGATTTTGTAAAATATAACTTTTATTTTATTATTTTAAATATATTTTCCACAAATTAACGGTCGAAAAAATTAATCGGTCCTATAGTTTTGAGCGCAATCATTTGAATGCTGTTAACCGACTCAAAATAAAAGCATATGGATACAATTATAATTTACATAGAATAAACGGTTAATCGATATTGTATAACTAAAATCTTGTGCCCATGCATTTCAGTTTAGGCTTATATTCCGGAAATGATAAGCATATATTTATTAAATTCTTTTGCATTTCAAAATTATTATTTTAACCTATTGTATTATAATCTACGAATATACCTATAAAAATCTATTTTTATAAAATATCATACTTATACAAATTGTTTGTTTATTAACCTTGGAATTCTTTCATGATTGGAGATTTATTTTCAAAAGGTTATTTTGTAATCGGATCAATATACTCTTAAACATGTGTGTGTCTAGAAAGGTAACTAGACATTATACATGAATGATTCAGAGGAGTAATATTTCTGTGTACTTAATCTTAAGGTGTGATTTGCATTATGATTAGTGATACTTAGTGCTGGAATGCACAACTTCGATTCAGAAATAATATTTGATATGTTCGTTTATTATTGTAATCGTACCACTATTTTTATACTCGGCATATAAACATTATGTCAGAGTATGTTAATTTTAATCTAA
This sequence comes from Chrysopa pallens, assembly GCA_020423425.1. Classification (NCBI taxonomy): domain Eukaryota; kingdom Metazoa; phylum Arthropoda; class Insecta; order Neuroptera; family Chrysopidae; genus Chrysopa; species Chrysopa pallens. Next base: position 60,228,384 of record CM035593.1, on the reverse strand, counting down.
AGTTTGTAACGCCAGAAAATCTTAAAGCAAACTAAATTTTGACATAGGTGTTTATCACATAATAAGTCCATTTACGTATGTTCGTTTGAATCACTTTTAAACTATAAGAGATAGAAGAAAAATTATAAAACAAAAAATGTTTGAAACAAACAGCATTTGCTTAAAACATTTTTTCGTAAAATGTTCAGATTGGCTACAATTTTATCTCAAAACCTAATATATACACATATTTCAATACATATTATTATTAGATAAGTGTATGGACTGAATATTTAGGGTATTTTATGAATGTGATGATTAAAAATAATTGAACCATTGATACTGAACCATATGTCTTGTATCTATTAGTTGTTATTTGCACTTGTGTTTGTTTATTTTGTCTCGATCGGAAAGCCGAATATTATCAGTTCTACAATGGAACATTTTTCGACAATTCAATCAGACACTAACGGGACATTTATGGATTTTATTACTGTTATTTGGTAAGCTGATATAAGTTCTGGGATTTTTTTTCATTACTGATATTCGGTATTATCCAGATGCAATTGTCTAAATTAATTGCATTCATTGAACGTAATATAACTTGTTAAACAACTATCTGCACTTATTTTGAATCGAAAATAATTTAAAATTTTATAAAAAATATATTTAACAAAATAAAGTTAAAACTTTTTTATACTTAAGCGAATATCTTAACGAATGTTATATGATCGATAATGAATGATAATTTTTTGACAATTCTGTTATTAACCAATTACAGTTGTTGATAATAATAATCCATGTTTATGAACAGCATTATACTAATTAACAGTACTTTTTACCTGTTTATTAAATTTATACATCTGCATACATAGTTTATTGCCTTCGTTCATAGAGCTGATTAAAATGGAAACATACTTTTAAGCCGGAACAATTAGTTTATAAGAATGACTGAATAATTATCTTAAGATTTTCATCATATAATTAGTTTTATTGTTTATAAACATAATTATTTTAAAGTTTTTTTGTAATCTATATCAGTCACATTCAAACTTTTTTGGCCACGTACGCATAATAAAAAATATAGTCGTAAATTGAACCCCCTAAATATAGTCAAATTTTTTTAAATTATGATAATTTGCGTTGATTTTGTGATTTTAAAAGTAGCCTTAAAAAAATTTTGAAACCCTTTTATTTTTTTGTTCCCATAAAATTCTAAAACTTAGAGCTAATTTTAGATAATTTTTAAAATTGGTCATAACATATTAACATAAAAAAAAAAACTTACAGAAATTTCATAAAATATGAACTTTTTTATCACAAGTAGGGTTCTTTTTCTATTACGTTTGATTCTTAAAATGGTTTAATTTAGGGGTTGTTTGAAAATTCCGAAAATATGAACCTGAATGAATGTTCTTACCTTCCGATATTCTTCTAACGAGCTCATTACCTTCGTTGTTTGCTGGAAAATTTCAATAGCCCAGCACCACTGTTAACTGAATTAATTATCGAAATTATAAAAATGTTTGCAATGCCAATAAACAGATCAGAATATAGTATATTTCTATTCAGTGTTTTTTAACTACAAGACTAAAAGAATTTTAATGGACAAATTTTGAAGAGAAACGTGGCATACCCTCAACATCTTTTCCGCACCTTTCGGTTAACAAGTTTGAACATCACTGGTTTAGATGGTGTGAATATACTTGTATCTATTAATAAAATTCTATGAATAAATTAAAAATGTAATATAATATATCTTAAACAAAATAGTATATTACAGAACCATTGTTTTTCATATACAAATAATTATTAATAAACAATTTACGTTTAAACAAATGAAAACTGAGCCATAAATAACCGTGCAGATAGTATTCTATCCAATGTTTGCAGGTCATCAAAATACTAGCAAATGAGAATGAAATGACATTTAAACAAAAATTAATAAAATTTATTATCGTAAACAATTACTCAAAAAAATTATTATGCATAATAATTTATAATTATCTAATTATTTCTGTGCAAATTTCTATTATGATTTTTGTTTATTATTTATAAACAAAATAATAGATTTTATTTTGATAAAAGTCATATACGACAATTAATTTTAAAGTTGACATATATTTTATGAAATAAGAGATTTTTTTATAAAAATAATACTTTTGATATCGATAGATATAACTCACAATTACGATATGATGAAATGAACAACTAGCAGGTCAATACACACATAAATTAATAATGAATATCATCATCAAATTAAAATCTGTTCTGATAGACCAATTTATTTTTCTCATATAATAACAATTTGCCAATTGTTATGTTTTTTTTAAACGACGTCATGTCAGTGATTATACTTCTGACAAGCAAAATAGACGAAGATATAAAGCTTTGATCAACAGATATAAACTAAAAAGATTCTATTGATCACTTAACATAACATAAAATTTTCTAATGTTTTTTTTACTAATTAAGTTACTATTTATACTGAAATGACAACTACTAATTATTACAAAAATGTCGTCACACCATAGCTGCTTAGTGGTTTAGATCACGTAATGATCAAAATTTTACTTTAAAATAGTGAATTAATCATGTCTCCTTTTATGACTCAAATTTAAAATATTTAAGAATATTTCTATATAAATTATAATTTTTATCAAATTCTATTTACTTTCACTATCGAAAGTATTCGTATTGAATAGATAGTTTAAATTAAGTGAAATATTTCTGTTATATTTTTTAAAAATTTCTGTATAACAATATTCTTCCTATTATCAGTTAAAATTACAAGTGTCTTCATTCTTACTTACGCATTATAATGTATTGTTTTGACTAATACGGAATGCTGGAAAAAATGTATATTGTAAAATATATGTCAAGTGACAAAAGGGGTTAATAACTGTTGATGAAGAAATAGTGAAATGACCCAGATGTTATTATTATATATAACTATTTGAAAATAAACTTTTTTTTTTGTTAAATAAATATATTTAAATAAATTATAAATAATAATAATAATAATAAATAATAATATTAATAACAATAACATTTATAACATAATTGTTTTAATATTTTAATTGTAAGTTTTATATAAAATTGATAATATTATATTTCTTATATATAATATGTTTGGCTTGCTTATACACAAATAATTATTATATAATAAAAGTGAATGTGCATTTTAAGATCGTAATCTTTAATGAAATTCAAATTGGTAGATATAGGTAGGTGGTGTATTGGTAGATACGTAACAAGTAATATTATAAATATTATTATACTCAAAAAAACAACATTTGTCACTTTTTATTGTCATTGCTTGGTGTATATTGAATTTTTATTACTTTTATTATTATTATGTTTTATACTAAAAGTAATATTGGTTTTTAAATTACGCTGCTAAAAATAACTTTAATTTTTACATTTAAAAAAAAAACAGTTAATATGACAACTAACAATATTAATTGTTTAGATACTTACTGAGTATTAATGTTTGAACTATTTTCACCCATTAGCATTTATAAAATTGCTCTAAATATGCTGCTTATAAGAGTTTTTTTAATTTTATATAATAGTACGTGTGTTAATTTTGTGTTTATTAGTTAAATTTGACATGAAATTTCAACAAGTTACGAAACACTTTTTCTACTTAAACTTTACTTCTATCTCATGGACTCAAGCGACTGATTATGCCCAATCACGCATAAGAGCTGGCTATAGCTTTTTGTATTTGATTTAATTTAATCATGGACAGATGAAAATGGATTAATTGGCTGATTCTATGAACATCCAGACTAAAAGTAATATACTCAGCTATATTTTATGTGTTTAAAAATAAGTTTAAAGATAAAATTTAAATTTCTGAACTTAAATCAAAGCGTCAAACGGATGCCATGTATATGTAAAACACATTCCAGGCGTTTAAAAAGTAAAACTTACATCGGAACTTTATAGTGTAGTAAAAGTAACAATTTTTTTTTGTGGTGAAAGTAGAGATCCAACATGAAACCTCACTAAAGTACGTACAGAGATAATGGCGACATAACAAACTAACCTACCGTACTTTAAGCGAACTATATTTTAATTCCATTAGAGAAACAAGAAAAATATGTACAAGAAAAAGTGGTTAAACACTTCTAAAACTTCTAAAAATGCATTTAGACATCGACAATTTTCTCAAAAACGTAAATTTAAAAGAACAGAAATTATTAAATTTACTTGTTTCAAATTAGCATCAAACATAAGCAAAAACTAGCTATAGGATAAATTGGCGAGTATAAGGTAGCTCTAACTTGTTACCCCTAAATAAATTTTTTTTTGAACCCCGTGAACAAGTAGGCTTTCTACCATGAATAAGAAATGACTACTATTTTATGGGTTAATTTTTTTAAATCGATTGTTTCTCTGATGTCGAATGTATTGTTGATGGACAAAACAATTATAAATTTCCTTGATCGTGTGATAGCTTTAATATAAACCGTTAACATATCCATCTTAGAAATATAGACAAACACGCACATAAATTATTTCCATAATATCGTGATCTATATAATACACATTAAGTACTTGATATGTTTACAAATGTGTTGATTGAAGTCTTGTTACACAAAAGACTTCTACAGGAGGTCAAGGCACATAACCTAAAGGCAACACATAATGAATGATTAAATATGTTATTGTATCTATGTCAGTTTGATTTATTTTATTTTATTAATTGTTTTATAACCCATGTTTTTAAAATAAATTTGTAACAATTGTTGTCTATTTATAAACTAATGAAGTAAACGATGCAGCTGTATCGAAAAGTAAATAAATGCAATTTTTTTGGACTATTATCAATTTTTGAATATTAATGTACGTACTCTAAATCCAAAGCGTAATGTTTAAAAATAGAATAAAAGTTCAAATAAAACAAAACTTTTGTGTGCAACTTTTTTGTTATAAATTGTATGTAGATTTAGTTTACAAAAAAAAGTATCAAACAAAACTGGTCCAAAGAACCAACGGTCCGACTTTACTCATTCAGGAACAAAAACTCACAGTTTAAGTCCAAAACACGACGCTTAAATTTCAGCTCGCTACCTCTTTTTGTTTGGAGTTATCTTTTAGAGTTATCTGGAGTTATGATTCTTTGAACACCCTCTGTTTTAATGTCAGAATTGTGCATATTAAATTTCATATTACATTCGTGATTGTCTTTAAAAAAGACGTCTTATTTTTTATGCCACTTCCTCTTAACAACAAATTATAAGTAGTATACAAAATTTAAAAAATATCTCTGTTTTATGAACGCACTATTTATTTCACAAATAATAAATAGCATTTAAATAATAATATCATCTCAAATACAATACGTTTATATTTTAATATATTAAATGCATATCAATGCATAAATTTTATGATTTTGTATATACAGAACAATATATTATGCATTGCATACATAAATGAATAAAATACTTGGAATAATTTATAAAACAAGAACTTTAACAAATGAAATTAAAAAAAAGTAACAACAAATCTAATAATATGATTACAATTTACAAACGAATAGTAATTTATTTAAAAATAAATTTGCATTTACATCATAGAAATGATTCTATTTTATAACATTTTAGTTTCAAAGTTCATTCTAGTAAATCCTCCCAGTTTACACACCTATTAAGATCGATTTTTATTTTACAAAAAATAAATCTTTTAAAAAAATATTTGAGTCGAAATTTTAGTAAATATTCTTCGGTTGTATAATTAACTTCGAAATGACGAAAATTTGTAACTTGGGAACAAAGTTGTCTTGGTGAATATTCTGAAATGTTGATTTACGTACCCTTTAAATCGGAGTCATTGATAGTTTCAAAAAGTTTCAAAAAATTGTAAATTCAAGATCTTTTGTAGATTTATGGATAATATCAATCAATGTTAGGGGAACAATAACCTCGACCTGTTAATCCACTATGTCCTAACTTTTGCATGAATCTTAGTGGCGGATGCTGTCATAAACATATGAAACGATAGTATCCTGCCGGGACTACGCAAATAGCCGGATGATATGATAGTTTAACTGCCCTTTTAATAATTTTTCATTATTTATACTGTTCATAAAACATTTGCGCTGCAAGTGAGCCATTTTTCATAATATAGACATTTTTAGAGTTTATAAATCAATGCAAAATTATCTCAAGAGCAATAAGTGATGGCATTTATCTGAGTGTTATCAGGGAGGATTTACTACGTTCGTCTTTGAAACCATATTGTGATTTATTTGTTATAAAGATAGCATCACACAAACAGTAAATAAATAAAGATAACATACTACATAAACAATATGCTAAAATGAAATAGTAATAAAATAAACAAGTGAGAAGCAACAATAACATAACACATAAAAAAAAAATCATCAAAACAACAGAGATACCAAATGAATGTGCTAAATAAAGTGAAACAAAGATAGATTAAGATTTTTTTATAAAATTTTAATAAAATGATAATAATGGGAACATTAACATGTCGAGTGCAATATTTGAATGATACAGACACATTCGCCTACACAAGCAGTTTTCCGGAGCCATCGCGACCTCCGGTGCACACCTTCAATACTACATTACCGCTCATTAACCAGTTAGCTGCTGTACATAGACTTCTTAAGGCGCCACATCGTGTAAGTTTTATATTGTAATTTTATTTTAAGAAAAAAAATTATACTTATAACCTTCCTTCTATTACCTGTATATAGTTTATCTGTGAATGTAAAGTATATTAACACTACATATCTTTTACAATAATTTTTTCTACTTCCTCTATTTAGAAATTTATTATTTATTTTTCTATTCTTCCGTACATTAACATACTTTCTTTCGATATTTATTATTGAGTTTCTGGAACCTCAATGATGTTATAAATAGTATAAATAAACATTTTCTATTCTTTAATTTCAAATTTCAGTTATCAAATAGATTGCTTAATGGATTGTAATTCTAATCTACAAATATTAATTGTTGAAACTCCCTCAACAAGAATTCCAAACCAGTCTTATGTTTTTCACTCTCTTTTTTTTTTTTAATTCTGAAGTTTACTTTACATTTGTAGTAACGATTAAGAACGTACTAAACTGAAACAAAATTGATAAAAAGTCAAAGCTTGAAGGATAATATTGGAATATAAAAGGTTAATAAAAATATCCATAAAAATTTGATCAATTTTTGCAATTCATCTTGAAATTATAAAACTGTACTTGATCTTACTATGGCCTTGGAAACGACCATGAAGGTCACTATAATGGTCCTTACTTACGTATCCAATCAGTAATATTAAAACTAGTAATGTAAGTGAGATTCGGATTGATTGGACGTTTTTATTATATGATGTATTTGCTGTTATGGTACTGCCACCTTAAGGCATTTTATAATAATATATACATTCTTATAAACATAAAAAATAGCCATATATACTTAATATTTAACATTACTGTATGTATAGAGTACTTGTAGGTTATTCTTATAGTTATTCGTTTTCGTTAGTCCGTTGCTTGTAAATAAAAGTTTTACGTGAACATTTGTATTCTACAATTTGATTGGTTGTTTGAAAATCATTATATTAATATATAAATAATAGTTCATTATTTATAGTATGCATTATGATACAATACATGTATTATATATATAATATAATACCAAAAAATATGTATAAAACAAGCTTTAATGTCATCACGCTGTGAATGTGTAACCAGTGCACTAACGAAATGGATTCTTCTTTAGCTGCATGTGTATACAGTGTTTCGACATCATCTTAGGTTACTTGAAACGTTGAGTACTCATCGGAAGTACCAAAAACAGTGTGTGTTTTTTTATTCATTCTTACTTTGTTATACAATTCCCCATGTTATCATTAACCATACTGCAAAGAAATTTCAATCACAACAATGATTAACGAAAACAATTAATTTTAGCAAATTTTATGCAAAAACAAATACTATAGAAGTTATAAACTACACCTCTTACCCCCATTTGGTATGGTTACTGTGGACCAATTATCTTTGCTGTAAGTTGAGAAGAAAATATTTAAGCATCGATTAACTAAATATAATAACGAACTCTTAAAAATTTTTATGCCATAAAAATTTGTTTTACGATTATGGCCTCCTTCCAGTTCTTGTTATATTCATATTAAGCTCATATCAATTCATGTTTTTCTAAACAAATAATTGCCTGTTCCTTGAAGCCCATTCAAAATCCTCGCCAATTACAGTAAAACCTGCGTGCTGAGATTTTAGGGTATCTAGAAGTTTACTGTTTTCAAAACTAATCGGTTTTGTTAGTAGCTCAGGTCAATGTTCAAAATGAGAAACTGTTATTAATTGTTTCACTTATCTTCAGAAATAACACCGATTAATTTATAGTTGTAGATTATTTCAATACAAAGTGTCAGGACCTCATTGTCAATAGTAAATGTTTATTTATTACTTCGACAGGATGGAGATATCGAAACGAAAGACATTTTTTCTACAATAATTTGATTAATAATCTATTTTGGTGAATCACTGTGTATATAAAACAATCATCCGATTAACATTTATTGTTATTCGATCCCATTATAATTAAATCGAATGAATAAACTGCATAATATACATAAACTTAGCATGTTTTTAAGTTCTCGCAATGTTTCTAATGAACTTGATATTGTACCGGGATAACGGATTTATAAATTTTTATAGCTTCATCAAGATATATTTATTTTTATTATTTTAATTTATTATGGTTTAGTATGAATCATATTTAATTTTATTGAAATTTTAAAAAATCGTGTTGCGAAAATATTTATTAAAGCAATAGATTTATACATAAATCTATTGCTTTTCCTAAAGACAATTTATGCCACCAATTGTGACAATTAATCTTGAAAAAATTATAATATTGATACCAAAATTTTCCAACGAGTTAATTAGATATTTTATTTATTATGAGATTATTTGAATTGTTTTGAAAATATTATCCAGGCAACACCAAATTCAAAAATATAATTTATCACATCGATAATTTATCCTCTAAATATCTTGATTTGTGGAATGCATCACGTTTGTAGAGATAGTTTGTAGAGCGGGATACTGGTCCGTTTTATTTCAGCAAGTGAGTTTTATTTTTTCATTCTGGTTGTATATAATAATTATTCCAGAATTTTTGATTGATTTTCTCTTGCTAAAATTTATTTGGCATCCGTTTTTTGAAGTAAGGTTATGCTATTAAATATTTTGTTTAATTATCGTTCATATACTTTAGGATTTGAAAATTATTATGTCACTGTGCTCGAATTAATTATTGAATTCCATTACCAGAAAGTAGAAGCCCCGACATAGACTTCTAGCAATAATTTTATGCTATTTCTACAATTTTAAACTACACAAAATTTCAGGGCTGCACTCAATGATTGTATTTTGATTTAAAATTTAGTTTTTGAAAATTGCAATATTCTATATTTTAACATTGTTTTCTGCATGTCATGAGAAAAAAATAATCCGTAATATATAATAGAAAATTTTTTTTTACAATTCTGGCTAAAATACTTTATACTAAAAACAATTATGTTTAGTTAAATTTAAATATTTATCGTTTGTGATGCCGCAAACATATTTCAAAATATTTATCTAAAATGTAAATACTGGCTAAAAAGTGTGTTATAAAAAACTTTAGTAAATCTCAAGGTTGTGGATTTGAGAGTTATTCTTACAATAATAATAATAATATTATATATAATCATAATATTTATATATATATAAAAAAAAAACACAATCCGAAGTATAAAACCACAATAGTAATAAAAAAGATTCAAACCAAAGTTTTAATTTTTTTTTTTTGACGTTTTTAATTAAAAGATCGACCTTGAAAGTAGAATACAATTTTTGCTTACCTCTGTATATAGATTACTCAGGGATACAGTTAGCATTACATTGCGTTGAATGAGGTACGTTTATTGATAGAATCGAATAAAACAAAATAATAATTTTTTTAAACATGCATTTTTAAAAAAGCCAGCAGTTTGTTACAAGAATTTTTTCATTTGTTAAACTGTTTGAATTAAACATTTTTAACAGATTTAGAAACAAAGTTTCACGTAAATTTGTACTGAGCAGAAACAATTAATTTCAATTTTGGGGAAAGTAAGAGAGTAACTTTTTATGGCGAATATATTTGCCGATGCAAAATTGTATCTTATATTACGTTATATAGAGAATAAACAGGTAGTAAATAGTGCTTTTTTAAGTTTATTGTACGTCTTTTTCATCCGAAATGTTTTTACCCGAGTAAGTTTAATTTATTTTCTTTTAAATTTTACATATTACATATATATTATAAATAATTTTAGAAATATTTGATATAATTGTCAAAAGGAAAAATTTTAAGACATTGAAACGGTTTTTGCAAGTGCGATTTAGAAACCTATCAAAAAAATTGTTGGTTTTTCAGATATCGGTTAAGATAATTTGTATCAATAATCGATTCAAAGTATGTAAAAGGTTTATAGCCGAGTCATTTTGGTTTAAATTTGAAAAAAAATGGGTCGAAAATCTAATTTATAAAGTATTTTCTCAAAAATTCCTATTCTTTGATCCTTTTGTAATCGGTGATTTTTTTAATCAAATAAGAATCGTAAATCGTTTTTTCGTAATTAAATCGTTAATCGTAAATGAAAAGACACGATTTTTTAATGAAGGCAACCCCAAAATTGTTATGAATAAACTGAAAAAAATATTATTTTCGTTTATATATTTTTCTTAGTTAAATCAATCGATGCTTGCATATAGATGTCATTTGAGTATTTCACTTAAAATTTTTTCTGTTATAAAAATATGCTTTCGTTTATTTGATAGCTTATTTCTAAGAATATAAATTCACTGTAATTTTTTTCATAAATTAGATGGCGCCAAATTAATATAATTGTAATCACAATTCAATCTTATGTAAAAAAATTTGTATGATACAAATTTGGTTACATTCTCTAACCGCATTGAAAAGTAATAAAATAAATACAGAGCTCTTGTCAGAGTCAAATAAGTATATATCTTTCAAAAATTTGTACTTCAAAACACTTTTTGTTATGATACAAGAAGCTTTTTCTATATATTTGCCCTATTTGATGAAGAAATTTTATGATTGATATAATTAACTTTGTGCTTAAGATTTACTTAGCATTTTAATTGCGGTTCATGCATCTTTCCGTGATTTATTTTTGTGTGAGTTCCTTGTAATCAATGTAATCAAAATATAATTTTGATAAATTGTTTTAATAATTTGTTTTTCTAATGACTGATGACGGACGATACGTCTACCATTGAAATTAAATTTATTTAATATGTGAATGTTAATTTTTTTTTCAATTTGATTTAATAATCAATTTTCGTTAATACTGATTTTGTTTGTACTTTTATTTACTTGGGCAAACCAAGTCGTTTATTTTAATGTTTGAGTAACTATGTAAATGAAACATGGCTCTAGAAATTTGTGTGACTTAGTTATGGAAAAGTTCATTTGAAAATTAATTCAGGAAAAGAAATTTATATTTTTATCCTTATTTTTACCCTGTTAGATTAGAAATGTTTTTCTTAGTGCACATCTACACTACATGAGCAAAATTGGTCGGAAAACTTCATCGTTCTAGGTCCAAAATATATATAAATTCAATGATAAATCTTTTTACATTTTATTATTATCTTTTCGACTACTACAAACTTCGTTTTATAGCCTGTTATTTCTATGTACATTAAAATTATATTATTGAACACGATTTTATAAACTATATTATATTATAAAAATAGATACACGCGCGTTACAAAGGTAATTTAAGTTAAATATTGTGTGTTTTTGCATTCATTTTATTATTAATTTGCATCATTTAAATTACATTGCATAGTGTACAATTTAATAGGTAGGAAGTAAACTTTGGCACATTTTACATACATTACTATAGTATACCTACAAGGAATATTTTAGATAATTGGAAATTAAATGAAAACATACATTTATTAATGAAGAAAATAAGAAATACTAACACGTGCACATATATCAAATTATACTCTGCTTGTTTTTTATGTTATTTAGAGTAATACTTTCCAATAGGGCTTTTCATTTTAATTTTCGATTCGTTTTTGTTTCGGACAGAATGTCAAAAAACTAATGTAATAAAATGAAAAGCAAATATTTTCTATCTTTGTCAAACTTATTGTCAACAGTACGAAACAAATTTTAAAATGAAAAGGTCTATTCAATAGATGCATATTAAGATACCCCAATCTTACATATTAAGGTATCTTGATGAATATTTTGATTTTTATTATATTTTGATGTTTATTCCTTAAGAATTGTTTTTTATATGTCTCCAGCGTTACGGAAATTTTATGGAGAATTCAATAGAGTTACCAAAATTGAAGCGTAACGTTTTTATGCCATCATCTCTTTCGCATCGGATTAATGAACTATTTAATTAATTCGACCTGCGGCATATCTAGGGGGTGGAAAGAAAGGGTAGAATAGCTCGGGTGCTTTTAAATTTTTTTAGTACGCTTAATGATGCCCCAGTTAGAAATACATAAATCCATCAATGTATTTGCAGTTATGACTTAAAACTTTGTTCAATTTACTTGCAACTTTATAATAATAATAATAGTGTACAATGCAACAGAACACATCAGGTATTTTTATAACTAATTTAATATTATAAATAAATATAATTTTAAACATATGTATATTGTATTTTGTATGTGGGATGAATTTGTTCAATATTCAATAAAACAAATCAATTTGATCATTCAACAAGGATATATTATGTTCAAATATTTACAATATCACAATTTATAAAACTGATCAAACGTTCACTGAATGTTTATAGAATACAATATGTACCTTCCTTCGTCCACAAAGAGTGTTTTGTATTTTAAAGGGATCGTATATATAACTCTACACAGAAAGTCTAAATATTCGTAGGTAATCGAAATTTTGAAATTGAATGTAAAGTTTCGGATAGTTCATACAAAGCTCAGCTCCATCCTCTCAGTTGACAGAGAGATATTACATGTTCTCTCTGACAGTTTCGGAGAATTTATACAAAGTTTAAGCTCCTCCCAGTTTTGCGAGTGAGATAGAATATAGCGTATGTCTACCTTCAAGGACCATTTTGATCATTTCTGAAATCAAATAAGTAGTTTTGGAAGTTTTTTATTTAATCTGCGTGAATATGTTTAATAAAACCCGTTGAAGAATATCCTAAATACATCCATTTTTATAACCAATACAATTGATGTATACGCTTCAAATAGTAGCCATGCCACAGAAAAATATGATTTTAGGTAATTAATTCTATAATGTCAATGCATTTTATTTAAGCCAATATTAAAGTAAACACTATGTAAGGCATTTTAAATCACAATTTAGATATTTATGTTAAATTTAGCTTTAAATTCGTAATCGAAGACCTCAAAAACCCCAGGTATAAATTTTTCAGTCGTTTTTGATGAAATCTGAAATATGAATTAAGAATTAAATTGAAGCGAATCGCCAAAACCTTGTGCATCATTTCTACTTATCGAACGAATATCACAGAATTTTCTTGTTAAAACAAAACATGCTAGAAAACGGAAAATCTGTAGAGATAAATGTACAATTTTTCAATAAAAATGCTCGATTATTAAGAAATATATTGTACTTAAATAGGTGTGTTCACTCGTTCGTATTTAAGCCTGAATACTAGGCCATTTTTAACACATGTTTCAGTTTTGTACTATCTATTATTCATGATGAACGCTGAATTTGTCACAAATTTTTTATATTTTTATTAAAAAATTATTATTTGTTTATGTATATATAACAACCGTGTTTACAGTTTAAAAAAATTTCAACATCTTTCAGATTTTTTTCCATTGTGGGTGGATAAAAATAGTATTTAAGAAAAACAGCACACTGCCACAAAGAAAAACATTCATAAATAACATAAAATTTAGCAAGCTATAACCTAAAATAATTGCAATAAAATAACTAATAATTGTACACAAACTAACATAAGCAGACGCTAGTATGACAAAGTTAGTACGTACATTCGATTTCATTTAAAGTGAAACACATTCCTATTTCATGATAATTTCAATGCAAGGTATATGAAACACAAATGTGGAAAGTTATTGAATTTGCTACAATTATTTACGTGAAACACGAATAATAGAAAAACTTATATGTTTACAAAAAAATATTTCCACAATATTGCAGAATATGTTCTGAATACGATCGTACTTAATAAAACATGGAATACATATTTAGTCGTCAGTCGTTCGTTGTTAAATATCGTGGGTTAGATAAATAATCAGAAAGTGTTTATAAATTTATAAAGTTAAATAACATTTATTCTCTGTATATAATAATAAAAATAATAAAAATATAATAATGTATTTTCATTAAGTATATAAATAGTTTTTATTTAAATACATGACATGAATTTATTGTTAATTTGTTATTTTTAATAATAATGATCGTCTAAGTCAATTAAAAATATATAAACATTAATTATAATTCACAAGGTATACAGAATAGGAGAACACAGGAGTAAGTCATATAGCTAATTATGAAATTCAGATACATTCAAATGAAAAATATTGTTTAAAGAAAGGAATTTTAATATCATTAATATTTTCTTCTATCTTTAAACTGACATAAGTTTTCTTCTTGAGATAAAATACAAAAATCTTAAATACGAACCCGAATTGTTGATTTAATATTGTTTATTCATGCTTTTATGCAATTTTTTAACTGGTTCGTAATATCGTAATATTTCTGCACATAATATTTATTCATTTTTGAGGTCTTGTAAACTCATGATTACGCAAGGAGTCAATATTTTAATAAATACAGTCTTGAGTTTTTTGATTTTCTTGAGTTTTATATGCCACCTGATGTAGATTTATAACTAACCCGCCCTTCACAACGGATAATTTAATTTTTGTTGCCATAGTGAATATCGAATACGCAACAAATTCGTATACTGCGTACAGTAATCGAACTTTTAACCAACTAGTTAGAAAAATCTTGTAAGTAATTCGCGTTTAAGAAACATATATTTTCTGGTATGTGGTTTTCTCAATCTCTTATGGTTTAAACTTTTCTTATGGCTATTCGATATTGCTTCTTCTCAAGCTTGAAGGGCATGAAAAAAATGGTTCAATAGAGTCTACAAAAGAATTTGCTCACAAAATCATTTTCGATAAAAATATTCATTTAATTATAATTTTTCACTAGTGTAATATTTTTATATCGGTATTATTTTTTCAACATATTTTTTCAGAACTAGCATTTTTGATTGGGGTTAAATTTTCTGCGATGGTACATTGTTCTTTTGATATCGAATTTATTATAAAAACAGATATGCAACACAATATTCTTAAGATCGATTTTTTATCCAATTTATGTATACTTACAGTCTGGGTGCCCATAAGTGGTTCATGCCTTTTTTTAAGTATACTACTTAAAAATTTTTTTTAATGATTTATGATTAGTGTTACAAATTTTACCTCTACAAAAATTCTAAAAAGTGGGTCGCTTTTTTGGGAGTTCAAAGGTTAAAAAACTTTAAATTTAAAAAAAATGCAAAATATTTTTTTTCTGTCTCGTGATACAACCAGTTGGCTTATCCTTGTTCGATGTTGTCGGATAAAGGACATTTCGTTTTATCAAACGACTTTTGCATTTGTTTTTCGATGATATGCCTGTATAACAATAACAAAAATACAGTTATCCATCAATTTCCAGCTGATGGATGCAATCGAATATTTTACGGGCTCTGAAAATAAAGACTTTTTAGGATTTTCACACAGGAAAAAATTACACTAAGCATAATTAACTCATATTCAAATTTTTAGGAGTAGGTGAATATATCAATGATATTAATAACTTATGGGTACTGAGACTATCAGTTTTTTGTTTGAATATTTTATTAAAAACTTGTTTTAACAATCTATTTTCGGCAATCACCAAAACAAAACAAAAAAATCACAACAACAAGGAACAGCTGTTAACCGCAAAACTGAATATGTTATGTAGACACAAAATTAAAAGGCAGATCAATTTCGAATATGCATTTTATTTTTAATAATAATAAGATTTTATTTTTAGATATTGAACATTTATTTGAATGTAGGAATATATTATTTTATTATAAAAGAAGACAAAACTACAAACTCTCTCACAGACAAACAGTCGTTTTTTTTTTAATAACGCACGTTGCGATAATCGGAACACGACTATACGATTATACGATGCGATTATGACATAAGATTGTGTAAAAAAAAATCGTTTTTTTGTTTTGGTTTGGTTGTAATTTATGATAGATAATTTAGTAAATACTATAATATTTAATGTAGCAATGGGTCATTAAGAGTATTGGCACGATTTTCAAAAATAATTTTTATACTATTATTTCTGTTAAAAAAGAAATCCTCTTCCTTAAACAAACTTATGTAATCATTCAGTTTATTTTGATTTATGTGGAGACTTAAACGATTATTATTTTTGGTTATGATTTATGTAAATGATGTTGTTGCTTATCCAATTTGTTTGAGACGAACATTTTTTGTTTTTTTTAATGTGAATTTTGATCTTGGAAACAAATGGAAATTAATATTTCAAAACGTTGCTAAGTAAAAATATAAAAATATTACGAAATACAATTTTCAAACATTTTGTATAATTGATTTAACATTATTAATTTTAAATTTAGATGACAATTCACACTCTCACAAATATTTATCCGACTACGCTGATACTAAATAAGGAAAATGTGTGTTGAGACAATGTGGGTATATGGTAAGATATGTATACATGTTGCCGTATTGTAATCTAGCTGAGTGGACCCATATCATAGGATAAATACTCGAATGATTGTATCAAGGATAAGTTGACAAACGTCAAGTACCATTAAAAATAAAAAAATTTTAAATTAAATTTACTAAAAAACAATTTATACTCGCATATTTTCTCCAATTATTCTATAATTGTTATTTATAAAAACAAGTCCTTTTGTTCTTATCAGGCATGTGTCGTTAAAATGGCTATCCTCATTTAAATCGTCTAAATATAATAACTGTAATAAAAAGCTTTTTAATAAGATTTATCTTTAATAAGATAACAAACAATCTACTGTCCAACGACATACAAGTTTTTATGATGCTACACCAAAATATCACCTTGCCACAGGCAGCAATCAAGTTAAACGGGATGAGTAGAGCATCAACTTATTTATTTTTATTTTTTGAACCATGAAAGTGGTTGTATACAAAACTGGTTTTCCCAATTCAATTTTTGACACAACTATTTCGATAAAGTATGCTAAAAATTAGGTATTCATTATGAGTAAAAGTATGTAGGTACCAGATATCTTGCAACAGGGGCGTAGGAACGAAATTTTTGCTGGGTGGGCAGGTTCGAAATTTTTACCCCCCCCCTAAATTTTCGATGATAATAATTTTGTATGAAAGGGAAATTCCTGGGTGGGCAGCTGCCCACCCTTCCCATACGGCTCCTACGCCCCTGTCTTGCAATAATAATTTTAACGCCAATTTTAGATAAAAATTGTATAATCAAACTAGTAATTGTCAAATAATATCTCAATAATAATATAATTAAAGCTTGTAATAGATACGATCTTTGAAGCCAAGACCAATAACTTTATCGTGAGAAACAGAAGAATAACATTAACTACAACATTATTTATGACAAAGTGATCGATTTAGATTTTCGTATATCTGCAAAGATTCACAATTTTATTAAATCACTATAAATTTAAAAATGAAAATATATATACATTTGAATTAAAATTTTATTCATATAGCTGTTTTCTTTTTGTTACAGGTACGTACTCCATTTAATATCTATGTTTAGTCAAAAAAAGTGTCCTGGTTTGACGTAAGTAAACTTTTAAATATCCTGTATGGCCAAATCTTTTGGCGACAAGATCTTACAAAAAAAATGTATTTTCTAGTAATAATCAAATCAGATTGACGGGTAATTGGAATGATATAGTCAAATCAATTTAAACCCTCATTGATTGGCAAAGTTTAGTCTTTATTCTTAAGACATTATCAAGCTCTAAAAAGTATAATTAACAATTAAAAACATTTATAAAATATTTAACATTATGAATTTAATAAATAAACACTAAAAGACTAATCTCAACTATGTGTAAGTAATTGTCAATTTAAAAACAGACAAACAATCTTTTGTTAACGTAGTTTTTTATCTATTATTAAGTTTCTCGGTATTTAAAAACAACAGTAGCTATTTTCTATGTTAGGTGTAAAACAATTTCAAAATATTACTTCGAAAATCATCATTTGTTACAAACATCCCTTTTAAACTTCAAAATGTAATCCTTAACTATTTTTTTTCTAAAATCATTATTTTTCGATTAATGACGGAATTACTAGTGACTACTAGTTACATTCCTGAAGTGACTACTTGTTTCTGAAGCCAATGCTATAAACAAAAATCCAGGAGAGAATGTGAATACTAAGCGAATTTTCTACAACAAAATGCTTAGTTTTGCATGACCAATTTCAAGACCGTTTTACTTTGCTCATGACTAAACATGACTTTTGAATGATCTCTCAACGTTGCAACTATGCTACAAAATAATTTTCAAACTGCGGTATCCATTTTTTTTTTCTAAAATCCTGTTATTCTGATATCCATAATTTTTTTTAACACTCAGTACGTGTGATTATAAGCCCAATAGGCGCCAACAAAAACTGCTTTCTATAATATCATAAATTATTAAATGTTTATAACTGTTATTTTAAAAAAAAATATAAGTATTTAAAATTTAAATAATTTGTTTTGTTTTGTGTGAGTTTTTTTTTTGTATGGTTGACATTTCTTAATTGCTTTATACTGTGACAAATTTTATAAGATTTTAATAATTCAACGTTATAATAATTTTTATGAATACCGTATAAAATTACTATATTTGACAAATATTACAAATTAATTAAAAATTCGTATGCTTATTTACACGCTAACGGCAATAGCCCTTAAGTAATCTGACTATTCTTATTTATTGAGCAAACCTCTAACGAAGGAGTTTCGTTTTTATCTAAATAGATTTTTGGAACAACGTGAAATAATTATAAGAACCTTTTTTTTTTCGACGATAATTTACAGTGACTTCAAGTTTCGCCTTAAAATTGCATGGGTAATTGATTCCTTAAAACACGTCGAAATATTAAAATTGCGAAAAAAAATGACGTTATAATTAGCTTAAATTATATATAAAACAAAAATTAATAAAAATTTAGCATAAAGTAATTTTAAGTAACTATTATAAATAATTACCTTTGTACTTAAACTACTTTTTAACTAATTACCACGAAAGTTTGAAATAATTATATCTTTAGCTTAAAGTTGATTGAATTTATTTTTTACTTTTAAGTTTTTATTTTGATACAAATCTTTAGTGGCCACTTCTTATCATTAAAAAGTGAATCACCGGAAAGGATTTCTTAGTAAAAAAATATCATGTGCGATAGTAGAAAAATATGTATAAAGGATCATAAAAAGGTTTACAGGATTGTAAATATATTTTTCCTTATTGGTATTTTTGAATATATAATGGTATGATTCCAAACTACTGAAGAGGTACCCTCATTAATAAATCCAAGTTTATATGATTATATATAAAGATAATTATTAATACGTAAGCGTGTGACTGAAAACAGCATTTTTAAAAGCACACAAAATAATTCGGCTGCATTATTACGCAATTCAAATTATAAATTAATAAAAAAATATTTGTTTATTTTTTGATAAAAATTTAAAAAAAAAAAATAAGTTCTCAATATTGCTTTATTAATGAATTGTATAATAAAAACGAATATTTGCAGATATGAGGAAATAATTTTGCATTTTAATGTTATTAATTATTATTTTAAATGTTAAATAATGGCACTTTCTTAATTTTGAAAATATTCAATGTTCTTTATATACTTTTGTTTTTTTCCAAAACAAATATTATTGTTATATAAGTTTTAATGTAGAAATATTTACAATTTTTAGATATAACTTAGGACTGGGAGATAATTTTTGCAAAGTAAATTGTCGTTACTTTACTAAAATTGTATATACGTTGAATAAAGCCTTGCATATAAATTATTCAAATTCTATGTTAATCATACATAATATAAATTGATCGTAATTTATTTATCTGTTTTAATAAAATGAAAATAAGCAATTTGAAAATAGAAAAAAAAAGTTATCAAGCATATGCGCTAAATTGTTTTCTCAAAATTTTTTCATAATATTGTATAAACCAAACAATTAATATATTATGACTACCATAAAGTTTCTTTTTATCAACTAGTAAGATAAATTTTTTAATGATTCTAATAATATTACCAAATTCATTATTGTATATTTAAATGTTAATAATTTACTATGTTTGTTTTAAAAATGATAGATGATTTTTATACTCAACATACATAGACAATTTTTAGATACAATTTATCAGTTTGTAACGCTAGAAAATATTGGAGGTACTAACAAAATTTTATATGGTTTTGATAAAATTACTTAAGAAGACCATTTTTGTCTGCCTCTCCATCCGTCTGTCTTCAAGATAATTTAAAAAACAGTTAACGCATAACGAACTGAAATTATGGTGATGTATTCTAGACCTGAAAATTAAGATTGATTTTATGAATTTTTTAAACTACACGAGATAGAACAAAAATTCAAATAAAAAAACTGTAATTGTTGCCATATAAACTGGATCAGAATTGTAAGCTCGAAATACAAATTTATAAAAGTTAAGATTATCGAAATCTTTGAGAAGATGTTGGAAATAAATATGTTGCTTTGAAAAGTTTGAACTGAAATGTTATCAAATTACGAGGAAATATGTATGAATTTTTCACATTTTTATTTTCACAGCGAACTTATGACCTACACATCTAATTTTCTTAAATAGAAAACTAGAAATAAATCACATTTCATCAAGTCATTAAAATTAGTATGTTTTTCATGATAGTTTTGAATGCAATAACCTTTTTTCTTTGCATGCTACACAAATCCATTCAAATTTTCACAAAAATAACTCTACTGACACAATTTCACTACAAAAAACGTTGACCTCACCATATATTTAATGTGCGACTAAAAGTAAAATGTTTTTTATTTATTATTATTTTTTGCAAATGTTGTTTTTCTTTTTTATACTTAGATCTAATAACAAATTAATGCGTTTTTTAAAATTATTTTCATAGAAAAATTACTATGACTAATACAGATGTATTTTTGGTCTTTTAAGCTGTATGTAGGCCACACGATTTGACTTTTTATTTTTAAATAATTAGTTATTCATGTGATTGTAAAAAAGAGTCTCGTTTGAAAATTATATAAAATTTGCAAAATTGGAATATTTCTTATTTTCTGATAAGAAGTTTTTTTTTTAGCTTCCCGCTAAGAAAATCGAAGATTTTCAAAAATCGCGAAGCTGTTCATTTTACCCCGTTTTTTTACAGGAAACTTCCCTGACTACCCCTGCGAGGTTGTCACTATGTCTGTGTGTGTGCGCGCCTGTGTGTATGTGTGTGAAAGTATGTGAACCGCTTATAACTTTTGAACGGCTCGACTGATTTCGGTTGCTGCCATTGGAAAGGGCTTGACCAAGCTTATATTTTGAATACAATTTCATAACCAAAAATTTCATAACCATCCGTTTTGTTATTGAAATAAGGATAGAAATATTCCATTATTAAGCATACCCATCTGTTTTCGATTTAAATGGTCTAATTTCATTAATTCATGATTCTTCAATAAAATGAACGAAAGTTCTGTAAAA
Source organism: Chrysopa pallens (assembly GCA_020423425.1). NCBI lineage: Eukaryota > Metazoa > Arthropoda > Insecta > Neuroptera > Chrysopidae > Chrysopa > Chrysopa pallens. The sequence continues at coordinate 60,206,550 of CM035593.1, read as the reverse complement.
ATACGTAGTTCTGACAATTAATCAGTGAATTAATTATAATATATGTTTGTCGTGCATTAGTATTAATTCAAAGAATAGATAATAAATATTTCATAAGAAAGTAAATTCAATCAATGTTATTATTATACTCTCAATAATTTCTAAATGTAATTTAATATTTCAAATACTTTGTAATATATAACCAACATTTTTAGTATATATAACATAATCAAAAATACAAAAACCAAACAAATGCATTAAAAAAAGTACAAAATAATAATTAACAAACATAATAGAATTTATTACTTTTCCTTAATATTATTTATATAAAACATTTATATGTATAAATTATTTGTGACAATTTATCTTGCATCTACATAGTATACAGTTCCTATATCTGTAAATCGTTGCTACAGAGAGATTCAGAATTTAGTGAATTACTAACGGACGACAGTGATGAAATAAGAAGCCTATGTCACTCAGGGATAGTGTGGCTTTCCAACAATGAAAGAATTATCATCCGCGTATAGTTTTCGATACCGTAGGAACGCATGGATAAAAAATAGCTTATGTCACCGACCATGCATAGTGTAGCTTCTCAACGGTGAAATAATTTTTCAAATTGGTCTAGTAGTTGTTAAGGTTATTCTTTCTATTTGTAGAATTCGAAACTCAATTTTTGCAAAAGTCAGACACCTCCAGCGCCTGCTCTGTGTAAATTTTTTTGTTTGTTTGTTTTAATGACAATTTTTAATTAATAACCACTATCAGAAATGTGTCGGATCGTTAAAAGAGATCGCGGATACAGATACTTATCTGAATGTTTTCAATTTCCTTAAATGTGATTGTTTATTGAAAGAAATGTGATTGTGATTTGTGATATCACTTAGTAGTATTATTTTATTTGAATAATTAATTAGAAAAATAAATTTGAATTTAGTGTAATTACTAATTAGTATCTTATGATAAGGTATAAGAATTACCACTTAATATTATAAATATGAGTCTAAATATGAAATTTTTGTTAAATATGTTATTTTAATAAATAAAAACTATTTTAATGAGATTTAACAGTATTTTATTCCTACATTTACTTATATTCTCATATACGTAATGAAACTTAATAATACAAAAGATCAGTTTCAGATGCGCTAAAAAAGAAACGGATATACGGCACATACCTGATCACTATATATATCTTGATATCGGTGTTATGTCTTATTTTTCTTAATTCACTCTGTATACAATATTTAATAAACATAAAATGTAACAGAATGTAAAAGTAATAATAAGTTTTGTAAATAACTAATATATGCTTGCTAATTAACTTATTCAATAATATAATATTAAACATATTAATAATGCTAATTATAAATGTAAATTGAATGTACGACTTCCCACAATTTATACATTTATATTAATTTAAATAAATTATTTACATTGTTAAAACAACAATATACCATCGATTTTATGATATATTAATTACAAATGAAAATAGATTAAATAAATTAAAAGTAAAAAACCATTTTAAAAAACAAGACATTTTATTTAAATTCAAAAAAAGTAAACTTTTACTTTAAAACGTCCAATGTCAACGTCATAACACAATTTATATAATATAAAAGCTTTAGATAAACAAGTAAATTAAATAATTTTATGGCATTGATTTTATATATTAAAATTTTTAAGTAAATACTTAATTCTCGCGACAAGTTTTTATATCATATAAATTGTGCATTGATGTTATAATTTTTGTTTTTCTTTTTAGAGAATTTAAATAAAGGCTTGTTTTTTAAAAAGGTTTTTTCTATTAATTAATTTTTTACTTTTTAGTTATAGAATAAAAAACTAAAGTGAAATATTGAATTTCTAATAAATATATTAATCACATTAAAATATGATACTTTTATAAATGTGGTTATAGTGTAGAAATAATGTATAAACGGTATTTTAATTAATTTATATTATGAGAAATGATTAATAAATTATTACACAAAAACATTTCAATTTTTAATTTAATACATACATACTTACGTTTGTTATTAATCAATTTTTGCATTTAACTACAAAAGAATAATTAATGAATAAATTTCTTTCAATTTTTACTATTTATAAATATAGCGTGAACAAAAAAATGAAAGGAATACCGTCATGTTCAGCTTACTTCTATGTCAAAGAATAAATGTTCTACACTAATGGATAAGTCACGAAAAAGCCAGGAATAAGTTAAGCAATTAGTGTGAAAATCGAATAGAAATAAGATATTTTTAATTTGATAAATATGAATAAAATATCTTAATACAAAAGAAAAAAGTTTAATTTATAAATATCATTTTCTCTCAAATTAATTCCTGGATATCCACGAAAATAATTTTATTTAAAAAATTTATGACCACAATGAGAATTCAAAATATTATGTTCAAGAAAAAAGTTCATTTTCACTAACAATCATCTTTAGTTAAAATCAGACTACCGGATTCCCACTTTATTCAAGTAATTTTTAGATTTTGTGTCGTTTTTCCCTCCAAATGGCTCCAACGATTTTATTCAAACTAAGTAGTTTTCCAGAACCTTTTAATCTCCAAAATGTTTATTTGAAATATTTCTCTGGAAAAATTCAGATAAAGAAGAAAAATAAAACTATTCACATTTAACTACTGTAAAGAATGTACTGTACCTACTTTATTAATTGACTTATTAATTTTTATATTATTAATTTGGTTTCCGTAAAAAGATTAAATATTTATAATAATAAAAGAAAATCCTGTGACGTAACGCACAGATATTTTCACTATTGTTTGTAAAAATGTTAAAATATACTGTCAAATTAATTTGCATAGTTGTTCTGTAAAAATGAACTTGATTTAAATTAAATTTTGAACTCAGAATTTAGAACTTGAGTTGAACTTTACAAACCAGTTTTCAATAATAAATGTAAGAAACATTTAAAATATTACTTCTCAAAGAATAAAATCTTTAAATATGTTTGTTTATTCATCCTGTTTGGATCTATATATATATATATATATATATATATATATAACGTACATATAATGAAATGACGGAAATAGAGCATCCATGCAACACGACGATATGCAATCATTTTTAGTATACCGTACCAAAAAACGTAAGAAATTTAATATACGTTGATGTAAATTTAAATGTAATTTAAAAATTCGATATAAGTCCGAATAAAAAGTAGAGCGTTTTCAGTTAAGAATGTTCTTCCTATATATTATTGTGTAGCACGGTGGTTCTATGAACATGCATCCACATAAAGAGAGTTTTTATATTTTAAAATTGGATTCATCGATTCGGTTCAACACAATTTTGAAGAGCCATCTTCCTTTACTTATTTTACAATACATACAGTTTTTCCTACTACAAGTAATAGTTAAATTTCTGGTAAGTAAAAGATATTGTATGAACACTGGAAATTACCTATTCTTAAGAAACTATTCTTAGAAAACTTCCTAAGAAACGATACCGACATTGGTCAAGTTACCAAACGATTTAATTATCTCGGAAACTCTTACGGACGTTAATCGCCCTTTTTAAGAATAACGTTACAGGTCACAGAATTGTTGAAAATACAAATGTCAAGTGTGTTAAAATGTACGCTAGTGTGACAAGCTACTGAACTTTTATTGTTTAATAAAGACGCTAAAAATTAAACATATCGAATTAGATATTGTGTCGATTGATTTGTAGGTATAGAATTGATACATTGTAAATCATTAGAAATCATCTTTTAAAAAAACATCCGGTTTCCAGGCGCTTATAAAAAGCAACAGAAAGTTTACACAAAATTTTATATTGTTCAAAAGTATAATAATATTTATTGTCATTTAACCAAGATTAAAGTAAAAGTTCTTTTGAATAATAGTCGTCAATATATTTGCAAAAAAATAAAAAAATATTATAATCAAAACAAAACATATTTTATTTAAAATATATTCAAAAACCACTGCTTGAAGTAAGAGTGAATGTCAATTTGATTATTAATACGTATCAATGTCTGTCAAAATATTTAACTGATGAGGAGAGTTATTTGAAGTAGCCTTAAAAACTACATTTTTTTTCTAGGTTACATCAAATCAACACAATTTTTTTTATATTATTTAAATAAAGATTCCGTATCTACGTACTCAATTTTCATATTATGTTTTTACAAATTTAAAAGTTCAATGGTCTTAATAAGCTACAATATTTAGTAACAATAGTTTTATTTTGTATATCCATATTTATAAAATGTAATTGAGTATCGTCAACTTATGTTGTTGGAATTTTTTGGGCTTATTTTAGGCTATTTTTTGTCTCGTTGGGAGACAATATGCGTACACCAAACACTCTCATTTGTTTGTGCTTTTTAGTAAATATAGCGTCTCATACGATTTTAACATTATTTATTTTATAGACTTTTGTACAAATATACAAGTGCTTTGTTTTATGATGTAGTAATCAAAACTAAGAAACTAAATATTTTTAGTTTTTCCTTAAATAAAACTAAGAAAGGTTAGAATTAATAAAATAGTTCAGTAAAATATTGACAATTTTATACTATTGAATATTGACAATAATATTGGTTTTCAGTAATTGCGAACCCCAATGCATTTATACCTTATAGCATGATAGGCCATTTTGCAACGAGGTGGAAATGATCCAAACATATAAGAGGCTGAAAGGTGTCGATAAGGACTTAATAGTTGTGGATAAAAAGAAAAGCCTGCTTGTCAGGGTTTGGCCTTTTACCCACTACTACATCTTGCATTACTACTCTGACTAAGACCAGTGATATTTTGAATTTTCATTAACAAAATTATCTATGAGACCAGAATATATAAATGTTTTTGTGTTTTCAGTGAAACAACGAGTAAGTCAAGTATATATCTACTTTATCTCTTTGTTAACCTTACAATGGTTTCTTCACAACGCTATAATTAAACAAGTTTATTTTAATAAGGTGATACTTCTAAATCTTGAAGTATACTACTGAATTCACTACTGAATCTTGAAGTATATCATTGAGTGTCCCCGACACCACATATCAGTTTTATCCGTTCATGCTTTGTTGTAATATAAATATAAATATGTTCATATGTTCTTTGTAGATAGGGTTGGTTGTAGTCAAGAGAGAAATAATATTTATTTTGTAGTTATGATTTCTTTTAAAATTTTGTCATCGCGTCCCCACGCGGTCACTCACACACATATAAAGTATTATAATATACGTGAAAATAGCATAATAAGAGATTTAAGGCTGCGTTCGTACCAGTTCGTACTTCATCAACATCATATTATACATTTGTACATATTCTTGGAGTTGAAATTTACACCAGAAAGAGTACTCCACGACAACAATTACTGTTCCATTCATACTAATTCACCTCTGGTTAATCAGAAAATATCCTATCACATATTTGTGGCAATGTGTCCTTATTTCTTTATAATTCATTTATCTCTCAATCAAACTTTATCTTTGTTACCCTTATTTCAAAGTCATTTATTTATCCACTATCAGACGTCACGTGGGAACACAGGCATAAAAATTCTATATCACCCGGGGATAATGTAGGTTGCCAACGAGGTAAGAACTTTTCAAAATGGTCCAGTAGTTTTTAAGTTTAACCGTTATATACAAAAACAAAAATGTTACCTCTTTCGCTTGGGCAGTTCTCGTTCCCATGGGAATTCAGGGTTGAAAAACAGCCTATGTCACCCGGGAATAGTGAAGCTTCCCAAAAGTGAAAGAATTTTTCAAATCTTTCAGTAGTTTTTAAGGTTATTCGTTACATACAAAAATACAAAACGTTTCGTCTTTATATTATTAATATAATTATATCGAAATAAGAAAATAAATAAGCAATCTCGTATGGGTAATTAAATTTTAAGTATATTAAGAATAAAAGCAAAACTCACGATCGGCTTAAGTGTTAGTTTTGTATGGGATCTTGCTTTTGGACTTGTTCCCACAGGTTCATTTATTTTTAGCATTTCATGCAAAATCAAAAGCAATTGTGTCAAAGATTTACTAAGTGCATTAATTTCTTAAAATTTAAACAATCTGTATAAATTTTCTAATCTACATAGATTTATTTTTTTATTAGAATAACTCATAGAAGTTTTCCTTTTCGATTTAGAATAACTCAAAGAAATTTAACTAATGTTAAACAGAATCATAATTACTTTTTTTTGGAATTTGCTAGATTTTTAATATATCTATTCTTACTATTTATTGACAATGAATTTTATTTGTTTTCGCTTTACATGTGCTATAATATATTTTAACAAAAACTACAAGTTTTAGTTCTTAGATCATTTTACAACTCTCAACTCTAATAGTCCTTTTACGATAGTGGATGAACGTTTTTATAATATAATTAGCCATTCGAGAGAGCTATGAATTTTATTTTGGATACCATATTTTGGTAGACATCTTATTCAATTTAAACACTTATTGTTTTGTTACTACAGAACTACAAAATAAAATTTAAGGCTTAAATAAAATAGAGTAGAAACTTGTATCTAATTCTACGATATTATGTAAATATTCTTAAGAACGAAGAATTCAAATTTAATTGCATAAATTTAGGTAATAACTATTTTTGTTGTAAGTAGATAATATGCCATCAATGTTCACATAAAAGAATGGATGATAATGGTTTGGTAAGTTTAATGATGAGTAGTGAGACTAAAAATAAGCTTATGACCTGTCGATCAGAAGATAGTGAGCCCCAACAATAACTATACAAACACATAGTGAATATAGCAAGTAATAAAGCAAAAAATATAAAACCAAGTGGAAGAGTATTGGACAATGCCGCAAGCTATATGTTTTTAATATTGCATGTCATCCAACATAATATAATACCAAACATATTGTGTATATCGTTTTATTTATGTGTATTGTTTTATTTGCTGTTATTTTTTAAGAACATTAATTGATGTAACATTTCATAATGTTTGATGCACTGAAACGGTATATGCATACTCCTATTCTTTAACATACAGGAAAAAAAATTTTCTTTTTGTCTTCAACATGCAAATTAAAGACATTTTTTGCCTACCTTTATGATTTTTTTTGCAAAAACATTGTATTATTAAATCTCCTTAAATTTGCTATCATAATGAGCTAAAAATCCACAATTGTCATTCAACAATTTCTGAATGGAACTCTCATAGCAAATTTAAGTATCAGAGGGGGATGACAATAGTTTTCATGCAATATTGATTAGAGTACAATCTAATGCGCTCCGAAAATATAATTTCTGTTCCAACAGTATCTGTAATATTGAAACGACCATTACTAGTTACTGACTTGGACGGTAGCAGAACGCTTAGACTGAGAATAATATCATGATTATTTATGTCGCAGATATCACCGTGAGGATATAGAAAATAAAGCCAGTGCCTTAGTCGAATCAGTATTTTTATCACTCGCGAGATTTTCAATGTAGTTTTGGATCAAAATTGAAAATTCCAAATATAACCTCCTTTTTTGATCACCGAAATGAATCAAACACAAAATTTTACATTTAAAATGTATTCTGTGTTCTTGGATAATGTATTAAGTTGATTATAAGGTAAATCATTTTCATCTGGAAACAAATGTTTTTATAAACATAAGTGAATTTTGAACAGGATATTATCGAAATATTCTTCCGACCATAATAGTGCCCTCATACTACCGATCTTTATGCAATTATTTATTTATAGTTTTACCCCTGTTAAATATGATGCAGTAAACTTCGCTATCATCGATTAACACATGCACAAATTGAATATCTAAGAAACAGTATATATTTAAACATTATACGCCTGTATAAAAAGTTGTTATATCGTCTATAATTCACCTTCTGGCATTTTGCCGACCCCAATTCCTGGTTGTTCGACTTGAAATATTATTGTGTGTTATTATAATTATTATTTGTGAACTATCATATCACACAAATTGCGTTAAGAAAATAAATAAATATTCAACATACACTTCTGTTCTGTTGGATAAAAAAAACAAGCAAATGACAGATTATTTTACCTACATTTTACAAAATGATTTTTATTTGTAATTAGTACAAGACATTCACAGTATGTAGAAATTTCTTTCTACATTATAATTATAATATGACTTAATTGACAATGTCATTATATTACTTTCTCATGAATTATTTAAATATTTATAGATACGAAAGTACGCTTATTAGAATAATTTTCTGATAAATTTTATGAATCAAGAGCCCAACGTTAAAAGAAACACATCAGATCAGTGAAAGAATAAATTTTATTGGAAAATATAGTACGTATAATACATAGAGTAGAAACACTTATAAGACTAAAAAAATTTTTAGAATTTTCCTAAGAAATTCAGTAGCCTAATTTAAATAAGATGTTTTACTGTTGAGTGATTCTACAATTAAATTGCTGCAACTATATATAAAAAATTGAAGCCAAAACAATTAAAAAAATTAAACAAGTAATTTTAAGCATTTTGATATTTATAGCTGCTGGAGCACTCAATTATTGTAATTGTTAAATTACTCAATGGTAAAAAATCGCCTTTAAATTAGACTGCTGAATTTCGTAACAATTTAGGGACAATTAAGGGCAGGCCTTGAGTTATTTCCATTGAAAAATGTATTATACTAACTGTGGTTAGTGATAACTCTAGGTGAGTACGAATGGTGCAATCCATCCTATAAATAATGATGCAACTCAGCCAAATCTTTTCAAATAAAGTTTATCCTATAACCGCTCAGATGACTATTTATACGATAGGCTCTTCATTTGTAATCATTCAATTTGAGTTATCGTTCGTTGCGACGATTTAATGTGAAATCGATTTTTGAGAAAGCTACTTTAATTATTTCATATACATTTATTAAGGATCATAACCTTTGCAATTCCTCATGAATAAGTCATTACAACCTGACATTTATTGCAAACAACAACAAAAAATTTATCATAAGAACTAGAACCCACCTCCGAGAAAGTATCTTTGTACGAAATAAAGTAAAGTGATATTCAGAAAATCCATTGCCGCATGCCACCTTGCACCTTGAAATGACTATAAAATGTAAAAAATTATTTCATACAAATTTACAAAATAAAAACCTATTTCGCTCAATAATAGCATAAAAAATTGATTAATAATAAAATTGATAACATGTGTTATATTGCGAAATGTGCATTTTACAATTAGGTAAGAATTGGTTTTTATTAGTGAATCTAATTACTTTCAAGGTTATACATTGAAATATCAATTGAATTGTCGCTACAAATAAATATTATTTTGAAACAAATTGTGTAAATATAATTTTATTATGAATATAACTAACCAAAAATTTTAGTATAAAACATTTATTATATTTAATAGTTCTCCAAAGATTTTCTGTCAAACTTATTAAGAAAATAATGATTCTTATTTTCATATAATTTTTATACGAAATTTTACTTGTTCATTGAAAATTGTAAAAAAAAAAAAAAATAAGGAGAAATAACATAAGTATATTTTAATTAAATGTTCAATGCATTCACAGATTTATAATTATCCACAAAATTCGAATAACAAAATGCTAGAAAATGTTGTCTTCATTTAATTCATTTTATTTTATTGTTTATATTTTTTTAAACAAAAAAATAAATAAAATTTTTTTTAAGAAACAGGAAAGATAAATTAAAAAGATCCGAATTGACTATACATTTTAATTTCTGCTTTATTTCAGATAAAAAAATCATATGTTTTTTTTCTCATCATTTGTAACAAAATATTTAAATTGTGGGATAATGTTTGTCATGGTCACTGACTGTTTCACATTTTATTGTATATAACAATAATTTTAGTACTTAATATTTGGTTTATACGCTATTTTAACAAGAGCATTCCAAAATATATTTTAACAAAAAAGAAAAGGTTTGTTTTTTTTTATACACATCATTTGGTACACATATTGTGTGACCCCGTAAGGTCATTTATCAAAGTTATGGATCTTAATAAATGTAATGTATATATATATATATTTTTAATATAATTTGTTACCTCCATAAAACATTACAGTGTACAAAGTAACGATTTATTATTTTCGATGTCAACTCTTATATTTCGTCTCTACGCTGTCAATCATGATTTTTACGCAAATAAAATGAGCAAAAACTAAAATTTAAAAATATATGACATTTTTTCAGCACTTTATTCGTCTTTTAAATTAAAATAATTTAATTATGATGCATATACTTTCTATCGCTTAGGACAAAAACTAAAAAATTTTCGGTTTTTAGTTGATTGGTTTTTAGTTTAAAAAATGTTAATTATAAAAATTATAATATATTATCTATTTACAATCATCAGTTTCAATTTTCATTTAAAATTTTCAATCTCAAATATTAAACAGATGAGTTCCGAAATCAGATATTTTCTCTTGTCTTCTAGGTGCATCACCCAAGGTCCACACGACGAACTTCCCAATGTAAAGAATAATAAAAAACAATAGTTTGTTTCTTATTACGAATATGGGTATTTTTAAGTCTTTTTTAGATTTTGAATCCCTATCTAATCTTGAAGATAAAAACAGTAAACCAAACCTTATTTAAAATTCTAAAATGAATGGATTAGCTGTTTGGATGTTTGAAGATGCACTTTTAATTAGACCTTTACATAGAGGTATTGCGATTATTAAATATAAAATTGTTTAATAATTTTAACTTCCATTAAACTCCCAAAATAATATTATTTATATCAATAATAAATCATTCCAAAACATTTTTAAAAATAAAACAAACATACAAAAATAGTTTTATGTTTAACGTTACCAAAAAAAAAAATTCTAACAGTATCTTTTGTAATAATCTATTTAAAAAAAAAAAAATTATGTACTTATGAATCCTAAAGATAATGATCAATTATTTGTGGAGAAATTCAAAAAAATTCATGGTACACGCATTTTATGGATATAAATTTTGTATTCACGATTTTTATGTGTAAATATCAATTGACCTTGTTATTTGGTACTGATTTGACCATTATAGAAAACTCAAAATACTAATAATAAACTCGGAACTTCTTTCTGATATATGAGTAACACCGCCTAACCCAGTGAATGATATTTGAGTAAAGAAGGTTGAAAATGACATTTTTATATTTTAATCATATAAAATTTGCTGTATCAGAAAGTTGTATTCAATTTTCCTGCAGTTTTGCGTTACAATTTTTATAAAGTTATATAAAGTATGTAAATAAAAAATTTCGAAAAAATCTTAGGATAGACGCTTTACAAGGTATCGTCATTTAATAAAAAAAAGTAGAGGTCACGAGTGAGCGTTGTATTATCCGGAACAGTAAATTGTAGTTTGTAAAATAGAACTTCCCCGAACACTTCCAATAAAATCTTTCGTTTGATATAAATTTCGTTTATGTATCTTATAAAGTAAGTTGGGATTTGAAAGCATTGCATATAATTTTCACAATATTTAGATCGATCTCAATTATTAAGAACTTTTTAAACATTGAGTATCAAAGAAAATGATGAAGTACTTTGATTTTATAGTCGTTTTGGTAAAATTGTGCCTGGGAAACTAATAATCGATACTGTTAAATTGACAACGAACGAACACAGACGTAATTTCTCTGAGGTGAGTAAATAAAAATAAAAATTGACCTTGAGGTCGGTATTTACATACCACCTAATAATTAAATTGCAGTAAAAAAAAAGTGACAAAGAATCTAAACAAAGAATATTCACATGGTTAATTTGTATTTTATAAAACAATATGATGAACAAGTCAGTCCATTTATGAATGTGTTGTATATGAAGACAATTGTAAGTACTCGTATAATCAGAAGATTTTTAATAACAAATAATAACCGTTAAATTTCTTTGTTTTAAATCTTTTTTTTTTTCTTTCCTTTAATGTATTTTTTATTTTATTTTAAACAATTTAAATTTACCATCATGATAAATACTCATCACTATCCAATTTATGACTTTTGATTTGTTTAAAACTCATTAAGTCTGAATTTAATGGAACTGTTTTCAAAAAATTTTAATTAAATAAATGACAGGAGCAAGCTGATGGAATTATTATGCACATAGAATATTCAAGAAGTAACTAACATTTGTTGGCTTCATTATTTGTAACCATTAAAAACTTTAGACTAAAATTAATTTATACTCAGATTACGTATTCGATATTACGTCGCGAATAAATTCTTTTTTGGGTGCTAATTATACCAAAGATTTTTAAATTATTATGATTCTCGTAATTATTTTACATATTATTTTACCTGAATACAAAGTGCCTCAATATTTTTCGGTTGAACGTGTAATTCAGTCAAGTTTGATGCTTTTTCTTGTTTGATTTAATAGCCAGTAAAAAGTTTGAATTGCTGTCAGTTTTAAAGTTGCAATGGAGTAAAACAAAAAAGGTATATTTCTTAAGTATGGCACTGAAACTAAACTAAGAATACAAAGAAACTAAGAATATCGCTTATATCTTCAAAGTTCATTGGCTACAATTCTAAAGACAAATTTTCCGAAGAAAGTGTATTGCGTGCAAATATTAAAAGATTGAAATATTATGTGAATGTAGTATTCCAAAACAGGGTACGGAGGATCTAAAGGTAAAGGTACAAGGTACACCGCTGCGATTCCCCTCTTAATATACTCTACCTGCATACAGATATAAGAAATAAATCTTAATATAGGCAGATCTACATTTAAATAAATTATATATGCAAAATACCCATAACATAATTGTTATGTTACTTGAAATCTTTAACATTCAACAGAACATTCAAAAAAAAAATACAAAAATTAATAATCTTTCCGTATGTAATCTTTATATATATATATATATATATATATTTTGACCCAAATAATATGTGTGTTCTCTTCTTAAAATGTTTAATCATTGAAATTGTTTGTTCAAATCAATTATTCTTTGTTCATATAATACTATTCTCTTATAATCCAGCGTCTTTGGATAAGGGGGTATTTTCCACGTATTTTTATTATAACAAAATTTTTAAGTATCGTATGTATATAATTTCATAATGCAATTCCTTTACCATCTTCCAATATACGAACAAAGCTTTTTGCTTATAAAACTTGCACACATTTGAAAATTTTTAGGATACCCCTCACTGCAAAGTTTCAATACGATAATTCTGGTAATATTGTTATGCTACGCTTAATTGAGCAACAGTAAACTTATTAAACAACATCATCAATAATTTTTAGGCTAGTATTTATAAATAGCATTACATTTTATTACAAGCACTTAGGTAGCTAACAAATATGAATTAACAGGATTATTAAATTTTTTAACGAGTTCATTTTAATAAGAAAATATAATCACTAATAAAAACGAATATAATCATAAGACTTTATAATAACAATTGTGCAAATATGATCCTAAATTGCCTATCATAAAACTGGTGCACCTATGAAACTTCTAAACAATAGTATTATCATTACTTCAAAAAAAATATTTTCAAATGATAACTGCAGTGAATTCTGCATATCCAGAATTCTTGACAATTTATATTATAAATATATAAAAACAAGTAAAAATAACTTGTCGAGTATCTAAACAAATTGTTAATTGTTTAGATACTTGATAAATATTTCAGTATTTAATGTTTGAACTATTTTTTTATTGATTAGCATTCGTAAAATATTCTAAAAATATGCAGTCCAGACAGTTAAAAATACAAATAATAAGTATTGTAATTATATATGTGGTTTATAGATAATTTGAGTTGAAATTGTGGCGAATCTAAGTAGTTTGTTAAAAAAAAAAAAACAATTTTTGTTATGGTTTAAAAGTGGACCGATATGGCTCATTAACGATCTTAAATTCACTTTTAATGCATAGAAAACGTTTTCAAAACGATTATTGTCTAGAATACGGTTTTGTGTTCTCTTGATAACGGACAGACATACGGATAAACGAAAATGGATTCATTCTATGAACACCTATAACAAAATTTTGTTTGTGGGGTCAATATTTTTTAGCGTTACAAACTTTATACTAAAACTAATATACTCTCATATATTTATTATATATATGATGAGTAAAAAAAAACGTAGGTAGACCGTATTTCATTCAAAAAAGAATAAAAGGTCTGTAAAGTATATCTGACCCATAATTCTGTATTTGCAAAATAACACTTATAATAAATTCATATTTTCTGATCATATAATTTATATGATGATCAATATAACAACAACATATGATAAAATTTTATTTTGAAAAAAAAAATAAACAAATCAAAGGCCTAAAGAAAAAATACAATACACCGTATGTATTTAAATCAGTAAAACAAAGATAGACATTACATTGTTTGACCATAAAATAAAAAAAGATCAACATGTATTAAAATACTGTTATATTTCAACTTTCTGGTAGAAAGTTATCACATTATTGCTGAAAATCAACATAAAAAAGTTTATGAGATTGTTTACATTTCAAAGTGTCTACAATAACGTAGACCTGTGTTTATAAATGTATTAGTTATAGGTATTTAAAAAATTTACAATATTTAAATTTCTTATAGATTTTTATTTAAATAAATTTAATATGCTTCTTTATGTAATTATCACAGTAAAATTACGGTCACGTGTCAAGCCTTTGCATGGAAAAGACTAGCCTTAAAATTTTGTTATAGGGTCTGCCGATAGAAGTGATAGTGAAAACTTAGAACTTTTATTATTAAAATTTGAAATTTCATAATGTTTAAATTAAAATTATTATCAAAATCAATTTGGTTTTTACATCCATTGAGACTCTGGCCAACAACTCTACGCATGTTTATATGGTTTTTTTTATTATTCAAATATACAACAGGCTGTACAACATCATGACAAGACAATTTGACTCATAAGATATACACAGCATTAATGTTGCACAATACGTCAGCTGTATAGCTACAAATTTCGGTGACGCAAACGCACGAGATTTCATTCATCCAACAAGCGTCTGTCATAAGCATATTGTTGACGTGAATCTAAAAGATTTTTTTCTACCAAAAAGTGCTCAACGCGGCTAAAGAAGTTTTCACTTAAAAAATTTTTAGAATATTAGTTTCACACAAATTTAGGCTGTAAGAATATTTCCAAATCGTTTTCTTTAAAATTATAAATTTAATCAATTTTGTTATCATAATTTCTCTTTAGTCTTAATTTGATTCTCATTTTCTAAAATATAAATTTTTAAATTTTTAGAATAGTGTTAATAAAATGAAAAATGTTAACAATAATTCTCGTAATCAGAAAGGATTAGATCAGACTTCTATAAACGATAGTCATAGCTTGGCATTATACTTAAACTCATTCACAAACACCATGTTATCTACATATGTTTTAAATGTGCAAGTTTTTTTTATTTTAATAAGAGCCTTCCTTCATCATATACTGATGTATTTTTTTTTAATTTCTTTTACAGTTAGATGACAGTGCACTACAATTATACAAAGATGGTGATTATGGTGCATACCTTGATTTGGAGGCATCTATCAGCGAACAACAGGAGGAATTTGATGGGTTTCAGGATAAGTAAGTATAAATTTGTATTTATTATAAAACATTTTTTAAGGAAATTATTTATTCCTTTAACGTAATAACAGCGTGTATCTTTTAACAAGAAGGGGCAATCAAGGATTTTTGTGTTGCCATTTTTTGAAATAACTTTTAGGTCCGTAATAGAAACTAGATGTCACCGTTGGAAACTTTGTGTCAGTTTAATTATCAATTCATTGAGAAAGCAAATTCTAAATGATATTTTTTGTTAAATCAAAAATATAGAATCAGATTCTACAGTTTTTCTACTTAGTTAGAAACAGCCTGTATGTATATAATTCTTCTATACGTGTTTGTTTGGACCGGTTTTGATGAAATTTTCTACGTGCTTGTGTCAGCCTCTAGTATAGATTAACCCAGTAGATAGCGTTAAAATCAGATTCTAGAAAATTTGGTGTTTGTGTTGGGTCTTGTAACGCCTAAATTCCCAAGACTCAGTAGGTATTTAACGAATATTTAACAAATACTTTTTCCATGTCAGAGCATATAAGCCCAAAAGATTCGCAACACTTTATGCCTATCTATCTTCGTTAGATCCGAAACATAAATAATTGTTATCTTTATAAATACGATCGCAATACACACGCTTGTAGAATACTTTCTACAGAAAATTCCCAAAAGTATTGGTTGGCAAACTCTTCATTGGTTTAAAATTATTTAGGTTACATTTTATCGATCGTTTTGATTTAAAATACCTCGAAGGCCTTGCTAAACTAATCCGGGTTGCTATTACTAATATACAAATTGCACTACATAGTATAACCAATAATAAATTTACCATTGTAACCTGAAAAAAAATTTTTTTAATGAAACTAATAGATCAATTTTATAGATTTTGTATTCTTTTATTTGTACAAAATACCTAATTAATCAATACATTAATCAATAATATATCTACTTAATCAATAATAATAACTAGTTTAATAGTTATCAAGATTTAATCAATAATAATCAATAATAACTGGTTAATCCATATGGTACGTTACTTATATGACATATACTTTTAAACAAGCAAATTTAATTATTAAATCTTTTTTCTGAATAAAATATTTTTTCTTTTATTCTATCTACCATTTTTATATTTCTTACATTATGTTGAATTTCTATTTTTGATTTTAAATTTTGTTTTCTATATGAAAATTTTTATATTAAAAATAAATAAATAAAACAACTAATTTTAAAAAGTGTTTCTAACCCGACTTTGTTTTATATATTGATAAGATATAATTTACTTGATGATGCCCTTAAGAAAATTGGAAAATTTCAAATGGTAAAGTTTGATGGATTAATTTTATTATCAAGACTTAAATACGATCCTAGTTTAAATTTTATTCAAATTAACAATTTCTATATTAAATTTTATATAACTCTAGATCAACAAAAAAGTTTATTATAACAAATTTTTACTTATTAGTATAAGGAATTCAAAGAATTCTCGAATATTGAATTCTATACAGTATAATTAAGCCCGAAGAAATATACCTGACGGCACTCGATTAATTATAATTAATGGGTTTACTATCGACATTGCAACCATTTGTATTTTTTATGTATTTATACTTCCGAGTTTAGAAGTATTGCTTTCCTGATTCAAAAAAAAATTTTTTTGGCTCCGATTTCAAACATTTTTATTCGGACGACAGCGCATAATTACTCAGGTAAATGCCGATATCTCGTGAACCATTCATCCAATTTTGATGAAATTTTGTATGTGGATGTATGCTTTTACATCAGTGTTTTGAAATTGATTATTCTGGATACTGAGGGAAATTTCGCAAACTAAAAAGCGTAAAAAAATTAATGTAGTTTCATTAACTTAATAGTATACAAATTTTTATATGATTGATGTGAAGAAACCGGACATATAGACTGTACACATAAGAGGCTGTAAACTTTTGAACCAACTTGCTGATTAATAAATTAAGCTAAAATTTAACTTTGTGGTTAATATTATTACAATCGTTTAGAAATAATTAAACAACAATGTCTTTCTACTATTTTATTTTATTTTTTTTGTAATTTCATGTTGTTTGTTATATGCATGACTTCACAGTTTTGGTTCATCAAATAATATTTATTCTTCATCAAATTTCAAACATCACATCACATACATAATAATCACAACAAAAGTCGTTAAATTAATAATAAAGTGAATTATTATTATTATTATTATACTTAGACGAATGACATGCTTGTGTCGTTATCGTTAGAGGAGTTCTGAATAAAAAAACATATATAATAGGGATGTTTCTTACTATCGGCATATATATAAAATGTCGAATAACTTAATATATGAGTTTGTAACGCTAAAAACGTTAAAAACGAAACCCCTAAACGGAAACCCCTATCAAAATTTTGGTATAGAACTACCTAATTAATCCATTTCTGTATGTCGTAACTCATACTATTGGGTACAATGGATCCATGAGCCAAATTTGAAACCATAAAATATAGAAGAGAATTTTAAAAACAACAATGTGTTTGAAAAATAAACAATTTTTTCGTAAAATGTTTAGATTCGCCAATATTTTAGCTCAAATTTAGCAAGTATAAATAAAATACAGATTATTAGTATATGTATATTAATAGCTGTATAGATAGACAGAATATTTAGAGTATTTAATGAAATGTAATGATTAAAAATAGTTCAAAGGTTGATACTCAACCATATGTAGATTATCTCTAAACAATTAACTCCATTAGCTGTTATTATTAGTTGTTCTATCTGCTTTGTAGAACGCCAGTTTGAAAAAACATAAATTCACGTATTGGTAATTAACTCCTTGACAATTAAGATTTTAAAAAAGCAAACATATATAAATGTGTTTAGTTTTTTAAGTTTAGTTTACTTTATTACTAGCTGTACGTTTATGACCAAGTCTCCCTTATAAACATCTACTATATATATATATATTATAGATTTTATGGATTGTTTGCTGGTTGTCCGTTGCATAGATGGCTTTTGTTCCTTTTCAACTCTCTTGTGAATGAATGAAAAATTGTTAATTTAACAAATGATGACTGTTTTTTTTAACACATTTCAATGATTTTGTTCATATCATTTTAACATCATCATAAATAATAATTTTAAATTCGTTAAGTGAATGTGTTGGAGGAAGGTAGAAAAGTTATTTAAGTAAAAGGTTCTGTAATTTGTATATACCAAATTGTATTTCTGAAAGGATTGATTTCAAATATTATTTCTGCTGAGTTGATATTAATTTATTTTGAAAAAGGGATATAAACCATATACCATACAATTAACCTCTCCTTTCTTTAGTTTCATTACGAATCTAATATAAAAGAATCTAATTACATAATTGCCTGTTAAAGAAATATCTATACTAATATTATCATTAGAAATTTAACGATATATGTAACAAATAATCTATTGGACTGATTTGGAAAATTCTTTCACACTTGGGAATTCTACACTATTCCTTGGTTTACATAGGCTCTTTATCCCTGTATTCCCACGAGAACGGGAACTACGTGGGTGAAACTATGTTACATCCGCTAGTATATTATATGTATACACAATTTTTATAATAAGCATTATACTCGACATATATACAATATGTTAGAGTATATTAATTTTAGTCTAAAGTTTGTAACGTTAGCAAATATCGAAGGCTGGAATAAATCTTTATCTAATATGTCTTCATACAATCAGCTAATTATTCCATTTCCCAATGTTCGATTGTAGGTTGTCAGGATATCGAATTAATCTAATTAATTCAATATCAAATACATTTTTTTGTAATTATACCAATGACTTCACTGATAGAAAATTAAGATAAGAAAAGAAATGTTCTATATATTCTTTAAACCTTAATATATTTTAACATGGGAGGAGATATTATTATAAGTCATAAATACATAAGATATTATTAAATGAAATAATAAGAGTAGGGATGATTCATTTTTATATCTTTTGTTTATCTTTTGTAATTGCATATGATAAAAAAAATCACCTGGAATACATACTGTTATAGACCTTGATAATAGCCCCTATAAGCTTATAGTTTTGCATACAGGTATACAATACGATCCTACACGGACAGTAGTAGTACCTCAAAAAAACTGTGCACAAACTACAATGATAGAAAAAGAAAAACATAATTGCTAAATTTATATTGTGTTTTTTTTTTCTGTTACGGAATGCTTGAATTTATAAATGCATGACAATAATCATAATTTATTTTTTCTTTTGTTACACACCATTGGATTCCTTTTTTTTAAGTTGATGTTACCAAGACAAACCGAATCATTTTATGAATAATTGTAGTGTCATTTTAATATATATATATAAATATAAAAAAAGGAAAAAAATTAAAATCAAAAGAATGTATTTATATACAAAAGACCCCTATATAATTTCATTTTAAAGTCTATGTATCTATCGGACTAGACAAATAGACGTTAATCAAATCAAATAGTTAGACTTAAAATCTTTCCATCCAGATTGAGAACAAAGCCCTTCTTTGTTTAAATTAAAATTGTTTTTTATGAGTTTCGCCCAAAAAAGAATATTGATATAGTCAACACAAGGCGCAATGAAAACAGGTTTAATATCACTATTTAAAAGCTTATTTGTATATAGTTTAATTCACAGCTGAAAATTTTAGTAGAAAGAAATTTGTTTCAGGAATGTGTAGTCTATATCCAGGTATTTGGACTTTGTTCTTGGTATTCTTCATCTATTATATTTTCCAGATGGCATAATTATTTTAAACGCGCAAATTCAAATAAATATATATGTATATAACATTATAGACAGTTTTGTATATTAAAGAGGTTTCATTTTTGGAATCAATTCCTCTTAATGTCGAATTCTCATGATTTTAGTTATGTCACACCCAATAATTCCAAATGAGAAAACTTAACCAACACTCCTTAAAATTATGATTAATTTTTATGCATATTTAGGGAATAATTTTCTTTTGATAATTTTAAATAAAATAATTTATTTACATTTTTCATTAGATATTTAGTGATAAATTTTATTTAAATAATTAAAAACGAATGTATAAATATAAAATATATACTTTTAGATGTCAAATTTATTATTTTTTTGAATATGATAATAATGTGTTAAAATAACATTTTAAAAATTTGATACATTCATAAAAAATAATCTTAACAACAACAATCAAGTGCGTATTACAATAAAATCAAACAGGGCTTCGTTATTTTAATGTATTCCCAGTTGTGGATTTACAATTTTATTTATAAGAAAATCCGTTCGAAAATTAAAACATTTATTATTGAAAATTTTTTTCGAACAATTACTAACAAAGAAATAAATGATGAATGCACTCTAGGGATCCAACATATAGAAAGTCTAGATCGAATTACTCTATTAGACGTAGGTGGAGTATATTAAGAGGGGAACTGCAACCGCGTCTCTAGATTTTTCGATCCTCTGTACTCTCTTTTAGAACCTGCCATCACCTTAAGGTAAAGATTTCTTCTAATACAAGGTGACAATGATATTGTGGTTGGTGGAGCCGCTTATTTCGTTCTTATCCTAGCGACGATAGTGAGACCAACCAATCGTCTCTTTTTTTATTATAATTGATCAAAATGCCGCTGTCTGTAAGTAACCCGTAACCTCCACTCTAAGTAGTCAAATGGAAGAAGGTATTACGTAAGTAAAGTAATAAAAAAACCTTTTTCCAATATGGAAGAGTTTCGAGAATATTCATTTGTCTAATAGCAATCGAGTCTAGTAGATTTGGCACTACAAGTATTTAAAAAAAAAACTGTCTTTGATATCCAAAAATACAGAGGGTAGGTCAATACGTTTTTCAAAAATTTGTTCTACATAATCTCTTTCTAGTTCAATTCACTTTAAGAAACATCGATCCAACTATTTAAGCCTTCAGTATACTATGATTTGGTAGTTCCTCAAGATAAGCATTCTGTATGAAATGACCTCTTCATTTGATGTAATCCGATGTCCGCTGAGCTATTTTTTTATATTTTAAAATAAAAAGAAGTCACTTGGGGCCAAATCTGGTGAATACGGTGATTAATCTATCAATTCAAAATGCAATTGCTCAATTTTAGCCACTGAAACTGTGGTTTCGTTTTTCTCATCTGAGAGCAAAAGTGGCACCCATCTCGAAGATATTTTTTTCATGCTCAAGTTTTCATATAAGACGATACCTTTTGAACCCCATTTGACCACAACCAGTTTGAGCAATCTTATTCTTCGGCTACGTATCGCCATATCGTATTCACGTCTACCGGATATCCTGGAATACTGACGCCTACCGATTTGGCAACATTGAACGATATGCTCCGATTTGACTCCCCATTAATTCATTGATTTTAAATCAGATAAATTCTTGTTACAAGATCCTAAAAAGATAGTTCCTCTTAATGTATTCATTCATTTTTACTTCTTGTAAATGAATTTATAAAATGAGATATTAAAAGAATCATAAAAACTGAATTAAAAATATAAACAAAACGTCATAAAATTTTTATAATATGCCATATGCCGGAAATTCATCGATAGATTTATTTTATGTGAATATTATATAATTAAATGCACAAATAAACATGAGCGTATAAACAGCAGTCTATAAAGCAGATAACAAGAGATTATCTTATACAGAGTATGCCAAAAATT
The DNA here is from genome assembly GCA_020423425.1 of Chrysopa pallens. Lineage (NCBI taxonomy): Eukaryota > Metazoa > Arthropoda > Insecta > Neuroptera > Chrysopidae > Chrysopa > Chrysopa pallens. The sequence continues at coordinate 60,184,362 of CM035593.1, read as the reverse complement.
ATGATTTTGACATTGTGACAATTCATGTTTTATTTATGATTGAGTAAAGAATTTTGTTAATAGTAAAAAATTAGATGAAGTTTCCAGCTCTCCTATCTTTCAACTTCCAGTTTTCCTTTTTCATGATTGTTGGATGCTTGACTTTTGGATTGAATAAATCGAATTTTCGTCTGATCAAATGGTCAAGCTCAGAATTGTTTCTGATTGTTCACTTGTATATGATTTACTTTAACTTGTCAAAAATTCTTAATAGAAAATTCTTTTCGAAAATTAGCAAGTAAATTCGTCTTTTTCTCGAAGGCTTTGCTACCATATGTTACTATAAGTCTGATAACTGTTTCATAGATCTTAATTTGCTTTGGTAGAAGTTTATTCTTGAAAATTGAATTGATCTCTTTTATGCAAAACAATTTTCCTCGAGTTCTGGACTGACTAAAGGGCTTTCTGCAATATGTAAATATAATTTTATTTGCAATTGCTTTTATGCAAAACTAAATTCCTCAATTTTCCACTGTATACGCTCCACAATAATTTTGAGTGTATACATTTTTTAATGAATGCATTTAAACTATTGTAAGAAATTTGGTTCCTATTTTATTTCATGGCTATAAAATAATTATTTGAGTTTTAATACATTTTTAAAGTTTTTTATTAATAAATAAAGATTCTATTTTAATTTCTTAATAACTTTTAATTCTACGAGAAATTTTGAAAGTAGGTGTTATTTTAATTTTTTTTTAATCATTATCATCATGTTTTATATCTATTTTTAAACTCCTTTGAATGTACTTTATAATAGAGGAGACTGGGGTGATTGTGACATGTATTAAGTAACTATTATTTATAAAAGTATTCGATAAAATTCATTTCTATTCAAGGTACTTATTAGACAAGGCAAAATTATTTTTTTTAGTTTTTTATTTACTTTTTAAGTACTAAGGTCATTAGTGACAAAAAATTAATAATATTTTTTCTTTCAATTTCAGTCGGAAAAATTCTATTATTTTACGAACACAATTGTCAGTTCGAGTACACAGTATTATAGGTAAGTTTGAAAACTACAAATAATTTGAATTAATTCAGTAAAGAATATTGAATATGTAATTATAGTATATAAAGCTATATTTAAAATAATTCAAATATATTATTTGTTTAATAAATAAAATAAAAAACACAAATATATAATGTATAACATAAATTTAAAACAAGTTTTTATAAACTAGACAATTTTAATAACTTAATTGTATGGTACATATGATAATTCTCATAACATAATTGACGCGCCTTTAACTATTTGCTAAACATTTGCAATTATATTTTATAACTAATTTGAATTACATTTCAAATAATATAATATAATATTCTCTATTATTATGATTATTGCAAATTATACTGTGTGTTTTTTTTTAGTTATACACCTAAAATGTTTTACATAACTTTTTTTGTTTTGCGTCAAATTTGATTAGGGTAATTATATTATTGGTATGAAAACATTTTCTAGCTGTAAAATGATTAAGGGTTTTCTAGCGTGAAGCCACTTTTTGACATTTAGCATATTTTTTTCACGGAATAATATTATTTTTTCAATATATTTATTCACAGTTCACGATTTCGTTTCAAAGTATATTTTTCAGTATATTTTATGTTAAACCAAATCAACTTGTGAGGAAAAAGGACTCTATTTTACAAAGAAAGATAGAAGTTATCAATTCATATAAATTTCGATTTTTTCCCCAATTTCCTAGATCAAATTATTTTGTAGTATAAAATTATCAATTCATGTCTATTTATTTTCAATATTTTCTCAGAACTTTGGTTGTCGTATATAACACAAAACACACTAATTACAAGTCGACTCCAATTATACTCTCAGCCATAAATTGATTCGTTGATGCCGATCTCGAAAGGTACTTGGCTACAAGTGGTTTTATAAATCGGAAGGAGTATTTGTGAATGTTATGTATAAAGGCGAGCTAAAATATTTGGAACAGTTACGGATATAAACTTCCGTAGACAAATATGAATGTTATTTAATTTTAATTAATATTTTAGAAGATAATTAAAACTGCCCGACAAAGCGAGCGAAAAACAGTTAGGCGATTATTAAAAAAGTATTTGGTAGAATGTAATCTGATAATGTTTGTTTTTTCTTTTTTACAGAAAAACTATTAAATTCAGAAAGTCGTGAATTACGACGTTCTCTATTTTCTTTAAAACAAATATTTCAAGAAGATAAAGATTTAGTACATGAATTTGTACAAAATGATGGTCTATCATGTCTAATAAAAGTTGGTACAGAAATCGATCAAAATTATCAAAATTATATATTACGTGCCTTAGGACAATTAATGTTATATGTGGATGGAATGAATGGTGTTATTGAACATAATTTAACCATACAATGGTTATATTCATTAATTGCATCCAAATGTCGTTTAGTTGTTAAGACCGCATTAAAATTGTTAGTTGTATTTGTTGAATATGTTGAAACAAATTGTATATTATTAATAAAAGCTGTAAATATTGTTGATCATACAAATGGTAATCCACAATGGTATATATTAATGCGTTTATTAAAAGATTATGATCAAATCGATACAGAATTATTAATATATGCAATGACATTAATTAATAAATGTTTAAATGGTATACCCGATCAGGATACATATTACGATCAAGTCGATTGTTTAGAAGAACAAGGTATTGAAAATATTATACAGAAATATATGTCAAGGCAATGTACGAATTTAGATTTGTTACGACAATTTCAAATATATGAAGCGGTCTTAGAGTATGAAGATGGTGATCATAAAACAACATCACAATCGATTTGTGATGAGGCAATAAGAAAAACATTACGTAATCGAAAGTCGGTACCAAATATAACAAGTGAACGAAGGAAATCTAGACGGCATTCAACTGGTACATCAGCGTTAACGAAGAATAATTTTTTGAAATCGTCATCATCTGCAACTAGTATTAATAATGGTAAGTCCAATAAACTATTTTCACGTATTTTTTAGGTTTAATTCGTGCTAAAAAGGGCATATTTTGGTGAATTTATTTTGAACACACCGTTAAAATATATTTCTTAAAACGAAAAGTAAATTAAAATATAACATTCGAATATTGTGTAAAATTTTTTTGCTGAAATTTTTAAAAACATACAATGGCGGCAATTATTCGAAAACGTCCCGGAAAAAAGTAGAATTATGGTGCTCCTCATAACTCGATGGTGGATTATCTGAAATCAATAAATCTATGTTCGTTCATTAGATAATCGCTGTCCTTAGTTTTAGAGCAGTAGTTTTGCAGTTGAGTTGTTGGAAAAACAAGTTTTAAACAGTTTTTTTTTTATCAGCTTGCCTCACACAGAATCGTCGATGGCATCAGGTTCATAAAAAATTGTTGCTATCATTCATAATGGCTAAAGTCTCTTTTTGCTCCTGCCTATGGCGAATCCTACCTTCTTTAGTTTGTTTTTCAACTTTCTGCTCCGGTCGGCTTATACGCATGGAGACGCTCAAACACTTTACAGGCGGACACTCAAACAGCCATTACATCGTCAATTATGCCCCGATCAATTTGAAATTTTGTTAGAAATTTTTTTGAAATACTATGCATTCAATTAAAAAAATGAAACAAAAAATATTTAACTTAAATGATTTAATTTAATTTAATAATGATATAATTTTGATCTAGGTGTTGGATTATTAAACTTAAACAATAATGGAAATTTAGGCAATGGTAATAATAACGGGAATGGATTGTTAATACAGCATCAAGAGCAACAACAACGAAGTGATGGGGAAGATGAATCTTCAAGTTCTCAATCATCTCAGGGACACGAGAAATTTAATGGGGTCTATAATGATAATAAAGATGGTATGTATGAACTGTCTATAATTTTAATGAATGTAATTTAAAAATGTATTTCCCTAATTTTTGGATTAAAAAAATCAATACAAGTTAATTAATGTTTGTTATATCATATGTGGTGTAGTGAATAGTCATAGAGTGTGTACAGCATATCATATTTGCAAGTCAAAGTATCACCGTTCGAAGCTAGGTGTATACATGACAAATTTTTTAATTAAAAAAGGAATGCTTAAAGCATTCTAATTTATGAAATGAGAGAAATAAATTCTAAAGGCATGCTCATTTATGAAGTCTAAAGATATTCTTTAAGCGAAGCATCCAACGTCTGAAGGTTTTTTTAAATAGTTATTTTTCATGATAATTTAGACATCCAAATAAGAATTTCTTTGGTATTACAAAATGGATATTGCTATCTGGATGGTTATAAACACTTGTAAAAAGGTATCAAATTTAAATTAAAACGACAGAACGCAACAATTTCGCAATGTTTCTAAAGGATACACTTAAACAAAAGAATGGTAGTAAACTTACTAACTCTACACATGCATTCATTGCCGAGAGAAAACTTAAAAAACCTAAATAAATTTCCTAGGATCCATTACATATTATAATAAAAAATTGATAAATATCTAACTGACTAATTCAAATATTTGTATGGCATTATGATGGATCAGTATCTGACCTATAACAAAAGAATTAGTAATATGTTGTAATATCGTTAGTGCCAGTATTTCCTAAATTACATCAAAATTTTACATATTACAATATATTTCATTGTTAATGAATTTTATAAGAATAATTAACATTTTTCTTGGATCGTATTCAAAAGATATGATGATTCATTTTATATACCACCTAAATATTACTATTTCATATATACAACTGTACAATAATAACAATAGGTTAAGTTTGGGATTGACCACATACTACAGGATTCAGTTACATTCAATTAAAAAACTATTTTTTTTTTTTAAATTCGTGAGTAATTACTTTAAAAATGACTATTTTTACATAGTACGTATAAGAGAATCTTAATCAATTGATGCACCTCGAGGATCTTAATTTTGTAATAAAACATTCGCACTCTAGAAAATATAATTATTTATTCAATTGTTTGCATATAACTTCAAAATATTGTTGTTTTAATAAAAAGTCACAAAAAATAAATATTTTTGCAAAATAAACACGATTTCTTGTCATAAAATTATTTTAAAATTTAAATCTTTGTATTCCTGTAAAAACGCCACTTTGGTGACGTAATACCGGTATATTATATTGAGAATACTGGTAGAACACATTGAAAACAAAACATAACAACAGATATAAAAATAAAATTATGAAAAAAAGGAATAAATTAACCATGTGCTCAAATTCAGAATATTTAAGAATACTTTTACATGAATTTTAATTTTTGCCAAATTTTATGCTTTTTTTTTTATTTTTCACAATTTTAAAATAGATTCTTGGCTATCACTAACGGACCTTAATAAAATAATATTCACACAAATATTTAGTATATTTTTCATAATACCTGACGAATTTTAAACTGAAGGTGATTGTAAATTCTCACATACAATATTCAGTATGAGGCTGATTGCCAAGTACAACGAATTCGAACGAATTTCAAATCCCAAATTATACGCTACAAATAATTGTAATTTTCGTAAAAATTTATTAAATTATAATCGAAACAATGACAATTCCTATTGACGAAATTTATTTTAATTATGGTAACAATGATTGACCGTTAATTATTGTTTTAAAAATTGTTTAATTGTTAATTTATTACTATAGCTAATCAAGCAGGAGTTACTCCAGCACTTCGAAGAAGAAGAGAACGGGCAGAAAGACAGAGAAGTTTTATTCGTGAACAAGAAACTGCTGCTGTTTTTGGATTCAGAGATGGTAAGAAAATTTTTATTTAAGTGATCGATGCTATTTTTAGCTTTAACATTTTGCCATTGTGGAACTATTATTTTATTTTTTTAAATCGTAAAAACTTATTATTTTTAGTAAAAACCAGTACGCTAAAAAGTTAGCTTAATTAAAAATCAAATATTTACGGTCATGTGTTCACACATGATCGACACTTACGCAATGTGTTTTTAAGTGATTTGATCAATGTGAAATTAATCAGTTATTAATATAATAAAATAAAAAGTGTTTGTTTAATTGAGTGCTATTTAAGGGTATTCCATTAAAAACGCAATATTTAGTTTTGAAGCAAAAAGATATGGTGAAAATTTGTTTATTTTTATTTTTTGTAATGAAATTATTGTGATTAATCTCTGAACAAAATGTCAAAACAAATGGGCACCGTGACGCTGTTTACAAAAAATAATATATTGTGGTAGAATATTGTCAATTAGTGCAAAAAGTCAAATTATGATTAATTCATTATTACATTGGTTACTATTATATAAAACAAAACAATTTTTGCAATAAAAAAATTATTATACCTTAAAATTTCATTAGCAAAATAGTCAAGCGCGTGATGGTTAAGAATTTAGAGGGCAGAGGAGTAACAGACTTCTCGTATCGTCTACTTAAATTAGAAATCTAAAATTTATAAAAAATATTGAAGTAATATATTTATATTCGTAATTTACCCTTACTGATTAAAATGAAAAATTCACTGTTCATAATTTGTACCCCCCCCCCCAAATAGCAACTAGAATGATAAAAAAATCAATGACATTGATTCTATTTCCAAATTAATTCCCCTATTTTGTTTAAGAAAACACTGTTAATTATAACTTACTAAAGACTCAATATTATTAATTTAAGTAATAATAGTAACCAATTAAGTAAATCGTCGAAGGATTTTTGGAAATAATTTCGTGATGAATACTCCAATCGACCTACGTTTCCAATATTCCACTCGACCAATGCCAGGGATTAAAAAGCAAAGTTCTTCTAAATTTACATGATGGTAGTATAAAAAATTAAAAATTAATTAAATTTTGCTTTTCAGAAAATAAAAACAATGGTATCGATATACAACGAAATAACTCAAATGGTTCCGTAAAACAAATATCTAGTCGAGGAACACTAACGCCACAGTTAAGTGGTGAGAACAATAATAAACATGACAACGAATTAGAAGAATCAAATACTACAAATGGTATACTAAAAAAACCATGGGCGTTTCAAATGATGTATTCAAAATCCCATGACAACAATGATATTAATAATGGTACTAACAATAATGAAATCAATCGTGAAAATGAAAACAACAATCAATTTTTACAATTGAATAAAGAAAATTCAGTCAAAGATTTAACACAAAAATTATCTAGTCAAAATATATTACATAGTCCATCACCAATTGATGAAAATCGACCAAATCGTATTGGTGACATGACTGGTTTAATATTTAAGGCAAAAGAGGGTCTGGCAAAATCAAAATCAAAGATTGATGTATTACGTAGTCCAACAAATGAACAACAGACACCAAAATTTACTGTACCGGAAGTGAAAAAAACTGAAAGTGAATTACATTGGGAGGAATTAGCACGTACCATTAATAGACCACTCAATTTATGTGATCTAGATTTTACGGACTTAGCTAGTGGTGATGAAGTTGATGTATTAGCACCAAGTTCTATTATACATGGTGGACCACCTCCACCTCCTCCTCCATCACAAGGGGGAGGAGTTGGAGCGCCAGCCTGCCCTGCAGTACCACCTACATGTCCATCGGGACCACCATCATGTCCACCTGCATTTTCTTCAACGTTTCGTGGTTTTAGTAGGAATAATGAAAATAATATGAATAAAAATAATTCAGCAACATTAAATAAAAAAAATAAAAAAACTGTAAAGTTATTTTGGAAAGAAGTGCGAGAAGATCCTATGTCTCTTGTCAAATTACAAACATGTGGTAATAGTGGTATGATTTGGGATGAATTAAAACCTGTTTCGATTGATACACAAAAATTAGAACATTTATTTGAATCACGAGCAAAAGATTCTCTTACAAAAGTAAGTTTTAGTTTATATTTTTTGTTTTTGATTTGTATTAATTTTTTATTTACTTTAGTAAAAAAACTTAATAAATTTCCTATTGAAATAAATCGGATTTCCAATTGATTCCAATTCAAAATTTTGAATGGACTTAAATCGGTAAATGTGTAAGCACCAATGATTTTTTATATAAAACGATGTCCAATGAATGACGAGACAATTATTGTATACATAATTAGGGACTTTTTTTATATATTTTAATTAAAAATTTTTTTCACTTGTTTTCAGAAACAACAAGAACTAAATAAAAATAAAGAAATAATCGTATTAGATCATAAACGTTCTAATGCAATAAATATTGGTATGACAAAATTGCCACCACCACGTACAATAAAAACAGCTATTTTAAAAATGGATGCAACAATAATGAATCGTGAAGGTATTGAAAAATTATTAACAATGTTACCAACAGAAGAAGAACGTACACGTATACAAGATGCACAAGCAGCAAATCCCGATTTACCATTAGGTAGTGCTGAACAATTTTTATTAACATTAGCATCAATATCTGAATTACCAGCACGATTGAGATTATGGGCATTCAAATTGGATTTTGAATGTAGTGAACGTGAAATTGCTGAACCATTAATGGATCTCAAACAAGGCATCGAACTACTTAAAATAAATAAAACCTTTAGAGGGATATTAAGTACATTATTATCAATTGGAATCTTTTTAAATGGTTCTGATGTTAAAGGCTTTCAAATTGATTATTTAGCAAAAGTACCTGAAGTTAAAGACACTGTACACAAACATTCATTGTTACATCATTTATGTCATATGGTTATGGAAAAGTTTCCGGAATCTACTGACTTATATTCTGAAGTAAGTATTTTTAAGCTCATCATTCAATTTTAAGCTTGCAATAACTTGATTTTGAAATAACCAATAAAAATAAAATAAGTTTGTAAATAATTATTATTTGAAAGTAATAGGACAAAATTAAAACAATAATTTACTCCCACAAATCCCTTCCTTATAACAGCTTTTATTTAATTATCGAGTCTCAATAATTAAATATGAATTGTAATGAAAATAATGCCTTCAGATTGCACCTTAATATAGGTAATTAATTAATTGCGCGGCCATAAATTTATAATCATATTTAAACACTCAAGATAAGCTTTGTGAACTAATGTACGGTATTTAAGTAATTTTGCACAAATTTGCATGTATTTTTGTGGCCTATATCCATGCTGAGCCCTGAAATTGCAAACTAACTGAATACAAATTAGTTGTTAGCAGTCAAATTGAAGGTCGCTCAAAGTTTCATAAAATAATAACGAAATCCTTTCAAATTTAAAATTAGAAATAATTATTTGCCGTTGAAAACTATGGATTTCCGTGCATCTTTCTAAGCCAGAAAGAATGGATTACAATCAAATCTTGGTACAATATTTTTTATAGGATATTTAACTTATTACAATTTAATATATTAATTTAATCAAATCTTTAAGTATATTTTTTTATTTATATAGATTGGTGCCATTACACGTGTATCAAAAGTTGATTTTGATGAATTACGGCACAATATACAACGTTTAGAGACTGATTGTAAAGCGTCATGGGATCATTTAAAATTAATTGCAAAGCATGATGGCACAACATTAAAAGTAAAAATGTCCGATTTTCTTGCCGATTGTGCTGAACGTATCATATTATTAAGTATAATACACCGTAGAGTATTAAATCGTTATCGTAAATTTTTATTATGGATTGGAGTTCCTTTACATCAAGTAGCTGACACTAAACCAAATGATTTTTGTCGTATTGTATCTGAATTTGCATTAGAATATCGTACAACTAGAGAACGTGTTCTACAGCAACTCGAAAAGAAGGCAAATCATCGAGAGAGAAATAAGACTAGAGGAAAAATGATTACAGAAGTAAGTGATAGTATTTTATTATTTTATTTTATTTTTTACTTTCTCTAGTTTAATACAATAGCCGAATTTCTTATTGAAATAAAAAAATAAATAAAAAGAAGAATTTTAGAGAATGCATGGGTTTCAATTCATTATTATTCAGTCTGTTTCCAAATTTAAAATTCTCCATTTAATTCGGTACAATTTTTCAGTTACATTAATGACTAATTTTATTCATAAATACAACTTTTCTTTGATAATTATGAATTTTTATTATAGGTTGGTAAATTTAGTTCAAAAGAAGAAAGAGCAGATGCAGAACTTAGACATGTATTAGGTACAAGTGATATATCAGATATTGAAGGTGGTGGTACATTGCCATGGAGACGACGTAAAGAACAACCAGGTCGTCTAAGTGCTAAAATAGCTTTAAATGGTGTTGGAGATTTAACAGATGCTGATGATGAAATACTTGAAAGTCTTGTTAAAACTGCTACAAAAGCACCAACAACTAGAACAATGCCTCGTGAACGAAAACGAACTAGAAATGTTGATAGAAAATCAAGTAAGTTTTCATAAATATTTTATAATCATTATATAACATAATTTTATGAGAAACTAGTATTGTAATATTAATCAACCCGATATATTCAGAAGTCATTTCGAAAGAAAATTTTGTTATAAATAAAATGATGAAACATTTGAATAACGCTCTACTAGATACAATTCAGCTCTAATAAGTCTGCCTGGCATCACTTGTCTTCATATGCAATCTGAAACTTTGTTTATGAAGAAATACAAAATTTGAAAATTAACAAACTGTTGTTTCAATGAAATCAATCATAATAACGAGTCTGTATTCTACGCTCTGACTTCTCACACCTTCTTGAAATATTTCAATATTATTTTCTCATTACAAATTGCAATGAAAAACATTTTTAACAGCTCATAATTCAAATAAATTATTATTGTCAATAATTAATTATTCTAGAACAATATGAATCATACTTTTGGAGGTAGTACTCACAATTCGAAATTAAATTAAAATTGAATCACAAAAACTGCCGATTACATGGACCATTATTTTTCAAAAATACAAATATTTAAAAGTTAAAGTATTATTTTTTTAAATCATATCACTTTGTTAATATTTTGCATAATGTCTTGTTTTATTATTAACTAGTTTTTTTATTTATTTTTTTATTGTTGCTTATTAAATGCCTTTTTAAAATTTTGTCTATATGCAATTATTACGGAGCGATTTTAAATGTTTTTCTATTTGATTTTTGTAAATATTGATTTTATAGCCAATTTCAAATGAACTTTGAAGCACAATTAGTTGTTCAATTTCAAAAAGGTAGCGTATTAATTTTCATTTAAAAGTAGCGCATTTTCATTTAATTTTCATAAAACATTTATGATAAATGATCACTATAACGTTCATTGAAATTCTAAGTGGCAAGCGCGATTCATATCATGTAGAAGCTCTAGTAAAATCTTTATTAGGTTTTAAGTTGAATAAACAAGCTTCTTTTCCCTGTTACTATAACTGAAAGAGGAAAATTTTGTTGTGATGAGTTTAGAAAATGACTATAAAATTAATATAAACTATATTTAAAGTATTATTTTTTAATTTTTAAAAAATTTAAAGGCATAGTAACAATTATTATAAAATTTTCTTTTAAAATAATGGACAAACTTCACAAAAAAAATATATATTTTTATTCAAAATATAAAGAATGTCTTTATATTTTTCAAAAATACAGTAATTTATTTAGTTATCATATAGTTAATTAATAAAATTGAATTTAGTTAAACGTTCTCGAACACGAGAAAGCATGTATGGTGTCACCAAAGATTCCTCATAAGATAAAGTGGTATGTCTGCAGATGTTGTGTGTTTGTTTTCTATTGAGTGTGAAATACTAACTAAAACATTCAACAACTCAAAGAAAAAAAAAGTTTTATTCAATTTGAACAGTGTTTTTATATCAAATCGATCGTAAAATAACTGACTTTCAAAAAAATTATTTCTGAAGTTTTTATATTTATTCAAAACGAAATATTGCAGCAAATATGAAAAAAAAAATTGTTATATTTTATCTAATGTAACGGTTGATTATCCCAGTGCTTTGCGTAAATTTTCACTGGAAAAAACATTCAAGAATGAAGTATCAAAATTTTGTTTAATACAGTTCTAATTCAAGCTGTTTTATCAACAACTTACGTTTTATCCTTCTAATTGATTAGATATTTCACGTCATTTCTCTAATTATTTGAAGAATTTTTTTGAGGATTTTGAAGCATCTTTGTTATATAATCGATATACAATCAATTCCACATGAAAAATTTTTAATTAAAAAAAATGGATTTGAATGAAAAAAAAAAAAAATTGTTATTAGAAATTTAACTGATGAATACGTCGATCATAAATTTTACTATTAGAAGCATACTCTTTTATGCTAGAAGTGTACTTCTAACAGCTGTTGACATGTAATATTCATTGTATTTCTTTCATTTTTCGTGCAGAAATAACTCAACAAATAATCATCCAATTGTTATGAAATTTGGTATGCATAACATTGACATGAAAATGGAGGGCTTATCTACAAGTTTTCATGTCAGTCTACGAAATTATACCATTTGTGACCTAGCCTCCAGATAACAAATTCCAGTCTTTCCTATCATAAAGAGTCAGTAATTTAGAAAATTCCTATTGAAACTTTTATGAATAAAGTATTATATATTTTCTCTTAATTTTTTTTGTTTGAGTTGTGAAAGGTTCATTTTTATTACGTTATATTTTGTTATATATAATTAATATTGTAATTATAGAGTTTTTTTTTTTTGATTAATTTTATTTTCAGTTTTTACTTATTTAATAATATATTCTGATTTTTTTAGTGAGACGTACACTCAAGAACGGATTATCAGAAGAAGATAAAAAGCATCTTGCTGCTTTTATTAAAGGATATTAATTTTTTTAAATTTATGAAACAAAACTACATTATTGTGATTTTCAAATAATAAATTTTGATTACTGTTATTTAATTTGTTTTTTTTTCTTTACCTTTAGAAAAGTCTCTATTTTTAGAAATTAGAAAAAAATTAAAACAAATTCTAGTTCGGTATAGTTTATAGACAGTAGATTATAGATTTAAATACGAGTTATCTGTTTAATTTAGAACCCAAATGTTGAAATTTAAAATTTTTTTTGACACAAACCACATTTTTTAAATTTATATTTAGAAGAAAGTAGACTTTTTGCATCTTGAACGTGTTAAAGTTAAAATTTAGACAATAATATCGAGAGTAAAATTCAACAAAATAAAAAAATCACTAAAACACGGTATTTTAGTTTTTAAAGACTTAATTTACTTGGAGATACCCAGAAAATAGAAAATGGTTTACCTGTTTAAAAATATGTAATTTTGTGTCGAACTCACTTCGCACAAAAATTTGCGTAGTCCTGAGGTTTCTTAACTTCAATGCAATCATAATTAGTTGACAATTATTAGCAAATTTTTCTTATAATTCTAATTGTATGTACCACCTGAGTTGAATTTTGATATTGATTAAGTTATCAAAAATTCCTATGTGAACACAGCTGAGTACAGAATGTGCTACCATATCGCCTTGAGTTTTAAAGCTGGTAGAATGCAAACTGCAAGAAACTCAGACCAAGTGAACTCAGGACAACGTATATAGTACTATTATGACCTTTGCAAACAGGCAGCTGAACTTTTACTATCCTTAGATAAGAAATTTCTAAAAATAAGTTACCTTTATAACACAATCACCGCGAAAATGGAGATCTTGATATAGAATTTATTGCAGTAAACAAATTTCTAAAATATTTTGAACCGAAAAGAGTGAAGTCTTATAGTAAGTTAGACAATTTTGCATTGCGTTTGGCTGTATATATGTATGCCTGTTACGCTGTAACTTTCGAATGCGGTTTCCGATTTCTATAAAATTTGCTTTACCGTTTGTCACATTCAGGAAATTTACTCTATAGAGCCACATTGGGCTGTGGATGTTCGCTATAAAAATTTTCAAAAATTGTTGTTATTTACTTCTTAGTTGGGTACGTGAGTGAGGTCTGGTACTCAACGAAGGTATTAGAAATTTATACTTTGGAACTTTTGAAATTTTCCAAATTCCAAATCTCTTTTAGAAGTTCTGTAAATAATGTCTTTTATTTACTATATCGTAACATATATATATATATATATGAATAATGACCACTTTTCATATCGGTGTTCTAAACAGTTACAATCAGATAAAGTGAATATTTATATCAACAGATGGCTTAAGCACATAAAATTACAACATTTCTATAACAAATACTGAAATCTACATTAATATAAAACATATTAAAGGATATGTTATTTTATGTTTGCAGAAAAAATTTGAAAAATATATTTGATACGAGATGGAGCCACTTCACTATACTGTGTTAATTGCAACCGCTGATCTTATCATATTTGTAATTTTTAAATATGAATACTTATGGATTCAATTTTGTGTTGTTTTTAAAACGTATTGATATCAACATGCGATGGTGGTGTAATGGTCAGCATAGTTGCCTTCCAAGCAGTTGATCCGAGTTCGATTCTCGGCCATCGCAATTTTATCTTTCTTTTGAATTTATTGATTCAATTTTGTGTTGATTTTAAAACGTATTGATATCAACATGCGATGGTGGTGTAATGGTCAGCATAGTTGCCTTCCAAGCAGTTGATCCGAGTTCGTATCGGCCATCGCAATTTTATCTTTCTTTTGAATTTATTGATTCAATTTTGTGTGTGCATTTTAAAACGTATTAATATCAACATGCGATGGTGGTGTAATGGTCAGCATAGTTGCCTTCCAAGCAGTTGATCCGAGTTCGATTCTCGGCCATCGCACTTTTATCTTTCTTTTGAATTTATTTATTGATTCAATTTTGTGTTTCTTTTAGAACGAATTGATATCAACATGCGATGGTGGTGTAATGGTCAGCATAGTTGCCTTCCAAGCAGTTGATCCGAGTTCGATTCTCGGCCATCGCAATTTTATCTTTCTTTTGAATTTATTGATTCAATTTTGTGTTGATTTTAAAACGTATTGATATCAACATGCGATGGTGGTGTAATGGTCAGCATAGTTGCCTTCCAAGCAGTTGATCCGAGTTCGATTCTCGGCCATCGCACTTTTATCTTTCTTTTGAATTTATTTATTGATTCAATATTGTGTTGCTTTTAGAACGAATTGATATCAACATGCGATGGTGGTGTAATGGTCAGCATAGTTGCCTTCCAAGCAGTTGATCCGAGTTCGATTCTCGGCCATCGCAATTTTATCTTTCTTTTGAATTTATTGATTCAATTTTGTGTGTGAATTTTAAAACGTATTAATATCAACATGCGATGGTGGTGTAATGGTCAGCATAGTTGCCTTCCAAGCAGTTGATCCGAGTTCGATTCTCGGCCATCGCAATTTTATCTTTCTTTTGAATTTATTGATTCAATTTTGTGTGTGAATTTTAAAACGTATTAATATCAACATGCGATGGTGGTGTAATGGTCAGCATAGTTGCCTTCCAAGCAGTTGATCCGAGTTCGATTCTCGGCCATCGCACTTTTATCTTTCTTTTGAATTTATTTATTGATTCAATTTTGTGTTGATTTTAAAACGTATTGATATCAACATGCGATGGTGGTGTAATGGTCAGCATAGTTGCCTTCCAAGCAGTTGATCCGAGTTCGATTCTCGGCCATCGCACTTTTATCTTTCTTTTGAATTTATTGATTCAATTTTGTGTTGATTTTAAAACGTATTGATATCAACATGCGATGGTGGTGTAATGGTCAGCATAGTTGCCTTCCAAGCAGTTGATCCGAGTTCGATTCTCGGCCATCGCACTTTTATCTTTCTTTTGAATTTATTTATTGATTCAATTTTGTGTTTCTTTTAGAACGAATTGATATCAACATGCGATGGTGGTGTAATGGTCAGCATAGTTGCCTTCCAAGCAGTTGATCCGAGTTCGATTCTCGGCCATCGCAATTTTATCTTTCTTTTGAATTTATTGATTCAATTTTGTGTGTGAATTTTAAAACGTATTAATATCAACATGCGATGGTGGTGTAATGGTCAGCATAGTTGCCTTCCAAGCAGTTGATCCGAGTTCGATTCTCGGCCATCGCAATATTATCTTTCTTTTGAATTTATTGATTCAATTTTGTGTTGATTTTAAAACGTATTGATATCAACATGCGATGGTGGTGTAATGGTCAGCATAGTTGCCTTCCAAGCAGTTGATCCGAGTTCGATTCTCGGCCATCGCACTTTTATCTTTTTTTTGAATTTATTTATTGATTCAATATTGTGTTGCTTTTAGAACGAATTGATATCACCATGCGATGGTGGTGTAATGGTCAGCATAGTTGCCTTCCAAGCAGTTGATCCGAGTTCGATTCTCGGCCATCGCACTTTTATCTTTTTTTTGAATTTATTTATTGATTCAATATTGTGTTGCTTTTAGAACGAATTGATATCACCATGCGATGGTGGTGTAATGGTCAGCATAGTTGCCTTCCAAGCAGTTGATCCGAGTTCGATTCTCGGCCATCGCACTTTTATCTTTCTTTTGAATTTATTTATTGATTCAATTTTGTGTTTCTTTTAGAACGAATTGATATCAACATGCGATGGTGGTGTAATGGTCAGCATAGTTGCCTTCCAAGCAGTTGATCCGAGTTCGATTCTCGACCATCGCACTTTTATCTTTCTTTTGAATTTATTGATTCAATTTTGTGTTGTTTTTAAAACGTATTGATATCAACATGCGATGGTGGTGTAATGGTCAGCATAGTTGCCTTCCAAGCAGTTGATCCGAGTTCGATTCTCGGCCATCGCACTTTTATCTTTCTTTTGAATTTATTGATTCCATTTTGTGTTGTTTTTAAAACGTATTGATATCAATATGCGTTGGTGGTGTAATGGTCAGCATAGTTGCCTTTCAAGTAGTTGATCCGAGTTCGATTCTCGGCCATCGCAATTTTATCTTTCTTTTGAATTTATTGATTCAATTTTGTGTTGTCTTTAAAACTTATTGACATCAACATAGGACGGTGGTATAATGGTCAGCATAATTGCCTTCCAAGCAGTTGAACTTAATTCGATTCTAGACTATGACACTCATTGTTATTTTTAATTTTCTTTGTCTAACAATATTAAACTTTGGGAAAGATTATTCGAATAGGCTTGGGTAATTTTTATTTTTATTAATTTGGGTTATGAATAAAATATCATATTGTTTATTGTTTATTCGATTTTATTTTATGTTCTCAATTAAATTATTACATAATGGAATGATTTTAAAAATGAACATATTTTATCCTTACTTTTTTCAACAATTATATAAAAAGTTCTTATAATTAATTAATTGATATGTTTTGTTTTTATTTTCATATAAATCTGTGATATGAAATCACAGAGCACCACAAAAATAGTTATGCACTAAATTTAATTATTTTGAAATGAGATTATTAATTATGTAATAAATTGTACAGAATGGTTATATTAAAAACATAACTGGCATTTTCGAATTGAATAACTGATTAACTGCGATATTTATTCGAATATATTCATTCAAATTTAACGAAATTTCAATGTGTGTAGGGTTGAAATGAAATAAAATTAATAAATGGATACCATTTAAAAATAATTGTATTATTTGTTTAAATTTTTCCATTTAAATTTCGTTTTACTTTTTCAAGATCATTACTGTTTTTTAAATAAAACAAAAATTTTTCAATCAATAATTAGTCCAAAAGTTTCATTTTTTTTTAAATTGCTAATGATTTTTAATTAACTGTTAAATATAAAAAAATTAGATGATTCAATTATCCTTCGTTTATGCATTATTTCGGTCATCTTGTCAAAAAAAAAAATGGATTTTCAAATATTTGATCGAATCTTAATATCTAACTGCTGTACACTACGGAAATTTCAAAAAAGCTTCTTTTTTACCATTTTCATATAAATTTTGTTCGATATATAAATTAATCTATTATAATAAATAAACAGTAAATAATTAGGAATTTTAATCAAAACTATAAATAAAACGTCATTCAAAATTAGTTGACGTTTTACTCAATTAATGTAATATTTACATAAATTTTTAATTGTACTGAAACAAAACCACAAATCTCTCTAAGCAACTTTTACCGAATTGAATATGAAGAAAATGAGATGAAAAAATTTATCAACAATCACTCAAATTCGCTATCAATTTTTTTTTTGTTCACTGTCATCCCGACTGCTACCTTAAACAATCCGAATTGTGTAAAACTGTATTTTTTTAAATTGTCAAAGTTAAAAACAAATAAATATTACAATTAATTTCTAAACATATCCACTTCTGATCTTAAACTTCTATCCTAAGATATTTTGTTCACAAGTCTTATTGATTGTAAAAATAATTTAAAAAATTGAACATCTTGCGTACGTAGTGTAAAACAGTTATTGAATATAAAGGCAAAAATATATTATACAAAATGTCATTATAGAAAAGTTAACCATTTAATTTTGTTCTTAAATGTGATTGTCCTATTAAAAAATTATAATAATTTAACAAAATATAATTATTTTATTATAAAAATCTTTTAAATAAAAAAATAACTTAAATATTAATAAATGTAACAAAATTCATACTTTAAATTTAGTTATAACATATTTTTTTTATATGAAATAGATATTTTTTTGTTTGTTTATTTTGTATTTTATTTATAAATTTTATTTATTTTCAAAAATTAATTAGACTACACTACAATTCATCGTGTTTTGGTCCAGAGAATTCTTCATGTGAAATAAAGCCATTTTTATCTTTATCTTCATGTTGGAATATTTCTTCAACTAATTTATCGTGATCAGCTAGCATATCTTTAAGATCTTCTCCCCCATTTACGCCTTCCGCATTTACCATTTGTTTTTTCAAGTATTCACTGATCTGAAACAAAAAGAACGAATGAATTAAAAAATTTTAAATAATAGAAAAGAAAAAAAGAGTTTAAGCTGATCATTTAAGAAATAAACTTATTGCAAATAGAAAAAATTGAAGTCCCCTGAATTCAAAAAACGTGGGTTACAGAAATTGGTCTGTGTGTATGTGTGTTTGTGTGTCAGCGATATTGTACCGAACCGTAAGTCTTAAATTCATCAAACTTGGCATTTCGTCTTCATATTACCTCAAGTGTTAGAGCGAAGTTTTT
The DNA here is from genome assembly GCA_020423425.1 of Chrysopa pallens. Lineage (NCBI taxonomy): Eukaryota > Metazoa > Arthropoda > Insecta > Neuroptera > Chrysopidae > Chrysopa > Chrysopa pallens. Next base: position 60,165,333 of record CM035593.1, on the reverse strand, counting down.
GGTTAAAATCGGACTGAAGGGTGCCCCCACTTTATTCTAGTGATTTTCAGGTTTTTTATGTTTTTCTCGAAAATGACTACAACGATTTTTTACATAATTATTATAGCCACAGAACGTTTTAAATTCTACAACTTTTATTTCCAATATTTCTCTGGGAAAATTCAAATAAAGGAGAGAAATTCAACTATTCATATTATGCTGCACACATAATACTGTACATATTAGTAAAAAGAAGTCCTGTGACGCTTTGCAGCAGATATTTAAATGCAAATTCTAAATGCAATATCTGGTAACCTTGACTAATTCATTTTTTAATTTATAGAATCTAGAGACAAATACCAATAACCCAAAATGGAAGTTCGTCAAACTTTCCCATTTTTATTCTATATATTTCTAGACTCCAGCATGTATAAGTGCATACTATCGTTTCTATTACTTTTGAAACTTCTTGAATAGTTTTATTACGCAGAGATTAAAAAATTTTTAATTTTGAAAAACCTTCAAAAATATTGTCATTTTTTTTGTAGTCTAAGATAAGATATTTTGAAAAACGTCAAAATTATAAAATTTTCATTAATATGCATTTTTTTCTTATAACAAATAGAAAAATTTTATAAAACAAGTATGGTAATCAACAAATTATTAATACCTATAGTAATTTGTGCAGGTTATAGATAAATTCTAAAATTGTAGATAAATCGAATGGTGGAAAAAATTGAGTTAATTCTCGAATAATGGAATGATTGTAAAACCGATCTTCCACCCTTACTTAAAATTATAAAATACACTAATTTTATGGTGTATTTTATAATTTTTTTAGTCTGAAATGAATATTATAGATAAACAAAATTAATTCTAATAAACAATCTAACACAACATAACAATCGAGTATTTAATGTTTTAAAAAGAAAAAAAATTAAAATTGGTACAAGTGTTGCACTTTTTGATTTCACGAGTATACAGTGGGATCCAATTCTCTAATAATTATTTGTAGTTATACGGGATTTGTATTCCAAAAAACAGTTTTTTTGGTTCTCACTCGAAGGACACATAAACTTTTATTGAGTTATAGAGGTAAAAGTTATCGAAATTCTACTGGTAAATGATATTTTTATTACATACCTCATCACGTGATAACATATTATCAGCATCAGCATCGATCTCTTTGAATACATTTGTTGTTGGTGCTGTATCACCAACACTTATTAATTCAACTTCAAAGACGAGTGTAGCACCACCTGGAATAACATTTCCAGCTCCACGATCACCATAACCAAGTGATGCTGGAATTGTTAACTTTCTCTTCTCACCAACACACATATCAAGAAGACCTTGATCCCAACCTTTGATTACTTGTCCTATACCAATTGTGAATGTGAATGGTTGATCACGATCAAAACTGTAATTAAAAAATATAAAATTATTTAATTGTATAATTATTTTTATTTTAATGATTTATAAATTAGTTTACAACTCTTATTCATTAGTTAAATCTTAAGATTGCTAATGTAAAGACAGGCTTACATGTATCTTACATAGTTTATTACATGTAAAAACCAAAGAACCTGGCATATATCATTTCTGACACTATAAAATAGTGTTAATACAGCAAAAATATAGAAATGGTATAATTTGCCATAAAAAGAAAACAATTCGCTTGTATTTATAGTAATAATAATAATCGACAATATAGTCAAGTACCATATTTGATACATACATAAAAAATAGTGAGTTTAACGCATGGTACATATAACAATATCTATTGTTAAATATCATGCATATGTGCAGTTGTTGGTAGAACTTCCAAATAGCAATTAGATGGTCCTGGGTTCGATCTCGAGCAGATTTCTTTTACATGTTATACAAAACATGAAGGAAAAATGCAATAAAGTTAATCTAAATGAAACTTTGATTTCATTTCCGAAACTAACTTGCGACCTCGATGTTGAATTAAAGGTTATTTCTAGATGTAGCAGTTTAGAGTTTAGGTCTGTTCGACCTTTGAATCTTTACATGATTTGAGTTCAGACCGGCGTAATTTAAAGCAATAATTATTTGTAATTAAAAATAATTACTAATGCAATTTCATTTTTACAATTTTCAACCCAATAACTTCAATTAAATGTCATTTTTTTTATAATTATTCAATAATTTATGTTTGACATTTGCTATATAATTTACATGTAAAACAATTGAACAAATAATTATATTTTCTAGAATGTGAATGTTCGATTACAAATTTTAGACACTCGTAATGCATCAATCGATTAAGATATTCCTTCCACTTACCATGCACGGTACGACGAATAGAGAAAACACTTTCTTCAGTCCAAGACGGCATCATGTTTGCTACTATTTCCCAATGCACATATATGTATGTACGTATTTAAATGTATACAGAATGTGAATATATTACAGAATATAGCGCACACCATTTATTCTATTTGATATGAAGGTTTTAAAATTAACTTATAAATATATGCATACGTTGTCCATAAATAAAATGAATAAAATATAATTTATTTTATGTAATATAAATAAGTTTTATAAAAACATCTGTGCGCATTACATATTATATTATATGTGTAAGTGTATCATATATTTATTGTATGTATACATCCGATATATATATTAGAAAGACAAATATAATGCTAAGATATTAAAATATACGTATTAAATACAATAATGTAACACGTAAGGTATGTGTAGGACAGACACGTTAAGTTTATAATACATATTCAAACATTATATTATGTTCATTAAAGTTTTTTTCAACAATCATCAAACGAATTGGTTAAATTAGAACGTTTAATTAGACTCCTTAATTACAATCCTAAAAATTTTGAAGATCTAAAATTTATCAATTTATTTGGCATTCACATTTCAGTTTGACATTTTATCATAAATTACTCTACGATTATAATATTAATAATTTGTCATGAAAATATACATTTTTAATTGATATTGATTGCAATGTAAATATTTGTAAAATGTCACCACCAGCTATTCTTATTATTATTATGTAAATTTATTTTTCCCTATTTTTTTTTCTGTCATATAATTTTGTAAAAACATTGTAATATGAATTTTATTATTTTAAATATAATAATTTTCACATTTTTTGTATACATTTAATCTTTTTAACCAAGTAGAAAATGTATGAAAAAAAAATACAGTTGGTAATGACAACATATTTATCAAATTTTTTTAAATCGACCTTTTATATAAGCTACCAACATAATTTATATCAGGTATTCAAATGTTTTTTGAAACAGTGACCAGCGACCAAATCTCAGATTTTAGCAGTATAAAAAGAAATTTTCGTCTAACTTTTTTTTAAATGAGAGATTTTTCAAAATCAAATATAAGGATTTTTTCAATTTCGTTTAAATTGTTTACTATCAAATTAAAGACAAACTTAACAATCAAATTGTCTCACAGTACATTATATTTAAAAACTCGAAAGCTATTTTAATTTAAAACTATTTAATTTTTACAATTTTGTATCATTTGTCAGTTGATTTCTATACTCGAATGAATTCATAACGATCCATGATGCAACTTTTGAACCATTAAAGATAGAAGAAAAGTCCAAACACTTTTTTTTTACAAAACAAACTATTTTTCGAGAAAAAAACATTTTTACGTAAACTATTTAGATTTGCCACAGTTTCAGCAAAAATTTATCTAATACGCACATATATAATTGCAGTACATACATTACTATATAATTATATGTGTTTATAACTGTATGGACTGCATATTTAGAGTATTTTATGAATGCATATCATTAAAAATGATTCAAATTTTGATACTGAATCATATGTCGAGTTTCAAAACAATTAACTCTGTTAGTTGTTGTCTTCACTTATTCATTCTATGATCTAATGAATTATTGATTGAGATTTTTTTTCAAAGATTCAAAAATGAGAAATGTAAATTTAAAACATTGTTACGTATCGAACTGTACATTTCACTATTATAAGTGAAAGTGTCACAGCTTTTATTTTTTCTTTATACATACAACAAAAAATTTATATATTGCATAAATATAATAATGTAATAAGTTTTCATTTGATACACCGCCATAGGGCCGAGCCACGCACTATACACGAAATACCACCATCATATATACATATGATATACTGCACACAAATGTTATGATATATATATAACACAAGACAATAACGAACGAACGCCTTGCCTTTTAGAACGTGATGCGTTCTGGAGATGAAAAAAAAAAATTGGATAACATGGTGATGAGACACAGAAAAAAAAAACTAACTTTGTGATACGAAGTTATGTAGAATTGATATTGCCAAAAAAAAAAAAACGTATTTTAATACAATAACATATTGTTAGTGTAAAATGGTATGAGTGAGGATAGAAGATAATGTAACTTTTCCTTCACATATTTTTGTCGCACAAGAGTATTAAAGAATAATCGTATTATAAATTTCAACACACATCCCATTTATTCCATCTTATAACCCATTTTCATATCAGATATTATGTATATACCATACAAGTGTAATATATTTTTGAATATAATATGCATACCTATATTTTCTCATTCCATGTTATTTTACACACATAAGAAAATATTTTAGAAGAGTATGTTCATAGATTTTGATAATATTTTTATATTACACACATCGAATGGTCAAATAAAAGCTTCATACTGAACGTTAAATTTTAGAATTACCGAACTTTTTTGAATATATTAACTTGAATATTTATTATTTATCCCTTCATGTACCGTGCATAGTACGTGGAAGGAAATTTTTTGATGCCCTACACGAGTGTCTAAAATTTGTAATAAAACACATTCTAGAAAATATAATTATTTGTTCAATTGTTTCCATGTAAATTGTATAGCAAATATCAAACAAAAATTATTGAATAATTACAAAAAATAAAATTTAATAGTAAGTTATTGGTTTGGAAATTTCCTATGTTAAATCATACACCATTCACAGAGTTATATATCATTTGATCTAGTATTTCGTAACCATAGAAACAAATGAACAAGATTTTGATGCACGGTGTCTATAGTTTTAAAATACGATTATAATAATTTTGATATACCATTTTAACATTAAAGCCTCGTTAATTAGAAGTTATGATAACTACAAAACCAGCTTTAATAAACAAACCTTTTATAAATCACAAATGAACCTTAATAATGGTCAGGATATGCTCTACTAGTCTATTTGAACTATACAGTTAGTTATATCGTTTGCACAATCGAACTTTTGGATAAGCCTTACTCGAATAATTCAGTATTGTTTTCTACTACACGTTGTACAATTGTTTTTCTCAAAAAAATTTATGTGTGTATTATGAAGTTGAGAAAACTTCTTATATCTACACATATTTATGTTGATAAAATTTGTTTTAAAAAGATTTCCATTTATTTTACGATATTCCACATACTTACATATATATGAGAATACTTTTGCTTACATATGTATGACGAAAATAATATAACTAAAAAAGATCATTGGCGTCAATTGTATGTTTTTGAATAATTTATTATTCATAGAATATTAACAAGATTTTTTTTTTTTTTGTACTTGTTTAAAAATGTTTTTTTGAACAACTTTATTTTCTATATACAACTGATTCGAATAATTCGATTCTTCGTTAGTATAGTTCTATATAACAAAGATTATCAGATTTTATGAGTATATCAATTTGAACATACATGAAGTTCAAATGAAAGTTCAATTTTATTTAAAAATAAATCAAATGTTAAGTTCACAAATTAGTTTAACAGTTTAAGTTTAAAAGATAAAGCTTTAAATTGGATACTATGGAGATAGGTAATTGTCCATAAAATAATTAAATGCACCCATGTTAACGTAGCCCCTCCCCTCCTCAGATCGCAATATTATGCGTAACCTATCAAAAAATTTACTGCTATTTATGTGCTAATTTTTCAAAAAGTTTTACTCGAAAAAATATTTCTAAATATATAATCAAATTTTGATTTTTACCTTACGAAATTTATCCAAAAAAAACTTATCCGAATGTTATGAAATATGGTATGCAAAATATTGAAATGAAAATGTACATTTATATTTAGATATGTTTTTTCGAGAAAAAATTATTCGACAAGCTCTTGGTTTTCATGTCTATATTGTATATATCATATAATATTTGGAAAGTTATTTTTTGTGTTATTTATGTACGAAAATTGAAAACTATTAAATTAAGGAGTGTGCTTATTACAGAGATAGCAATCCCCATTAAATGCAAGACTATACAGTTCTACATAAAAAATAAACTCTGTGTTTTGCTTACAGTTAAATAAACAAAATAACTATAAAAAACACTTTAAACAAATTATATTTCTTTTTATATTTCAAGTTTTTTGCTCTATGAAAAAAATTCTTAATATTGGTTTGCAACTTTATATGAAATAATCTGCTTCTATAATAATAATAAAAAAAAAAAAGTATTTAAAAGTTATATATAACAAAAATGTTTCCTTCGTTTATAATAATTGTGAAAATTTTATTTTTAAAATACTAAACAAAGATTAAGATTAAGATAAAAATAATAATAACATTAACAAAAAGTTAAGACAAAAAAAAAAAAAAACTTTTAACTACTCTCATAAGTAACCAGTTATTTGTTTACTTTATTTTAACTTTTTTTTTAAGGCATAATATGTCCCACTTAAATTCGTTAGTACAAGTAAAAAGCCAGACATCATCTATGTATATACAAGAATGTTGATACCTTTGGGATAGATAGTATCACCTTTTGAAAAACACAACATGTACTGTTTGTTATACGGACGGTGCTCTTTGTTGCTATATCTTGTGGAAGGAGTCAATAAGGGTAGTATTTGTTATTATGTTACGGGGGTATAGTTTTCTGTTGTTATTTGTTTCTTAGCCTATACATGTTTTTCAGTTGCATTTTCATGAATTTTATGTATATTATATGAGATAAATATATAGATATATTATGTATACAGCATGGTCCGTGTCCAAACGAATGTGATGAACAGATGATTGAACACACTCACAAACTATTTGTTGTGTCACAACCGAAGAAAAGTAGTTTATCCGTATTTTCTATTTTCTGCTTATATTTTAATTTTAACAAAAGTACAAACTTTTTAAAAGTTCAAATTAACTTCATTCTAAGTTTAATGGAAAACAGTTAAAATTTAAATATTTGTAAAAAATCGAAATTCTGTTTATCGCCGCCACAGTTAACAAACACATGGATATCACAAAAAGATCATTAAATTGTTTTTTTTTTTACTAAATTTAATTTTAATTCAAAATCGCAGGCATATCAGTTTTTGATAAAAAATTTTTGAAAAATAGAAGAAAATTTGTTATAATTTAAAATAGTATATTTATTTTTTCTAGTAGTCTAAATTTTACTTTTCGAAAACTTTTGCTGGCAATGGTAGAATTAGTTTTGCTGATCTTCGGCTTTTAATTGTGCATTCACTTAGAATAAAAAATCATTTTTTTCTTTCTAAGATGAACAATATGCTTTGTTCAGAGCCTGATTTTTTCAAAGATTTTAGCCTCATTTATTCATAATGTTTGAAAAATATTGTTCAACCACAGCATTTATCATAACTATATAGCACAATAGGCCTGCTCTACGCCCCCCCCCCCCTTGGAATTAAAGGACATAAGTCAATGTAAGCCATAGCACAAATTAAACTTTTGATGTTTTCTATATATCAAATATTAAAATAAAACTTAAAAACAGTTAAAAAATTAGGAACAAAAATTTATGTTTATTAACCATTTTTTTTTAATCGGTACAATAATATATAAAGTTTTTGGTCTTGTTCTAAATATGGTATCGGAAAATTCTTGTTCTTCGAAAGAGGGTAGCAAATAACCGGGTGCCACCAGTAAGTAATATATATCATGACTATTTATTGTTAGGATATTCACTCTGTATATATGTAGTCTGTGACAATTTCAATGAATATTCTATGTACCATGAAGAAAAACTATAAAATTTTCTAATGAAATATTTAAATAGTTTTAAAGCTGTCAATGCAATCTAAATTTATATAAAATTTTCTTAACAGTTTCTAAATAAAGATATAAAAAGGGGGACAACAAGAAATAGTGTCATTCCTTATAGGTCATATATTATTATATGACCTTATGTTGATTTCAAAACCGAAAATTTCTTGATTTGAGTACTTGAATCAATTTTTGACATTTTTATCTAAAAAAATATCATGCCGACAATCGCCTGATCTCCAAACATATTGTAAAATCTATTTGAAATCGAGTTCGAATTAGAGCATCGTTTACAAAACAGTCATCGTTTACAGCACATTATTGCCCACGATGTCAAATAGTAATATAAAGAAAACGCCAAGTTTTCTGTTTGGAAAATTCTATGTTAGAACATAGAATAGGTAAATAAAATGCATAAAAGTGTTTTTAGTGTTTTCAGTAATTAAGGCATGATTTTGTAAGTAAACATGAAAATTCTTATTTCTGATCATTGACATAGTACACAGAAAATATCTTGTATATTCGATACAGGTCGCATCCTTTTTTTGAATCCTTTGCAACTCTGATAAATTTCTCCACTATTAAGGTGGTTTATCAACATTATACAATTTTTCAGCACAAATAACTCAAAAAATGTTTATCTAAATATTCTGAAATTTGTTGTGCACAATATTGATATGAAAACCTAGTGCTTATTTGTGATAAAAACAACAATTTCTAAATGTAAAATCAAATCTAGATTTTAACGAAGAAATTTTTTCGACAAAAACTTTGCCAAGTACATGTCAATATTGTGCATACCCAATTTCATGGCATTTGGATAAGTATCGTTTGAGTTATTTTATGCTGGAAAATTGAAAGAAATGCAATGTATATTACATGATATTTAAACCAACAGCAGTTTAGAAGCACACTACCCTGTGTCAAGACAATAGAAGTGTGACCTCCCAAAGTAAACTGAATAAATACTTTTCTCTCCTTTCAGAAGTATAAAGGACAAAATAACGCACACTGTTCGATTTCAATCATTTTACTACATTTTCATTGTCTTGATTTTTTTCGATTTATTATGACAAATATAAAAATTTTGTAGCATCCTGTGAATATAAACAAAAATATTATCAAGAGACAAAGGTAATACGTTATTTTCTATCTAGTGTATGTATGTTCTTGTTGTAATATTACTCTCTTGGTATAATTCTTTTGTCTTTCCTGTTGAAAAATTTAAAATGGCCAAATAGTTTGTTTCTATTCTTTTCTATGTATAACATAAATTTATTAAAATAAAAAAGAACACAAGGTTTCTTTTTCTAATATTCTTTATGCATATATTAATTTGTATATGTTTTTTTTTTTAAAGGTGTAACAACCAACATCTTTATTTATGCTGTCACATCTATGTACGCGTAGGTATTTGATCTAATGTTAATGAAGCATGATTTAAAATCAAAAAAAAAAAAAAGTTGTCAAAAAAAATATTTGCTTAAAAAAGTTTGCCAAATTTCTCAATAAAAACTGCTTTAATTTTTGAAAAATTCATTAATCCCACCTAAAATTTTTAAGTGTGATCAAGATTAAATGTAGCAAAATAATAAATACATAAAAAATTTTTTAACATACGAATTACTAACCAAATCATATCTACGATTTAAAGAATCTGAATTTTAACTCTATTTTAAGTCATATTTTATTGAAGTAATCAACGGCATTTGTTATCAAACTTTTGTATATGGAAGCTGTTGTGAGGATCTCTTGTAGAATTTTTATCTGTTTCTTTTTTGTTTTCTTTTTTCAACATGTTTCATAATAAAAATATCATGTTAAACCTTATCAAGTTCTTCTTATCTTAACAAGAACATTTTTTCTTTAATTAGTTTTAGAGCTTTTTTTGTTAATATATTTATTCATTTATATACACAATGGGTAGCTCAAAATATTTTCACAATATAGGTATTGTAGAGTTTGTATGTGTTTAAATAATTTTCTTTTTAAAGTAAGTTAAACATTCTTTATTAAATTTTTTTAATAATAAAGAAAATATAATTAGTCTTTATTATTTTTTGAAACGAATATCTCTTACTAATCAGACACATACGGAATTTACAAATTTATCCTGAAGGATTCTTCAGCACTTTCGTACACTTAAAATTTAAAAATATGGTTTCGATAACCCCGCTCAGTACACGATAAGTTAAACACAAAGAAGTGTTGACGGAATAACTATGCAAATTTTCCAATGCATTGAAGCTGTTCTGTTAAAGAAGCGAGGTTATTAATTATTAAATCAAATGTTAGATCAGTCATTGTTATATAGTAAAGTTTATAAAATAGCAAAGACCTATATGGTTTGGACATTTACAGAGAAAGGACGAAGAAAAAGTACCGAAAAGGTAATACTTATAACTGGATGTGAATTGATGTGATTATCATAATTGGTCTTTCAAAAAACAAGACCAAAACCAAGATAATCTATATACCCGCAAGACTAAGACCGAACAAGCAAGACCGTGTATGCAAGGCCAAGATTAAGTTTAAAATAACAGAATCACACAAAACAAAATTATAATAAACGAACGGGCAGAACGCAAGGTCTAGCCCGAGAAAATAATTATTTAAAATTTTCTGAGATGTTAGTTATATTACAAATGAAATTAAAACTTCACAATAAATCACGTCATACATGCGCCCGCTAGAGTTACGTGTCAAAAATAAAATTTTTGTACATAAAATTGTAATTGATATACAGCCAAATAATATTCACACATATCCAGCAGTCAATATTTTTTCTATTCAATAAATAAATAATAATATTTTCTTTTGTGAAATATAGTAATAAAATTTAATCATTATTGTTTTAAATAAATATAATAATAAAAATTCAAATCAAATTTTATAGTATATTTTTATATAACATCATAGGTACTGAAATCACTATATATACAGCTACCTACCTACTATCTTCATTCGAATAATGTTATAATATTTTATTTGAAATATGATTTGTTAACCTCCATATACATGATACAAAGTGGTAGTATGTGTCCAATATATGGAGTGTTCCATAAAGATAGGATTTAAACTTTAAAATGAAACATCTATAATTTTATTTTTCGATTGTTATTCAAATTTGAAATTTTTAATAAACACAGTTGTGTAGTATATACAGTGTTTCAGGTGAAAAGGAAAATATTTTGGAAGGAGGTAGTCCGAGAGCAGGTAAATTAAAAATCCTATGTATCAGCGACATAAATTGTTTTTGATATGGGGGTACACCCCTGAAATTGTACAATTTTGCCCAGTTGCATTTCGAGATTAAGCTTTCGAGTATTATCTTACTTTATAAATTACATGAACCAAATTTATATCAAAACAAAGGTTTTCGACGAGTGAAATAAAAGTGTCTAACGTCGACTTTTCCAAAATATCCTCAACCACGTGTCAACATGTATAAAAATATTTTGTAGACGTCGGCATATGCATATGATTTGATGAACTAAAGCAGGTTTTTATTGCACTCGCCGAAACTTTTTTTAAAAAATAGATTTAGTTAGTAGATGACGATCGAATGACCAAAAGCTGAAAATACCAAACTCTGCCTATCGGCTTCCGCTTGTTATACTCTTGAGAGGTAAAAATTTAATGAGATTATTTGAATATTGATTAGAAGCATATAAATCTGATGTCACTACGCATCAAATAGCACAATTCACTTTTAAAATTTAGCTCAATGTTTACAAAAATTTTATTTATATAAATTAGCCGTCATCCACCAGTTTATAGAAATTCGCAATACGAAACGTAAATTTAAAACAAACAAAAAATATATATATTGGATTCTCTTTGTCTGATACTTAAGGCACCGTTTAGTGTATGAACGATGTATACATATATTTTATAAAAGAATCAAGTCATAATGAAAGAAAATCAAAGAAAACAAATTTTATTTTTGATTTTAATATATTTCTATTATCATTTTAGAATATTCCAGTCAAACTTCACTCTCTACATATACAATCGGTAGAAATAACAGAGCAGTAATCATACTCATAGCTCTATTTATGAAAATAAAAAGAACAAAACTCTACATATGCAAAGACTGCACAAAATTCCGTCTATAGATTTTACAAGAAAATCGAGAAGTATCTGTTTAGCCTCTTGTTTACTTCTCTCTTGTTATCATGAAACAATAACAAATCAAAATTTTGTGCTATGAATATATTTTAAAAATTGTATAAAATGTGCAATGAATAATATGATTTTACGCAATACTGTTGTGTTTTTTTTTAATACAATGTATGACTATAATATACCTTTTCACGAAACATTAAACATCTCTACCTGTACGGTATAGTTGTGGGGTGTAGTAATTTATGAGATAAACGGCATTTTATACGAGAAAAATGAAATTTATTTATTATCATCGTAAAAGAAAAACATAATTATTTTGGTACATTTGTTTAATTTTTTTATTTAGGCAACTTTCAGTAATTTTCGATTAAATTATAAGGAAAATGAATATTAATCTGTATCGTGAGTGAAAAACGTTATATGCTAACGAAATAATAATTTGCAATTAATTATTAAATGGAAAAAAAAACAGAATACTTTCAAAGGCCTTTTAAACTCTTTTTCCGAACGCCATGAATGGCTGCTGATTGTTCCATGTTCTCATTTATTTTGAGAAGCCAATGCGCGTCCTTCATATATATGTCATCGTAAGAACGGCTAGTCAAGCTCAGTTTTTATCAATATTTTTGATATATAGATATGCAAAGACAAAACAGTTTAACCCATTTTTCTCTATTTTTTCTCAACCGATTTTTTGTTTGTTTGCTAGGTATTGACGGAATGATAAAAACACATGGGAAAACTGTAATTATTTTTTGATACATCATCGGGATAGATCTATTTAGTCTCAAATGGGGAAGGGCTTTGTCCATTTATTGGGACAAAATAAGGCTTTATTATCATTATAATCATAACCAGTCGTTTATTTACAACCAAAGTGAAATGAAATGAGCAGTTTAAATATGAAAAGTTTATGTTTTTTTTTTGTTAATTTCTTAGTGAGGCCGACAGATTACAGGATTACAGAGCAACTATTTGTACAGCTGAAAACAAACATGGGAATAAATCTTTACAATAGATAAAATTAAATGATGTTAAAACTAGAAAATAAAAATGGAACACAGAAAACAATTGAATAATAGAAGTTTTGTTGAAAATTTTGCGCAAGAATCAAAATGTGTTTTATCAATTGTGAAACCATTTCATTTCACAGATATTTTGATATAATCTTCATTCTCTGTTAAAGAATCAAAGTGCACCATGAAAGATAAATATACAACGCTACAGTAAACATACATACCGATGGTATTATCTCAAAAATATCTGTTACAGTTTGTTGTATTTGCATTACAGTCGTGTTATATATATGTTTAAATTTAGTAGAAATACACCATTCACTACCATTCACTCGAGAAATATAAATGTTTACAATTTTTAGAAGATTCTTCTATCAACTTCAATTTTACTCATACAATAGAAGAAAATTGAATTTTTATTAGTTAAACTTATCATAAAATCATGATCTCGAAAAAAATGACACAATTTTAAAATTAGTTTCTATGACGAAATCGTTTTTATATACAAACAATTTATGAAATCTATTACGAAACTGCCCGGCAAACCTTCTCAGATTAGACGTGGTTTTTCAGTTTTCTTTCTCTATATGTCTGATTCAAATTGGTGCTGTGACCGATAGATCACACTCATCTTTACGCCCTCATTTCACAAGGAAAAAAATTTAGACCACACTTATATCGTAATTTGTTTATGTGTTACAATATTTATTAGAGGAATAAAAATAAATAGATCAATACAGAAAAATAAAAAGAAAAAAGACTTTATTAAATTATAAACCTGATGACTACGAACAACCTAAAATTAACTCTTAAATAAGATTTTTATAAACTTCAATTTTGTCTCATAGCCGAGGTAGTAAATATTTAATTAATAAATTGAACACAGTGGCAATACTTTCAAAAACATACTCTTCTCAAAAGAACGGAAATAGGAGGTGCAATAAATTGAGCCAAAGATTGAAAAGTATCAAATATGAGCAAAATTAATAGTGTAATATTAAACATTTTTTCCAAAATTAATTTTTCTGCCAAAATTTTTGTCAAATCATGCCATAGATTCAAGTTTAAAGAAACTTCAATCAAACAATAAAAATTTTTATTTAAAATATTATTTATTTGAATGGTGTTGCAATTAATAAAAGCAAAATATCCATGAAGCAAACTTCTTTACGATTATAGTATAACTGTTATGTGTACACTTCTTAGTTTCTTAGCAGTACAATATGGGGATTTTATAAAGGAAATTGTTACACAGGCAACGACGATGCAATGCCAAAGAAATGTAATGATAAGTGTGTTTAAAAGTATGAGATATGTAGAATATGAATCTCATTGGGAATATAACCGTTAACATTATACATACAACAATGAATGCAGACATGACATCGTGTTTCCATCCACAAGAACTAGACCAGGCTGTAGAAGCCTTTAAGAATGGTAAGAAATAAAGAAAAAAAATTATACTAGGATGAAACACATTGGAAATGGAAGAGAATATAACAAAAATGAAAGAAACAATAATTTACGGGCGATCTGAGGTCGGCAAGTGGTGAGTTTTTAAGTGTAAAATAAGGTTTATCTCGATTTCCGTCAAAATCTATAGAATAAAGTTAAATGGCAAATATGTAGGTAAAATAAAAAAAATTTTAAATAAATAAATAAATAAATAAAATTACAAATTTTCACCAAATTTCGTCATGAAAAATTTTTTTGTAAAAAATATAAAAAAAACCAAAAACTTCGTTATATCAATTTTATACATAAATTTTGGGGTTATGTGAAAACAGTGTTAATACAAAAAGTTGTAAATCTTTTTATTATCTACAACTTTCTTCCATAGGATTAGTAGTTTTGTCGGAAATCGAGATAAACCCTGTTTTACCCTTAAAAACTCACACCCTTCCACTTTCCGACCACAGATCGCCCGTAAATTATTTTTCGTTTAATTTTTGTTATATTTGCTTCCGTTTCCAATGGGTTTCATCCTATTATAATGTTTTTCGAATTCAAAAATTGTCGACCCTGGTCTAAAGAGCATGAAGCAAAGAACCAAACAGCGCACACAACATACGGCCACGAAAACGTAACGCAAAACTATATCATACTTTACATTCCATTCCCTGGTTCGTAATAATAATAAATATTAGTTGCTTTATATACACAGTAGCAATATGTTTTTTCCTTTTTTAACTTGTTACGAACCCAAGTTGTAGAAGAACAAAATGCGACAGAAGAGCGAGCATAAGGAGAAGATGATGTTATAGGTGGAAAAAGTTTTTTAAAATAAATACCATATAATAAATTTTATTTTTATTCCTTGAGTATAATAATAATAATAATGTTAATATTATAAACATTTACAAGTATAAATATGATACTTAACCTATAAATTATTTTATATTCATAGTAAATTGAATTTAAAACTAATTTATTTAATTAATTGTATTATTATGGCTCATTTCTCGACGAAGTCGTTAACGACATATTCTAATTCAATTATGAAACTAAAATACTTAATTTCCCTATGAAAAAGTCTTGAAAAAGCCTCTAGCTGTTAATAAGCCATGTACGAGCCATGAGCTATCTGTATTTAAATAAATTTACAACAGTAGAAACGTACTGGTTTAAACTTTAATAAAAATGAGACTGATTTGGTACCGTGATATGCTCATGGATGCTCATATGTGATATTTCTCCCATTGTTATAATATTATATCAGTTTGGGATACGGATTCGGATATGAAATTATTTCGAATTATCCATGAGTTTTCGGATACTTTCTGTTACGGATATTTGATTTTTAAGGTAAAATTCAAAATTAGATTTTATAATAAAAACTGTTCGATAAGACCTTCATTTTAATTTGGAAACATTTGGATGATTATTTTTCGAGATATTTGTGCTCGAAAATTAAAAGATGAAGTATGCATTTTACATAGATAACAATCTCTCTTGATTGAAACCATTTTTAAATCCTACTTGTTAATAATCTTTTTGTAGGCATTTCATCTGTTAAAATTGATTAAAAAAAAAACTTTTTAAGGATCATAAACATCAGGAATTAGGTAATTTAATCTATATAAAAAACTCACTTAACTAGAAAAAAAAAATTTGGATTTTATGACATGGTTATAAATAACTAAATACATTACATATTCAAAAACATCTACCACAAGAAAAACCTTACCACAACTTAATAATAAATTACAAATTCTATGATGCGACGTAGATCTCACGATCGGTTTTCAAACATTCCTCTTTTTCTTTAATCGTAAATTTTTGTTTGGGTTATATCTTTCGATGAATATATATGCAGGTAATAGTCTGAGAGCTGTGAGACAAATTATATAAGTATGTTTAACCATGATGAAAAAATGTGCATTTAATATTTTCTAGTCCATTTTAAAGGTAAGACTTTCAAAAAAAAAAGTTTTACAGGGTACCCCAGGATCACTACACCTTCATAATTTCAAGTAGCATCCTATACCTTACAATACCTCATTTAAAAGAACTGTTTACACTTTACGTCAAATTTGAAATTGGTCGTAAAAAAATATCCACATTATGGTACCAATTTTTTATATTATTATTTTGTAAGTTTTCACATTAATCTGAATGGTGTTATTGGAACTATACAATTTTGAGACAATACATATTTCTTGCATTAAAATTTTTAAAAAGTAACTGCAAATTCTTGTTTCTGAAGTAAAGACGCTTCAATTGAAGTGATAAAAAAAATTTGTGCATCTTCTCTAATTCAAATTTGATGGCATCATTGCTTTCAGTGTAAAAATTGTTTAGAACGGTGCAGTGCCCTGAACCACCATGAAAGACTTTTTTTAAAAAAGGATCACCATTTTATACTAGACAGAAAAATATTCAATAGGTTTTTTTTTACTATTTTATTAAATAGATATTTTTTTTATCATTACGCTATCGGTTAAAGAGATATTCAAGAGGATCTGTTAAAAAAACACCTTGCAATTATTTTCTCTTCTTTTGTCCCGCTAGTCTTCAGCCAGGAAATGACCTTTGTGTTTAGACATTGCTAAATATGACATAGACAGTTTTTCATCATGATTTCAAATACCTAATAAAAATTGTGTACCAGCTCCTCAACTATAAAGCTATCATAGTTTCACTTAATATAGGGTATGACTAAGTGATTCTCCAAAATGTATTTTCAATATGACTTTTACCTATCTGTCTATTTGTAAAGGTAAAAAATGTTTAAGTAAAACTTTTTATTATTTATTAGCAATAAAAATGGAAATCTCCACTTATCAAATTGGGATAAACCGTTCTAAATCAAACTTGACATCATACCAATGTTGAAATTACGTATCTACATAAAAACCCAAAATAGTGTTATATTGTATATAAAAAGGATTTTAGAGTTTATGTAAAGGCTTTATAACCTGGAAAACATCTCATATTTAAAGGCTTTATAACCTGGAAGGCATCTTTTCTGAATTATTAAAACTTCGGGTCAATGATTGTAGAAGTTATTACAATTTTAAAAATCGCCATATTTGAAAGGTTTTCCTCTAAATAATGAAAACTTGCGAACCGATTGTTTTTTTTCCGTCATGTCATTTTATAAGTTTCTTTAACACTTCAAAAGTTTTTTAAAGAAAAATGCAAAGTATAGTTTTAAAAAAATATTTTCTTAATTCGAAAAATTATTTTCTATTCAGATGCAGCAAAATAAAGGTTCTTTGAAGAGCAGATATTTTTTATATAAATATCCCTATACACACTTGTTTGCAGCCTCTGAAATTAACACATAATCAAAAAAGATACTGTTAAGGCGACAGAAATATGTTCAAATACCTTTCCACCCAAAATGCATGAACTCTATACACAAATGAAGGTACTGCGTTCTCCATGAAAGAGACCAAGTCCCCACATAAGTTATCTTTTCATTTTTCTGGACTCTGGATGAAATAATACATAGAAAAATGAAAATAAACAAATAAACATATGAAATATTCATACAAAAAAAAAGGGATAAATTT
The DNA here is from genome assembly GCA_020423425.1 of Chrysopa pallens. Taxonomy (NCBI): domain Eukaryota; kingdom Metazoa; phylum Arthropoda; class Insecta; order Neuroptera; family Chrysopidae; genus Chrysopa; species Chrysopa pallens. The sequence goes on along the minus strand of CM035593.1, from coordinate 60,147,156 downwards.
CATAAATATTCTTACAAAATTGATGACAGCTAAAAATAAAAAATGGAAATATAAACATTATAAAACAAAAAACTTTAACAATATTTATTTATTAAAAAAATATGTAAAAAAAAAAGTTTAACCATAGTAGTTTTCTTGTACGTCATACCAGAATATAACTGCAATTCATTTGACAAATTATGTGCTAGCCATTTATAACAATTTGTCAAAAAAGTTTTTTTTTTTTTTTTGTAGAGAATTTATGACGCTCTTGTATACTACAAGTAAGTGTATATTACGTATATACTTACTAAAAACTTTTCCATAATTAAAAGTTTTTTTGGGTATATTAAATTTTTTGAATAATTAAATACTTATACATAGTTTATTAGCTTAATTCCTCTATGAGCATATATGAAACGTAAATAAATACTTTTTTGAAGTAAGTTTTTAGTATACAAGACAGTTAGTTATTTTGTTTCGTTCCATTTTAGTAATATTTATAATATGTTAGAGAATGTTAAATATACTTGGATGGATATATTATAATGGGCATATCACAACTCATTACCTGTGTATCAAAGAACCATGTAAACATATTTGTATTATAGATCAGGACAGTATATAAATTACGAGGATTAATTGGTAACAGGAAACGAAAAAAAAAAACAAGTGATGGCATGAAGATGATGTGAAAAAAAGTAGGGATAACAAAAATTTCCGAAAAATTGAATTAGGACGATACAAACACAGTCAAAGTGAATTTTGAATTTTATCCATAACATTTATTATTTTATCAAAACGTGTTGAACACAAAAGTTGTAGATACAGATCATAGCTCCTCTGATCAAAGCGAAGATTTCTGTTTGAAAACCCGTTGCGTGCTTACATAAAGGGCTTTATTCTTCTTGGTCCATAAAATTCCGTCCCAGATAAAGTTCCGGCCCTGGACACATCTGTGTAGAGATGTGGTCCGGTAAGGGAAAGTGTATGGATACTGGTATCTAATAATCCATCGGGATTTTAGGATCCCGCACATCGCACTAGACCATTTGTTAAAAAGTAAAATTTATAAATTCAACAATGTTTTCTCCACACAATCTCTACTATCTATAATAGCGAGAAAATATTGTTACAACATAGTTTTGTTGTGTTAACGCGAAGCGGTTAATACGATACATTTCAAGATGAAAATTATGAATGAAGGTGATATACTTTGCCTAAAGTGATGGTGGGTGATATGTTTAGCAGTTGTAAATGTTGTATATGTTGATATAGTTTCATCACTATGAGTGGTATTTATTTGTCGGCACGATTTAGTTATTACATTCTAATTATAATCTACACTCAAATGTAAATATATGTGTGCCATATTAAGTGGATGTAGAAGGGAATTTCTTAACAATATGTTTAGGTTTCACAAAGTTGTAGTTGTACATGCGAGAGATATGATTTTGATGTAATGATGAACAACCATGCAAAGTAACAACACACTTGAAAATTTCAAATAGACACGAGTTTTAGAGAGAGTATTCAAAGTAAACGAACGAGCATTTATGATATAAACCATAATATATCAACGTATTTAAATACAGTAAAACATCTTAGTTTCATTAATGACTGATTAGTAATAGTAACATTTATTATTTAGAATAATATTATTCGTACAATGTTTTACAAAAACAATTGGTATTTACACAGCTAAAAGTGCTATTTTAAAATTTATATCGATTTAAACAATGCCAGAATTAATTACATAAAATAGCAGTTTTCTAAAAAAATGTCAAGACATTTTGTAAAGCATGAAAGAAAAGGTTGATAACTGGAGAAAGTAAAGAAAAAATCAATTATTTAAGAATGTTTGGAGAAAATTAAGTGTATTGGAGAGAATATTGAATGGACAGATTTGACTAACTTAACAAATTTTGCATATTTAACGTATTAATAAAATTTAATACATTCAACGAATTGAAAATTTGGTAACGAGCTAGGAAAGTGAAATATTTTTTACTTCATTCAAAATTAAATATTGTAAATTAAATATTCGTCAATTTAATAAACCCAATCTGAAATGATTTTATGATGATAATATATTTAAGATATGATAATTATTTCAAAATTAAGGAACGTCCTTTGGCGGTGATAGACAAAAAGTTTTTAGGATGTTGTAGTTAATGAAACATATTATTGTATAAAACAAAAATTTGGGTACCTTGCCGATCAATTAAGAGAGTAATTATTAATTAAAATACACTAAATAATCTTAAAAGTAGTTTGTTAATTAAGATTATTTAATGTATTTCAATTAATAATTACTCTCAATTAATAATTGACCGGCAAGTATTTCAATTAATAATTGATCGGCAAGGTAGCTAAATTTTTGTTTTATACAATAATATATTTCATTAACTACAACATACTAAAAATTCGGATCATTATCTACTAATTTATTTTTTCTATTACAGCTGAGAAACTCCTAAGTCTAAATAGTCAAATGTGTGAACGTATTAGCGCTTTTATTTACTTGGCCACTGATCCAATTTTCATGAGACTTACAGACTTATGAAAGAGAAAGGTATAAAAATCAGGTGAATAAAATCCATTATAAAAATAAAAGTATTTATCTCGGTTTACAATCTCCACTCTCTCCACAGAACATCTCATCCTCCAATTCTTTATTATTTAATGTAATCATCATATACAAATATCTGAGATGAAATATATTTTTGTATTTAGTAAAAACAAACCAAAAACAAATAATATTCAAAGACTCGTTTTTCACATGAAAATATTCTCCTACTTAAATAAAACATTCACGTGTTATGTTCATCATCGCGTTGTCAGTTAGAAAACGTAGCATCATCATATACATAGATAATCTTTTAGATGCTTTGTCTTCTTGGGTAAAGGTAGACACAAGACACGGCATCATAACATAATAGTAGATCATACCGTAGTCGAGTAGAGCACGCAGTAAGTGTGCTGCGGTTATAATATAATCATTCTTCTTCTTCATATTATTATTATTATTATTATGAATGGATGAAATAAAGAAGAGAGGTAGATGATGATGAAGAAGATGAAACAAGTAAAAAGCATATCAAAGATTAAGAGCTATATGTATGATAATCATCTTACCTATCTTTACTTACCTTATTACCAAGCTTTCTATGTCAATTATTAGATACACAACTACATATATACACATATAAAACATAATATATTGTACATTTATAAATAAAATAAAGTTACGTCATCATCATCAGCAATATTATGTAAAAGGTTTATACATAAAAATCACTCTTTAAATAAATAGGTTAGTTACTCCTTTATTAGGGAGTGTGCTTCTAACAGCCCTTGACTTAAATAGTATGCAGTATACATTTCTTTCATTTTCGCGCAAAATTCCTCTTAAGCAAGAGAAATTGAATTTATTAACATATTTTTATTAACTCGTTTTCTTGTATGTCTGCCCGAATGGAATTTTGTAATTGATTTTAAACTAACTTCCCGATGAGCTAGATACTTAAATAACCCCAAAAAATGAAAAATAATAACAAAATCAAAATAAATTTTTTATGTACTATGTTTTTATAACGGACTAAAAAGTATAAAATAATTTCTCTAATCTCAACCGCAAAACATGGGGCGCATGAAGCAACGTTAGTTGAGGAATGAATATATCAATTATCTGTTGCATACGCCCCATGTTTTTCAAAACATTATACATCAATCGGAATCGTATCTTTGAGTCGGAAATAATACGAACTTCAAATTGTTATTTAATATCGAATACAAAAATTTGATGACGTCAATGAGAATTTCAATAAAATGTATAACAATAAAATAACTGTACAGTTTTTGTGATATACAAAAGTTAACGGTTGTGTGTGGTAAAAGAGATCTAGCGAGTAGAATACAAGGCAAGTAAACATCACAAGCCTTTCTTTTATATTCACTTTAAGAAAACTAAAGTCATTTATATTTAACGTAACATATGTAAGTCCTGTTACACGCAAGGGATATATACAAAATACATTTATATACTACATATATACACAAACAGAAAAAAGGGCTGCTAAAACATGGTGATGAGCTTCTTGTGTCTGGCTGTGTATCTATATTGAGTTAGAGATAGTGAAAACCACATCAACATATAAGACCACGTCATTTCAACTATATACATATACTTTTACATGCCTACTACTTTTCCCTATCACTTATTTATGGATGGATATGTTTCATCAAGTTATATTGTTTGCAATATTTTGTCAAACTCACTAAATATTAAATGAAAATGTTCAACAACAAAAAAACAAACAAACAATACCTTTGGCTTTATTACCTACCACCCTTATTTATATACCAAATATCTACTGATATTGTCGATAGAATTTGGTTTTATTTGGTTAATTTATACACATTAATTTTTATTTTGTTGTAACTTTTTGTTCTATTTGAAAGAATGTTTGTAAGTATAAATACGAAAAAAATGTATGCACAGTCAAAAATTTGCTGTATCTTGGTGAATAGAATATTGCAATTATCAGAATTTTCATAAAAGAAAAACTTAATAATAAATCCAAATTTAGATACAATTTTATAAAGGACTTACAACTTGCATTATAGACACCGTGCATCAAAATGTTTTCATTCATTTCTATGGTTACGAAATAAAGTTTATGATTTAACATAGGAAATTTCTTAAAATTTATAATAACTAATTTAAATGAATAATTATATTTGCAATTAAAAATAATTACTGATGCAACTCTTCAATCATTCATACAATTTCAACCTAAAAATTTCAATTAAATGTCTTTTTTTTGTAATTATTTAATAATATTTGCTATACAGCTTGCATGAAAACAATTGAACAAATAATTTTAGTTTCTAGAATGTGAATGTTTTATTATAAAAATTTTAGACACTCGTAGCGCATCAGTCGATTAAGAAATCTCTGCCACATAAATCCTATACACGGTACAAATAAAGAGTGTTTATGTCTAATGTTAACCAACCAAATTGAAATTGATTTTTCTACTAATTTTTTGGCCGATACTTAAACGAGTGGATTATTCTTAGAAAATGAGAATTTTATGAATATGATTTATTGACCTAAAAACATTATTTTTTTAGTCAATGATATCAATTCGTAAAATGATAGTTATTTTGTCGTAGTAACAACTGTTAAAAAAAAGAATAATAAATTTAAATTAGTGTTTTTCCTTGAAACAAAAATTTTGATAAGAAATAAGTAAATGTAACAAGGTTGTATAATCAATTGGATGAAAATGTAAATTATAAAAGTGACATTGTTTTTTAAGTCTTTAAATTAGAAAAAAATTTTAAGTAAAAATATAAATGTACCAGAGTCAATCCAAATCAATGAAACTTAAGTTGATTTTAAAAAACCATCCGCATATTGAAACTGGAGTTTCTTGCATAGGTGGCGATCTAGAGTTGAATGTGTAGGACCAACTTCGTTCAACGTATAATAACTTTACTAAAAAATCAAGACTAAAAAATAAAGATTTTCTGGTCAGAAAATCTGATGTAGAATTCTTAGCGTATGCGCGCGCGATATAATATAAAATACATATATGAAATTTTCGGATCAAAAAATCAGGTTGAGTGCTTCTATCCTAAAATTAGAACTAAGTATTTATGTACTATGATATTAACAGGTGGAGACACGCTACACCAGATAATAATTATTTACCAAAGAAAGAAGTGCAGTGAGAAAAGATAATCTGAATAAAAAAGAGTATAATTAATATTATTTGAATTAAAAAATATAATTTGAATTTAAGTGTCTTAATTAAACATGACGGGTTGAATTTCTCGTTATTTCAGAGCAAACTTAATTGATTTTTTTATTTTCGTATTTTCCTACGTCACTCATACAGTGATATAGAAGATGATAAAAAACTTATTGCATATTTATTTAAAAACTTGTTTTGTGCTTGTAACATTGATTTTCTTCTGTCAACAATCTTTCTCAGCGTTGCCGACAAGACAATCAAGCCCATGTTATCAAATACAGTAAACAACAATGCTTTTGATAAATAGTATAATAAACTATTCACATATAAAAAAATATATGTATGTACGTATGTCACTAACATTTAAATCATTTGTCACTTGTGAACATTTTATGTTTATTAATGATTCTTGATACATATTTTTTATATAAAAACCGTTTTTACACACTCTTTGCTAATAAATATACCGGTAGTTTGTTGTATTCGTAATTTTTATTTTAGGTTGTAGTTGCGAATTTTGTTTGTACAAGATAATATTTATAACAACAAATTCCCATATAAATACAAAATACTAAGCCGTTCATACAGATACCAATCTCATCTACGTGTGTTTTATACATTTTATTACAGGTTGCTTCAAAATAACACCACAAATAATTCATATTTGTTGGATAGGAAATTTCTAACTATTGCAAATCGAGAATTAAAAACTTAATTTTGCATAAAATTTGAGTTTCAGAAACAATATACCAAATATTGGTTTCATTTACTAATAATAAACATTTAACAAAATATTGTTATTATGTTAGAACAGAAATGGTTGAACTTGACGATTCAGCATTCTCTAATGGAGGTAATTTGAATTACATACAGAATTTGGACTGTAATCTATTTTTATGTCATGTGATAGATATTGAAACTGATCCCTCAATTTAAACACAAGTCGAGGCTGACTATCGATATCTACAAACATCGAAAAAATAAAGATCAATGAAATCTCTGAATTTGTATATTTAACACAATTTTTCGTTTCTTGAATGAATGATATTTCGAGATTTCTCAAAAAAGGAAATATGTGAACACAGAGATAAAATAGTCCGAAAACAAATATTTACTTTTTCTGCAAAATATTTGATTCATATTCATCAGTTACAGTGAATACACAAAATAAAGATACACAACAGCGAAGATAACAGCTAACAGTGTTAATTATTTAGATTCTCGACATATGGTTCAGTATCAATGTTTGACCAAATTTAAATACGCATTCATAAAATATTTTATATATGCAGTCCATACAATGTTGAGTTGTTTATCAGAATAAATTTTATTTATCTATCTAAAAGTTTCAGGTCACTGCATTTAAAAATCAAAACCATCAATTCGTAAAATTATCTTTTTTAAATCGTTGATTACTACATTATATGGTGAACTTATAGGTGACTTAGACCTTACGTATTTTGATATGTTTAAATAAAATACAATTCCTAAATTATGTTGCACAATTATGAGACATATTGTAAAGGTGAATGAATATTTCCTTTAGATAGTAGTAGGTGGTACTGAATATTATTTATGCTTATTTTGCTGTTTGTTGAATAATAAATGATATTTTTATTTACTATTATTTTTAAAATTTTCTTTATATACATAACATAGTTTTTTAACACTATTTTTCTTTTAAGCCTTCCTTCAACAAATATGCTTTAAGTTATGTCAAGTTCTCTATATTTTCAGGTACAAAGATTTTACAATTTTCAGTTGACCTATATTCAATTAGTGCAAAGGTTTTTAAATTGTTTTACAATAAGATATTATTCCTAATGAATTAAACCCTAATTTTAATGCCTAAAATCAAAGTTTCTGTATATAAATTTCGAATTTATAAAATTTTGATTTGTAATTTGTCTATTTGTCAATCCATTCCTAATATATTAAATAAAGTCGGGTTTAGTTACACCACTTATAACTCAAGAACGACTAGATAATTGATAAACGTGGAAGCGATAAAAAAATACTTCATTTTTACAGAGATATTTTTCTATTATAATCCAACTTACAAAGATATGATTAATCTTAATTCAATCGAAACGTCGCTAATCAAATTAAACTTGTAAAATTTGATAACAGTCAAAAACTGGAAGAGGTGAACTTTCAAAATATGCAAAGCAGGGTAAAGAAATTGATCTTAAAAATAATTTAAGGTTAGGTATTTTATGTTGATAAATTATATAATAGATATAATTGAAAATATATCAATCAAATTAGTTCCATGTGTTACAAAATAAACATAATACAAACGTTTACATGATAACAAGTGATAATATGTTGTTAGTCAAATCAGAGAGTAGGTAGGTATTCACTGATATAAAAATGTCAATCAATCTTTGAATAAATGCATTTGACAGTAAAACTTCACTACTAATTTAAAACGAAATTGACATAAAGTGTATACAGATTTGGTTATTGATCACAACTAAAGTAAATTTTTTTTTATATTACTTAATATTAACGTTATTCATGTGAATTTAACTATAGGAAATGTGTATATTATACGCGAATATCATTGACATGCGATTTTTGCGTTAGTTAGTGTTGTATTTTTTAATCACTGGGTACACAAAAATCGTAATACCATGCAAATATGAAATATTTATAATAAAAAATGGTAAAATTACATTAAAATAAATTGTGAGAATTTTTAGCTATTTTGACCTCAAGTTACTTGCAAAACTGTACAAAAAATTCATCGAATATCATTTGTTTAAAATCTTATTTATTTAAAGTACTCAGTAATATATTCACAGACATTAAAAGATGTATCATATATTATTATCAAAATATATCATATACGTTTACATATGATGCATATCTGGTCAATCGGAAACCGGGAAGTGGATCAGATCTATCTAAATGGGTCAAGTGAAACTAAATAAAATTGGGACGAAATGGGAATTTACAAACATATTGAAATATGGTTTTAAAAATACGAAACAAGAAAATATTATGGACTGAAATTAGATAAAATTCTTCAGAGATGTCTTTACTGACCATAAGTATTGGATAAATCAGTGTTATTACGGAAATTAAACGAATTAAGAAGTCAGCTACTGAGGTTATTTTTACTAAGAAAGTTTTCTCTTAACCCAGGATATTTTTCGGATCGATATAATTTTGTAAACCAAATCGATCGTTTAACGTGCTTTATAGATTATTGGTATGCGCAACTGGGTTACTTTGGCAGAACCAGAATAGTTGTATAAAACGTATTGAATTGGAAGCAATAATGTTATCAAAACGTGTTAAATTAGTAAGAATAATGTAAGAAATTTTACGTTATTCTAGTCATAGATCGTGTTGAGAGAGGTTGTGTGCTGAATGTAAATTTCGATTGTCCGTCAAACTGTTTGGTTATTTTGTTTTATTACCATCATTATTTTTTAATATTTTCTTTGTTTATTCGACTAAAATATTCTGTAATCGTATTTCTTTTTTGGAAAAAAAATGACTGAACATAGTATTTTCCTATTCAAAGCGGAAAAACACGTTTTCAACTAATTATGTATTTGTTATCAGCTATATTTGAAGCCCATAGAATGTACAACAACGATATAGATTTCCAACCTGTGTTGTGTTCAAATATACAAAATAATTGCAATAAAATGTGGATAAAGTTTTACTGTAACCATGCAGTATAATCAAATCAAAAAAAAAAAAAATAATATGACAGTAATTCTCAACAACTATTCATAAATTATATAAAAATGTTGTATCTAAAAATATGTGTGTATTTTTGTGTGTTTAAATACAAAAAAAAATAAAAAACAAAATAAATAAATAAAACAACATAAATATATAACCTCAAAAACATATGTTATATAAATATGTATTTAAAATCCTATCATCTGTATGTTACCTTATATTCAACCAACCTCATAAGAGCAACTACATATTATATATCCTTCTCTAAGAATAAAAAGTTTGCAACATACTTCTATTACTAGGTGATCTTCTAAAAAATACATAATATGTGAAGATAAATATAATGGAATTCATAATACCAAAGAAAAATATGAATTATTCGTTAAAAAATTGATTGTTACCTATCCGATTCGCAGAAAGATTCCGCTTTTGTTCTAAATAACAATCGATAATATTTATTTACTTGACCCCTCCCTCTGCACCCAAAACTATTATTCGTGAGCCTCGAAATTTTATTTTATAATATTAAGCGTGGAAGGTTCAGGTCGTCGCGTTTTTTGTTTGAGTATAAATTATATATCACGGCAATAGTTATTAAATAATTATTTTCGTAAACCTAAAAATCAATAATTACCATTTTGTAAGCTTCTTCTTTAAGAGATATTTGTTAAAAATATCTAAGTTGTAGAATCTGACAATCGAACAAAAAATGAAACAACTCATAATAATATAAATTGATAACGAATCAGGACCAATACAAAATGGTGAAACTGAAGGCATTGCAAATAATAGGTTCTCACACTGACTAGCATTTTGAAGGTCCAGCGTTCGATTCCCGGCAGATTTCAATTCTTGCTATCTTTCAATAGCAATTTATTTGTTTCAACAATATTTGACTTCAATATAGTCTTAAAGTTGTCATGATATAATCATAAAATATCTGTTCTTAAACCGTGTAGAAAAATTCCAAAAAATTGTTTATAAGCAAATTTAAGTAATTTTCGTAATTTTTTAGATCATCCAATACATTAAAAGTTTTTCCTTCTTTTCTCACCACAACAAACATTAATGTTTATATCTATTTTTATGCAGGTTTTTTTTTATAAAAATAATAAATAATAATTTTTTATACACAAATATGTAAGGATGTACATTTTAAGTATATATATATATATATATATATATATATATATATCCTTTTTTGATAGGTATAAATGATAAATTTTACAAGGTTTTTTTATGAAATAATATTTAACAAAATAAAAATAAATAAATAATAAAAAAAACTTTCGTGCTTAACCAAAAGATTCAGATAATACTGGGAGATTCTAGACCATAGTAAATAGTATAATGATTCTTGCATTATTAGTTACTGAACAATGTTCCTATGACAATAACAAATATCTGCTGCTACGTATCGTAGGACACTAGGATTTTCTAAATAAACAGAAATAGAAGCGAAACTTATAATATTAAATACAAATAAATAAGTGAATTTGAATTAATCCGCACAGGCTTACACTAAATATGATTAGTTAAATGTTTCTCCCTAATTTGAATTTTACCAGAAAAATGTATAAAATAAAACTTATAGAGCTTAAAATATACTAAGTTTGAAGAAAACAATAGGAGACGTATTCGAGAAAAAAAGTTAAAACTAGAAAATCACACGAATAAAGTGGCAACCAGGTAGTACGATTTTAAAGGACAGGCTGTCAAAATGCCGTTGTCACACAGATAAACACAGAAATTTTTAAAAATGGCTTCTTTGTACCTAGGAGTCCTTTAAAAATATTTCCAGAAAAAACTACATATCGAAATTTGGACAGGCTTACAATTACTTGATACCCGTCAATTTGAAGCTTGTGGGCACAGTCGAATTTTACCAGCTTCCACGAAAAAAAATCCCATTATTCAGAATTTTCATATAAGAAAAGTTGTTGCCTATATATAAAGGTTAGTGAAAAATTCTCTTATAATACATAGTGTATATAAAAATTTACTAGTATACGTTTTTCTTTACAATATAAAAAGTACTTAACAAAATTATTTAGGTACACGGTAAAAAGGATATACATATTAAAGATATGCTTGCTCGGCTAGCCTTCCTAAGCACTGAGGAGTTTATATTATGTAGTTTTATGTATGGTAATGGTACTTAAAATATGAGTATTTGGTCTAAAAGCTTGTTTCGGTTTTTAATGTTATGGAAAAAATCTCCCTGAAAATTCATGATATATACATGATTATCTATCGTATGGTAGTTGTAAATATTATGTTTACCTGTGTGTATATTTACATATACATTATTTGTTTTTTTTTAACATATTTAATCCCCCTTCGTTGTGCAGTAGTAAATCATTAGAATTTATTTAACTAGATAAATATTTATACACAAAAAATTGTTTGTTGGAAAAAAACAAGCATCGTTTCAATTGTTTCAGCAGGTTATACGGGAGATTTAGCTCTTTAGTAGGTGTTATTATCTAAATATATTATATATTATATGAATCACATAATTGTTTTTATATGAAGAAGATCTTCTTTAGATTTTTATGGAAGATAAATCTTCTAAACATTCCCACCATATTCTAAAGCAAGCTTTTTTAAATGAAAATGAAATATTTTCTTAAGTTTTATGTCAAACAAGTATCAATTGTTAAACAAAATGTAAAACAGATTTCGAATTAGTTTTCAATTCGTGGCTTGCTGACTAATCTATAAGCCCTATCAAACTTATAATTTTATTATATAAACTAGTAGTATTCATTGAGAAAGTGATATCTGAATGAATATAAATAATTTATGTATCGTTTATTCATTCTCGTTCCATTTTTTGAGATTTGATGTTCCTACCTTTTTGTGCAATTTTATGTAACAACTTCCGCCTTCTACGAAATTATGTGCCTATGATTAAAATCATAAAAGTTATGATTTTCTCTTTGGGTCCATTCAGTGAGAAAATTGAATGGCATTCTGACATTTTCTTTATAGATTACACTTTTTCTAGATAAAAAGTAAAAAATTCAAAAATTGAGGAAGACAATTTCACTACTTAACTATTATTATTTAATATAAACAAACAAAAAATGCCAATTTTTATCATATTTTTATCTATGGATATTTATTTCCTATAAGTTATTATTTGTCTGGTCTGCAGGAGTAGGACATACTTATTGAACTTTGAGATTTATTAATACAATTCGCGAAAATAAATTAAACAACTATTGTTGCATACGTTATAAATAACTGTTCTTCACAAATACTATACCAATTCATATTTTAGATTCAGTTGAAAAATTTTAATTTTCCATTCTAGTTATTTTCTTACCTGAAACAAAAAGAAACAATATTTAGAATAAAAAACTAAATAGAAATTTGATAAACATATTTTAATAAAACTGTTTGACAATGGAAAAATTCATTCATGCATTCATAAATATTGTACAATTATGAAAAATGTTTTTACAATTCCAAATAAAGAAAAATATTATTAAATTACGAAAAAAATTGCATCAACACTAATAATAAAAACTAGTAGTCTCGATAATAATAAAATTGACTTTGAGAACCATTTACGTTGAACGCCATTAAATTATTAAAAAAATATAAATGTTTTCGTTTTAAATTTAATGTTATAATTTCGCATATTTACGAAATAGAAACGTTTTTATTGATATTACGTATTTTTTAAGCATATTTAACCCATGAAGAAAAATTGATTAGTGGATTGTTGTTTTTGTTGAAAATGTATACAAAAATATGTAATTTGAATTGTTTTAATACGAAAAATATTTTTGTGAAAACATAACTTGATTTTTATGGTTGTTTGCAAATAAAAATTTATAAAGGCGAAACTAATACGTTTATTGGATATCCAGTTATAATAATAGAATATATCTTAAACAAGTATATTAATTGGTGTTGTTAAAAAATATGAATACTTCTCCATACAAATTATGAATAGCCCCTCGAAATAATTACTAAAATTAAACAAAATAATTAATTTTTAACAAAAGTATAAAAACATTTTTTTGGATAGATACAATTTTGAAAGTTTTATTGTTGTAAATTGGTTTCTTTCTAATATACATTGTTGTAAATTTATGTGTATTAAACTGTAATATTAAAAGAATTACATACAGTATATTAAATTAATTAAATTGCTTAGCAATTTGACTTTTGAAAATTAATAGAAATAATACAAAACGGCCGGTGACTATGTTTTTATACCTACTTCATTTGAAGCGTCTTTAGATCACGAACGTCATAAAGTTATTTTTTTAATTCTGAAAAATAAGCAAAATATGAAGCGATTTCATCAATAAAATTACTTCTTTAGGAGAAGTATAAGGTTTTATAAATTTTTACTTAGTCCGCAAACATTTCATAAAACTACGTTCTTTATGTGGCATAGAATACCGTCAATGATTTTTATGAAGATTCAAGTTTATTCCGTATTTAATTTCTTAATAAAACATATAATATAGTTTAATAGAGTTTAAAATAGTTATGGTACGTTTAACATAAATCATTTACAATAAAGATAATGTAGTTTTATATTACTTGTAATTTTTTAAAAATACCGCTTGCATTTTATAAAACTTTTACTTTGATAAATACAAATAAAATATTTTAAAAAATTCGTCGCTTGGAAGCTGCATAATCTGACTGAATTTCTTAATAATAATTAATTTAAATAAAATTATCACTTTAAGTTTTCTAACGAGATAAGCCATTTATAATTACAACTTTTAGAATTTCATAAGTATTGATCCTAATAGAGAATTCGCTTAGTTTACACCATTAAAACTTAATGAATTTTTTGTAATGGATATTTGTAGAAATTTTTTCAAATTATGATTAGTGGTGCAAAATCATAAGTTTACTTTCCTTGAATTACTAGTTTGATTTAAAAATTTTTGTTTTAGTACTCTAAACTGGATAAAGTACAGCGATTTCAGTTATAGTCATGAGTGCACATTAATAATTTAAAAGCAATATGTAGTACTACATTTTTACAAGTAAACTGATTTCATATTTAGTATATTTAGCATAAATTAATAGCATGCGAAAAGGTGTTGTTCGAATAGATGTTTAAATTGAAACCATATCATGTTTTGCAATGTTGCATTTCATGTGAAGCGATTAGTGGACAACGAATAGAATGCGAGGTTTTAGAATTATAACATATTAAATATTTTAAAGTATTGTTGACATAATAAGTAAAAAAATGTATATTGAATTAAACAAATTTTACAAAGAATTAAATAAATATTGTGGTTTATATAGAAAATTGCGAAATAATGCTAAAAATATATTCATTTTAATAAAATTTACATTAAATTTTTTAAATAGGATCCACATTATTACTTATATGGCTTTTTGAACATAAAAAATATCTTGAGAAGAAATCGGTCGGCGTGACAAAGATTTTCGCGAAAAAAAAACACTTCTAAAAATTAAATAGAATTGTAATTTTTCTTGTAGAAATTTTCAGCAATGTCTCTTTAAAGGACCCTTTGAATAACGGAAGCAAACGATGCAAAGTAAACTTGGTATATATATTTATATAAAAATAAGTAATATTTATAATGGGTAACCTGTGCTCCCACAAACCAAACATTATATACACATCTGTATATTAAAATGCAAACAAGAATTTCAGACCACTTTTTTCGATTTTATTAATCTAATATTAATATTCACCAATACATACTGAATGATCCGCTTTATTATTTTTTTAGGCGATAAAACAACCAACTTAGAGGTAATGATCTATAATTTTATTATTTGACAAATATTGTTTCAAACTTAAAATCTCATAAATTATTTTTAAATATTTTAGTTGCTGAAGAAGTCTCAATAAAAGGAACGAAACGTCCAACAAATGTTTTAAAGTTTTTTTAGTCATTCCAAACGACCTGTTTCCCATTTAATTTTATTTAGGATTCCAAACATATCGCAAGACATTAGGTAAATTTTTATTCAGTAAAATAATAAGGACTATTTAAATATAATTATTAAATTATAATTATTATTATAGTTAATAATGAAGATTATTATAGTTAAGTATGAGTGATGGTCGAATTTCGACCACAGACGTTACTAATATATATAAAAACATAAATATATGAAAATTATGTTAATGGTATACATACATATAATATTATCACACTATGATGGTTGTAGGATAATATGATAGGAAGGTATCTTGCTTGTAGTAAATACTGGAAAAGCGTATTTTGATACTGTTGTTTATAATAAAATAAAACCAACATATTGTTCACAATATATTATGTTACATATCTTTAACTAAAGATGGCATTTATGTTATATATACATTTGAATTTACTATTTTTATAAACATAATTCAATACAAAATGTAACAAGAAATGTTAAAGAATTAATACATTTTTCTATATGTTAAATATATTATGCAAAATGAAATTGAATATAATTGTCTAGTCTAACCAAAGTTATTTATATTACAAATTTTGGAAAAACTACTTTGAAATGTTTATGGATCTCTAATAATGAAGATATTTAGTCTGGGTATCCATAAACTTATGATGAACATGTTCATTTATAAGTATAATTCTAAAAATTTGTAAATGGTCCAGTTATTAGTAATGTAACAAGTTTTACTTTTACAAAAATTCTGAAGAATGTGTCGTTTTCATTTCAAAACCCCTTCAAATTTTTTATTGTACTCAGAATCTTCAAATTGACAGGCATGTTTTTTTGTTAATATAGTAGGAAGGATCTGTTGTTGGATGATTTGATGTGTAAAGAAGTGGTCTAAGAGTGACTCGGAAGATCTACATGATGAACATTACAATGAGACGACAACGATAAACTGGGCCGATTTAACTGAAAACTAATTCAAATATAAGTTACGTTATTATGTGTCCAATAAGTGATTCTACATCAATATCATTACTTGTTCTCAATGTAATTGCGATGAAAAATTTCGAACGCACAGAAATACAAACGGACATACACACACAGGCATTTGCCTAAAAACGTTGAATTTAGGTTTTAGTGACTTTGTATGTAAAGATATAACAAAATTTTGAATTCATAAAATCGGCTCCATTACATGAACTTCCCATTGAGAAGTTAAAAAACACGAAAATTAATATAGAACACGCATATTTGCGTACGGAGATTTAAGTCTATAGTAATTGAATAATAATAAATAACAATATTCATTTCTTTTTTCTGAGATCGAGAGTTCGAGACGGTATTGCAAGGTAATAAATTTGGGAAGCGTTGAATTTTATTTGGAAGTTCCTCTCTTCAGGAATATTAAAATATACCACAATTTCAACAGCAAAATGATTGTTGCATTCAGTACATGAGATAAAAAATAACTTTAGGACAATATATTTTTATTCACGCATCATTTACTTGTAACATACTAAGCGCCGGTATCAATTTAAATTAAATTAGTGGAATATGTAAAAGTAGAATAAAAGAGGAAAAACAAACATTAACTCACATTTTCCCCGATTATATACAAGTCGTTAAACATATTATATACAAAAAATTCTTCTATCTAAAAAAAAAATCGAATATGACTGTATGATATTATATGCTTTGAACAGTCAACTTTAATTTTTCTTTTCATTTACTTCACATGCATTTATATATCTATTCATGACTATGACAATTGAAATATTCTCATTTGATAGAAATGAGGCAATTATTTGCATACTTTGTTTTACAAAAATTGCAGCAATAATCGTATTTTTAAAACAAATAAAACACAGCCTAGATTAAAAAAGAGTTTGTATTTGAAATATATTAAAATGATTCACACTAGTATTCTCATTTTATCATATGCAATTCACATGCAATAGAAGTGAAACTTCAAGATAGAGAGAACTATAGGGTTTATTTCTGATGATATTGATACCAAGTGTAAGATTAATATGAATTTTATTTTAATGTTTATTTGTAGGTTTTGATAAATAAATAAGCACCGTGTTTATTGGGGATTGTATTATATTTATTAAATGTAACAATCATTACTGTGTAAAATATTACCGCTTGCATACACAAAGTGAGTCTACAATGCATACATGTGTCGTCTATAGATTCTTCTATTTCATACTATTGCACGATTTGTCCTTTGCACAAGAAAAACGAAAGTTTGCAAAATAATAAAAATTACTTTCAAGTTGAAATTAAACTACATTAATGTTCGTAAAATAAAAGTTTCACAAAATTTTCTTTCGTATAATTCGAGTAAAAATAACTACTAACAAATAAATATTAAAAGTCGTGAAATCGTGTTTCGACTTTATTATTATTATTATTATTATTAGGTAAATTCGTACATTGACATTATAAATTTTATGAATTCAAAACCATTAAAAAAATGTATTTATGTTAATTGAAATTGTATGGAACTTGTTATCATAATTGGTAATGATAAGAATTATTTTTTCATGTTTTTAAAACTCCGATAAGATTATAACAAAAGGGTTATAATCAAAATGTTTACAAGCAGTAATACTTTTCAATTTTGTTAGTATTCACTATTGTATTACATACATATATTATAGTATTAATTATTATACTAGACATATTTTACATAATATGTCAAAGTATATTAATTTTAGTCTAAAGTTAATAACGTCAGAAAATATTCAAATCATTACCACATTTTTAGTATAAGTGTTGGGCATCAAGATAACCCAAAAAAGAAAAGAGATAGCGAGCTGATATTTTGGTGAAATATTCTTGACATAAAGAGTTCAATTTCGTAAATGAGCCAAATCGATCCTTTGGATCTAATGGATCCATGACCCAATTTGAAAAACCATAAAAGATAGAAGTCAAATTCAAAAACAAAAAATGTTTGGTTTTTTAAATAAACAACTCTTGTTTGAAATATTTTTGGGAAAAATATTTAAATTCGCACAAATGTTGCTAAAAACATATTTATTTGTGTACAGGTTATTATTAATACACATGTATTTATAACTGTATGTACGGGAGTCTTATTGTTCGGATTTTAAGCAAAATAAAAATGTGCATTGTTTATATTCGATTTGGTAATTTATTCATTTCTCTTAGTTAATTTTGAACAGAACGTAACGAAATTGAATCATATATTATCTTTAAGTAATTAGACTAATACATCTAATGAAAAAATAATTTACTGATGATTAATTAAGTTATTTAATGCAAAATAAAAATTTGTGCAATTAATATTAATAACTTTCACAAATTAACAAAATTAAACAAAAATACCAAATGGATCTTTAAAGCGTTTGTTAGAGTAACCGCCCACAGGAAATGTATTAAAAAATATTATTTAGCTTATACTAAAAGTAAATTGGTCGTCAGCACAAGATTGCAAGTCTGCATACATTGAAGGTACATAATAACACAACCTTTTCACACACATTTTATTTCCGAGAAAATTATTCAGATCTGGCGACTCTGGGAATCTTGCGTTATAAACAAAATAGAACAATTTTCAGATTTTACAGCAGTAAAAATATACGGTAAAAAGGTTTTAAAAATTTTTAATTTTGTTTTCTTACATTTATTTTGAAAATCTTCTTATAAATAGGCAATTTATATGCATTACATCCATGTCATAGATAACAAAATACACCAGCAGCTACAATAATAACATATGTGATAGTTAAAGTAATAAAACTATAACTCTTTTACTAAAATAATAGTAATTTTTATTGAGACTAATAAAAAAAACTACACGTACAATCTTATTTCAAACACTGGAACCAATTAACCAGGAGTTGACCGTAGTAAACACTCCCTAATAATACACTAGGTCAGAAGTGTCAAAGATACATAAATGTCGAAAAAAGTTTCTTCCGTTTAAACTGAATGAAAATAAAGATAGCTTTATAAGAGACCACAGAGAGAACAAAGCAGCCGGATAGAAGCTTTAATTAATAAAAACAATTTTTTTCTATTTGCGCTGATCATTTCATTTCATATTGCAGGGCTGGTCCACCCTACTTAGAACAATCATGATAATGATGATGTATCTTGAATAGTAATAAACACACTAGTTTTATGTTCGACACGTTCGACAAGGAGAGTTTTCAATGTAGTTTGATCAAAAGAAAATAAAACTAAAATGGTCATTGAATCTCATCTCAGAGCTATTTTTAAATATTTCAAAATAAATGTTTGTTTAGTTACATATCCCACAAACCATAGTGAATTTCCATTAATAATTGAGATATTGTTAAATTAATAATTTTTTATTATCAGTACTCAAAGTAATATGTGTTTAGTTGAATCGTTATCGTTAGTTCATTGTTTGTAAACAAAAGTTTCATGTGAACATTTGTATTCTACAATTTCATTGGTTGTTTGTAGGCTATTGCATTTATTCGTTCACTATTATTTATAATATACAATAAGCCACAGTACTTATTATATATTCATAAACTAATATGTATTAACAAAAAAATAGAATCGATAAAAAAAAGCCTTAATGTGATCACGCAGGGAATGCGAGATCAGTGGACTAACGAAAACGATTCAAATTTATACATATTAATAAACAATTGATGGAATTTCGCTATACGCGCATAACTTCCAGATAGATTTCGATGGATTGGTGTCATCTTCATACAAGATAGCCACATCACCAAGTTACGTGAGCACTATCATCCATCTATATACTTACACCTTAGCGAGCGGAGTAAATTTTTAAGCAGAAATATGTCTTACTAATTTATCTTTCAGCGATGGGAGCACTGAAGCTCAAAAGGTTTCCCAAGTCTTTCTATCATCTGTAAGCGCTTGCTAAGTATTATTGGCAATTAAGCTAACTAAGAGTAAATTTGATTTGTAATTTTGTTGTAATTATTCGATAGCAGAGCGCCGAGTACCTGATAGTTACCATCATAAAGTATTTTAAATATAAATAACTACACTAGTAAAAACAACTACTTTTTTATTTTCGCTTTTAAATAAAACCTATTAGTATTACATTCATGTAAATATGTAAACATATTTATATTTAATATGAGCAAATAAAATTTTATTACTACAATGTAAATAATAATAATATTCTGTATACTTTTTACTTTAATATATTTCTTACTTAGATATCACTTGTCTACTTATAAACGGGGAAAAACAGTTGAATTGTATGCTATACATGTGTGTGCACTTCTTATCATAAAATTGTAGGTGACAGTTAATATTCTTTTTAGTTTTATAACAATGAAACATTTATGAAAAAATGAAGCATTTTATATGAAGCGGACAATGAAAAACTTTTGTGATTTTCGAATTGATTCACTTTAGGCCTTGTACTACGGTTGATATATTGTCCTTATTTGGAAACTAAGCACCTAAGAAACTAAGTTTAATTACTTTCTTGTAAATTTACCACGTTTAATTTATAATTGTAAAAGACATGTTTTAACTCCATGGGATACAATTGACCTTAACCTCAACATGTAGCCTTTATTCGTTTTTGAATTATCATAATGGAAGGAATGACAGACGAAAATAAGCTAAATAAGAGACGCTATAAGCACATATACAAATATTTTTTTGGGGCCTTGAAAGGGTTAAAAACTTTAGATTAAGTTTATTATACTTGCATACAATGCCGATAAAACAGTACATTGCTACCTTCAATCCAACGGATGGATCAATGAACAAATAAATTATTTTATCTACTCATACGACATTGAAAAACAAATATTCTTTAATAATTTTGTTCATGACATATTAAATAAAACTAATAAAAAAAAAAAAATCATGACAATGATAATAAAATATTCATAAAACTAACAACCCATTTAAATTAAATAAATAATAACAATAATAATTAAATTTTCAATAATAATAAATAGAGAAATAGAAGTTTCAATGTATATAATAAAATGAATTTATTGTATTTATTTTGTTATTGTAAATCATAATTCTTTGTATTTAAAATGTATTTTATATAATACATAATATTATTATTATTATATTATTTTTACTTTTATTAAATTAATAGATCCATTTTATATAATTACGTAATAAAATGATAATAATTAAGTATACCTAAATCATTCAAATTACACTTTTGTTTTTATACTTTTGTATATGAATTTATTGTGGAGTAAACATTTTCATGTAGGGACACGTGAAATACTCAAAAGTATATTTTATTTCGTTTTTTATCATTTTTCAAATCTAGGAAACTTTTAACAAGCGTATGGTTTTCACGTTTATATGTCGAACTTTTTTTGAAATGAACCTTTCATATATATCTGTTTACCTGAATATCTCATTCAGGTAAAAGATATCTCTAATAAAGTACATGATTTTTATATTTTGAATTGTATATTAATTGAATTGAATTGTATAATTGAATTTAAAGAAATAAAATCAAATACAATTGAACATGCCATGTAAAACGTGTATTTGATAATTTTAAATAGGGTGAAAGTTTCAGGTTATTGAATTGTTTATTCTTGCGAAGTGTACATATGTTGACAAAATTTTTTATTACTTCAAAACCGTAGAATGCATAAATTTTGTTTATTACTTCAATTGGTGTGTACTTTACTTCACGAACATGAATTTTAAGTTATTTTTTAAAAAAATAGGCGAACTATGACATATTTATTACACTTGATTGTTGCAAGATGACAGTAAAACAAATCCCAAAAATCCCATCTTATATCAAGAAGCATTTTAAACATTTAAAAAATTTGATAAAACTAGTTTAAATTTTAATATTTGAAAATGATGACCAAGAATAATAAAACAATAAATATAGTTATCCATAACATTTTATTGTAGAATATTACTAAAATAATAATAATAATATATTATCTAGTACTTACTAAGAGATTATTATTACTCTAATAAAAGCATCATAGTAATATGAATATCCCACCATCTGTATTACTTAGAATTATTACTCATAATATTCACTACATGTGTAATATAATAATATGAATAAAATCTTTCTTGTTTATAATATCTTGTCTATATATATACATATAAAGCAGAAAAACACTTACTGTATCATCGATGTTTTTCGGAAATAGTATATTATTCTTAGTGTAAGTGTGCACCAACAAAGGCTGTTTGGGAATTCTCAGCATGACACAGTAAAATAAAGGCAAATAGTATCAGGAAAAGTTGTTAGAGCATCCCCTTTTCAGCCTTGAAAGTATATATAGTCAGATTTCAAAGAAAATTTAATCTCTCTGATAGATAGCTTTCCATTGGATCCATACCCAACCGAATGCAAACTGAGGTGTATGCTTCTCTTTCTGTATGAAATATGGAAAACTGTGTTAAGCGATCATTATATGCTCAGATAATTATCCCGCTCTTCATCTCTTATTTACTCAGCCAAAATAACTTCTCCCTTGTTTTATGCACGAAACCGTTCAAGAATTCGATAAAGACCAGCGCTTGTTTTTCACAATGGAGTGAAAAACTACCAAAGGTCCATGCACTTACCTCGAAAATAGAGGGATAATCAACGATGTATTATCATCTGTAAGCAGGTTTAACCGCTGATACCGGGTAAAACAAATCAGAATAAACCTGGTTTATCAGCCAAAACCGGAAAGACATAAGCCTTCTAGCCGGGTTTCTTACCGGTCACTACAAACTCAGAGACATTCTTTATCGGATAACGTATCAAGGCCGTAGCCTTCCTGGACTGTAGATCAGACGCTCTTTCCTCTCCTTGTGGAATATCTGGCCCCAGACAGGCCAGATAGACATATCTATTATTTGACTAGACAGAAATGGAAAATTTGATGGCAAACAGGTAATATGGAACTATATCCTGTCTTTCGTTAAAAATACAGTTGGGTTAAACAGTGACCATAGAGCTAGAATATAAATACACCATGTGAAATGTGAGAAAAATAGTTGATTAGGGATTAAGGATTTTAAAAGAGCAAGAAGGCCAACTTACCAGGCAGGTGTCTACCGCCCAACACAATTTTTACTACACTAATATAGGATATAGAAATAGTTATTCATGGATTGTTTTGAGTATAGAATATAAACTATAAAAAATTTTTATCACCATGGATACATTTTAAAAAACATTAATGCGTGATATGTTTTTCTATGAGTTTTCTATAAAGTATCAAATATTGATATTTTAAAAACACATCTTCATAGTAACAACAACTTGTTGTCGTATGTATTTTAATATTATTTCAATTTCGGTCTTGAAGTTTTAATAAAATGTAGCATAATATTTCACCCGTAATTAGGGTCCTAATCTAACTATAAACATATTGAACTAGTCTAATATTAGATTAATGGTAATTTGGTAATTTCCAAAGAAAAATCATTACTGGGTGTAAAAAAATAGTATAATTCTATTGCAAAATTTACGGTATTATCATCGATCTCCATAGTAATAAAAACACACTACACAAGTTATGAACCTGTCGCGTATGAAGTTGCAGGTATTAACTAGTCTGAATATATTTTAAACAATCAAATAAGATTTGTTCTTGAATCTACAGGATTCCGTATTCATAGTTAAAATCCATTGTTTAATTATCAACATGTTCATTTATTTGTTCGTCACAGAAGTAGTTGACTATTATTATAAGAATAGATAATTAATTAAACCTTTAGTTCCATAATATTTATTATATTATTAATTTATTTATTCAAAATTCTATGAAAATTTTACCAAATTTTTTAATTTAATTTTCTATTATTATTGTAAGTCTGTTCCATGTACGTCTCCATGTACGTTGTATGTTCTCCCTGAAAATACAACGTTCTATTGGTGAAAGAATTGTTTAAAATGGATAGAGTAATTCACGCGTGAAGGCGTAACAAATAAACAAAGTCACTTTCACATTTCTATTAATTTTAAGAATAAGGGCAAAACACTGTTTGATTTGTGCTTCAGATCATTTTATGAACTCAAAATTATTTGTTAACATAAATTTAACCTTAATTTTTACAAATCGTTAATTTCCACATTTGCAAAAGAACAACACATTTTGTATTTTGTAAAACTTTGTACTATTTGAAAACGTAGTTTAAGATAATCATCAATTTGTTTTCAGATTCATAAACCACAAGCGCATCTTAAACCGATGTTTAATTGTAATTTAATATGAAACATAATAGCTACATAAACAATTTTTTTTTTTACAATTCAGTTAGTAGTATTATAAATTTAATAAAGTACTTATTATGATTATGATACGCTTATTTTCCACTACATGATTATACTTACTTTATTTTTGTAATAAAATACTTTATTATTTATGTTATTCTTTGGTTATAAATATACAAGTAATTAAATTTTATTAATTAGTAATTTTATTAAATTATTTTTTAATTCACTATTATCAAATATTTATTATATAGTTTGTGAAGCAATCTACTCAACTACAAAAAAAAAATGTACTATCTGAATCTTTTAGATCTGTTAAATACACTATTCTTATATTGTGTACACATGAAGTTGTTAATCAGATTTAGTTTTGCTTATCTATGCAAAACATTCATTTTAAGGAAGGTCCCTTGGCAGTAATGAAAAAAATGAATCTTACATAATGATCTCAATTTTTAGTATGTATACTAAACCATATATATTATATAAAACAAAAATTTTGGTACCTTATCGATCAATTAAGAAAGTAATTGTTAATTACAAATACACTAAATAACCTTAATTAAAAACTTTTTGTTTTATATAATAATATGTTATGTTAACTATAACATACCAAAAATTCGGATCATTATCTACTAATTTATTTTTTCAATAACTGTCCAGGTATCTTAATAAATTATAAAATACACCATAAAAATTGTGTATATAATTTTAGTAAACATAAAAGATTCAGGTCGTCGTGATTTTTTTTGTTGAGCAATATGCCTCTACATTACACCGTAAAGAGAAAAGCTTTCATTTTTTTAATATGTGCCCATTTTTTTTGTAACGGGTAAACTCATAAATTATTACTCTTATTTTGAAAATTGTTTTATAAATAGAAAGTCGTAATATCTGCAAATAATATAGGACTCTAAATTTTTCAGTTATAGCATCTTTATTTTGTTCCATAAAAATTTCATATACTGTGGGATTATCAAAAATCAAAACTCTACTTGAAATTTGATATTGATGTATCTTATGGAACATTATTTCGGAATAACAAATACCATTTGTCTTTATTTAGATAAAAACAATATATATTAGACAAATTTCTACAACATTTTACGTTCATGTTCGCATGATTATAGGATATTGTTTTGATTTGTACCGCTTTAAACATCATTTCTAAATCTACAGTAAACGTGGGATTAATTTCAATTCTAAAATAAACGCGGACGAAGTCGCAGGCAGAAGATAGTTGAAAAATAAATAGAAATTTATTTTTATTCAGACTTTCTTCTTTGTTTAGTAGATATTTGAAGAGTAAATCATTTCTTTTATTAAACAGTATTTATTTTAGTTATTCAACTACTATAATACACACATATATACTTCATAAAAAAAAGAAAGTAGACCACTTGTTTGTTGTTAAATATACTGTTTTTTTTTATATTAACAATAATTAATTATAATTGTAATCGTTCTTTTATTACTATCATAACCTCCGGTGTTCAGGAATTTACATTTTTTTTTAAAATATTCATATAATAATTAGGTGATTCTATACCAAATATTTGTTATGTCCTAAATAGTTTCAAGCCTTTTAAATATACTTTAAACTTAATTTAATATTAGCTCGTAAAATTTATATTGTAACTACCATAACTTCTGGTGTTCAGGAATTTCCAATCATTTTATATCCTGCGGATAATTAGCTGGTACCCGAAACTTCCTTGCTACAGAAAACATTACAAACTTAATATTTCATTTAATTGATAATAACGATTTAATTTATTGGTTTTTCTTCCAACGCATAAATAGGGTACAAAGAGAGAAAAGAGAATCCGTCATTTTTATATTACGTGGTCTCCGCCACATAATAAAATACTTCAGTATATCTAAGCATTCGGCCGAATGCTATTTTATTTTCAAGAGCTTCATTCCTCATTAAAATTTTCTGATTCCAACTTTTTATTTACGAACATCAGACTTTGTTACCACATAATACATTTTATTTGAAATAAATAACTACTATGTCTCCATTGAAGTTGTAGACGTCACTCACCCCAACCTTATAAAGAGTTAAATATAGGCTACACCTCCAGTATCGTATATGGTTTATTTGTCTTTGCAAGTAAGACAGAATAACAATAATTTTTGAAAATTTGTAATTAAAAAGCCCCTGGTGGCCTAATAAGACTGAAAACTATACATTAAATTTCCTGAATATGATAAATGTATCTAGCAGATCATTCATAAAAATTGAAAGATGTGTTGGAAAGTTACAGCGGAAACAACAAAGATGGTTACATACATATAGAGAAACCAAATTGAAAATTGTCTAGACCTCACTTCGATCGGTCAAACAAAAACCGGGCTTGTGCGAGTCGGACTCGTGCACAAGGTTCCGTAAAAATACCTATAACCCCTCCAGCTTTAAACGTACTTAAATTGTTTTTTAGGATTGTTGTTGTAGCGGAAATATATAATATGTGAAAATTTTAACTGTCTATCACGTTTCATGAGATACAGCCTGATGACAGATAGACAGGAAGATAGAGTATTCTTAAAGATAGTGTCATCCTT
This sequence comes from Chrysopa pallens, assembly GCA_020423425.1. Classification (NCBI taxonomy): domain Eukaryota; kingdom Metazoa; phylum Arthropoda; class Insecta; order Neuroptera; family Chrysopidae; genus Chrysopa; species Chrysopa pallens. The sequence continues at coordinate 60,120,021 of CM035593.1, read as the reverse complement.
TGAACGGAACCCTTAAAAGAAACTCATTATTCCAATTTAGAAGGATTAGACTGTAATATTCCACACATATAAATACAATATTAAAACAAATAAGAATTTAAAAAAATTAATTGTGTACAACGTTTTTAATTAAAAAATTATTATAAATATTCAAGAGACCTTGACAAATAAGTTCGAATATTAACTGACGAGACAGTATAACGAGTCTTGTATTTAACCAAAAAAGAACTTAACATATAATAATTAACCTTATACGTATGTGATATAAATGAGTACATAAAAATACGTAGAATAATATGTATTTACTAGTGGAATGAATAATATAAGGTGAAAGTAAAAAATGAAACAAGTAGTGTACATACAACACACTATTTTAGATAATATGTGTTTAGTGATCAAAGCACGAAGACATGGGATATATTGCACTTTCTATAAAATGACTCAGACATATAAATAATCTTCAAAAAATTTAATTTTCTATACCGGATTGTCAATCTTTTATACAGAAATTTTTCTACTAACTAGTTAAATTTCTCTACTAACATGGATACGTCTGAGTTTTCGATTGTAATAAAAGAATGTAGAAAAAAATTTCACAATAGCTGATAAGATTCAGAACAATGACTAAAATTAAGATATTTAAATACAAACACAATTTTTTTATTTTTTTTTTATTTGAAAATTTGTCTCATTCAATTAATAGTATAATTAAAAATTTTATTAATTTAAATTATGACCTTATAGATATTTATTTAAAATAAATATATTCAATTTAAAATTTACGCTCTGTAAAAAGTATGTTTTTAATATTAAAATGTAACTTGGATTAATAAGCAATAACTTCTATACAAGCCTAGGTATTCACTAATCATGCATATGAGTACATAGGATCCGGGGTCTATAAACTCAATTAAAGAATTAACAAACATTACTCTACCTAATTTAATTGAAAAATAATTATTTACCTAATTTTATTAAAACAAAAATTTTAATGAAAGTTTTAAACAGTTTTATAAATAACAAAAGTAGGTTTGTTTACTAAAACTGTGATTACTTGAATCGATTTTAAAATATAAAGTCTTCAACATTATAAGTATCTGATGTGGACAACACGCGTCAAATACGCAATGGACTTTAAGAAAAATTATCTAAAACAAAGATTGTGTTTCAAAAAAAAAAAGAAAAAAAATTTGTATTTGACGTTTTCTTTTATAGTTTAAAAGTTGGGCCAAGAATCCATTAGATCCAATGGATCCATTTTGCTCATTCACGAACTTAAACTCATTTTGTCTATTTAGAATACGTCACCAAAATTTCAACTCGCTATCTCTTTTTGTTTTTGAGTTATCGTGATGACGGACGAACAGTCAGAAACGGAATAATTAGGTGTTTCTATGAACATCTATACCAAAATTTTGTTAGTGCTGTCAATTTTAGGTAGCGTTACAAACTTTAGGCTAAATTTAATATACTATGTCATTTTATGTATGTTGAGTATATTATAATCATTAATATAGAAATGTAATAATTTTTATTTTTATTATAACAGAACATTAACTGTTGCAAAGCACGCTATCACGAGGTTTAGATAACAGTTTTTTATACAATAAATAGTAATAGCCATTTATCTAAAGTCTACACGTTGTCTAGAATTAGTTTCAACACTAATATATCATCAAGAATGCTATTGTGGTTTTTTAATATATATTTTTAACAATAAGAAATGTAAAAATTAAGTACCACGATTTTATTTAAATTGAGACAAGTTTTATTTTGCTCTATGACATTGACTGAAGACATGATTTTCGATCGCCATTAATTCTCTGCATACAATTGACATATATAGGCAATTGAATTAACTTCTAAACCATAAAAGATAAAATAAAATTTAGAGTCCAAAAATGTTAGTTTTTTTAAAACAAACAACTTTTTCTTGAAAAATTTTTTCGTAAAGTCGCCACAATTTAAAAATTCTTCAGCAATTTGACATTTATCCTTATTAAGTTAAAAATGTGTATTCATAAACACTATTTTGTCAAAAATGATAATAATAACCAATTCAAGAAATGTTATGAACATTTGTTTTATTTTTTTGAAAAACAAAATCAAAAAAGGTCTAAAGCAATTTGATATACAAAACATTTCTTTAGATATTATTTTCTACCTATTATTACTATTGAAATCAAATTACAATAATAGTTAATAAATAAACATGTAATTTCTAATCAAATTAAAAATTTCTTCAGTGAACTTATAATATTTATTACCTGTAATAATATGCTTTTATAGCGATGTAATGTTCAATCATTCTTACCTGAAACAAAAATAAAAGAAATTAAATTTTTTTCGATCTACGAAATCAACAAACAAAATTTATAAAAAATAAATCTAATTGAAACCTATTATAATGGTGAAGCTATTCTGATAATCCCAAATTTTAACGTATCTCACTGTTTTGAGGAATTCAAAATCGAATATTTTGGTTTTTAAATAGATGCCTGAGAATATATATAAGAAGTATGCACGTATGTTAGGTTTTTGGCAAAATTTTGCAGTCAGCCGTTTTTTGTATAGAATAAAAAAAAAACAAAAAAGGCTTTTAGTATAAATATACCTAGATCAATTTTTGTTTTTAAATAGTTCTTAAATTTTTACTGCATCTTTTTTAAATATTTAAATAATAATTTAAGCATAATATTTTTTATTTTCTGAATAATGGTTTTGCTAACCAGTTTTATTAATTTTCAAAAACAACAATTATATTTAACATTAAAAATGCACGACTACATTTAATTGACATTCAAATCGGTGAACTTAAGAGAAAGAGACAGTCATAAAAATTTACATCGTCTAAAATGTCGCTCACAAAATATTTGACATAAAAATATATTACAATTTAAAAGGTATGAATTAGACACAACATAAGAAAATAAATGCTACAATTTCCCAAGCGCACACTATTTTATTATATTTATCTTGTTCGACTGATGTTCAACTTATTCTTAGAAATACACGTATAATGAAAAACAAAACGGCACCGCTAGAACGATATTTATATCAAATGAAATAATTTAATGCAGGCTCCACCATACCTCTACACTGATGAATCATATGTTTCTTCTTCTACCGAAATATATTAGTAGCCAGGAGCTTAAATTAAAAATGAAACTGCCACTGTCAGAAAAATTCATAAAGTTTGCAGGTTAAATCCATCAAATTCTTTCAAAAGGAACATATGCTTATTTTTATCCTAAACAGACCAAAATTGCAACAAGTAATTTATTTCCTTCCTAGACCTAAAGTTCGATGTATTGTAATCATTGTTATGAGACCACGACACATATAGAGGAACCATGTCTCTCAATCACCCGGATTTTACACCAATAGTTCATAACCCACATTTTTAAGCACTTCAACATGGTGTGTCGTGAAAGAAAATTTCTCTGTGCCATATCTAGTGCGAAGACCTGGGACCATTATAATCAGACATCAGGGCGCTGCAGCTGTATCACATCGCAATCTTTTTATTTGTATCCAAATTTATGTATGATACTTTTCGATTTAGAAAATCTTACTTAAAATATGATTCACCCAAAAGCGTTTTTAATCCGAAAATACGAAGAGTTCACCAACAATATGTATACATGGAAGTAAAAAAATATAAGAGTAAAACCTGCCACTAAACCAACCATCTCACACAAAGATGCTTCGAACACATTTGAAATAAAATATATATTTCACAATCTTTCAGTCTTCAATAAATAATTGATCCGTGTATGGTTAAAATTTATCGATGTGGATATGTGGAATACTGCTTATAACTTAAAACATATACTAAACGAATGCAAGTAGAAGATATTCGTAGTATCTTCGTCTACTTAAACCGAAAATATTACTGTTACTATATGTCTTGTGTTAGAATACTTCTGATACAAACAAATTATTACAACTTTAAAATCTGTATCATCATAATACGGTATTCGTATCCATACCCGACATTTATATGAATATATGAGAGTATATTTAATAAAGTTGAAAGTTTGCATCATTAAAAAGACTTGTATTTTCGTCTGTTTGTCTATCAGTGTGAAATCAAGATCATTTCCGGATTAACTACGAAGCAAAAATAATGCTGCTTTAGAACGATACATCAATACATTGTTATAAAACGTCAATGGTTTAAAAATCTATATTTTACTTTTAAACCTATGACAAGTTAAAACAAACTACGCCTGATGTTCGTATTTTTTTACTAATCAAGTATCGTTTTAGTACATATCGTTTTTTAACATCGTTGGTTTTAACATCAAATTTTAAACTTTGAACGATGTTGCATCTCCAGGAACACATAGTAATAGATTAGCACTACTCTAGCCCATCATCACTGTTAATATTACATTTTGTTCCGACCGCGGACAGTACATCTGCAATTTCAATTTGATCTCATGGCTTTTAATAGAACAATGTTCGACAAAAAATATCGTATCCATATACACCAAGCATTGTATAAAATGAAGTGAAAGTCCAGAAAAAATAAACAGGCAGTATGTTAAGTATCGTACTCAAATATTTATAAAAAATATATTGGGAGTAAAAGAACATATCTATCTATATGTATGATAAGTACATTATTCATAAATGATACATTTCTTTTTATATATAAAAAAGTATCCTCTCTGTTTTTACCACTTACAACCATTGAGTACTTTCTTTTAAAAGTTTAATCAATTCGAAAATTATTGATTTAGAATATAGTTTTTTAGTCATTTAAAATTTTAGTATATATATATGGGTTAAGTATTTACCGTTATGGAGAGCACGAGCTCTCTACTTTATTGCAACAAAAATTTTAGTCTATGAGAGACTATAAATTAAATATATAAACCACATCTACTTTTTTTTTTTAACTTAAAATTTATCAAATGAATTACTTTACATTTTATATTCAAGAAAGTAAAATAACAATTTTTTTATGGTTAATTTTATACATAAAAAAATTCAAGATAAAAAATGGTGTACCAAAAAACCATATTCCAAACTTTTTCGTCAAAAAATTATAACAGTCATCATACAGTTATATCACTATAGAAGCAAATGTGATACTTCATTCTAATTTCGCCTCCGAATCCTTTATTATTTGGAGCTGTACAACAATGTAAATCAGCGACATAGGTGAAGAAATCACAGTCAATTTGGTAAATGAACATGAGTTAGTATGCTATAGGAGTATATTCAGAGCGAAAGTACCATTACCTGGACCTTATGGTCCTCTGTACCTCTTTTTACGACACTTCATCACTTTTCACGACGATCAAACTGTCTCTGCAGGAATTCGAACACTTCAACCTCTAGTCTAAGTAATCAAATGGGTGATGGTATTAGTGCCTTTACTCTCGTGGCCCCTGAGCCGGTAATAACGCTATATATTTAATAGTTTTATGTTATTCACTTTATTTTGCCGTTTCTCATCGTTTGTGGTGAGTAAAATTGAAACAAATTGTAAGTATACAATATTAAAATTAAAATAAAAAAGAAATATTTGAAACTTCTAAGAATGAAGTATCCCTTATTTTCCATGATAAGTCATAAAAGAGTTCACCTGTACAATACTATCTGCATATATTTACCGAAACATGACTGGTAGCCATAAAGACAAAAGAAAAACTTAATTATTTAGAAAAAAAAATACAAATTGACGACTACAGGTCTTCTAGTGATTCACTAAATATATTTACTCATACAATTATTACGGAGCTGGATTAATAAGAAAGAATTTTATGTTAAATACACATTGAATGAAATAAGCTATGTATAAAGATGGGTCTGGCCTATATATTCTTTGAATAAGAAGACGAAGATATATAATATACACCCCCAATATAAACTATTCATAAAGTGTCACATAAAAAGACATGCCATGCCAAACATAGATATCCAATTATATACAATATTAAACATAACCTAACTAAAGTTTATACTACATATTTTTAACAGCAAAAAAAATCGGATGTAAATGCCACACGACGTCTATGTAAAAATGATAATTAGCTTTTGCTAATCCAAAAAAATTTCGAAAGGAAATCGTAAAACAGACTTTTTTGAAGTAAAAATTTAACAGAAAACGGGGCTTAGGCCCCAGGACTAACTAAAGTATGTTTAACTAAACTAAGATTTTTGATAACTGCACTAGTGTTGAGAATTAATTGGAAGAAAAATTGGGTTTTTTTTGCTTATAACCTACGCAATTAGTTTTAGGAGTAGAAGATTTCCACTCTCTTTACCAATCAGAAGAAGACCAGAACTTCAAATTATTCCAAAACGAAATCTAACCTTATGTGAGTTATTCGATCAATTTTCCTTTTCCTGAATTTTAATAAGGTACTATTAGCCAAAAGGACTATTATATTTCCATCCATATACAGTAATAGCAATGGTAGTTTTGAAAGAAGTTTTTTTAATCATCAAATGACTGTAAATATAGAGGTGGGCTATACTTAGATCACATTCAAAGCCTAGACTAAATTTCAATAACATCGAGAAAGAAAGTTTTTTATCCTCTTCTCGAAAAGTATATTATTATTATTATTATTAGTAACAAACATCACAAATAGAGAACGTTAGTTATACATATAAAAGTAAGATGTGAATATTTCTATATTACCGACAAGTGCAATGTGGTTTTTAAATGACTTTTCTTGAAACAGATGTGACTTTTGAATGTTGAACGTGACTACCAACTTCATTACTATTGTATAAGAATTATACAACAAACCCTTACCACTAGCAGCTTCACCACCACCATCATGTCTTGTCTCATACTCACACTGCTATCAATTCTCACTCCTTACTTTCTCGATCTATTTCTCGACAGTTGACTTATAAATTCGTTGGTATTAGTAGAAAGTGTGGTAGCAGTAGTTACAAAACTGATCTCGAATTTTCACATTTGTAGTTAGTATATATGTTATGTGTAAAACCATCTATGAGCTTCGAAGAATATGAGATATATGATCTTATTTTAATATACTTTATAACTATCGATAAGTATCAGCATATTGTATGTTAGAGCCTTAGCGTATTTTCTAGATACCTAACATTCGATTATTTTAGTTTAAAATTTTATAAATGTGTAATTTATAGTGCAGTTTTTAAATTTTATAGCAAGAATTTATTGCTTAAACATTTTTATTGGCATTATGTATTGAAATCTACCAAATAGGAACAAATAAATATTTGCTGTCTATTTGTTGCGTGCTGTGTTTAGCTTTCGATGTTCTTAGACAGGAAATGGTTGAATCCATGCTAAGCGTAACCTTCAACCACTTTAGGCTAATATATGAATCCTCAGTTTCTATTTATTAATAACAGTCCGACGGTTTGTTAATAACTGAATTGAATCGCTGGAGATTACAAATTGAAAACTGGTTCAAATGTTTTAATATAAAATATTGTATAACTTTATTATTAGGTGAATTTTTTGTTATACTTTTTTTTTAAAGATTCTAGATGCTTCTTGAACGTTACAACGCGTATTCCGAAAATTATTTTGTCGTACATCTTCTTATGCCTCCCTATACAGACGTCGGATGTTTTTTTTTGATTCTCTGAATTTATTGCATTTATCGTGGGGATAAGCCAATCTCTAGAGGTATTTATTTCGACAGGGACAACGCGAATCGAAACCTCAACCTCTGTAAAAAAATTATTTATTATTATCTGGTTTTATAAAACCAATATTTCGATCATCTTATTGATTTTCAGAATTGAATGATACATGAAATTAAAAATGATAAAAATCAAATGACAAAAAATTACGATCAAAACTTCATGGAAGATAACCACCTAATAAAACATAATTAACATCCAATTAACAGCACGAACAAAAACAATTTATTTAAATATTTAATTAAATTACATTTTATATAGGTATAGAGATAACTCAGTTTAAAAAGATCACTCAATATATATATTTCAATAATAACAGTTTTTACGTGACTACATATTTAACGAATGAAAATAAGTAACCAACATGAAGAGTTGATCCCATCTCCAGGGAATAGAGAGAAATCCCTCCGAGTTATATTATTAATGTAACAAACAACCCACTACATGATTGCGGTCAATACTGTATTAAATGTAAATTCCATTTGATTGTTCGTTGACAACATCAAATTTTACGTAAATAGGCCAACCTTCTTGTCCGTAACAATTTTTGTTTTGTTTTCTTTTATCAAAAATTATCTACCAAGAAAATAACCATTTTCATTGAATCGAAATGTAATGAATTCAAATTTTTTTTACTTGTTTTTTAGTTATATAAATGGCAGCGAACTATTTATATGAGAATAATAAAAAGAATAATTTCATTTTAATAGAAAAATAAGACGTATTTACTAGAAAACAATCGTATAATTTATGGTACTTATTATATTCCTGCCATTGTAGTAAGAAAATTTTTCACTGATATACTGAATAGAAAAATTAACAATGATATCAGTTAATAAATGCTATTTATACACGGAAAACTTAAATTGTATGTAACATGATATGTCCATTTATAAAACTATTTCAAATGATGATGGATAAATCTAATATATATAATAATAATAAGCCGTAGGATAGCAATAAAAAAAACGATCAATGATTAAAACATCTCATTCTCTAAAGATTTCGTATGAACATTATTTTAATACCATACCAAAACCTCAATGATTTTTATACACAGCGGTCACAGATGATAAACTCATGTTCAAATTATATCCTCAATAAATGGAGCAGGTTAAAACACATATAAAATATTCTGAAGATTATATGAATGATTTACATAAACTTCTAAGCAACGTGTCGCTATATATTGGGTTGCAGTCTCTAGGACGTTTAGGTCATATACCGAGGAAACTCCAAGCTTTATTATTTTACTTGTGGGAATGAATATATTTGTTTTTCAGTAAATATTTTCAAAACGTGTTACCAAACTTAATACTAATAACCTTGTTAATGATTTATCAGGTAGGATTTATCATTTTATTTGTTAATATTGTTAGATCGATTTATCAAATAATTATTTTGTGATTTCATAATTTAATTTTAATCATATTAAATACTTTCTATATAATAATATTACCAAAATTATTGTGCAATTTTTTAACATTACATTAAATTAAAATTAAATTTTACTTGACTTAATTTCAAATTAAAAAAAAAAAAAAAAATTAAAAGAAAAAAAAGCGTTATCAAAATAAAATAAAAAAATTACCAATGTAATTGAATCCCAACCATATATAATTTCCCCCATACCATTTTTATTAAATAGTTCAGAAAAAAAATATTTGGTAGAGATAGAGTGACCTATCAATTTTTGGTTTTCAACAAATGTTACTGGAGATCCTCCATCCTTGTTAATAAAACAAAGTATAAAATGATTTTTCAATAATATTGAAAGAATATAGTGACTGAGCTTACACAAACAATTAAATTTTTAATGACGGGCACAATTAAATATGTAAATATTTTAAATACAACGATGTTAACAAGTCTTTACAAAAACTTATTTCCGATACAGTATCCTAAAAAAGCGACTTAACAAAAAAACAAAAAACATTGTAAAATATATGTAGTACACACAGCATGTACACTAAATAAGGAGCAGCAAATGCAACAACCAACATCGTAACAATATAAAATAATTATGAGCTAAATTTAAAAATTAATGTAAACAGAAAAAGGAAAGTTTTTATGAACAGAGAACCAAACTATATTATAACCAACATGAAAATATTAAATGTATAGAGTGATTCTTTCACAAATGTCGACTCATTAACATATTTTTATTGAAAAAAAAAAAATACACATATACTTAAAAACATATTAAATTCATCTTTGCCCTGAAGTATTTCTGATCTTCAACAGTAAAGGATCACTTCAACACATTCTATCGTTTTCTCCTCGTCATAAAAGTGTTTTTTTTTTTTATAAATTTAATTTTAAATCACTTTTTAACTAAAACGGTTATACAGTACAGAAGGTATGCAGTAGGCAGTCACCCATCCAAGTACTGACTGTGTCTGATGTTGCATTTGTGATCGGTTGAGATCAGTAATTACGTTACGTCAGTGCGTTATATCGACCTTGGAAAACCAATTACCTTTGGTTACTCGCACCAAATTCAAGAGATTCAATAGTCTCTCTTTGCCACTACTAGCCTTTTTCAGCTGTCAATTTCGAGCAATAAGAAAATCATCTAAAACTTGCTATACGTTTTCTTGCGTTTCCTGACACATAAACTATGGACACATATGAATCGTCCGTCGATTTAATTATAACTAATGCAGCTATCGGACCAATGTTATGCTTGCTCTAGCTGCAACTATGCTGGGTTAATTCAATATAAAATTATTCAATCCACTCTATATGTCCATATTTTAGCCACAAGTAGTGAATAAGGAAGACATCAATATAAGTATGTATGTATTCCTGTGCAGTTATTACATAAATATATGGTATGGTTAAACTCACTCTACTTTAAGCGCTTCCATTGCTTTCCTTCATTTATAAAATGAACACAGAAGAAAAGTTAAACTTGTTTGTGTAGTATATATTTGTGTGTGTGTGTGTGTGTGTAGTGACAAATTTAACTGTCGTAAGTTTTACATAATATTATACAGGATACATTTATAAAATTATTTTATATACATAATATACGAATGAAGTAGGAATATAGGATGTCACATACATAACGGAGCATAAAAAAATATTTAGATAAAATTTTTTTATTAAAAATAAAACGTTTCAAGCAAATATTGGATAAAATTTATTTAAGGATGTTTGCGATGTATATAAAAATAGTACGAGACGAATGAAAATTTAGTAGAACGTTCATCATTCTCTAAATCATCTGCATAAATTACAAACCGATTCACTAAATTGTTAAAAAAAGGTATGAAAATTAAAAAAAAAACAACTGTAATTTTACATGTAATCTTATGGAGTTTCGTTAGTCAAACAGATTAAATTTATTTATTATTAATAAAAAAAGCTACCAGGAATTTCAAACTTTTATAATAAGTAACTTGTACACTAGAGTACAAAAAATTAAAAACTGCATGACGTTTTTAATGGAAAATTAATTAATACATAAGAAAAGCCCGGTAGCACTGTCGTCAGCTGAGATCTACTGGCAATTGATCCTTTACACTCATTTTGAAATTGTTTTAATTCGTTTACACAAACTTTTTGGAACATTATTTTATTCTACCATTAATACAGAAATGATTTAGGAAATTTAAGCATTTAAATAATTAAAATTAAAATTTTAACCAATATTTTTATGATTTTAATTTGACAACTTATAGATGTAAAGTGTATTATCACAAACACTATGTATTAAATCATCTTTGACGATTGTACCAACATTATAATTATATAACGTTTTTATAGTAATGACTAGATTTCATACAATGACATAATATACGTAATATATTATGTCATTGTACATGATATAATATATATTTTATTTAATTAAGGTATGGAAATAAATTGAATTTGTAAAATAAAACATTAAATCATACTCCTAACTATTTGTAATATATTCTAAAATAATTTATCCATACACCTTTTACACCTTTAAAAAACAAATATATTTTTCTGTTTGAAGTTGAATTCAAGTCTATTGAATTTTTCCTATTTTGAAGTAAATAGTTTAAGAATAGCAAAAGAATACAATTTGACAATTTGTGCGTGATAATAAAGAAGTGAGAGGGTCACAAACTTAAGAAATTAACTATAGTCGACTCGTTATTTATATGACATTCTGTATATATTTAAATAGTACAAATATTGTACAACTTCTCAAAACCACTATGAAGGAAAACCAAATAATATACATTCTCAAATAAAACTATTCGTTTTGTACAAAATTTATTTTTTATTGTTTTTTTAATTACACAATATATTCATTAAGTGTAGGCTTTTATTAATACATGAACCATATGATAATTTTTTATGTTTTCCAAAATTTTGATTATTTCTAATATCGGGTTCACCCAACTCGAGCATTATTCGCTAACAATGTTATTTGGAATTATTTTAAAAAATTTTCCAATAACATTTCATGTTTGCATGATATTCGCTTACAAAAGCAAAAAACGACTACTATATTAAGGTCTACTAAAATTGCATTCTAGAATCTTGCGTTAATATAAAAGTTCAAAGTAACTGAATCTCCGGTGGTCAGAAATTTCAAGCAACTGCCAATTTTTCACTTTTTGAGAGTGTCACTTTTTGATGGATAAGAGCAATTAGTTTTTTACATATTCCCTATTAGGTTGAGTAAAAACTCAAAATGTTCAAAATAAAATGCCCTCTTTCATTCTCACATCATTCAAAAGGCCATGCTATAATCGTTTTTAAAAAATAATTCAACATCTTCATTGTCATTTTAAGTCTCAGTAGGATTGTTCTACATTATTTTTTATGTGAATGAATTTGCTGAACAATTGTTATTAAATTACTTTATGTAGTTAACTGTTATTTAAAAGTAGGTGAATTAACAATGTTTGCTTTGATGTGAGCTTAGCTTTATAATCAACAGAAACAGTAAGAAAAAAGATTTTATTCTCGATATTCTTTTAATGCACCGTTGGCGGCCATTGTGTGTTTGAACGGTAATGGATTCTTCCAATTTATGCTTACTGAAAATAATATGAAAGAGACTTATATTATATCTTAAACTAAATAAAATTTATAATTAAGTTAAACTTTAACTGAAACAAAATCTTCGAACTACGAAATTAAAATTTAATCATTTTAAAACTAAAACTAGATCACTATCTTTAAAGATGGCAATCGTTTTACCTTGATATAAAAAAATTATTTAATATTTAACTAAATAGGTTTCATCTGAAAATAAATTCTCTTTTTTAAACTAATGAATAAAGAGGTTGTTAAGTTTATAACTTTTTATTTATTGTGCACATACACTCACAGTCAAAAATATCTGGTAACTATAATTTATATTTTAAAAAGACTATTGTGACAATAATATACCCTTAAATTTCAAATCGGTCTAAATGTGAATAATATCCAAGTTGAATATTGATTTGTGTTTTCAATCACTTTCTATTTTAATCACCGCTTCTTTTTTATGAGTATTTCGTCCATCCACATTTCAATTTTAAACACAACTAAGTTTTGGAAATATGCACCGTCATGAACTTTGGATCAACAGAACGATCTATACGATCTATATATAAACCATATGCTAGATATCTTAACAATTAATACTGTTGATTTTTATCTTCACTGGGTAATCGCATAACATGGGTTACATTATTTCAAAAAACTATAGTAATTCTACTTTATAAACAGAGAGAGGTAATGGAATATAAATTTGTTTTTTCAAACCATGTGGAATACTTTTTGGGTACTATTGGAGGCACTAAAACATGAGCTTTGGTAGAATTTTCTGGAATAAAACGATTTTTTCAAAAGCCGTCAATATAGTCATACACACAAAGCAATACGTCACTAACAATCAACGATTGAAAAAAAAAACGATATTATTTAAAATATAAACAACTCAATTTACGGCACTCATCTCATTAACTTATCCAAACAATTTAATGACGTGATATTTTTATCTGCAAGTGTAGTCACATCTATACAGTATATGTATACATATACACGATTTTATCTACTCGACCATCTTAAAAGTTTATCCAGATATATATTCCTTATTGTTGATTAATATTTAAAATTGTTAGACCGTATATACTTATAACGGTAAGTATATTAAATTCAGGTATTTTCAAACAGTGGTCTCCGTTTTATCATAACTCACATATAAGCAAGACATGCAAAATTGACAGACAAAATTATATTAAATTATTAATTGAGTTTTGAGAACAAATAAGCTATCACTAGAGGGTCAGACTTGAAACCCAGATTCGATTTCCGGCGGAGCTAGTTTGATATTTAATGTAACTTTAATGTAATTGCCAAATTTCTTAATAAACACGGCTATAATTTTTGAAAATATTCAATTTTCATTGAATTCTTAATGTTGAGAAATAAAATTTTGGTAGAATCAATCATCTAACTATGGCAATTTCCGTTTATCCGTTTATCATCAAGATAACTCAAAAACGAACGATTTGGGGTACTACTGAAATTTGTATAAGGGCAAAATCGATCCATGGCCAAACTTTTTATTGATAAAAGATTTTATTTTTTTTATAAGCGACTGTTGTTTGAAATATTTTTTCGTTTAACATAATTCGCTCCATTTCTAGGTCAAATTTAGTTAATGAACACAAATACAATTACATAATATTTTTTTTATGCATTTCTAACTGTTAAGATTGCATATTTAGAATATTTTATGAATGCTAATGATTAAAAGTAGTTCAAACATTGATACTCAATCATATATTGAATATATAAACAATGAATTCTGTTATTCATAGTATTTTCATTTGTTTTTAATTACATTGTAATTGGGTTATAGATTTTTATTTCAAAATTAGAATTAGAGAAAAACAAGTAAGTTTCAAAATGATCGTAACCTTCATTTAACGACAAAAATTTTCAAAATAAATTTTTCTGATTGTCTTTTGAATAAATTCTATACAAATTTCTCATCACATTTCCAAATTGTGATACCATAATGTATAACTCCATTACTACAAGCAAAATAATAAACATTTTTACGAACATACATATAAAGCACACTGCTTGGAAGGTCACAAATTATAGTTAATATGATGTTGACTAGACTTGTGTACATAATAGAGCTTTTAAATCCATATAAAATTTAACTATAACACAGTAAGTTACCATCAATTTCATTTTGTATTTTTTTTTCTTCACTTAAACAATTTTTTTAATAATATAACATGTACAAAGTATTATAACATATATATATATATATATATAGAGAGAGAGAGATACAGACCTCTTAAAAAAAATGTAACCGATAGAAAACCACTGTCTTATTATGTAAAAGCAAAATAAGAAAATCTCACGGGAAAATGTGGTCATGTCAGCATACATACAAGACAGCTTACTATAACTACTATGTATTTGTATGTATATACGTAGTAACAAACTACTCAAGTAACTAAAAGAATATATATATATAAATATATATATATATATATATATATATATATATATATATATATATATATATATATATATATATATATATATATATATATATATATATATATATATATATATATATATATATATATATATAAACCTATCGTAAATATATCCTATCTATCTATATACTTAATATCTATAAAGTTGTTAACTTGCTGAACTAAAGTTATTATTCATTCATCCTGTAAGTCGAAAATAAAAGTAAGCAAAGTATAACAACTAACAGTGTTAATTATTTGGATACTTGACATATGGTTCAATATCAATGCTTGAACTATTGTTATTCATTAGAATTGATAATATTCTCTAAATATACAGTCCATACAGTTATAAACACATTTATAATAATATGATATAATGATATGTATTATAATTATAAATGTGTATATTAGCTCAATTTGAGCTAAAATTTTAAGAGAAGTAAAACAGTTTACGAAAAATTGTTTGAAATAAAAGTTGTTTGTTTTGAAGAAACAAACAATTTTATTTTTGAATTTTTCTTCTAAAGGATCTATTGTACCATATGGACGGTTTTTGTTTATTCACGAGCTTAAACTATCTCTCGAACACCTCAATGTTGTTTTATAATTATTCATTTAAATAAATAAAAATTTTTTTTCGTGTAATTCAATTCTTATTTAGTTATATGTACATAAAAATTAATTAGTTATTTAATATTGTTAGGCAAAATTTTGTACGCTTTTTTACTAAAATCGGACGAACGGAAGAGTATGAAATTTGGTACATTTATAGTTTATAGAGAGAAATACTGGCGAGTGATAATATTTTTTTTATATGTTTTATTTTTTATGTATAAAAAATACATTAACTCAATTTAACAAAAGTACACACATATAACACATGGACTGAAAAGTCCCGGGCCTAACAAAGAAAACACAGGTTCAAAATTAGCTTTATTCATCAACGTAATCTCCATCAAGAGCAACGCAATCATTCCAATCCACTTCGTTCTGCATCATCGGTGTCTCTACGACCACGTTTGAAGTCAGCAAACCAACGTTTTATTGTTGTTTCTGACGGAGCGGAGTCCCCATAACCCTTTTCAAGCCATTGCTTCGCTTGAACGGTATTTTTTCCGATCAAGAAGCAGTGTAAAATTAAAACACGAAATTGTTTTTGATCCATTGTTTTGAAAATAACAAAAGTAGCGTCACTCTTAGCACAATAACTCACAAACTAATGAATAGAATATCATGACATTTTAACAACTGTCTTTTGAAGGTTAGTATTAACTAAAAAAAAGGTGACTGCAATAAAAGTAGCACCATCTATGTGTTAGGCCCGGGTCTTTTTAGTCCATGTATTATATATGAGAAGTGTGGCTTATATTACACACACTACCATACACGTGTACATGTACACTTTTGTTTCATATTCTATTTTGTTTAAACGCACGCATATATACTGTTTTGTTTAAAGATAGTGAGATTCACTTTTGAGTGGTGAAGGACGAATTTCGATCGCAGTAACAGGAATCTAGTAATAATAAATATATAAAAATGTATTCCTAAAAACAATACATTGACTCAATTAAAAATTAAAAAGAAAATAATTTTTAACTTAAACATTTTAATACGTTTTTCACACTCGAAAGAAAAAAAAAATTCTAATAGTCACTCTTACCTACCAAACCAAGCTTCGCTATCGTACAGTTTCGTAGCCATTACGTAGTAGTTCATTCATTCGAACTTATTTTATATTTCTTGGCTAGAATTATAAAGTAGTAGAAAATTGCCCAGAGAACTTCCTTAATGATCTTTACGAATGAAAAAAATCTTTCAAGTTAAATATAAAATGAAAACAATTTAAATTTAAGTCATTTCCTGGTTTCCGATTGAGTGGAAATTGTACATACATGTAAATCGATAACAATAGAATGCAATGGCATAATATAAAACAAAAGTAATATGCTAGGAATGTGAAATTTAGTTCTTTTAGCGTTGTAAAACTAAATTTCCACCATATATTTTGAGGCTTTTTATTAGTATTTTATAATATATATTTTACAAATTCTGCATAAAATATTGTTCCTTCATCTAAATATAAGATTTCTGAACTCTTTAGGTCTTGTCAAAAAACACAGTGAGGTTAAAAAAGGTTATAAGAAAAAACTACAAAATGTAAGAGGTGCAAAACGCGAATTTTACTAAAATTCCACCATAATAAGTGTGATCTAGAAAGTAATAATGTGCACAAAAATTTTTTAGGAAATAATCAGGAACAAAAGAAGTTCTGAGACCAAAAACTGACACCAGACCGGAGGCCAAGTTTCAATTAAACTTCTGCTAAATCTGATGTATTATGTTTTTGTACTTACGAGGCAGCTAATATGTTAAAAATTGAAAGATTGTGAAGAAAAGAAAAACCAATAACCATTTTTTATACCTGAAAACAACGCATATACTAAAAATAGCATTTAGATTTGCGGTAAACAACATTTAGGTTTGCACTGTAATAAAACATACTAAAATACGAATTCAAGGGTAAATATTTTTCCATACAAAGAGTACGGGCATACTTAAGTGTGTTTGTGTTTTGATAGAGAATGTTGTAGGCTAGGCTCTATAATGAAGAAAATCTCCAATGTTATAATCATTGTATTTTGTTCAGTTTTCGCGCAAAAACTCAAAAAATTATTATTCTATAGTAATGAAATTGGGTAAGAACAATCTTGACATGAAAAACGAAGTGCATGTCGATGAATTTTTCGGGAAAAAATTTTTTAAAAATAAGATAAAATCTAGAGTTTTGAGAATCCTTTTTTCTTCGACATGCCCTCCGTTCTCATTTCAAGACTATGCGTACCAAATTTCATTTGAATAACTATTTTTTTTAGTTATTTGTGCGAGACTGTTGAAAAAAAACTCAATACATATTACAAAAGAAATTGTCTTCATTATTGAGGTCACTATCCCAAAAATAATACCCCTTAAGTATGACTGTATTTTATATACACGAACAAGCACTGACAAGTGGGAATTTTGATAATGAAACAATTATGTTGCGGTGAAAATCTTTCATCGATATCCATACGATACAAAACTATCAATAGGTGAAAATCGTATAAAAATTTAACAAACAACATCCCCCACAAAAAATTTAATGTTGTATAGAAGATATAAGACGGATAAAAAGGTGTATATGCACAATGATATAGATGAATGAAGAACATCTAGTACTTATTTATTCACCTCCTTGGTACCTACTCTCAATTTATTTCCCAGTGGCATTATTATTTGCACATATTTAATAGATATATATTTGCAAAAATAAGTATTTATTTTTTCTACTCGTTTATGTACCTGGACATTTAGCAACATTTACAATTTTTAAATACCCTTTAATTTATTATCTTATCTTTTGAAATGCATTTTCCGAATTATTGAGTAACTTTACCTTGGAATAAGTTTAACAAAAAAGAAACATATATAGTATGAACATTGTATTAATTTTTGCGCACAAATAACTCAAAAAATAATTATACAATCTTGACTTGTTAAAGAGTTTTTCTTGAGAAAATTTTCTTAAAATAATACCGTTTGCACGCCGATTATAATGTTTCATAACGATTAAATAATTAAGTTTTTTACTTAGGTACTTGTAATTCATTATTTTAGAGTTTTTGATAAAAAGAATTTTTCTAATTTTCTCGATTATTTAAAAAGGTTCAATATTTTGTTTGTTAAATTTCCACTTAATTCCCTGGCTATTTCAGGTTTTACCTGACCGGCAACACCATGACTTTTTCTATATCTCTCACCGTTTAGAAGCCGTATATTTAAAACGCATGGATGCGTAATTTTGTAAATGCTTGAGTAAAGATGCAACGACCTCATTTTTCGTCAAAATTTTGAGTGTTGTTGATATAAAAAACGGGAAAAATAGTATATGCCGAGCATATAAATTATTAAATTTTGAAACTTGCTAACATAACAACATTTTATATCAACTAATCATTTCTGAAATGCATTTTAAACGTTATTTGTATAATAGCGAAAATTTTAAGCAAATTTATTTTTCATAGCATGGTATCGAATTCAATTATATAAGATCAAATATCATACTATACAAGACACTAAATACATGTCCAAAATTTTATTTTCTATATTCGAACCCGAAAAGCTTGAGAAGAAATCACATTATGTATATAGAAGTAATTACTAAAGCTTCTGCGGTGATATATTTAACGTATGTATCATGTTTTACACCACCGACCAAATACTATTCATAGCTAACCATTGATTGGTTTGTTTGTAGTTGGGAAAGTTTGTAGTCATTCAGAGTTCACACTATCGTTTCTGATACCTATTATTATTGGAACAGTTATTATACCCACATATATTATCATACGTTCAAATCAAATTACTACCTTACTCTATAGCTAATAATGATAAAAAAAAATTTGTTGTGAAACATTAACATAGCCTCTATATTCATGTAATTTGCAAATAATATAAATTAAATAAAATCAGAAACCAACGAAAAATTGCTGCACTTGTAAAGAATAATTAATATAAGTATTATAGATATATAAGCATAGTGCAAATGCACTCTAGTAGCACTTAAGAATAAATTCATTACCTCATGTTTTCAAAGTGACGTTATTTGTATCATTCTTACCTGAAACAAAAAAAAATACTAATTAATACAAAGTATTAATAAACTAAACACCACAATGATAAATACTTAGGTTTCAGCGCTATGGCAACTATATATAATTGGATGATTGATTAATTACTGTATTTTAACACTTTAGTTATTACAGGGATTAGTACCTATATCCTTACAAACTAAAAACATAATTCTTAAACAACAATAAAATTACAAAAAGCAAAATTTGTGAGAAATATAAAGTCAAATTAAACATAAATTCTCAGAAACAGAAATAGATAGTTCCTAAAAGATGAAAAAATAAATAATAATTTAAAATTTATCTCATTTTTTTTTTAATATTCTATAAATAATTTCCTTGTGACCAATTGCCTTTCGAAGTCGGTGCCAATCTTAGCAATAAAAACGGCATTGGCGTCGACTGAGCGGCGGTTCTTTTTTTTTTTTGAAAAACTTTTATTTAACAATGTAAATTATATTGACATCTGTTAAAAAAGAGCACACAGAACAGATAATTTCCTTGTGACCAATTGCCTTTCGAAGTCGGTGCCAATCTTAGCAATAAAAACGGCATTGGCGTCGACTGAGCGGCGGTTCTTTTTTTTTTTGAAAAACTTTTATTTAACAATGTAAATTATATTGACATCTGTTAAAAAAGAGCACACAGAACAGATACTAGTGTGTTATAGTACGATAGACGTTCATTACATTATATTGTCAATAAATTCATAGAATAATCTGATTGGTTCAATAAATATTCATTTGTTTTGTGCTTTAGGTGATTTGTATATATTTTGATATCGCACCTATTTGATATACTAATTTTGGGAAATCCCAGTACGAATACTAGTTGTAATAAAATTGATGGTACGTAATTAAAACTTTTTTGACAAAATTATAGTTTTTATTCAAGGAAATAACATATACCAAATACAAGGATGAAAAGCTAATGTAAAATAGCGATTGAACAGATTATATTTAAAACAATCAAATATTTCTCTTTTGAGCTTTGAATGTAAAAAGAAACATCTATAATATAGACAATCTAGAATGCACTATATATTGTAATAATTGTATTTATTTTAACTATCTCGCACAAATTACTCAAAAATTCTTGCTGATTTTCAAAACACGTTTATATTCCTCTTAAAAAATTTGGTTATACTAACGGTTATATTGATTTTAAATAGTGTTTTTGGTATATTTAAAATAAAAAAAAAGGAAGTGTGTGCAATTCACACATGGCAGAAGTGAAAAGTTTCCGACGAGATATTAATGTGGATATAGAGTATCAGGTGTATTAGGATTTGTTTTATTTTAGCTAGAAATTTTGGGCTCTATTGTCTAATATACTATTGATTTTTTAAAAATCGAGAAGTGAGATCAATCTTAATGAATGATTATCTATTTCGATATATTGAGTCAACTATATATAATATTTATTGAGACAATTGTATTTATTGAGTCAACAATATATATATATATATATATATATATATATATATATATATATATATATATATATATATATATATATATATATATTACCACAGGTAGTAACTGCAGAGAATTTTCATCAGCTTACAAAAATTATGGTCAGCGTAAAATGTAAATTTTAAACATACTTATTAATAGATTTGCGTCAACAAAAGTACTTGAGATGAGATTGTAGAAAAATCGCATAAAGTTTATTAAACAAAAAATTCATTAACAAACATTAAAAATTTACATTAATGAACAGATTTAGTCTCTGAATTTCGATGTTTGGGTGGACCACATAAAAACACTTTCCAATTAGTTTTAATTATGCAATAATAATAAAATAGAAAATGTAATGTTTAGTTTTGTAATGTAACAACAAATATTCTATAAATACCTAAATAAAATGATCATATTTAATTTGACTTAACCTACGACCTAAAACACCATTATTTTATTTATATGTATAGCTAGTTTCATCAATTTTAATTTATATAACAATTTCTAAAATTTTTTGTATTTTTGCAAATTTTGTTTTAAATTTCAATTAGAAATTTTTTTTTAATAAACAAACAAGTGCAAATAACAACTAACATAGTGAAATGTTTAGATACTCTACAATGGATCAGTATCAATGTAGCCCAAACATGTATTGCAAATACATGTTCTTATTATCTAATTTTTAGCAAAACTGTGGCGAATCTAAACAATTTACGAAGAAGAGTTTTAAGCTTAAGTTGTTTGTTTTTAAAAACATTTATTGTCTAAAAATTTTTCTCATCTTTTATGGTTTATAATTTAGGTTATGAATTTATTCCAATGGACCGATTTAGTTCATTCAAGATTTACTTTTTCGTCACCAAAATTTCAACTCGCTATCACTTTTCTTTTACCACTTAAGATATCTTAATAACGGATGGTCACGCGGAAATAGACTACTTGCGTCATTCCATGATCCCTCATACAAACATTGTGCCACAAAATATATAGAAAATGCATATTCAAATAAAATATATTAAATTCATGATATTAATGAAATATTATAACATTGATACATCAACAGGTTGTTCTGTGTTCATAATAGAGGCAATCTATATTATTTTTCATCCAAAAAAATGTAGTTTATTAGTGATAAATTGGGGAATTGATAAAAATGAATGCTAACTATTAACCTCAATATAGAGGTTGTAAGGAGTGATGGACACAAAATTTTTGTTTTTGATAATAAATAAAATTTTTATTCACAATACCTATTTATCCACAATACCTGATGTAATGAATATTAAGTTAACCACTATATCCGGTATAATATCTATTAGTCCAAAAGAAAATTTATGCAATACATTATTATTTATTCACAACTTCATCAATGTTATTCAGAGTATACATATTTGTTTCCTTATATGATGGGTCAATACCTAATATTACTGATCAATTTCTCAAACAAAAAATGGATAAAAGAAATGGAAATTTAACGCTTATTTGATCGTTTTTATTGCAATCGAAAATTTATTGCAGTCTTGAAACAAAATGTAACTATTAAATAATTTTTAACATTATTTATTTTATACAGTGTATAAAAATTTTAAGTATAAATTCACAAACTATAAAAACAAAAGTATTTTAAAATTATAATTAATTTTTAGTAATTCTAAGTATCAAATTAAAAATAAGTAATAATTTAATATTCTTTAGGAATAATTTAGTGTTAAACTGTTTTGTAATTTAATCAAGAAATAATTGAAAATTTAATACAAAATCAATTTATTTAAAAATAATATACGTATATTTAATATATTTTAACTGTTTAGTACATTTCATATAATAACTATTTAATATTTTTGATTTGAAATTTTTTGTATATCAAAAATATTTTCCGGTAATCGAAATCAAAAAAAACTATTCATTTCTATTTGATGCAACAATAAACTGTTGTTGCATGCGGAACCTTCAGACTAGAAATAAAACCAGAAATATTTCGTAACCAGAGCAACGAAAAAAACCAATTTGATTCACGGTGCCCATAATGACTTTTATTATATATATATTTTACCTTAAAATTATCCATCGCCATTTTAATTTAAAAATGTCTATCAACTTTCTAGCCAAACAAATATTTTGTTAATTAATTGCAGATTGTAATAAATACACCAATAAGCATGGTATTTATAAAAGTGATTTATTACTACTTTATACATTTAAATAATTTACGTATAATGGGATAATAGAAGTAAGAAAGACGTAAATTATAGTGCAAGGTATAAAGTTATTTCATAAATATAGTGTGATCAAGGATTTTGTTATTAAAAAAATTGAAAGATTAATTATACCCAGCTTATTAATTATATTCAACTTAAAAATAGTCATTTTGACATCTTGACGATAGAATTTTATCTTAAAAAAGCTTTTACCCGCAACTTCGTTTGCGATATTAGCCCAGTTAGTTATATTAGCGCACATACGCAATTAAATTAACTATTAACATAGATACAAAAATTCATTGAAATAATGTAGGTAAATACGAAAAACTTGTAAACCTACTAACTTTACACTCCTCTTTTACTCCCTTAGGGATTGAATTCACAAAAAGGGATATCGACAATAATCATTATTAGGATAAAAAAATAAATAAATATATCGTTGACGACTAAAAATAACGGAACTGAAGCCGAATTAAATATGAGACTGAATTGTACAATTAAATCTGAGACTGACGAACAAGTGTAGATACCCTACCCTCCATTAGATTCTATAGAATAATATTATTTTTGAACGGAATGACTGAATTGAGATGTAACTGACATGTGAATATAACTTAAATCTAGCTATATGTTAAATGCAGGATTAACTTCTTTTGTAATGGAATCCATAGCATGATTTTCTAGCCATTATTCAAAATGCAATAACTCAATACTCATTTAAATCCATAGTATTATTAATTATTGGTTAGCACGTTTTGAATAAAAAAAAATTAGATTAAACACCCGTTATACTGAGTCTAGCAACAAAACCTTTATAAATTAATTAATTATATCTACCTACATGATTGAAAAACATTATTTTATTTTATTTCTTTTATGTTACTTGTAATTTACGATAAGTAAGGATGATTCGAAAGTTAAAAAACAAATCATTTATTTGATACTAATGAATGTATGAAAAGATTTTATTTAAAATTTATGTACTCTAAAAACTATTGAAGTGATGACTTTCACTTGCTTTTACGTTGAAGACATTACATGTCATTTTGAATTGTTTATGGTGCGTGTAATTATTCAAAATATACCTTATGAAGAATTTAATGAAAATAATAGTAATGAAAAAAACAATTAGAAAACGTCACACCACTTGTATATACAAAAACAAAATTTTTATGGAATAGTCTACTAGGTATTAGCCAGGACTTTTCTAATGCATGTAGTGAACAATGTTTTGGACACATTAGCATACATTAAAGTTTGGCGCATGATTTCAGCCAATAAATTAAATAAGACACGAATAGGAACTGATTTTCAAAAAACACAAAGAACCTCCTCCAATGTATTAATTTTACAATTTTTATTTCTAGTTCATATTTCTTTTGAATGATTGTCAAAAATAATCTTAAATTTTTTTATACACTCTGAAGGCATAATGAAAGTCTTTTTTAGACCTTTCCAAATGTTTTTTAAAATTGATACGAAAAGATCTAGGCTTTAACTATTTAACGGTTTAATATTTCGTTTGTCTGTATGGTTATTCTACCGTAACTTTCGAACATGTTGTTTAATATTGATGAAATTTGTAAAAATAAGCGTTTATTAACACCAGTGAGATCTATCGCTAACAAAACTATTCGTTTCATAACATTTATCTATATCTCCAAATAGATTTTATAATAAAACTAATATTACTCTTTGTTTAGACGAAATCAAATATATACAAAACTTATCATATTATAGATTTGTGATATAAATGAATGAATGATGATGATACAACAGGTAGATTAAATAACAATTTATACCATACATAATAATAATACAATATGCATTCAAACATGCATACGTATGTTTAATATTTGTGTGTACATTTAATTTCAACTATATATACATTTAAAAATATATTCATAAACATTTTATAATAAAATCATCATTTTCACAAGGATTATTATAAATAAATATATACCCACCTATGTACAATAAATATGATATGAGTTTATTCACCGATACAACTAACGGTTTTATTATTATATGAGTAGTGTTAATACGTACGAACGAACGTATTATACCTATCTATTAGAAATTGATTTGTTATTCGCAAAAGAATGAATCTATTATTGTGTACGTATCGTAAGGGGAATTGACATAAAATATGAGACCTTTATAATAATGATAATTTCTAATATATACAATAAATTCTTTCAATTTCCGCGCACAAATAACTCAAAATATAACAATTAAAATGTTATGAAATTTGGTATGCACAAATTTTGTTATTATTTAGAAATATTTTTTGGTAAAACCTCCTCAACACGGCAATATTGTGAGACGAAATTCCATTCATTACATTTATAAAATTATTAATGCGCGAAAATTGAAAAAATACAATGTATTATTGTATTAGAGGTTACATTACAAAGGTCTTATTTTTGTGTCAATTACTCTTAACAAGAATGCTATTAGAGAATGTGGTATCTATAATAAAGACACTATTTTCGCGAACAAATAACTCAATTGCATTGCATATTTTATAATTTTCATATAAATATTAATATTATGCATAAAACTTTTTGTTGACAACAAAATCGATGACTATGTTTCAACATTTAAAATAGCAAGATAAAAACTAAAATTAAAAATATTTGAGCAAGTCCAAGACAAGATAAGCAACATCGAGACCGATACCAAGACTGTTTAAGTCTAGATCTTGATCCTGATTTGCTCTTACTGTATGCAGGAACAAGTTTAAAAAAAATCGATTTTTTATTGCATTTCCGGAATTAACATTTAATTGATTAATTGATAATTTCAAATCGATCCGATAAGTATTTTCCGAGTTATACGAATTTCAATATAGGCCGGGTAAAGACAGTTTAAACTGCTTCAATTTTTTTTATTTTAACTGTACTATTTATATACCTAAGTACTATGGTGAGTTGATGATATTTTATTAAATACTTTTTATTCACGTGCAAATAAAATATAAACAAATATATCTCTATCTATTGGTACCTACCTTGTATTATATATATAAAACTATATTTAATGTGTTGTAATTTAATTTATATAAATTTAATACGATTGTAGATAGTACGAGTTATAGAACAGTTGTTATAGTTAGTTATAGTTGTTTTTTACCTTTATACAATTAATGTTGTTATTACATTTTAGTTTTTTTTTTATATATATAAATGTAATTTATATTTTTACAAAATTTATAAACATCAACAAATAAAAAATTACTATCCATAGAATAAATAGAGCAGTTTAAAAAATTATATAAACAATACACATGAGACTTGACATTTTAAATGTCAAGTCTATTGATCAACAATTATTGTTTTAGTATTTATAGCGTTAAATAAATAGATATTAAATTACATTTTTTAAATGTAATTGTTTTAGTATTTATAATTTTAAAATATATTCTATGAACCTAAAAATAGTTAAATTAGAAATCTACCTTAAATTGAAAATTTCGTTTTTTTTCTTCCAAAAGGAAATCTTGTAGTTAAAAATTATTCATTTCCCTAACATCCTCGTATCATTTCACATTGATTGCAAAAAATCGCAACTTCCTGGATTATATAGAAAAGAAGATGGTATTCTTAAACATATCTTTGACCTCATATTGGTATACGACTTGACTCTAGTCTTCGGTCTCTGTGCTCGCATTATTCGCTTAAGAAGTAATGAGGACCTTTAGTCTAAAAGCTCACTTCACTCACAAAGTAAGATTTAAACATACAGACTAGTCTCGACCTTTCGATCTAAAATTTCATGATTAACAAAATTCAATACAAATATCCTAAGATTTTTCAATTTTTATATCAAAACAGTATAAAAATAAAGTCCAATACAAAATATATTAATTAGAATATAAAGCTCCAACATTTAAAGTTTAGTGTGATTGGGCATATCAAATACCAAAATTTTGTTCATTACAAACATTATACTAAAACTAACATGTCGAGTACAATAACTAATTAATAACATCTTAGTAATTTAGTTTGAATATTCATTTAGAAATCACGAAATTTGAATTTAATATCGTGGAATAAATGAGTTTTATTAACATATATAGAAGAAAAATATTTTGATTGTATTAATTAAAAACATAAATAAAATCATAAAAATAATAAATGAATATTTAATTATTTATAGTCATTAATTAGGTTATTACCTTACTCATCATAATGATTTACATACTAACTGACATGGTAATTTTACCTTATATAACTGCATTATTATGTATATATATATATATATAACTCTTGTAGGAACAACATTAAATATATGCTCAATTAATTAGGAAATTATCTAATAATTTAATATATTCATTTAAATGAAATTTTAATTTATTTCTACTAAATGGATGCAATTTAATTATAGTTATAATTTATCACCAATGACTAAATACAAAAATTTTAATCAACCAAATAAACGAAATAGTAATTTATAAATAATAATTAGTTAATTAATTTTCACTATTTATCAAAAATAATAGTCCCAGTGCGCATAAGCATATCATATTATTTACAAATATATCTATAAAAAATTGTTTAGTTATGGTTAATGTACCAACATTTTGTCTACAAAAATTATGATAAATGAAGCATCTATTTCGACTTGCGTTAAATGTGCGCCCCCAGAAGCTTCATATTGACAGATATTGGTTTTTTGTAATTGGGCAATCATTCAAAAACCATGTAAAAAAATTTTTTTTCTGCATATTAGCAGAACAAAAAAGAAAGTTTGTGGAAGCAATTAACAATTTTACAGGTTCCGTAAAAACAAAATTCATCGCTTATCGGTAAAACATTATTATACTGTCCATAATTAAATCACATACAATATGTCAGAGTTTATTAATTTTAGTCTCAAGTCTCACGCTACGCAATATTGAAGACACTAACAAAATTTTACTACTAAATTTAAATTTCAATGTAATTTTATTTTTTTCTTTTTATTTCATGTGATTTTTTATTAAGAAATCAATATTTTGAAGTACTTTTTTACAAATGATAAAGTATCCTATTATAATCTAACAATTTTCAAAAATCAGAAGAACTCAAAATATAATTATGATGCACAAATATTTATAAAAACTTACGAGTATTTATAAAAAACGAGTATAAAGTATATTCAAATAATTTTTAATACACAATCTAAAACAAACCATTAATAATAGTTACTGGTGTATCACCCGTAATACTTATTGCAATGCAGAATTTTCAGTATAGAATAATATATTAATATATAGGATGAAGAAAAATTTTAGCAAGCCTACAACAAAAATATTTCAAGGACAAATCCAATTTACGGTTTTTCCGATTATATGGTTTTGGGCAATTTATTTACATTATAAAGTCCGTCGCTTGAATACAATAAAAATTTTTAATCACTGATTTGTATACAACATGCAGTAAGTAGAAAAGACCCCAATGTACATTTAACAGTAAGTAGGAAAGACCCAAATGTACAAGTTATATGGTGTCGGCGGGAGTAACCACTCCTTCTAGAAGGTGAAAAAATTTTTATCGAAAAGTCAATACATTTTGAGTATTTGGCGATTGAAAAAAAGAATATTTCAAATATTATAATCTTGCGAATACAGGTAAGTAAGCCTATTATTATTGAATTGATTTTGTTTTTCTAAATATTCCACATTTCTCTCACTTTTATTAGAGAATTTACCCATCAAAAAAAAAAAAAAAAAAAATGAGTTTTTGTTTGTGAATGAGCAAAATCCGTCCATTGGGTCCAATGAACGCAACTTTTAAACTGTAAAAATTCAAATACAAAAAATGTTGATTTCTTTGAAACAAACTTTTGTTTGAGAAATGTTTTCGTCAAAAGTTAGGATTCGCCACAATTTAAGATCAAATTTAGCTAATTATCATATATTGGTAATTATAATACATATTATACAAGTATATTTAACTGTATATATGTCGATTATCTAAACAACAAACTTTGTTAGTTGTTATCTTCACTTGTTTAACTGTTGTTTGATGCATACAAATAGATTGTAATTTTTCTTTTGCTGGAGCAGCCTCTATATTTTCGATGTTGATTATTATGGATAGTGATTGTGATCTTTGATCAAATGTCGAATTCTATATAGGAGGTATTTGTTATAAATTATGTCAACACAATGTTATCTGATTGGCAGCATTGGACGATAGTACAATGATAGTACTCTAGTATATAACTATCTATACTATCTATCTATACTCTAAATCAGATCAATGCATGTACCTACCTACCTACCTACCTACCTACCTATACGGATGGTATGAGGATTGATTTTGGTGTATTTCAAATCGTAAATATGTTATACATGTATTATTATATACAGTATGTACCACCACGAATTACGAGGCGTTATTATATCAACCTGACCGAACAAATCTAATCTATATTCCCAATAGACTATGCCAAAATAGAGAGAGCTATGTCCCAATATGTACGATATTGATATATACATACACACACACACACACATAGTTTGTATTTGTTTGGTTCATTTTGTGGTATTTGAATTCAACGAGTTGTTTGCGTCGTGGTGTAATTATGGCTTTTATACGTTTTTAAAAATGCATATATTTTTTTTTAAATTTATTTGGAAGAGTTTTTTGAATCTTTGATGTGTTATGGTTTGTATTCAATATGCTATCGTACATTAAAATGAGTTAATAGTGACATATAGACTGTTAAAAATTTGTCAAATTACCATCTATTTGTAAAACAAAGATTGCATAAATTATTGTAATAATTATAAAACTAATTCGTACTTTAGAATCTCGCATATTATTTTTCAATTTTAACAAGTGAAGATAACAACATGGTTAATTGTTGAGATACTCGACAGATGATTGAATTTCAAAGTTTGTACTATTTTTAATTTATAAAATATATTTATAAAATACTATAAATATCCAGTTTATACAGTAATATATGTTTTGTATTTCAACATATCTTCTGTCTTATATAGTTTAAAAGTTGAGTCAAGGATCGATTTTACTCATTCACAAAGTTAAAAATCACTTTTTATGTTTGGAATTCATCATCAAAATTTCAGCTCGATGCTTTTTTTGTTATCGTGATTTCGGACGGTCGGTTAGACACTCGAAAATGGACTAATAAGGTGTTTTTATGAACACCAACTGTACTAAAATTTTCTTTCGTTAATGGAAAATAAATACAATTATATATTATTACCAGCAAAAATTGTGGGTAACAGCTAGTCAATTATTTCTCTTATTTTTATCGACGATCTTTGCTCATGATAACAGAGAGATTTCCTTAAAGTGCATTAGCCACACTCCCATGTAAGCCGGACTTAACGGTTGAGGGTGTAGATTAGTCAGCAAGAAATAGCAAAGTAACGCAGTTAAGCCCCAATAAAGCAGTGATAAGTGAGTGGTACACCCTTTTGCCTCTGGCAGAATGTCTATTCAATGACATAATTTGTTAGTTCGTCTTCGGCTTAACCAAAATAGTGGAAATTCAATTTAACTTAAATACAGCTTTGCCATCTTTCTTAAAATTAATTAGATTCGATTAAGTCCCAGTCACTCTAGGGAAATTATTGATTTATAAATATAGAAGATTTGGAGAGAGTAGATTATAAGGGAAGGCAACAGAATTCGGAAGGTACATTTGCCAAGTTTAACTTTTTCACCACTTCCAACACTACTCCAATTAATATTACAGGCAACAGTTCTGCGATTTAGATTTTACACTTGGATATTAAATCAAATTGGGCATTAGTTAAATTTTATGAAACAATTAGGAACCAATCATAATAAATTTATAATATATATGAATTGATAATGTTAATTGGAGAAGGTGGTGATTTGATTCGTAATTTTGACATTCATGGTTCAAAGTAAATTTGTGTAAAGTATAGGTTATGTACACGTAAAATACTCGATATATACATCTGACCGTAAGCCCATAACGAAGTGAAATTTTTAAGATTTTCCTTGGTTTTTGTGAAAGATTTATAATGGTAAGTTTGATACATTGGAATGGACCGAGCATCAATTTCGTGGATATCATAATGAAATAATTAGTTTTTATTTTGATTTTGGAAACGTGATAAACCTAAGATTACTAACGCAAATTAAAATGTTTTTTAATTATTCTTATTAATGTTAATCAATTTTTTCCCGGTTTAAAATGATTTTTTCGTATATTGTATATGTTATAACCAATCTCATTAACAACTTATTAATTTTCAAAAAGCATATAAAAAGAAAATAATTGTAGAAATTTAATCCACATCTTTATTTCAAAAACACAAATCAATAATTATTTTTGTGACAACGATGTGAATCGGTCCTGCAATCTTAAATTACGTGGATTGCAGCTGGTGACAAATTCGAGCTGATCTACCAATGACGACATTAATTTGGGCTTACGGTCTGTATCTATATAATCGTAGATATGCATTTATGAACTACTAGAATTCGAATGAACAACACACTACCTTATAACTAATATCAACAATGTTGATTTAACGTATTATAAATAAATGATCGTATTGTAACTAGGCATGTTATTATTGACAAGCGCTTATCCGCAAATTCACCATTCAGTTATGGAGAGCAATATAAAAGTTTTTAACTGTGTATCAATTCAAATAATAAACCCAGTACATCATAAGTCTTTAATCATTCATGAGCATAATTA
The DNA here is from genome assembly GCA_020423425.1 of Chrysopa pallens. Lineage (NCBI taxonomy): Eukaryota > Metazoa > Arthropoda > Insecta > Neuroptera > Chrysopidae > Chrysopa > Chrysopa pallens. The sequence continues at coordinate 60,087,850 of CM035593.1, read as the reverse complement.
GTCTTGATATTGGTCTTGCAAAAAAAAAAACAATACCAAGAGCAAGATTATCTTCTAAGCATCCACAAGACCAAGACCGCCTAATCAAGAACGAGTATGCAGTGATAGGGTTTGCACTTATCACAAATTTAGGACTCTGCACAATTGCAACTCACTGTGTATGATTGCAAAGAAATAAAGTGTTTTATTAATTAATTATTAATTGTGAGATATTTATAATTTATACATTTAATAATCTTCATAATGATATGCATAGAAACAGACTAAAACAAATATTCGTAGTATTTGTTCAAAACCAAAAACAAGACTAAGACTGCCCCGGTCTTGGTCTTGCTTTGCTCATCATTATCTTGATTTATATTTTCACATTGTAGAAAATTTCCATATACATATATATATATATATATATATATATATATATATATATATATATATATATATATATATATATATATATATATATATATATATATATATATATATATATATATATATATACATATATATATATATATATATATATATATATATATATATGGTAATATCCAATTTCAAGTTAGTGTTCAAATGAATTCTAAATTTTTCTATTTTTTCATTCGCTTAGTGGTTAAAGAGCTATACAAAAATAATTTTAAAAAAATTTTTACAAATCTTTGGTAATAATCGTATTTTATCATTGAGTTTTAGTGAATTTTTTGTTTTACTATTAAAATTCTATTTGTATCCATTTTTTGAGCAGTTTAGATAACATTTGTACCGTATTTAATCCATATATTCGTAGAAATTAATAGTAAAGTGTCAAACTCAAATTTTAAAGCAAAATAAATAAAAAATATACAATGTATTAAAATCTTATTGTCATTTCTAAATTTTTTACGACCTTAGGTAAGGGTTGGAATTTAAAAAAAGTAGAAACTCAAATTCTTATTCATCCAAGGTTAGGATGTTAAGTGAAGTATCTAAGCATTCTTTATTTAATGCAACCCTAACACAATATTGGTATATTTTTTTTCAAACTATTTAAATTTTTTATGTACAGCGTGGTCATTTCAATGGTTGGTGTTATATGGCTAATGATTATGATAACAGCCTGTATAACAAAACAATCAGCTCATGATACAACAACAATATACAAGTTAAATGTTGTATGCATTGATTGCATATATGCACTATTGATGACGTTACTACCTATATATTTTAATATATTATTGATGGACGATAAGCCCCATTCACGTTTGTTTCAAATTAACACTTTATCCTATCCACAAATGTTGCAACCGTTACAACTTTATGTATTATATTGGCACTTCTAATTTACAGTGTGATACGAAAGAAAATATATGTTGGTTAAACGAACAAAAATTTGTTAATTACACAGTAAAAAATTGTGTGTAAAATCAGCACATAGTTTAGGTGTTGAAAGAGAAAACGGTCGACACAAAACTAATGTTGATTATCAACACACACACAAATATGTTGAATTTTTAACAGAAATTTGATGGTAAAATTTTGTTAAGAAGAAGCAAGAAATATATAACTCTTTTAAATGCTAACACAAAATGAGTGATAATTATTATTTGAGTTCAATACTTAAGTAATTAATTTAAAATTAGTTTACTTCATTTATTTAAATTTCAGTCAAGTACCAACAGTCTTAAACTTCAATTAAAGCAGATATTCAGATATTTTTTTATGTGGCAAACTTATGTGAAAAAGTAAAGTTAGTTAAGTATTTTATATAATTATTAGCAAACCCGGTCACGCATTTCTGTCACAATTTTCACAGAAAAAAAGTTTGAAAAAACCGATATTACATCGTCGATTACATACACAATTAAAAGGAATCACGTTATCCCATACAATACTTACTCCTGTTTTTCATCGCTTTAGGAGTAAGATTTCGGAAAGTTCTTTCCTATAGGTACCCTGTATATACACTCGCTTGAGGTGAGGTGACTCCTGGTACCTAGTACCACCCGATACTTCATGCTATGGTACCTACTCATATACTTGATAAAAAGTATATGGACCTCCAGAATCACGAATGGTTACGGTGATACTTGAATGATGCGATATGCACACTTTATATAGGTGACCGTTTTACATACTGGTAGTGAGAAGAGATAAATAAATTTTGAAAATTTCTAAATTTGAATTTAAAATTATAATATGTAACATAGTTCAAGTGAGAATTTGTAATCATAAAATTGATCTCTTTTTTCACCCCATCCGGGGCATGAACCTAAAACCTATCCAATCTTCTATTCAGGACGAAGATGAATCCAAAAATACAAAAATCTTAAAATTTGGTACAGGCGTTCTTGAGCTATAAATGGTATAACTAACACGATTTGTTATATATAATAAAAAAGATATATATAACAAAGTTTTCATGTTATATATCAAATTTTATGTGAAAAGTGTCAAATTAACAGACACAAAAACACAAATTTGTAACACAGACCGTTTTCGATATACAAAATTTTGTACTGTGTATATTGATAACAAAATTCAAAACGTGTCAATAATCTCTCCCTTCTTTATAAATTCGATTAACTGTTTCAGATACTAAAATGTCCTATTTAACTTTTAAATGTTTAAAATTCAAAAAAAAAGTTTTTAACCAAAAAATGTAGAATTTATATGTAGCTCATTGAAATTCTCAAAACTGTGCTCATCCCTGTTAGAACAATGAGATATTAATGATAGTGTTCTGAAAACTGGGCATATGTTTGTTACCTACATGTTTATTGTAAAATTAAGCATGTTTGTTGAAAAAATAATTTGCAAGTACAGAGAGTTATAAAAGTAAGGAATTATCAACATTTTTTAAATCATATTTGTTCAAAATTGGAATTCATTTGATCGGCAATGCTCCTAGTTTTGATTTAAGTAAATTTTTTTCAGTTTAAAGATTATTAACTTTTTTTAATTATAATCATAAAAATACAACCAGTTTCATGTCGCAGGTTTCTTAAAATTTGTAAACACATTTGTTTATTAATTTCTAGTGAATTTTTGTGAAAAATGCGTTTTTGTCATTAATTCAATCATGGTGGACACAAATTAAAAAAAATGAACTTCTCTGACTTTTTCAGGTTTATCCAGGGCGATAACTGAAAAATTTCCAGACCAAGAAATTTTTTATTATATTCTCGGTTAAAAACGAATAATAAAAGTACATTACTTTAGATAATGAACTTTGTTACAAAAAAATTCTGCTGAATTGAAGAAAGTTTTTATTTTTATTCATTATCAAATAAATAATACATTTTTCACTTTTAATTTATTAAATTTATAGTTTATGGGCAAAATTCTCTGACTTTTAGCAAAATTTGAGCATTTTTGGTAAAATTCTTTAACTTTTCTGTAATTTTTCAGAAATTTAGAATTCCCTGACATTTTTTTATTTTCCAGAATTGTGGATACCATACCAATCTTTATAATTTTAAATTTGTAATTTAGTGTACTCTATTTTCTTACATCCTGTATACTCAATAATATGCATTTATTATTCACAAAATTAACTTTCGTTAGTTAGTTATCATTTAGACATTTGATAATTACACTTTAATAAATTATCATTATGGAATTAAATTTTTCCACCAATGGATATCAAATTTAATACATTTTAAATTTATTAAATTACAAACAATTATTATGTAAAAATTAATTTATAAACATTTTTCCTTAAATACAAACTTAAGGGAAATTTTTAAGTCAAAATTTAATTAAAATACATGTCGGTCAGCTAATTAAATTTGTGGTAATTATTTTAATTATCTTCTTTAAAATAATTGTGCGTTAAAAAACTTTTCGACCGTTTACTAATACAATGTGTTTTTTTTCTGTTGGATATTGCGAATCTGTTCCAGGATCAATCAGTCAGTGATCAATCAATTGAGCCAATAATACTCACAATGCGAGTGGAATAGCGATTAACTTATCTCGAATCAGGTTAAAACTATTCCGATTTTGATTTTATTTGGAATGTAATCAATTTGTAATCAATATTTCAACTCTTATAGCTCTTAAGATAGCTCAAATACGAAAAGAGATAGAAGAAAAATTTAAAGACCAAAAATAAAAATCCTTGTTTGAAATTTTTTTTCATAAAATGTTTAGATTCACCACAATTTTAGCTCAAATTTAGCTAATAAACACATATATAAATATATAATTATTACATATGTGTTTATAAGTATATAGACTGAATATTTAGAGTATTTTATGAATGTGTATGATTAAAAATAGTTCAAACATTGATACTTAACCATATGTCGAGTATCTAAAAAATTATAGCTCTACAAGATATCTTGTATTATTATAAATTATCCGCTTGATATTAAATTCATTTCAAAATTATGAACCTATAGACTATATACTCTAAAAAGTTATCGAAAGTTGACCCTATTTGTACTTGAAATATGTTTTTCCATAAACCTCCATTGTTATCCAATATAGGAATTTTAAGATTATTAAATTTCATATTTGAGTATAATTATTTCCGATTTTTCAATAATTTTTAAATTTCTGTCTCAACTGAATGATGTGAAACTATGGAGATTAATGACAAAGATAAAAATTATTAATTTGACCTTGACTTTGAAAATATTTAAAAGTCTACTTTTAAAAATATAAACACTTAGAAAACCTATTTCCAACAATATCAAAAAAATAGTTTTTTTTTAACATGGTGATAAGGTTTTTTGGAAAGTACTTTGAATTCAACCAAACTGAAAAAAATATTGAAATAACTTCTTTATATTTTATTTTGTTTCCAAAATTAAACAAAAATTATATGGGAGAAAATTCGAAGTTATTTCAATATATATATATATATATATATATATATATATATATATATATATATACATGTATATATATATATATACATATATATATATATATATACATACATATATATATATATATATATATATATATATATATATATATATATATATATATATATATATATATATATATATATATATATATATATATATATATATATATTAATTGTTGAATATTAATAATAAAATTACACGTGTCCCTAATATGTACAAATTACTTCTGACGCAAAGTTAATAATCCATACACATCCGCAAACTTACTTTATGAATAATAATACATCAAAAATTACAATGAAATATATTTGTTAGATGTATATGGAAAAAAAAACAACCGGCTTAAATATTTTTCACACGTCATCTTAAAACATATTATTTTAAGAATTATTATCAATTAAAATTCAAAATCTATAAGAAAAAAGAAAACTTTAAAAAAAAAAAAGTTCTCAATAGAATTTGAATAAATATTAACTAATTAATTTATTTCCAGTTAAATTAAAATATTATTTTTTAAAGTGTGTGATAAGATCTCCAAAAATCCACGTAATTTCATAACTATTAAGCAAGCGTGTTTTTGGGATAAAATTATGTATACAACAATGATTCCTGAACTTAACAAAAGAAAAACTTACCTAGAGTCAAATTTAGTACCATCAGTTAAAGTTCCGGTATAATGCATTGTAAGCGAATCACCATTCTTTGATTTAACTTCGCAAACTTCTGGTACACTAAGTTTCTCAATTTTAAGATTTTCAACTTGTGTATTATCGGCAACAACGTTATTTACAAAATTCAGTAATAATGTTAAAACAATCGTTGAAACAATTAAGCTATATAATAATCGCGTTTTGGCCAACATTTTGTATTAATTTAATAGTAAATTGGTTGGCGTAAATTAAAGTTTATTACTCTAAGCGTATTTGTAATACTATGTTTAGCACTCGACGATGTCTTCACATATGAAAGAACAGTGTTACGATCTCTCAACAACAACACAGACTTTGCCACGCTGCACTTTTGTGTCATGCCACGAGACCAAACCAATACCACTCACATACAATAATTTCATTTAGATCAGGAAATAGTGGCGTATGAGTTTCGAAACGAAGATTATTATTCCTACTTGCGTACTAAATAGCTTAAAGTACAATTTTGGGGTGGCTCAAACTCATAATAAAATATACTTTTTAAAAAATCAATATGTTTATTTTTAAAAAGTAATTATACCTACCAGTTTGGTAGCATTGTTTTCCTTATTTAAAAAAATAAAATTTTTTGTTTCGGTTTCAAGAGCTAGAGAAAAGTGTATATTCAAGATTCTACGAATCTTGAATTTTGATATTATTTCATTCAATTTAAAAAGAAGAACTTTTGAAAAAAAGATGAATCTACAGAGAAAACTAATTTATAATTTTTTTCAATTTTTCTTGTTCAACCAATTTTTTTTATTGATAGCTCGCGTGTAATTGTATATTTGTATTATATAAAGTATAGCATGGTCAGCGCATACAAGTTCCCACTTACTAAATATGTTTATGGTGAGGAAAATATTTCTAAACATAATTTTAAATTAAAAAAAATAAAGATAAAATTTCTATTTGACGTATTTTTTTGACTATATAACTTATTCATCTACTTATTGAATTGTTAGAAGCTAAGATTCATGTCATAAATTAAAAGATATATCCAATGTAGTTTGTATGCAGTATAAACACAAATTTATTATACTTCGTATTTTACTTCTTCCTCTTACAATGAAAAGCATACTTTGTAGTTTTTGTTTTTAAATTTACTCCATTCAATTTTTATTTTGAAAATCTATATAAACATTTTTGCATTTTCTTATTATTATTTTTTTTTTTTTTTTTAAATTTTTCCACCATAAATATATTTAACAAATGTGAGCATATAAGTTTTAGGTTTATATAATTTGTAATAACACTGGAATCTTATTTACCATTATGTTTCATTTTAATAAAATGTATATACAATAAAAGATTTCTATTAAAAAATTAAAAACTACTTCAAAAGACTTAAAAATTAGCTGTGCACTGAAGAATATGGTCTGTTGAAATTTTTTTAAAAATTTCGAAACTTATATACCTTTTTGCACTAGTTTAGCTACTTAATTCAAACTACACTACACAGTACGCTATGTAAATCTATTTCATATATTTAAAACGATTATGACTATCTCTTTCTCAGATATTAGATAACGTATGCATCTTTCTCTTTTTAAATAACTTTTAAAAGTTTTCATTTGTTTTAAAAGATTGTTTTCATCCGATACTAATCGGACTTCTTTTATACACTTTTCATTTCTGATAATATTTTATATTAGACATATTATTTTATAATAAATAATTATTTGGCGAATATTTAATAGACACGTAAAAAAAGATCATTATTTTATTAAATGGTATACAATGATGACGCTTCAAATAATTTTCATTATAATAAAATAATTAATGATGATTTGACGCAACGTTTGGATAGGTCATTTGGGTAAAGGTTTATTCTTTCTAATTACTTGAACAAAATGAAGAATAATTAATTGCATTTTATTTTTATCATCTACATAAAAGCATTATTTTTATCATCTACAATACCTTTCTTGATAATTTCTTCTCGGTTTCTGGGTGTTACTGTTATTTAAATAATAGTATAAATGTTACTTGGCTTATCGTTGCAATGCATTATCCAGCGACGGATGTAAGGGGGGTGGGGGCGCACGTTTGCAGAATGTCTCGGGCGCCAGTGGCCAGATACATTAGTTATATGATAAGTGCTCTGTGATTTATAAACGAAAGAGGGGTGCTGAACGTCAATTTTGTTCCGGGAAACAGAAAGTGTAGCACTGCCCCTAATTATATCACAAAGTGTGGGAAGAGGTGTCAGCAAAATCTGTCCAGTTTCAGAGGTTTTTCTTTATGATTGTATCCCAAAACTTTAGTTAGCATTAAGAATCGAAGCTCTATGAACTGTAGACCCTACTAACGGTAACATCCTCTTCTTACGAAAATGAAAATATAAGCCACAACTCTTTGACATACATAGTTTATACACACAAACTGCAACATACCGCTTGCAAAATAAACAATTATTATTTAAATTTATTAATATTGAGTCCCTAATGGCCCTATACTATAAAATCTCTGCATGTAATAATTATGTCCTCCAAATTTTCGATTATGCGATCGAAAGTTACAGCGTAACAAACATACATACAACAAAAGAAAAAAAAAATCTCACTACATAAGATCAAAAAATCTCAAAACCATAAATTATAATAAACCATTATAATCTGTGCTGAAAACAAAATTTTTATCACATTAAACGCACTCGCAACAATCTATAATACATAAATAAGAACATTACGATAAAAAAGTTATATTTAAAATTTTTTTACTAAAATATATTTTATTATTTAAGTAAACGTGAAAAAAATAATAAGATAACATTTGCAATTATTTTTTAAACAAAAATATTCTTCGATAAAACATACTCATATTTGAAAATCTTATCATTTATTATTAAATTTCTCATTGCTAGATCTATCGAAAAGAAATACCAATCAGATTGTCTTTGATAGTTGAACTGGAATAATCCATAATATATAACATTGTCTGGACATTAATGTAATAGCGTTTTCTAGTTTTATTTTATTTTTTTTGTTTTGTACAAGAATCAATACAGACGTTTGAAACAGCCATCACTTCAGCTGTCTAGAAAGATAACTTTGGATTTTTCTCTACATAATTATTCTTAGCTTCAAACTAATTTTTTAATATAGCTGATCTTACCATTTCAACGCTAAAACTATTAGAAAGCATGTCATATATTTGCTTATTCTTATCTTCAAACTAATTTTTTAATATAGCTGAACTTACTAGTTTAAGGCTGAAACTATTAGGAAGCATATCGTATATTTATTTTCTTTATTTGTGCTTTATTCTCATGTTCAAAAATACGTAGATTTTTTCTTGTTTTTTAATATTTTGGTGTGTGTTTCGGAAACATAATGTTTTAGATGGGCAGCCAGGTATGTCATCAATATTGTATATTAGCTAAGATAAATATCATGTTTGATTATAGCATACCAAGCCTCCCAACCATAAGACATGTTTCGAAATACATTTGGTTTCTTATAATGAAAAATTATATAAAATGACGTAACATTTTTTTGTTTCTAATATTTTTTAAATGATCCTATTTAAGAACGGGTTGGTGAAAAAGATTTGCGAATCAATCATTAATTTTAAAAACATTGTATTTTGTTATATCATTGTTTTAGAATATCTGTTAGAGTATGCCGCCTTCCACAGCGTCTCGTTGCTTTTATTTGAATTCATCATATTTATCTTGTCATTGATTACCATCGGATGTGATTTAACATTCTATAATTTATCGATTATTAGTTCTGTATTATATTTGTATTCAGTATTATTCCACTGATAACTTAACATATAACTGTGTTTCACTAAGTAAACTCAATAATCGGCTTGTTCTGCTAATTACTATGAAAAATTGTTGTTTTGGCATCCATTGCTAATAATCAATAACCGCTTAGCAGCTAGGCTAAAGGAAAAGAAAACATTATCAACCTTAAAATGTACAATTTATTTTATATTTGTATGTCAATGTTTATAATATTTAAATACATTCTTATTGCATTGTGATTACAAAATAAAATATGAAGTCATATTAAAAAAAAAAAAAAAAAAAAACTACTAATGAAAATTCTGACAACGATTCAATTATTAACTATGGGTTAAAAACGAATAATTTAGAAATACAATTTTTTTTTATATTTATTTATATTGTGTCCTAATTTTGATAAATTACACTAAACCCTTCATTTATGAGGTGACAAGTAACACCAACTTATTTAAAGTTTAAATTATAGGCGTTGTTCATCTCGAGATTATTATTTTGAATTTACACATTTGAAAACATGTTCTTTTCGATCATTTACAACTTCACATCGGTGCAAAAAATTATCAGATTTTATCAGATTAAATTTAAATTTATTTATTTATCTTCATCGTCATCTTCCTTAGCTTCAATTTTTTCTTCCTTTATATCCTCATCCAATTTTGTTGAGTCCACCGTAGAATCAAGTTTCTCTTTGATACCTTTCTCACTGTACCTAAAACGATCATATCTTTCACCACCACCTTTTTCTTCATCTTCATCAGATGATTTGCTGGCTGGTTCAACTTCTGCTAATAAATCACCTAAATCTTTATCCACATCAGCCCACATTTTTTCATCACCTGTTTCTTCATCTATAGAAGTTTTCTCACCTTTTGTTTTAATAGTAGTATCCTCGTCAGTTATGGATATCTTGGATGCATCCTGTTTAAATTTAAAAAAAAATTATTTTCTATCGAAAAATACACAATGGCGCAAAATAAACGTATTTGTTTCTTCCGTTTTATTTTTTCAGATTTTTGTAAATAACACTTTTAATAAAACAAATGATTTTCAATTTTTAAACTTTTTCGAAAATAACAATCTATATTAGATCTATTTTAAGTCAGTATTTGAGGGAAATGAGTTTCCGAAAAATAATTTTTAATTAGTTTAGCATTTTTCTATTTATAATTTTATGCTTCAGAAGTTCTTTTTATCCCTGAGTAGCGTGCTGCAATTGATTTTATCATTCTTTATATTTAACAAAAAAAAAAAAAAAAGTGTAAAGCAAAAAACAGAAATTAAATTTATTTCAATTAATTTTATCATTATTTCTCTAAGGTAGCTTGATACCCAAATGACTTAAAAGTTAACCCAATATTTTCATTTATTTTTATTTTTTGTGTTTATTCGAAAAATTATAATTAAATGCAGCTATAGAAAAAAAAAAAACAGATTTTTTTTACCACACCGTTTAAGCGATATAATTAATTAAAGTTTAGCAAAAATACACGAGCTCTTATCAGTGTCCTTGTTCATTAATACCGGAAATGGAAAGTTTGTAGAAAATTGGCAAATTGACCCCGCAAAAAAATTCATAGAACTATATCCCAAATATACACTGAAAAAATTCAGAATAATTTACCGCGTACTTTCCATGTAAATAATTTTTCAATATTGACATGTAGCTTCGATCTCTCTCCTCCATATTTACTAGGGGAAAAATAGTGATTCCGTTAAGCGTGCCAATTTTAAATAGTAACTAGCGTTTTTAATTCACTTATAAATAATATATAACAACCAAAGGATATTGAACATAAATATAAAAATTATTTTTTATAATATTAAATATATTTTCTGACGAAATAATTTATTTATTAATATTAAAATTCAAAAAATAAAAATAAAGAATTCACGATATAAAAAATAAAGTTGACAGTTCAGGGTTATGTTTTGAAAATCATTTTAAGTTGTTATTCTAGTGATAGTTTGAGTACTAGTCAAATAATTATTTATTACAATTATTTTAATTATTTAATTATAATCCGTGCTAAATTACGTCAATTAAACTCTTATGTGAATTTGTATCAATTATTATAGCATGCTTCGTACATTTATTAGTAAAAAATAAAAAAGTTTTTATTTGATTTCGGATTTACCTTAAGAATAAAATAAAAAGATGGTATAAAACGTTCATTTTGAACCATCAGCATTACAATATTATTATATTTTTTTTTTACCTTTTCATCTTCATTGTCTTCTTTCTCTTTTTCAACATCTTTATCCTTGTCTTTCTTAATTTTAACATCTTTTACCTTTTCTTTATGCGAAGCCTCAGATTTCGCTTGATTGTTTCGATGAATGCGTTCAGCAGTTTCACGTAATGCAGCATCTTCAGTTTTTCGTACATAACGTTTTAAATGTGGCCGCGTACGACAATGTTGTTTAACAGCTGAAGCACGTTTTTCTTCGGACGTAGCATGAGGTGCACTTGTTATGTAAGTCCTACATAAATCACAGTACAAGACCTGCAACACAAATTTCAATTCAATACATTTAACTACCGAAATTAAATTTATTTTTTACCTCAATTTTTCGTATATGCTCTTGTCCGACATTAACTGGTGGTTCCTTTTTCGGTTTCTTTTCTTCAGGTTCACCTTCTTCGTCTTTATCTTCATTAGATTTCTTATCAGATTCATTACCTTCTTCGTCTGTGTAATCATAATGCAACAATAATCATGAAATAGAAAAACTATCAATGTTTTAAAATTTTATTTTTCATTAAAAAGTTTTGATTTATTAAAAAAAAACTTGTATTTTGGAATATATTAAGACCGTTTGTCAACAGCTGTTATTAGAAGCAAACAATTTTCAAGTATAAATAACTCAAAAAATATTGATCCAAATGTTATGAAATTTAGTATGTAATATTGACATGCAAACCTAGTGCTTATCGGTTTTTATTAAAAAAAAAAAAAAAAAAATAAAAAAACATTTCTAAATATAAAATAAAATTTTGATTTTTTACCTAAAAAATTTTTTTGAAAAAAAACTCTCCGGCAAATACTAGGTTTACATGTCAAGATTGTTCATACCAAAATTCATAACATTTGGATAAATATCATTTGAGTTATTTGTGCTTTAAAATTGAAAGACAATTTAAGTCAACTGCTGTATAAAATTTTATGTCAAGATCCGCCTTAAATAAATGTTAGGAACAGAAATTAATTTAGTAACGTCATTAATGCATCAATAGGTCATTTGGGTTCAATATTAATTATAATTGTTTTTATATTATTATTTATCAGAATAAATTTTCTTAACGTCTGAAGCGTTCTGCACAACAAAACAATATGACGACCGATAGAGGCGCGCGCGAGATCCTAGCCCGACGCGCGGGAAAAGTTTTGAATTTAAATCTAAACGTTGTGAAGTTTAAGCATACTTAACAGTACTACAAGTAATCAATCATCCAGAACGAGACGCGTAGTATTATTTAATGATTACTGACAAAAGCATTGTATATTAAAATTTAAAACGAAATGATCACATTTTTTTGGTAAAAATCAAATGTAATTCTATCGATCATACGTAAATTAATTATTAATCTATTTCACGAAACAATCATATTCCTTAATATAGCGAATTTACATTTATAATTTTTATAATAGATAGAGAAGACACCGCAGAATTTGATTGCTATTTGATATAAAGCATTTAGCTTAATTCATATCTCACCTAATTATTTTTGTAAATAAACTAGTTCAATTTACCTCAAAATCCAGTTATTCAGTTATAGTTGAACGCTGGTAAGTAACACAGTCAATTTAAAATGTTGGCGATTGTGGGAAAATCAATCAAACCAATTAAAGTTTTGAATATTATCAAAATAATTTAGATTTTATAACAAAATATTTCGTTAATAACCGTTTTATTAACCCTTTATCCCAAAAAATAATTTTTTTAATATGCTTTATATACTAATTTAATCAAAATACCAATTTAATTAATAAGCTGAAGGATAAATATTACAAATTGAATGCAACTACAAGTGTGTGACCAAGATTTAGTTTATAATATTAAGGAACAAAATGTATATATTGTAAAAAATTTCATAATTATCCATACATTTGGAAAATATGTTAACCCTTCTAAATTAGAAATTAATTTAGATACATGCACTGTTTATTACATTTTCTAGATAAGAGTGTAAATAATTTGTGGAAATAAATTTAAAAGCTTAAAGTATTACAACGTTATATATAAATTATCTGAAACAGAAATACGTACCATCAACATTTCCAACTGAATCCAGTGTTAAGAAATTATCCAAATTCAATTCACCTTCATTGCCACTGCCTCCACCATCAGCAGCACGTGATTTATCGTCATTGTCAACTTGAGCTTTGCGTTTGATATGTTCCAAACTACATAAATGATTCTCATATAACATTGGGCTACGGAATGTAATTCTACAAGTTTTACAAAATGGCATTAAAAATTTTTTCATTTCCTTATGAGCTTCAGAGCTTTGATGCACTGATTTCATTTGTTTATAATTTAATTTGCATAACAAACAAAAATTTTTACGTGATGATGAGTTTTCATCATCTTTATCCAATTCACGCTGTTTACTACGCTGTTGTACACGCATGCGCGATAATACAGATTTCTGTAAGATCGCAACACGACGCATAGCTGCCAAATGTCTACTACGTACTAAATGAGCACTATATTCAGAGAATGTAACACATTTCTCATTACAGTGAACACATGTTAAACGTATAAATCGACGTCCAGTATAACGACTCCTTGGTTCATTATCGCTACTCTCGTCATCCTTTACTTTGCCAACATCATCTTTGCCGGATGGTGATGCACCATTCACTTTAGGACTTTTCTTTGAAGATTTTTCGTTATCAGATTGTGATTTCTCAACAGACTTCTTCTTATCAGCAGCCTTATCTGCATCTTTTTCATCATCATCCCAATTTTCTTTCTTTTCACTACTTCGACGTCGTACTGTCACACGGCTGCGAAATTTTCTTGAGCTAATTATGCGTCGAGAAGCGGCACTATTGCAAATGTAAATCATTTATAAATATATAAAATTATTAATTAATGTGACAAAGACAATTATTAATTTACGTGTATTAAGAAAATTGCTTATTATTTTGACATATATACTTCAAATACAATATTTGCGTTTTTCATTTCATTCATTTTGAATTGATAAAAAAGAAAAGCAAGATAACTACATAAGAATTATCTATGTTAAAATTATCTATTTCTTTTTATAAAATTTCTTTTTTTGAAAACTCCACATAAAATTTATACACAACAAATGCTGACTAAATCAATCAGCGTGTAGTATCCTATTATATTCAAGACCAGAGGAAGTTTTTTTGTTTTTCTTAAAATAAGTTGAATACTTTTTTTAGATAAATTTTCCATTTTGTTTTTAGAAGCTATCAAAGTTATCTTGAACGCAAGTCAAATTATCTTAAATTGTGAATTTTGCAGCAAGGTTCACTATGTAGTTATGCTATATTTAGTGAAAATAATGAATAAAATGGTCCTCTTTCAAAGTGGATAAATATCTTGAAATTGTATATAAATATGTCCAAAAATTTGATAGACACATTATAAAGCATTTTTACCAAGACACAGCTTCATTAGTATTTTAAATATTGTATTTCTTTTCCAATGTTTTATTAAGGTGATATAGACTTCGTTTCTCATCAACTTGTATTCAATGTATTATGTAAATTTACCTCCGTAGTTTAGCAAGTTTTAGTTTTCGAATATATTCACTGGATCTAACAGGTACTCTGGTTCGTGCCAGAAATGATGATGACTCAATTACACGACGTCGACCAAAAGCGGTTTCTCGACGTGTCAAGCCACGAGAACTTAGTCTACCGCGGTATGAACCACGAGGACTTGGTGGTGGTCCTGACGGCTTGCGATATTCATCACGTGGTGGTGCTGGGGGTCGAAATCCACCACTCGATGATAGACGTCTTTCCGAAGACGAAAATTGTCGCCGTTCACCTGAATATCGACTTGCTGTAGCACTGCTTCGTTCCCCACCACTTGATTCATATCGGTGACTGCTACTTCCATTTGTACTGTATTCGGCATAGCTTCCACCCTCATGACTACGTCTTGAACTTATTGCCTATGTAAAAAAATAATTCCACCATGTGGCTTCAGCACGTATACATATTTTTTTAACCTATCGAGAATCAAATTTCATTTTATCTAAGTTTGTTTTATTGCCATATTATGTAACAATTACATTTGCCCCTTTGCCAATGTCTAGCGCCGCTTCTTATTAACAAGTAGAATGAATTACTATTATATATACGAAATCTTACGTATATCTTCTGTTTTCAATATTTAGGGAAAATCTAAGAAAATTCAATTTTGTGTGTATGATGTGATCAAGACATCTGTTAGAAAATTAAAATTGATTATAACAAAATAGAGAATTCTTTCAGTTTTGTCAATGCTGTTATTTAATTTTCTGATATTTTTTTCTAGCAGTTGTTGACTGCGTTCATTAATAAACGAATACCACGTACTCGAGGTGAACGATCTCCTTGAACTTCAGATCTAACTCTCTTCCTCTCTGGAGATCGGTGTCCAATATCACGACTTCCATATGAAGAATCCTGTTAACAAATAAACTAATTACTATTATGTTTGCTATTGGTAAAAGTTATTTACGAAACAATCGGTTTTTTCAAAAAAAATTATTATTTTTATTATTAAAAGCAGGGTTGCCAGATGTGGCGATTTGTCGCCATTGTGGCTCCTAAACAGTTAGTCGGGCGACATAATTTTATCATTTGGCTACTGATAGCCAATGTGGCTATTTCCGTTTTAATAGATTTTTTTTAATAATTGAATATGTTCTTTCTATTAACAAATTTCATTCAATCCAGTAAAAAATTTTTTGCTTTTTTTATTTTCCCGTCATTTGATAGCGCTGCAGCAACTATTTATTGTACTAAAATATGCAGTAAAAATGCGTAGTAGACATTATCTACACAGTAGTATTGACATGCACAGTGACATGCATATGATATATGACGTATGTATTGATTATAGACGCGACACTTTAGGGTTATATACGAAACATCAGTTTTCAGACTTTCGCTACTTCAGAGAAAAAATATCTGGCTACCTTGATTAAAAGTGATTTTTCGAAAACAAATTGTTTTCTTATCTAGGAACAACAAACAGCAAAAATAATTTAAAAACGGGTTATTAATTACATTATTAATTAAATGAGAAAACAAACAATATATTCACAGTTAAAGGTAAAAAGTTCTTTATAATGATCACATAAGGAATTTTCATTGGAATGTTTAACCACCAATCCCTAACTTCCTGGCCTCTTCCCTCTAACTTTAATTTCTAAAGATTAAATACAATAAACTAATAAGAATCAGATATGAATATCCTTTCCAAATTCAGTTGTCCTTCAACCGAGGTTGTATTTACACTTCTTCACCATATAGATAGTCTACCATTTTACCCTAAGTTTTTATATATTATATTGTCGAATATTACAAGTCCATTGAAATAAATCATTTTTCACCCAATTCAGCCTTTAATTTTCAATATTTTTTTTTCAATTTTTTTTACTGTAATTTATTTACTTTTTCTTTTTGGATCAACATAAAAAATATATTATTTGAAATATTAAGCCTAATAAGGTGTCTACTATATCTTGAGAACTAAATTTCCTTAATTTTTCGAGTTTTCCAAACACTAATTGGGATTATTCATATGAGCTTTTATAATTCGAAGATATTAAGTAAAATATACTATTGGAAAAAGTTAAAGGAGCATAAAAATTTATCTAGTTACTGTTGATTTTGAAACGGCCGTATCTTAGTGAACAATACTCGCATCAAGATGATGCTTTTTGAATCTTCAAACTTTTAGCTTTGAATTCGTGCAAAAAATAATTTCTATATAGATAACAATTTTCGTGCAATCCCGAAAATAAATTACGAGAAAAATACTGTTATTTTAACTAAAATTTAACTTTTAACGAAAATTTATTTTATTTAAACCAATACAAGAATCTTGTTTATTTAACATAACTTCAATTTTTTTTCTCAAGTCCAAATTTTGTTAAGATGACTTTTAATAAGACAAGATTGTCTTTAATCGCCGGAAACTCAGTAATCAATTGCTCCATAAAAAATGGACGAAAAATAATTTGTTTGGTCCTCAACACCTGTTTTTAAAAACTGTAAAAACAGTTGACAGAATATTCAAAGATGGTTGCAAAGTCCTGAATAAATTTTCAGAGTTTTATATGAAAAAAGTTTTAATCCTTATTGTTAATTTAAGAAACTTAAAAAAACAGGCTTTTAACGGTTTTTCATGTTAAATAATTTGGAAGTTTTTGATCTTTTGAAAAAGAAAAAGGGATGTATCAGGTAATATTTAGAAAATTATGTATACATAATAATTATTTCTATGAGTTCTTAAATATAATATTCCAGTAAATTAAAATTAAATTCCCTTTTACTAAAATTTTATAGAAACCGGACAATTCCATGGCTTTTCACCCAAAATTAAAATTCCCTGGCTGTTTCATGACCTATAGACACTACTAACTTTTGTCTATTAACTTTTCAGAAGAGTCGTTGATTAACTTGTGGTCAAAATAAATACATTAATTGACTCCTTTACGGAATATTTTTAACCTAAGTCGCTAAATATATCTTTAACCTAATTTTTGCATACATATTACTTACTGCTCTATAAGGACGTTTAAATGAGTCATCTCCGTGAGATCTACTAGATCCAGAATATCTGGAAGATTCATGTGGCGAACTAGCATATCTGGAACGTGATTCAAATGTGGATGAGCTTCCACTAGGACCACCACTACTACTCCAATAACGTCCACCGACACTTCTATCCGATCCACGCGATGATGAAAAACCACCCCCTCTAGATGTATAACTGCTTGAACCGCGTGAAGTGCTATGAGCACCACGACTGCTTCTGGATTCAGGCCAACTTCCTCGACTACTACTACCACGATAGGATCCACTATAGCCTCCGCGGCCTCGATGTGACATTTTCCTAATTAGAGTAGGTATTGAGATTAAGTACAAATTTCTTATGATTTTATTTTTACCTCTAGATAATATTACAAATTAACTTTGTTTTTTAAATTTACGAACAGCAAGCATAGTAATACCATAAAATGGCGGTAAAAATTGCCATCAAACATTACAAGTTTATCGGAAAACACTTAAAAAAATGGCCGACATTAATGAATATAAATATCTTACCTTTAACTTTATAATTATACTTAAACTAATTTTACACAAATCTATAACAAAAAGTTAACAAGTATTTTGTTCACTATACAGTGTTAATTTCATTC
This sequence comes from Chrysopa pallens, assembly GCA_020423425.1. NCBI lineage: Eukaryota > Metazoa > Arthropoda > Insecta > Neuroptera > Chrysopidae > Chrysopa > Chrysopa pallens. Next base: position 60,069,154 of record CM035593.1, on the reverse strand, counting down.
ACTTTAAAGCTTTAAAAAACAGAATAGCACATTAACATTCAGTATTATATTCACATCTAGAAATCCATTTGCTAGCGTCTAATATTTTCTAGTGCCATACGATCCGGCATTCCGACAACCTATTTTGTATACATTTAGTTGGTATTATTGGAATATTTTAATTCCATTTAAGGATAGGAAGCTAATAAAAAATCGCAGAACATACCAAATTAATTTAATTTTAAGGAAGAATAGATAGTCAAATTGCCGTAGTACATCTAATTAATTTTTGAATTAACATTTTTTGGAAACAAATTATACTATTCTTTTTTGCTATTTTTTCATAATACTTCTCCACCGTCCATAAAACAAACGAAGCAAAAATTAAACCGCCGCCTGATTAAATTAGCTGCTGGCTGGTATATATTGATTTTAAAATCACTTTTTATAGAAAAATAGTGAAAATCAATATTAAAATACACTTTTATAGAATAAATACATACTTAAACTATAGTATAGGATAAAACATATATAAACACATACACATGCATACTATAATATTCTTATTTTTAAAATATTCAATAGCGGGAATTTAATAATTGTCATTGACAAAAAATTATAATATTGTGTTTATGTTTTTATTCTATAGTATATTTTATGTATGTGTTTATTCTATATAGGTGTTATTTAATATTGTTTCCCTTATTTCCCTATGAAAAGTAATATTAAAATTGATATGTATAAATTCTTATTCAAAGGAAAAAAAATTTAAGTCCCCTTTCGTGTCTCAAACGCCCAAGAAGAAATTGATGGCAAAAGACTCCCGACAAAAAATATACTTTATATCCGTTGAGTAATATATTCTACGACTTAAATGACAGGGTTCGTATATATCTTATACGCATATATTGACGGATGCGCAATACACATATATTTTCAATACTTATTCAGCTAATTAATATTATTAATTAAACAAAAAATAGACAAATTGAAGGAAGAACAAACGTTATTTATGCAAGAATAATCGAAAATGGATATTAATAGTCTAATAGTGACAAAAAAATGGTTTGGAAGGGGTGGGGGCTAATTTAGGGGCAATTGTTTATAGCGAAAAATCAAGAACAAATGACGCACTAACGATGTATCAAAATAAAAATTTGAAAATTAAAAAAAAAAATTGCGGGGCAAATTCCGTGACCAGTCACGGATAGCAGTACATAGAGTACATATATGTTTGTATATGGATGTCCAAATAAAAAAAAATTAAAAATTATGTTACGGATATAAAGTGTTAACTCTTTACTCATCATACATTATTCTTGTCAAATTGTCAAACCTATTTTAATATATTACGACATGTTCATTAGTAACCACAAAAATTTAATTTTTTAAATATAAAATATTTACATAATATTATTTAAAACAATTTTATTTCTATTTACAATTAACAATGACTCAGGTAAGTAATATTATATTATTTCATAATTTCAAAATTTGATTTTACAATAATAAAAGATGGTTAATATTGTTATAGCCGAAGAAAAGAGAAGTAAACGGGCTCTTGAAGAAAGTCCTCGAAACAGACCAAGCAATCACCAAAAACTTTGTAAAATATGCAAATAGCTTGATGCCGTTTAAATCTTTAAATAATCACTATAAAATGCTGGAGGTAAAGTTTTAAAATTACAGTATATTCCAACTGTGTTGCCCAAGTTTGAAAATGGTTTACAATTGAAGTTTCATATTTGGAACTTCAAACAACATAATTTAAGAAACTGAGACGAGTGATTTTAATCCACTACTTAATTTTTGATTAGAGAATGCAAATTGTATGTTTAATGGTATTTGAATAGATAAATTTTTTGAGGGCATTATATAATTACCGAATTTCCAAATTATGCCTTCATATTTATTAAACCAAAAAGAATATTGTAAATTGTGGCCCCGTGGTAATCGTAATCCAAATTCCAACAAGCGTTTATATCCAAATATTTTTTGTTTGCATAGATTTCTTGTCATGGAGTTCCATGGTTTGCTGGATGGCTAGCCTTTATGTATCTAATTAACAGTACTAATTTAATACAAATGCAAGTCAATTTTTTAATTGGTAAATTTTTGTGCAATACATTTTAATTCTTCGAAAATTTATTACATCGTTATTTTAGGTTTATTTGTGGACGTAATATGCGTAGCTATTACTAAAGCAATTACAAGAAGAAGACGCCCAGTGCCAAACGATGATGATATATTTGGAAAATATGGTCCTGATAAATTTTCATTTCCATCTGGTCATGCTTCACGTTCAGTATTTGTGGCATACTTTTTTATAAATTTATATCCAATTTCATTTCCATTTTACTTACCATTTATTTCTTGGTCAGTAGCCGTGTCTTTATCACGACTTTTAATGTACAGACATCATATTCTTGATGTAGGAGCAGGAATTGTTCTAGGTTTAATAAATGGACTCCTTATTGGATTTTTATGGTTAGGTCAAGACACATGTGAATGGATTTACTCTTTATTAAGTGATGAAAAATTGGAAGGAGGCTCATATCATGTGTGATAAATGTATTGTATTGTAAATATTTTCAAATGTCTTATTTTTAGTACTGGTGCCCATAAGCAAATCATATCATTTTACACATCTAAAAAATTTGTGTATATATTATGTATGATTAGTGTAATAATTTTTTACTATGAAAATTCTAACATTCACACATTCTAAAGTTTTATTGGTTCCGAAAAAAATGCCCCAATTTCCAGAATTTTCACCAAGGAAAAAGTTATTACACTAATTAAACCAAGTATTTATAAATGAAATGATATGCCTTTGAGTACTATCTATTTAATGTTTTAAATTTTTCATTTAAAGAGAAATGGGAGAAGAGTTGAATTTTTGTGGATGATTATCTCTAAATTCTGATTTAGTAAATAATTAAAATCGGAGGATTCACAAATGATTTATTGCAATTATAGAAATATTGCAATTTTTCAAACTAAGACTCATAACTTTTTAACGGGGAGAAAAAAAATGACCAATTTTATTTTGTTAAGAAGACTCACCTATGGTCCATAAAAGTTTTGGATTTTTGCATTTGTATAGTCATAATGTATTATTTTAAATACAAAGTACTAAATTTTGAACTGGTGTAGCTTAAATAAAAGTTTAATTTTTCAAACCACTTTGAAAAGGGTGATTTATTTATTCAGAATTTAAATACTATAAGTTTATTTAGTATTATGTGATGATTCTTGAAAATATATTTTGTTTGTTATTTATTGTTACCATAGAATAAAAATGTATTAAAAAATTTTAAATAATTTATATTTTCACAGTGATTTAATAAAAAAATTATACATAAATTATTTACAACTATATAAATTTAACGAGAATTAAGCCTTAATACTCATACAATGGTCCCATGCTTTAGCATTTACTTGTTTTAGTATGCTTTTTAAAGATGTGCCAGGTCCACATTCGAATGTTCTCGGAAAATGAGTTCCTTCACTACGTTCGTACATTACATGCAAAGTTTGTTCCCATTTTACAGGTTTTACAATCTAAATAAAAAAAAAATTAACATGACATGTTTGGTGTCTATGTTTGAACTATTTTAAATCATCAACATTAATGGAATACACTGAATACGCATATATACATTTTATTTGTGGGCTGGTGTTTTCAGGCAGGCTAGATCAAGATAATAAGCATTATTGTTAAATATTTGATCATTTGAATTAGTTAAGAAAATGAATTGACATTTCCACTTGTTCGATAACATTTATATGTATGTGAATTTTTCTTACAGAAGGGCATGATTGAAATTTTCATTATTCTGAGCATTAGTACACACAGAAGTTTAAAAAATGTTTTACCTGTTTTGGTAATTGTTTTTCAATATGTTCGGCGTTTCTGTATTTTTTACCATCAACATTTGAATATACACTAATTATAGGATCTTCAATATTAATTTTTCTTAAAGCTTTACGGAAAGGTTCTAAAGCAGGCTGCATTAATTTAGTATGAAAAGCGCCACTAACTGGCAATCGTTTGACCCGTTTCAATTTAAACTCTTTAGAATTTTTTTCTAAGAAATTCAAAGCCTGGAAAAAATATAAAATAGTTAAAAAATTACTCCAAAAGAATGTTCAATACAAAATTACCTCCAAATTTCCAGCAACGACTTTACAATGTGGGTATAAATAATTAGCTATTGTGCATTCGGGATCTTCAATTCCACGTTCAATACACCATTCTTTAGCCCTTTTACAAGCATACCCCAAACGGCTATCTGGTCCGTAGAAAACAGTAGCCATTCCACTTTCGATTTCATCACATGCCATCTGCATGGCATGTCCTCGTACTTGAACTAATTTTAACCCTTTTTCAAAAGGAATTGCACCAGAAAAAATTAATGATGTTATTTCACCAATACTGAAACCAGCCGTTGCTACACACTTATCAATTGCATTTGGCCGCTCCTCTTTCAAACGTTCAATAGCCGCTAAAGACGTTACTAGTATTGCCAGTTGACAATTTTCAGTTTTATCTAATTCTTTTTGAGGGCCTTCTAAGCATAATTTAAGTAAATCAAATCCTAATGTATGATTAGCCAATTCAAATAAATCTTTAGCCATTGGATACTTCAAAAGATCTTTTGCCATTCCGACAAATTGGGTACCTTGACCAGGAAATATGATTACCGATGTATCTTCAGGATCTACTTTTGAATTTGGATCATAATCACCTTGTACTCTAGGTTTCGAACCTTCCGGATAAGGTAAAGTTGCCCATATTTGTTCTGAATGCTGTGGTTTAATATCAACAAAAGTAGCGGAACTTTCTAATAAGTTCTTAATACCAGATTTATTTGAACACAATCTACGTGATTGTTTAAAGTAAACTTTGATTAATTTTGAAAACATTTTAAAAACTTTTTTTAATATTTCAATTCAAATAATACATAACCCCTGATAATTCTTTGTAAACATAACCTTAAAACTATATCAGCTGATTTAAAAGCTAAAACACTTTTTTTATTATTAAATATTGGGAGAAATTAATATTGTAAAAAGTTTTAGCACAACTTTTAATAAGAGGATTTTAATTAAAACTGTTGTTCAAGATTTTTTTGATTGTAGATAATTTTTTATGGTTTTTTATATTAATATTTTTGAAAGCAATTTTGAAATGAACATTTTAATTGGACAACAGAGGGATTGTCAAAAATAAATCATTTGTGAAGACGACACAACTTTTGGTGTTTATTTTATAAAAGTAATTAAATCATTTAATAAAATATATGTAATATTTAAATAAAATGTGCTTTTTAATTTAAAAATGTAAAAAACTTGAATAAAATATTAAATATTTGATAAGTCATAATAATAATAATTATTATTAATATAATAGTTGGTAACAGATTAAACTACTGTCATAATAAAATACTCATACTTGTATAAAAAATTAAATAAGATTTTTTACTATCAATTTTCAAAGAAATAATGTTAAATATGTTTATTAAAATAATCCAACAATGGTGATCAATCTAATTCAAAATGGAACACTTTTTAATTGTTTAGTAAATATAAATTACGTAATTAATTAATTTTTGACACATTTGATTAAGTATTTTGTCAACAATGCAGAAAGATTGTGGATGCGGCCATTCTCGATTATTACCAGCAAATTTATGTTGTGTATGTAACGAAAGTGCTCCAGAATCATTGTTGGAAATAACAATAAAATTTATATTATCTAATAATATTCATACCATATGCGATAGAAATCAGTCTGTGTATAAATTAAAAAAGGGTATTGTCCTACCAAGTGAAATATGTGATCAGTTGTTAGTTCAATGTCAAAAATTTTATAAAGTGGATGTTACAAATAAATTTTTGGGAATATTTAACGATAGGAAATGTACACGTTTAAAACGTGCAGTTTTACACCATACATGTATCACCGATGAATTCCTGCGTATATTACTACAAAGCCATGAATTAATGGACTTAGATTTAGGTAAATGTCCGAGTATAACGGATAATGCACTCAAATACATATATTTGCATGGTAAATCATTAAAATCACTGGCATTACGAAAAGATTGTTTAATAAATCTGATTGGTGGTTCAATACAAGAATTGGTATGCAATTTGACGCAATTGCGACGTTTTACAATACATTCGTTACAACCGTTACAAGAGAAACCAAACCTATTCGATAAATTGTTGTTAAATAAGCTAACAAATTTAACGTATTTAGATTTATCCGAATGTAGTGGTTTAGATGAGATGCAATTTTTAGATAAATTTACAAATTTACAATCGTTAGTATTATATAATGTACCCCATTTGCAAGATGCCTTTCCAAATATATGTAAAGTAAAAACGTTAACACATTTAGATATATCACAATCGCTATCATCGAGACATAATAATGGTATTTATGAGAATGAGAATAAGGTCTTAGCAACAATTGTTGAAAGTTTACCCGAATTAAAATCATTAGATATATCTGGTACAAACTTAGCGGGATCGGGGGTCGCCGAAGAGGGTTATAAATTTTGTACTGATATACCGGGATTAGGTACGCGAGTAGAAAAACCTTTGGATTTTTTGGGATTATATGGCACACATCACGAAGCATGTCGTCGACATGATATACCTGCAAAAAAAGTGTCTGGTGATGCGACTGAAGAACAAATTTTAGTAGCCGCTGCAGCATATCTGGACAGAGCCGATGTGTTACAACGCGTATTGAATGATTTATATCATATGTTTAGATTTGAGACATGTCATTATATCGGTCATGCTTTAAGTATTATTTTACAATCGATGGACCGACATCCACGAAAGAAACAAATACAGGTGTCTAGCAGTGCAACATTATTTTACATTGTAAAAGGAAAAGATCGAAGCAGTTTTGGTGTGCGAATTAAGCGGCATATGATATCGACATTGTTGAATGCAATGTACTACCATAAAGAGGATGATACCATGATGCGTAATGGGTGTTTAACTTTATGTCAATTTAAGATTCCTCAAGATGTGGTAAGATAATTTTTATTAGAATTACCTCCTTTTCCTCTCCTTCCTATGTCCCCAGCGTTTAAATAATCGTTCATTGAATCTTTTGTGAGAACTGTATTTTGTAAAATCCACTCTAATTGTGTCGGTCTAAAGACCCTATATCTTACTACTAACTATAAAAGAAACCCGTACAAACTATAAAAAAATACCGACTTGTAACGTAGTATTTTTAAATTTATGTTACAATTTACGAAAACACAAGAAAATTAAAAATTAAACACAAACAAATATCATAATTTACATATTATATAATATGTATATATATGTATTTGTGACTTATTTTCTAGACGCTTTAGCTCTGTTTTTTTTAATAATAGTCTAAAATGCAAAAAAAATTTTTACGAAACAGTTTCAGGTCCCGAAACTTCAAGTACAAGTTTTTACCTTGCTGGGTTCATTGTAAGTTCAGACTTTCGCTTGACTACAAGAATGCCTATTAGTGGGAATTTTCCTTTATAATTTCGTCATTTAAATGCATAATTGAATTATTAAATATTTTATTGTGTATAAAAAATCGAAAAATTAAGTTTTTGAATTTTTACGAATTGAATTTAGAAGATGGTAGTGCTAGGAAAATTTCAATAATTAAATATTATTATCACAATTCTTTTTATTAGAATGTTGAATACGTGTTTTCTCACGATTGATATAAAAATTTCTCTATTTTTACCTGTTCGATGTATGACGGTTGAAAAATTATACCAATCGTTAAAACAAGTTCTAGAAGATAACTTTTACTGAAATACATCAGTGTTAAATTTTCAATTTTAATGGTTTACTGGTAAATTTAATAAATGATAAATTTATGGCTTTTACTATAAGGATCGCTTTTTTGCTGTTAAGATACCCATTGAAAAAATTTAGAATATGATGTCATAATTTAAAATGATTTTAAGCAAATTTTATGATTATCTTATTACAAGTTAATATAAAAATTAAGAAAACCATTAGGGTTAATTTTGAAAATACCAAACATACGCGTTAATGTCGTATCAATGTTTGAAATTAATATTTTATTTCAGCTATTTGAATATGAAAGATTAGTGCAAATTCTACTACATTCGGTATCGGAAATGCAACAAGAAAGTTTTGTACAACGAATAGGTATTTATTTATTAAACACATTAGCTTGCCAAGTTGGTGGAAGAAGAAAACAACGTCTTGGCGACTTAGGAGTTATAAAAGTAAATATAATTTTTATAATAAGAAATATTTTAATGAAGTAATTTATTTTAATTTGCATTTAAATTTTTAGAAAATGCTGAATATCATCGAGGAAAGATTAAGCCGAGGTGTATGCGATGATGTCTTGGAAGTTGCTTGGAGTACTATGTGGAATGTAACTGATGAAACGCCATTAAATTGTCGAAGATTTTTAGATGCAAAAGGGATGGAATACTTTTTAGATTGTTTAAAGGTATTTATTTTAAACATTCTAAACAAGAATTAGACTAATCAAATTTTCGTCAAGCGCTGGACATATTTTAATTTAATATTTGTACATAAAATTACAAATGACAAAGCATTATTTTGAGAATTATACTGTCTTTATCTTTAATGAGTCTGTTTATTAAAAAAATTTCATGTATTTTCAATAAATTATTTGTCGTAATCTTTTAAATAAAAATTATGATATTCAAAAAGTTTCTATGAACTTTTGTAGAACGAGAAGCATTCATACAAAAATCAGTCGAAATATGCATTGAAAATGATTTTAATATCTGTTTCATTAATTTTTGCAATTAGATACCTGCTCTACTGCCATTATTTTGAATAGTTTAACTAATAATATTTTACAATAAATTCTTTCTACAATCAAAATTTTTGAAACGAATAGATTTGTATTAGTATACACCGCTTGTCATATATTAATGAAAGAAATTCAAAGAGCGACGAAATCTACCAGATATTGTTTTAATTTTTGTGTGTATTTAGGGTTTTCCGGATCAAGAAGAACTGTTACGAAATATGATGGGATTATTAGGAAATGTTGCTGAAGTGAAATCATTAAGACCACGTTTAATGACATATCAATATATACAAGTATTCTCAAATCTATTGGGTTCAAGTAGTGATGGTATTGAGGTAATTATTGATAGAATCTCTTTGATATACCTATCTAAAACTATGAAATAAATATGTTATTTGAAATAAATTTCGTTATGTTGAATATGTTTTATTTGATCGAATTTATTTAATTTTTAGGTAAGTTATAACGCAGCTGGTGTATTAGCTCATATGGCTTCTGACGGACCATCAGTATGGTTACTATCACAACCTAATCGGCAAGAGGTGTTAGATCGTATGACAAATGCAATTGAACGATGGACTTTAACCACAGAACGCAATATTAATTATCGGTCATTTGAGCCGATTTTGAATTTAGTACAAGCTTATCATACTCCTGAATGCCAACATTGGGCTGTATGGGCGCTAGCAAATTTAACTACAGTATATCGTAAGTAATGTTTTATAACAAATATAGTTGTTATTTATGTGTAATTTTTAAACATAGTTTATCTATCTCAGTAGGAATTAAACTTTCGAAATACAGTCAAAACTTGGTTTAGCGTAGATTTAATCTTTCAATTTTTTTATATAAATATATTTCATTAAAAATAAGTATGTTTTTGGTTTATCAACAACTTTTAAATATATAAGGATTAATTGATAAAAACTATATATTTATGATATTATAAAATATCTAAAATTCCGATTTTTGTCTAAATTGGACTATTTTATGCTTGTTTGTTCAATTAAAACATATTTGAAAGTGAGAGAAAGCTGCTTTTATATTACCCCCCCCCCCCCAATATTCAATATTAATGTCTTGTATTTCGAAACTATTTAGGCACACAAACAAATAATATTATTTAATTAATTTAATATCATATAAATATTTATGGACAAATACCTAAAAAGGTTAAAGAAAATAACTTAAAAAAAAACAACAACATATTTCCAGAAAACTTCGAAAAATAGATTAAAGAAACAATTGGTCGTAAATTTTTAGCCTGGTAATTGATTTTTAAGCCATTTTCAAGATTTTATGTATCAGACTATTTATTAATTAGAGTGTCCAGAAATATATCTTAAATAGCCGTTTTTCTGCATTTTATAAAAATTAAGATCTTAGATACTCACACTTTTGAAATTAAAGGAAGAATGAAGAGGGTACTACAGTATATGTACTATTTTTATATCTACTGTAATTTTCACTGTTTGATCCCATTCTTTTGATAAAAAATCACAAAATTAATAATGAAATCACTGATTCTAGATAGATATAATTTTTTTTTTTTAAATTTGAAATTGATAACCTATTTCAATTCACTTTGCAATTACATCTGCCTAGGCCAGCTTACCGATCCGAAATAAATCCTATTAAGTTACATCCTTAACTTCTAAATTTTAACTTTTCCATAACCTGGTTTATTTGCAACTTTTCTATTTTATCATTCTGATTATAATGTATCTTAATAGAGATAATTTGGAGTATCTAAAGGGGATGAGATATAACTACAAAATAAATATTTTAACCAAATTTGACTGTATAAAAGATAAACTATCTCTAAATTAATTAAATTTTCTGAATCATTAATTTTAATTAAAAAAATATTTAATTTAGCTGTAAAATACTGTTCATTGGTACAAGAAGAAGGTGGAATAAGTCTCTTACGTGAACTACTTAATCATGAAGAACCACCTGAGCGTGTTAAAAACTTAGCTTCAATAGTTATAAGGAATTGTACTGAATTTAATAAAAATGGTTATGTGGAAACAGTTGCACCATTAGATGGATAAAACGAATATAAATAATTTATAGTTTTGTTTGTTTTAAATTACATTTTATTTATTTTTTGTCTATTTGTTTGTATTTAGTTTAATCCGAAACGAAGTTAATATTATGTGCATGAAGAATGATGCTTTTTATTTAATAAGACAGAATCAAGTAACTACTAAAGTCCTACCGAATTAATTAATATTGTCACATATCGACCAAGTGTATAAAAATTAGAAGTGATTTAGTTATTCTTGCCTTTGTTAAATTATTATTTTTTAATCATGTTTATTTTTCCAAGTGCCAGAAGATAAAAACTGTTACTTTTCCCTTATTTAAAAAAAAAAAATTTTTTGTGAGTAATTAATATTCATTATAAAACATGGCTGCTAATCACCATAATCAGGATTTTTTAATTAGCAGTTGTTCATAAAATACGTATGCTACAAATATAAGGGAAAGCATAGTGTTGTAACATGGTGAAAAAATTCATAACAAACGTGGTATCAAATTGATAATTAATTTTTTAATGATTTTTAAAGTTAATCATTAAATCACTGTTTTTTGACTTGGAAGCTATATTTTGTTTTTCCAAAACTTTATGTTAATCTTTAAAAATATAGTAGTTAAAAGCAGAGATAAAATTACATGAAATTATCGATCGCCTTTAAGTTATTTGAAATAACAACAAAACAAGTATCACGATATTCGAAAAATGTGTTTAATATTTTTTATCCTTATTTTGAAAATAGTAAATATTAAAAAAAATTCAGAAAATCCACAAAAAATGTATAATTGGGAAAAATTTTTTAATTGGAAAACTAATATATTTAAATGAAAAATATGTTAATTGGTTATAAAACAAAATATCTAAAAATTTTGAACGCTTAGTGGAAATTGTCAAATAGATTCAATAATCAAGTGAGTGGTAGAATGTGTTAGTAATTACTCTAGCTGATTGCATTTTGATGTAAATATTACATTCGAAACATCCCAACCTCCGTAGAAATAGAGTATAACTTTAAATAACAAAAATTTAGTCGTAGAAATACCAACAACTTTTGTCCAAAACATTTAACACTCAACGTTGATTCGATACGATTCCAAAACAGTTTTAAATCTTATGTGAACTAAAGTTCCCTGTTCCAAATTTTTTCAGAGATTAGTTGCCCCAAATTTCTGTATGATGTTAAAATATGTTCTACTAATTGGCAATTTTTGAAAACAAAGTTGTGGATAAACTTAAAAGTGCTTAAAAAATCGAATTTTTAATAGCATTTTCATAACGTGTTTCCTATTTTCAAATTATCATATGAGAATTACGTCCCACTTACTCACCACTAGATTTTTGAAACCATTTGTTTGATTTTAAGCATTAAGCATCAAGTAATGGGCACATTTAAATTTATTAACTATTCAAACTTAAAGAAAAAAATTGCATGTGATTTCTATTTCAAACGATTTCGTATAAATTAAAAAAATTTTTTTTTTTGTTATACTTCGCTTGAACAATATATTTTTCAACCAATATGTATGCGTGCGATAAGAAATGTTTTCAAAAAATTATTCTCATGAATGTTTTTCTGCGATTAAAATGAATCAATCATAAATCCATATTATTTTCTTTTGCCTGATTCAAAAAATTTTGCAAAACGTAATTAGAATCAATTTATATTTTCTAAATAATTTTTCTATATAAATCACTAAAACGTTCGTTGCACTTTTTGAACTTTTAAATAAAGCTCAAACGAAATGTTAGTTTAATTAGGTTTCATTTAATATCGTGGTGTTAGACCTATGTTATACGTGTTGTACTCTCAAATTCTGTATTTTTTCTGTAATAGCAAATAAAGTTAATTAAGTGGCAATAGTAAAAATATCTTAATGGATCTATTTGTATGACTTTTATTTAATTACTATCCGTACCGTGCATAGTACGTGGAAGGGACTTCTTAATCGATAGATGCGCCACGAGTAGACAAAATTTGTAATAAAACATTCACATTCTAGAAAAATTAATTATTTGTTCAATGCATGCAATGTTTGCATGTAAATTGTAATTATTTTTAATTGCAAACATAAATTATTATTCATTTAACTTTGAAAATAAATTTTGAGAAATTTAATATGTCAATTCGTATACAATTCACAGATTTGTATATCATTTGATTGATAATATAGTAATTCGTAACGATAGAAACGAAACAAATAATTTAATGCACGGTGCCGATATTCCCCAATCGTTTGTAGACGCCGCGCCGTTCGAATGGCCGTTTAATTATGATATAAAAAAATCTTTTTTTTGCAAATAAACAAGAAAACTGAAGAAATATAGTGAACAAAAACATAAACAAAAATCTTTTTCTTGCAAAATATAAAATAATTTTAATTTAAGTTTGTGACCAGTATTAAAAAAAGTACATTTTGATTTTTTCGCCGAACCTCAGTTTTTGAGTACAAACTATCCAACTATTTACATGTTATTTTTTTACCGCTTTAAAAGCTTTCCACATTGAAGTTGACCCAAGTTGGTGCATTTTGACTTCATCTTTAATAAAAGAAAAAAAGCAGCATAAAAAATAGCATAGATCTATTAAAATATTTTTGGGCATGACCCATAAATTGGCGCCATTATTAAAAAATTAATTTATGTATTACAAATATTTTGATATTAATTATTTCACATTTTCTAAAATTTATGTAAGTTGGTTTAATGATGGGATAATTAATTTGTGTATAAATTATGAATTCTTTTTTTTTTTTTTTTTTTTTAATTAATATTTTATATAGTCGGCATCCTCTAATGTTAACAAAAATAATGAAGAAAAATTGATTTTATTAAAAATATACTATGTTGATTGATATTAAAATTAGTAGTTGGTAAAATGCTTAAATATATATTATTTTAATTTTTGTATATATATTCTAATAACAATATTTTTAAATTTTATTTATAAATTACATTCTTAGACGATATTCTATATAAAAATATATTAAATAAAGAATTGTTATAGATAATATATCTTAATTAATAATTAATTAATAAAATTTATGGCTTATATATCTTGTTTTTTTTTTTTTTTTTTTTTTTTTTAACAATTTCTACCTTTCAGAAACTTAACGGTGCATACATATAAACTTGAATATGAACATTATGAATTCTTAAAAAATAATTATTCTAACAAGTACATAAATTAAGTAAATTACAAAGTGTAACGATAATTTTTAATTCAGGTAGTAATTGGTGGTATTTCACATTATTTTGCCGCCAATAGGAACAAATTTTTTTTTCTTGCCATAACTCGATTAATTTCAATTCTAGACTTTCTTAAAAACAAATAGTCTGTGAGTTTTCCCTACTTTATAGCACTTTAAAAAAAGTTCTGAGAGTTTTCCCCGAAAAATCCATTGTTTTTTTTTGGATATTTCACGTTGCAACTTTCAATTTTGATGTTTGATTTAGAAGAACCAATCTTACTATTACTCGGTTAGTAACATATTGGATCAAGCGATACCTTAAACTCAAGCATACTTTAAAACCAGTCTGAAGACGTGTTTTTTTTTTTTAAATATACGTTTCCACTCCCGAATAAATCGAAAACTATTGACTTTCAGTAAAAACTTTATAAAACAAATGTTGCTTAGAATTAGCCAATCTATTTATTCGCATATACTTATTTTCAATAAAAAATTTTTCATCCTCGAGATGACGTGGCGTTCACCTTCAGGATACAAGCGACTCTCGGCACATGGACAACTTTGAAGTAAATTGTAAGTAGAATCTGCAGTCAAATTTTGGTGCTAATCGGTGTTGCTAGGTAGAATTGCAAAAAAAACAGTGGATAAACTAGATGTACTATAAATGTTAAGTTACTAAACTACCTGATACTTGACTAAAGTACTTGATCAATGTGAACAAGGCCTTTACTCTTCAATGAATACTTTTATGTTTTTTAAACGTAATAATGTACTTAATGTTTCTTAACGTCACACAGATATCCATAGCTGTAAAAATCTGTATTCCTATATGGAATCGCTAGAATAAATTTAACAAAAAAATAGAAAACTTACCTTAAGCATTTTTTTTATAACTTTTAATGAGAACTCTAGGATTTTTCGAATAAATTTCGATTTTTACCCCAATTTCCTAGATCAAATTATTTTGTATTTTTATAAATACAAAATAATTTAGTGTTTACTTTATATAAAACTAATAAATCCAGTATTCTTTGGTGCACTATAATCTTGGGTGGCAAACGATAAATGCTAACACTGCCTCAGAGAATCATTACAACTAGCTAATTCATACTCATGATGACTACTTTGTAGTCGAAATATTATACGTATTTATAAAAATACAAAATAATTTGATCTATGAAATTGGGGCAAAAAATCGAAATTTGCCGCAATAAATCGAAAAATAATCATCCATTTTGGCATGCACAATTTGAATTTGAAAAACTGAGGACAATGCGATGAATTTTTATTTATTTATAATGTGCACCAAATTTGATTATAACTAAATAATTATTTATCAATTATCGATGCCTAAGAGGCGTTTAATAGTTTGTTAATACTAAGAATACTTACTATGTAATAATCAGTTGGAAAAATGGATTTTTTGATAAAAGTAAAGACCTTTAAATTAATATAGCTAATATTTAATTTTTAATACATTTTGATACAGTTCTTAGATACGATTTAAATAAAGATGGATGACTAATAATGACAAATTAAAAATGAAAAAAATTTCTGTGAATCTTTCTTTTGACTTCTATAGTAAATAAAAGATAAAAGTAACGTGGGTGATAATATTTAAAAAAAATCTCATTTGAAAAATTAACTTCTCCAAAAATCTTTTTTAAAATTATCATAGGGGAGGCTCAATATAGAACAGGCAAGTAAGTTTAAAATAGAAAAAAAATTTATTTCGCTTTGTGGCGAATTCATATCTAGTTGCTACGATAAACGAGGCGATTAGAGAGCTACATAATTGGGAAGTTTTTAATTTTTTTAATTATAGTCCACAAATTTTGGAAAATAATTACTAAGATTATGTATATATAATTAATAGTACCTGGATGACCGAGCCTTGCTCGGTATTTTTTTTTATTTTTTTATATAAATTGTGTTGCAAACACTCATCGACTTCGTGTTACTTAACAACGCCATCTGCTGTTGTGTCGTTAAAGCAATTAGTTGCTCACAAAAAATAGTATTATTATTCGCCAATAGATGTCAGGAAGAGTCATATTTTTCAGTTGAGACTACTCGAACGCGTTGATTATCGATAAAACACGAATAAAATGACATTTTTTAAAAATGATTCCTCGATCGATTTATCGCCCCCGAAACTCCCTATATACTAAATTTCATGAAAATCGTTGGAGCCGATTCCGAGATTACAATTATATATATATACATATATATATATATATATATATATATATATATATATATATATATATATATATATATATATATATATATATATATATAAAAGAATTGCGCATTTAAAGATATAAGATTTCTCACATTTAAATTTTTTTAACGTACAAGAAGGCTATGATTTTCAAAAATAGTCATGGAAATACACATTTTTAACAAATCTTACAATGCATTCAATATTTTTCGTTCAAATTTTGTAAAAACTATTTTAATGTGAAACTATATATAATTTTATCGTTTAATATAATATATATTTATTTATTTTTTTTAAACTTTTGAGGAAATTTTTTTGTTCATTTAATCATGTAGAAAATGTATGTAGACAAACAATAGGTGGTAATGACGACATATCTAAGAAATTACCGATAAATCAACTTGTTTCTAGCTACTGCTTAAATTAATTTTTATTTTGCATAGAAAATTCCTTTTATAACTTATTCAAATTTAAAGTTATGAAAATAATTATCCTAACATGTTTTACTTTTCAAATCTATCAAATAACGATATAAAATCAATTCTTTTGAGTTTCGACAGTTAGAAATGCTTTTATATGAATTCGCCATTATTAACCTTTAGCCGTAATGACAAAGATAATATTTATTTCAATTAGAAATACTTGATTTACAATTTTGCTAAAAAAGGTTTTGCAATATAGTTTTTATTTCTCGCTCCTATTTTGAAATAGAAATTGAAATTTGACTATGCGATATTACAGATGGTATGATTAAAAAAATTAGGACTTGTATTATACCGGTGTTTTGCCTGCTTTATATCAATAAATCTAATGAAAATTATTCGGTCATATTTAAAATTATATTTTTCCTAATACAGAAAATTTCTTGTAACCTCATACATAAAATATGTTTATATTTAAATTTATCTAAAGACTAGTAATTTGAAATGTGTCATAAATTGGCGAGATCCACAATATAAGCCTTTCTTAAGACACATTAATATTTACATATACATTGGATGATTGATGTTTTCTTAAAAGTATGCAATTTTTTGTATTAATTATAAAAATTTTTAACAAAAGGTTTAACTTCTTTGTACTGATGTATTTATACTGTTTTTTTTATTTTATTATTGTTATTATTTTATTTTTTTATAACTCGAAGGTCAATAATAATTCACAGTACAAATTCTTTTGCAGCAATAGAGTAGTTCATTATTCTTACGATTCATATTTAAAAATAATTATATTTAATCTCTCCCGATTCTTCTGATTTAAAACAACAACTACAAACATTTAAAATAAAAATTTAGGGATACTACTCTTTATGATTGTTATCTTTCTTTTTTTCTGAACTAAAAAACATTTGTCTATTATAAATATTCTCTATTAATTTAAATATTTGAAAATAATGAACTACCCTATTTTGAAAATATTATTTTATGTTGTTTTAAATAATACATTTGCTGTACGTACGTCTTGTTAACGAAACGGGCTTTTTATTTATCCATTTTTGTTGTTAAATATTCCTATTGTTTCATTAATAAAAAAAAAAAAAAAAACTGTTGCATTTAATAAAAATGCAAAAAACAAAACATTATTAATTTTTGAATTAAAAAACCAATAATTGTATCACACGTATAATAAATAATAGAAAGTGAGGTCTAAAAAATAAATTTAATCCACTGTTCTAACATGCTTTGGATTTTCTGTATCTGCTAGACTATGATGTATAATAGTTTTTGGTGGTTCTAAATGTATTTCCGGTACAATATTCTCTGATTGATCTGCAGATGCGTCAGTATTTTCCACAACATATTGCATATTTGTTGCATTCAATGGAGTCATTTCAATTATATTTGAATTATTATTATTCGTGGCAAATGTTACTGATACAGGTAATGGTAAGGGGACACATTGCGATGTTCCATATATCCTTGTGTTGTTCACTTCGAGATCAGATATCAGCTCGGGTAAGGCACTGTCGCATAAAACTGGATTATCTGCGAAGTAAAATTATATTTAATTAAAGAATTATATCACATTTTTATAGGCGAAATTCAATAAAATTAATATAAATAGAGAAAATTTGTATTATAGTTGTGCAAAAAATGCAAACATGAACATCAAACGAATACTAAAAAAAATAAATATATAAATATCTATATAATAAGAGACGCAACTAGAATTGATAAAAACTGATCATCCCAACTGCACTCAAATGCATATAGTCCTAAAGAATGAAAGTTGAAAGTATGTGTTTTTCATTCAGCGTGCCCGAGCTGAGTATGCTTATTTATTATGTATGGGTGAAAGATTTGTTTATGCTAGATCCCTAGTCACATAAATGTGACGAGAAACATGGAGGTAGGATAGACCATCTGACGAGAGGCAGGATAGACCAAGTAGATTTGAAAAATTCACACCTACCACCGATTAAAGTACTATCTAATAATCAGTCTGGAAAAAAATGAGTAAAAACCGTAAGCAGAAACAATTGCGCCTTACCACATTATTGTGTTCCATAATTAATAGCAGGAAGAAAAGTTCATAGCTTTTTTTTACATATCATTTGTTTTATAATATATTTACCTTCCAAATTTAATCCCAATATACCAGGACTGCCATGAATATTACATCGAGTATGTGCAACTAATTCACGTGAAATTGTTCGAATATTGTTGTAAGATAAATCAGCAAAACATAATATGGGAAGACCAAAGAAATCATGTTGAAGTTCTGTGAGCAAATTGTGATTGACAAACAAACGTTCTAAAGATGGTAAAAATGTTTTCGATGTTTCATCTAATGTTGTTAATTTATTATGTGAAAAATCGACCCATATCAAGTCTTCTAAACCAATTAAATCATCTGGGCTGATTTTAGTCAGATGATTGTGACTTAAATTTAAATATTTTAATCCATGCAAACCAGATAGTGCTCCATCTAATGAATGAAGTTCATTATAATCTAACTTCAAATCCATAACACGCGTTTCCAGTTCTACAACATTCTGAAATAAACATTTTAAGTACGTTATTTGTTGGTATTTTTTCTTAAATTACACTATTTTCTTAAATTACATAGAATTCGAAAAATTCTGATTCAATAATATCACGCGTGTATTGTTCCAGCGCTCATCTTGTACTGGTAAAGTTTTTGAACTTGGATCTACAGGAGGAATCTATGGGAAGTAATTCAAGCCATTCCCCTTCCACAAAAATCAAAGAAGCCATATTTTTACATAATAAACAAATAACACGCGAAAGCTTCCAGTAGGATAGCTCGTGATTTATATTGTATAACGAATCATCCAATTCTCAAAAGATTCAGAAAAAAACAAAATAAACTACAAGACATGAAATGTGTAAAATATTATTAATTACTCAAAAATGGTCATGAGAAGCTTAAATTGCACTTTCCGGAAAATTTTCTGGATCTAAGTTTGCAACAATAGGCAAGCTTAGATAAACTTATCTATTAAGGGTTACCTTATCCCTTATTACAGGTATTTTATATCTATTGATTTTACAAGTTAAAGAAATTATTTTGACCATTGTTATATTGTAAAAAAATTAAGAAATTTTATTGAATAAAACACCAACGAAATCAGAGAGAAGAAAGAGTAGCTCTGTTGCTTAATTTACTAAGAATTTTGCGAGGATTGTTGGCTGGCAAAGAAACCTTTACATTGGCACTAGAGACATATCAGTGACTGGCAGCATATTTTTAGACATTAAAAGTTACTACTAGCCAATCACTGGTAAATAAGAAGCTTCCAATGTTCTCGTCTGTAAATCAGACATTAGCTCTTTTTTTAAATTCTTGGTGTTTCAATCAGACACTAGCAAGGACCATAAGTCGAAAATATATATTTGCAGATAAATAATTTGAAATTTTTTGTTGTTATATTTTTGTACACAAAACTAGTTATTTACTAGATTGTATTAAAAAAATTTTGTCTAGAGATTTTAAAGTATAAAATAAAAATACAATGCTTCCATAACCAAACCGACAATAAAAAGTATTTAAAAAAGTACTAAACCGCGAAATTAATTTTTAAGTATAAATGTCGCCATTGTCATTGGTATATTGATAGTAAAGTTTGAAAGTTCGACTCCACAATGGAGCCTTAGAATCTAAGAAAATCCTGAGATTTACAAGTTGCAAGCACATGTGCAAGCACCCATACAGCTTGTCATGTGACTGACAAAACTTTAAACACTTAAAAATTAATTAATTTCGCGGCTTAATACTTTTTTTAATACTATTTGGTTATGGAAGCATTGTATTTTTATTTTATACTTAATATCTCTAGACAAAAATTTTTAAATACAATCTAGTAAATAACTAGTTTTGTGTACATAAATATAACAAAAAAAAAAATTTCAAATTATTTATCAAATAGATTATTATTTTCAATTAATTAAATTGATTAGATAATTACACCTTAATTAATTCCATTTAATTAATGAAATAAAAGTCACGAATTTATAAATGTATAGAAAACGTGACGATTGTAATTAATAAAAAAAAAAACTTAATTTTTGTTTTAAGTTGATTTAAAATTTAATTGATAGCTAACCTCCATACGTCCAGTTATATTTGATATTTTGTTATGCGATAAATCCACAAGACGCAAACGACGTAAACCACGAATTTCTTGCAATGAAAATTCCGATAATAAATTGTGTGTTAAATTTACACAACGTAATGAACGTAGTGGTGATAAAGAACCATTTATTGCTGTTATGTTATTATAACCCATTTGTAAATCTTCTAACGATTCAGCTTCGGCAAAATCGTCAGGTGTTATCTAAAAAACAGAAACATGTAATATTAATCACAAACAAATACAAATTTTTATTATAAGTTTCCTAATTTTGAAAATTTACCAAAATAATATTTATTAACTTATACTTTTGGTATGTTATAATTAATATTAGTATTTTTAAGCCAACTTTTTCACAAGCTGTGTACTAAGCTCTACAAATTTCAAGCGATAAAATTGTTATGAGCTGAACCTGCTTTATTTTCACAGAGAAATGTTTCGAGGTTTAAGCATAGAATTGTAGTCATTCATCTGAGGAAAAGCTTCGTAGATTCAGTGTGTTTATAATAATCAAATAGCATTTACTTAATGTTCCGATGATTGAGAGGATTGAAAATCAGTGTGCAAGGTTATCAGGTGTTCCTTCTACATCTAGATCACACATATGTTTTTAGGAATCCACTGGAGCTAATTTTAATGAATAATTAATTATTCACAGAACGTTATAACTATGCAATGATTCATATTTTTCAATAAAGACATTTATTTTGATACTTTTTGAGCATTTTTTCTGCATGAAATATTTATAAATTTTCCTCAAACATTCAACCACCATTCAAGCGCTAGCAGGCATCTTTAGGTCCTAAATAAAGTCTTTCAGTTTCAGCTCAGATCATAAACTACGAACAGGTTCTTGACAGCACTAGAATGTACTTGATGTAGTAATTTGCATTTTTTATCCATAAAAGTTAAATGCGAAGTCTTCGGCTTCAAACATCAATTATCTTACTTCTAGTAGAAAAATAACAAAATTAAAATGTTGATAATATGAACTTACCGTTAGTATATTGTTATGTGATACAACCAACAATTGCAATTTTTTAGACTTTGATAATGCACCATCTAATCCAAGTAACTTATTATGTTCAAAAAATAGTGTCTTAATACGATGTAAATTTTTAAATTCCTGCGGTAAATGTTGCAAATAATTATCAGATGCATGTATTAATACTAAATTATTGACATCATCGGGTAATTGACCATCTAATGATGTTAATTGATTTGCATTTATAAATAGCCATTCCAATTCATGCATATTTCTCAATGTACCATTTAAATCAGGTATTTGATTACGACCCAAATGTAAATGCCGTAATGTTCGTGGCATCGAATTTTTTTCAATCATATTTATCATATTACCCGGTAACAGTAAATGATGTAGATTTATCGTATGCTGTAAGAAAATAAAACTGGTTACTAAAATGATTGTCAATTCTTTAAAGTTTTGGAACAAATTGATCGAGTTAAATTTGCTAAGAGTAGTTAGTATTTGTAAGTCCATCCACTCCCCCAGAGTAGAAAGTAATTCGATGGCAAAACGGAAGTCTGCCAATTACTTCATACTTAGAAACCCATCAACGAGACAATATGGAAGTATGGTCAAATATGTGGCCACTTGACATGTAAAATTATATACGTTGATATTGCACCTACTAACAAAGACTAAACATGCAATATTTTCCATGTAAACTTAGAGTTTCTTGTTTATATGCGCCAACATCGTCGAGTAGCATTTATTGCTTTCAAGTTGGTCCATGTGGGGATGAACTAAAACAAAATATTTTTTCTAGAAGTTCAAGCAAATTGAATTGCCTCAAGTATTATATTTATACAGTCGTAACGAACTGAAAAACTTTTCATGTTAATCCTAAATAATATTTGAATTAAAATGTTTATAAACTCAAATTGCACCACCCAGAAAGAAGGTCGCAATATTCGTGGCTAATACTAGTCAAAGTTTAAAAATGTAACAAATTTTCTTAAAAATGAATGAGACGAGGCATTTACAGCATAATATGCTAAAATTTCAGGAATTTGAGAAATTTTTCATTTAGCAGTGAAGGACTCATCACCTGTTTCATATATCACTATCCATTTGAATCCAATATGATTAATTTTTAATTTAATGAAAAGAAGTAATTATAGAAATGCAAGGTTTAGTTTTGAAATAAAAATCATTGTATTGTTGATACCAAAAGTATCAACACCAAACTAAATGCTGGACAAAAATTGTCGCTACAATCTTCCTGATACATTTTCATAGTAGCTGTATCGATACTACGACAAATATCATTCGTAAGATAAGTTGACTGTTACAGAATTTGCTAATTTGCACTTTTACCACATAAAAATATGAAAATAGACTCAACACTATAACACAACTCGAAAATTAAATTAAAATTGCTCTCAAAGATTATTTTCTTTCTGTTTCTTGTAAAAAGGCCCATGACGCGAATGTAAATAGACACTAAATATAAAAATATATGGTGATTATAAAGGATTATAAAAGACAACCTATTTTCCCCTGTTCGTGAAGTCAAGACGCTTCAATTATTCACTTAAAAAAATTATTTATTAATTTCAAAACTAAATGGTGCATTTTTTGGTCGTACTATATCTAAAAGTTTTTGAATTAATCCTTTGCTGTGAAAAATTATTCCCGTTATGCTAACAAAAACTTTTTCCCATTTACAATTCAATTTGATAAAATAGTAATACGGATAATTCGGACCGTTTATTACAATTTTTATATAAAATTTCTTTTTTTGTAAATTTGTTGAAGGCACTTTTATGTGAGATGGAAAACTCTACCATTTTAATTATATCCACCTTACCACAAAATCATCTTCTAATATTTGCGTAATATGTCCTCTTCCAAAATCTAATGATTTTAATGTAGGCATACGTGAAAATATATCTCTTGGAATAGCTGTGAAATCATTGTCAGCTAAACTTAAAAAGTCGATTTTGTTCAACCCCAAAAATGTGTCGTCAGTAACATTCCTAAAAAAAAAAAAAAAAACAAATTAATTATAATAAATTTTTTTTTTAATAAAAAAAAACTACAGGGTAATTTCATAATAATAAAATCGCGAGACTAAGTTATTACAAAATATATTCTTTGTTGGGAAACGAGTACGGCGAGTATATCCAGAACCGCGTGAATATACTCGCCAAAATGAGTTTGGTATACATATATTACATGCAATGCTATGAACCTATAGCAAAATTTTGTTTCTGTAATCAATATTTTCTAGCGTTACAAACTTTAGACTAAAATTAATTTACTCTGACATGTTATGTATGTCGAGTACAGAAATTGTTAAATATAAATTTCAAGATTGTAAATTATTAATTTTGCTAGATATCAGATGGGATCATATAAAAAAATTTCTGTAATTAAAAATGAAAAAAATGATTGGTGATTTTATAAGCGTTTCCAATCTCTTCTCCGAAATTATATATTTTATTTTAATGTATTTAATGTACTTCGATTTTATTGGAAGTATCCAATTTTATACAGAATATATTATTATCACATAGTTAATAACATTTTCTAAAAAAATAAATATTTTTTTTTTTAAATAATGGTTTTTTTTGTTTGTTATCGAAAACGATATTTTATAAAAGCTATTTTGTCAAATAATTTTATATTTATTTCTTCCTACTGGATAAAGCTACTTAAAACTAGATTGATAAAATATTATAATTTTTTTTAAAGAAATTTATACAATTCAATGAAAGAATAATAAGAAACACATGTTTGGAAGGGTTCCGTAACCAGATTAAGAAAATAAACCTATTAGAAATTCGTTATGTTTATCTCTGTCCATTTGGTTTTATCTGTTTAAGTATCCTCTTTAAAAAGAACGGAAAGTACACAGTTTTTCTTATAGAATAAGGTTGCGATTATACAAACGTTTAATTCAACGAAAAACCGTACGTCAATTGAAACGCACTCAAGTCTATCTTAGGGTGTCACCAATTCTTGAGTCAGAGGGGGTCCAAATTAGAGCTTTCCAATTTCAACTCTTTATTGCACAATCATACGGAAAATTAGTTAGCCATATTTATGGAAAATTTTTGAAACTGAATAAAAATATTAAATTAATCACATATGTTTTAGAAAAATAATCAATAAATGTCACTGTTTTATTAACTTGATTTTAAATCGCTTTCTTGTATTTCTGTCCTTTTGGAATTTTAAATTAGTTTCCTAATGAGCTAGATACTTTTTTAAATTTCGACCATAATTCAGAAGTGGCTAGCAATGCATGATTAAGGTAGAAAAACAAAAAGGAGGAATAAAAGATGATGAAAACGAAAAAGGCGAAAAACAATAGAACAAAACATGAAAAATACAAAAAATGAACAAGCAGAGCGAAAGAATTTCGGACGTTCACAATACGAAAAATATAACCATAAAAAGCAGAAAATAATAATAAAATTAAATAATTTTTATTGTAATGTTTTTTAACGGACTAAAAAGTATAAAATAATTTCTTTAATTTCAATCAAAAAACATGGGGCATATGCAGCAGCATTAGTTGAACTATTAACGTATCAATTATCTGCTGCATGCGAGCCAGTTTTTAGTCCGTTATAAAAACATGGTATATAAAAAATGATTTTTATTTTATTATTATTTTATTAACTATTGTATGTTATTTTTGTTTGTTGGGAACTAGGCTATTGTCATGCAATCGGGATCTGTTCTATCCAGCCTATCAATATCGCTTATAGTCATTCCCCGATTGCAGTGACGCTTCCTATATTTATCTGTTTAGCCTACGAGTAAATGAGTTATTATCTTTTATTTACGTGTATTAATGTTATTTTTTCGACAAACAATTATTATTGTAAAATTAATTTAATGTTCGGTTTTTGAAATGTCTTGTAATCTGAATAAAGTTTCTTGTCGTTGCATTAATTATTGATAATAATTTAATAGCTTTAATTTGAATCTTAAATTCTTAACAACTTTGACATTTTCTTAAATTCTTAAATTCTTAACAACTTTGAGATGGAGCGTTTACTGAAAGGTCTTGAGTTACTGAGTGTTCTTAGACCAAAACGAACCCTCTATCTTCATAAGTACTGGAGATATTGGGATATAAAACTATCACAACACTTAGAGAAAGAAACGCCCCATAAGAACTTGAGAAAGACAACGGATAATTGAAACCCAATGATTAATGCTTCTTCTGGACACTAATACCTTTCATTTAAAATTATGCGAATCGGCTGAATCGAACGGGCGGGCGAGACTCGGCACAATTTTCATAAAATTTTTAAATATATAGATTTCAGTTGTAGAAAGTAAACAATATTTTTAAAAAGTTTTTGAGTGCGATCAAAATATAAACATTCAGTTTATGAATTGGTACTGGTTAAATATCAATATAAAATCAATAAACGATAACAGAGATTCTAATACATTTTATATCTGGATACCTATTTATTCAAGCATTATTTTTTATTGTATATAAAATATTTGTGGAATTTTATATTTGTATAACAGTTTATATATATATATCTTTTTTTAATTAAGATTTGATTATTTGTAATCAATATAACTAACTAGACGATTTTGCACGTCGTTTGTCTGTATATATCTATCAGTTTGTTCATTCCGCTGTACATTTAGAAATGCCGTAATTAGGGAAGATAAGAAAATTAGGAATTTTTTTAATGTATCTACATTTCGTTTTTAGGAAAAATTTCCAAAAATACCAATTTTTTTAAATAAAAGGTTTTTTTTTTCATTTAATGTCAAATAATTAGAGAAAATATGAGAACTAATTTTTAAAAAATAGGAGAATTAATTGAACCTAGAAAGTTGCAATATTTTGCAATCTATAAGAAACGTACGAAACCTGATATTGTTTTGAAATCCTCCAACTATTATGAAAATCTTCAAAAATACAAACTTTTCTGGATATTATTAAAAATAACGGAGCCTGAGCGTCTAGAGGGTTATGTGTAAAAGCATAGAATTTTCGTGTATATTCTATCTTCATTATCTTTAATAATAGCAAAAAAGGCAAACAACCTTTTTATGTAAAATTTATATGTAAATTTTATGGTTACAACTTTTATTTGAAACTCAACTCTTACCGTTTTGATCGAACCGAATTCTTACCCCATTCAAGTGAATAAATGCTGTTGACCTGTAGATTGATTCCTGTGAGAACGTGGTTTCCTATACTGAAATATCCCACGAGCTCTAAGTCTGATAATATTAAACCATAATTGATTATTTTGTTTAATATGTTTGTTTAATGCGTAAGTCAAATATTTTAAACAAAATTATTAATCTGAACCTTAAGGGGTTGACACGCATTATATTTATATTTTATTTAGGGTAAGTGTATAAAAATGTTAAAATAAGACATTGTATTTTTTACTTTTGAATAATTTTATTTGTTTTAATTTATTTTAACTTACGATGAGGCACTATTTTTTAACTTCTACTCGAAGACGCATTGTGCTAGTTCTCTCTTTAATACACCTCATTTTCAAAGATTAAATCGGTTAAACGATAGATTAAATAAGTGTAGAAAAATTAATAGGCTGTCAGAATATTAGGTATAATTATTATAAAATGATTAAATTAATTGAATTTATAGTTATCAATAAATTATTGTTAAATTTTATCAATAAAAAAACATATGTTTAGACTTAGAGCATAATACAAGAAATAAATAAACAATATTATTTTCATGACAATAAAACTACTCTGCTTGATAAATGTTTATTGGTGGTTATCAGTTGACTTCAATGTTCTTAAATTTTTCATCAGGTATATATATTTTATAGTTCAATTTGCTAGGAGTCAATCATATTAAATTTGTGCTTAGAAAATTTGAGATAATCTTTTGTGAAAACTCAATTAATCATATTGAAAGTATTAATCTATTTTTAAAATACACTTTCATAAAATAGCATATTCTTATTATATGAAGCATTCTGAGGCTAAAAATTTTGATGTATTTTGATAAATAGGTCAAACTTTGTATCCATAAAAGCAATTATTGGTATAATTTTGAGACAATATGGAGGTGGTTAAACTTTAATTGGCAATAAATAATATAAAATATCTTCTATAGAGAAATAAAATAAATAAAATATATTCTATATAGGTCAACAACGAATATCACGGAATGGGGCTGGTCTCCGCTTCACAATTATATTTCACTCATCGAAACCTTTCTCTTGAAACTTGGTTCATGAATCTTATAAGTAAATTGGCACTGAATAGCGCAAACCGGAAGTAATAAGCATGCTGACAAAATTGGATAGTTATAAAGTTATCGACCTTTGAGTGCGCATATACCAAATTCGACGGATTAAGTTCAAACAATTGATACTCAATCATATATTGGGTATTGAAGCAATTAACTCTGTCACTTGTTATCTTCATTTGTTGTTTATTAATTAATATTATTTTACAGCAAATAATTTCATCATATAATAATAATTGAAAGTAAATAATATTTATACAAATAACATTCAACAGAAATTGATATCCATAGATAGCAACAAGGCTATTTTTTTAAATTTATAAATTAACAATTTACATCTTGAATAAATTACGCAAAGCAAATTTTTTTCAATACATTTCATATAATAGTGGCTATTCTAATTCCAGAAAAAGCTACAAGAAGATAACTTTTTTTCAATTGGTTTATCTTTATGTTTTTAAGAAATAAGATTTTAGGTAATAACACATTACGGAATAATAGTAACTAAGTAGTAATACATATTAATTTACAAATTTATTACTAACCACACCACGTCTATATACATGCTAGCTTCAGAATAAGTAGGTTTCCTCATTTGAGAGTACTATAATGTATAAAGTTAAATATCGAACGAAATATTAATTCGAAGTATGTAGCGTCGCGGTGTTGAAATAACTTTAATTACAATCAATTTTCTTGACCTTTTACTTTAAATAACTGGCAATACGAAAAACACTTTGTGTCCAATTTTGTACATTATTTGGAAAGGGTTTCACTGTGAGCGAAAAACCCACCATAAAAAAGTCATATGATTGGTTCAAGTATAAACTTTATTGGTAAACATAGTATTTATAGGGTAGAAATATATTTCGTAAGACTTTTTTAAGTATATTTACTTATTTGTGGTGGAAAATTGTGTGCTTCTAACAATTGTTGATTAGACTAAACCTATTAGTTTAATTTTACCCCCTTAAAAATTAAACCAGAAAGAGAGAAACCTTGAAATATTATAGGTAGCTTTCTATGTTACACACCTAGAAACACACTTTCATGATAAGGAGCTCTGACCACGACTATCTTCTGAATATCACTTTCTCTAATTTGAAAAAACAATATTTTTTTATCTCATATTTATAAGAATACATTTTCGTAGTAGGAATTTTAGAGTTATAAAACTTATTTTTTTCTCGGAATAAAAAGAAACGACAGCGTGTAAATAGTGAACATATTCTTACGTAAATACTATAAATTTTTTATAAATAAATAAATATATATATATATATATATAGAAAAAATGTATTAAATTTTATATAAATACTACAAAAATTTAGAAAAAAAATACAATAAAATTTTAATAGTATTTACAATTTGCTGACCGCATTCAGAAGAAAGTTGGCGCCAGGTTATGATCTTTGACCAGATATGGATCACGATGATGTCTCGGATTTATAGAGTCACACTAATTGATAAAATTAAAGAGATATATATTATTTTAAAAGTATAGTTAATCATAATTAATTTGTCAACTAACATCAGAAATATAAAATTTTTTTTTAACATTAGTACAACAGTTTTTTCAATACCGTACTTCAAACATAATCTATTTAATAGTACAAAAAGTGATATACAATTCTTTATTTTAAAATATTTGTTGTATAAAATGTACATAAAGACTAACAAATTTTCAAAGAATAACTTAGATACTGATAAAACGAAAAAAAAAAAAATTAACCAGAAATGTGACAATAGTATAACCAATCATTTCAACGGATATTGATTGAAATTTTTACAGAAAGAAACATTGAACATGTTATTAATAAAGAAACCCAGAAATTGTTAGAAAATTTCAAAATTTTCTGGATTAGAAAAATTATATAAAAATTTCAAATTTGATTAATGTAAATTATAAGTATTATAATAAAATTAGTTTTAATTATGGTCGAAAGATTGAATAAATTTGAAAAAAGTTGTGTAATTTAAGATTATTTTTACAGAGATTGTACAGATTCTCAGTTTTTTTTTAAAAACAAATGCTTTATTGCTTATGTTGCATTTCTTAAATTAGTTTCTTCAATTTAACATTAACCGTAGAAAACTCACGAGACGAAAATGTTTGTATACAAATCAAAAAATAAACAGGAAGCTTACTTTGAATAAGCGATATGTCAATAATTAGTAGTGAAACCATTGTATATTTACTAGATTAATGTTTATCGTTGTAAATAAGATGGTTACAATAAAAAAATTTCGAACTACCAGTTCGAAATAATTTGAAACTTCATATTAGAGTCATGAAAAAGCGAATTTTTCTGAAATATGTTTAGTAACTAACAATAAGTTAATCTCTAACAATGATTGTAAGAAATGTTAGAGATTAAGTTCTTCGAGTATGTAAAATTTTGGTATTTAAAGTATTTAAATCGTTCCTTCCACTTGAAATAACGAGCATGGTTACTCTTATAACGGGATACACTGTATATATAAACATATACAGAGGCAATGTGTTTCGAATTTTTGATTTTACGTGCACAAAAATAAAACAGATTCTAAAAGTCGGGAAAAAAACGTTTAAATTTTGAATATCAATTATTTTTTTCAAAATTTTTGGCTCTGGAACCTTGTTAATGTGACATAAGATTCAGCGATGTTGAAATTAGCTCTGTATATAAATTATATATCGTATATAAATTATATATTATGTCATATGATACACCACCTATATGATAAATATTTCTCACTCAGATTATTCACTATTAACTCACACAGAAATATCTTCCATTGAGCTCGAATAAGTGCCTTTTGTTTAATTTTAAAATTTGGAAAAACTAGTTCGATCTACGTATAAGATTATTTAATACTTCTATATGAGTTATAATAGTATATAATAAATGAGTAATATTTACCATGATTTAAAATAAATTGGTATTTCTTTGAGTACTTGAAAACAATTAAATAATCAGATAATCAGCAGATTTTTCTTAGCTGCTTTAGAAATAGTAATAATGAATAAAATGTTTAAATCTATTATAATAGGAGTTGGTATAAAAATAAAATTAAACAAAAATTTGCTATAAGTGCTCAATATACAGGACAGAAAAACATACTAAATAAAAAAATAAATCGAATACGTAAACTAGCAATACAAAAAGTAAAAAAAAGTAAAGTGTATTGAGTGCTTTTTGTGCCATACCAAGATATTTCAATTTTACCTTTACCAACGACACCTGTGATCCCATTATCAGTCATTGAAACCGATTGAACAGTAATGGCGATAAGGAAACTCCTTGAAGTACTTTACTAATATTAATTTTTTCACTCTTCTCACTATTTAAAGTAAGGGTAAAGTAAGCACTTTGATAAATATTTTTTATAAGGCTTATGATTTTACTACTTATATCGATATTATACAATTTTGAGCAGAGGAGAAAGTGCAATATTGAGTCAAATACTTTCCGAAACTCAGCAAAAGTGGTATAATCTTTACTTTTACTATAAACAATGTTGATGTTTACGATTCTGGTAGAATATCTCTGCATTCGCCCAAATTTTGAATACGATTTGCTTTTATTGTAGTGAATATTTTAGCAATATGTTTCATAGGCTAGAAAAAATATAGAACGGTTACAAGCTGTTCTTGACTGACTACAGAATTCTTCTAAATACATTATTCCATGCGAAACCGGGAGAAGAAATCTTGCAGTAGAAATCTTGCAGTAGTTTTGTTATAAGTGGGAAGTAATGTTTATTTACGATTCATTTTGCTATAACAAAAAAATATACATGTCCATCAATTTCCAGTTTGTGGGGGCAATTCAAAATTTTACGATCTCCGAAACAGGAAATAGCCCAGTTTTCAGAATTTGCATAAAGAGAAAAGTAGTTACAGTAATCATAATTAAGCCTAATTAAAATGATATATGGCATGCTAATGGGCACAGAGATTATTAATTTAAATTGAATTAAAATTTAATAGTATTATTTAATAATTATTAATTTATTAATAATTTTCATTTTGGAAGAGATTTTGGAAAGAGGACTCGTTATAAAGAAAAAATTGAAAAAAACCAAAGATTTTTGTTTATAACTTTTCAATGGTTAGTGATATAAGAAATCAGAAAAAAAAAATCTTGAGAAAGAAAAAATTTCTTAAAAATTTATTGATGCCAAACACTCAAGCACTATAATTAATAATTTTAATCGGTTGTAGAAAATGGAATTTCGCCTGGAAGTTTAAAATCCAGTGCGCGCCGCCTGTAGAGAGACTATCATCATAGAGAGACAAAGTCTATATATAAAATTCAACATAAAACTTTAAATAATTGTGCTGAAAATGTAAAAATATTTGGGGACCTCTTTATATAAGTACTTAATGAAATAATAATAAAAAAAATTATATTAATAGTTATTAACTAATAAACATTAAAAAAAATGAAATTTCAAAGTATTCCTTTAAAAAAAATTTTTTTGCTTTATTTTTCTAATTATTCCATTTTCTTATTGTTTAAATATGAAAATATTTTTTTTAAACTTTATATTATTATTGAAATAATTGTTATAAACAAATGCATTGTTACTATTATTTTAAAAAAATCTTTAGGAATTTGAAAAATTTCATTCGCTCTGAGCTAATTATAATGTTCAAATTATAATTAGTCATAATTATTTTCTTATTTTTAAATTGATTTTCTCAAAAATAATTTTTATTTGATAATACTATATCTTGCGGTTCACGTCTATAAGTAGCCCTATATTCAACGACCGATTAACATTATCAATTGCAGGGCTTGCGTTTTGGGTATCAATAATTTTTTATAAACTAATTCCCGTTATTTTGCAGAATCAATTCCTCTTAATAAAATAATCGTAAACTTTTTTTTCAATACAAGGAACATCGTATCAAATTTTTTTTCAACGTTAATGGCACATCCTGTATACCTAAATTTGAATGTTCATTTGACATCTTCTATACAAACAACAAAATAAAATTAATTATGAGTTAATTAAATCATCTTGTTCGTCGTTCGTGTTTACTACACATAATATGTTATATATATATATATATATATATATATATATATATATATATATATATATATATATATATATATATATATATATATATATATATATATATATATATATATATATATATATATATATATATATATCAATATTAATATAATGATTCTAATGAATGAACTTTAATAAAATGAATGGAATTAACATTTGATTGTCATCATTTATAAAATTAACTTTTAACATCTTTAAAAACAATTTAGTTGAAAGAACAAATAACACATTTCAGCAATTGCTAACATTCGTGAATGTAATCAAATCAAGGAAACGATAACTTAATACAATAATACAGGACCTTTTGTGCATTGGTTTTCAAAAATATAGAAATGACTTTGGGTTTTCCACAGAATTCGAAATGTTTTCATGTATGTATTAAATTTCTAATATTCTATTTACGAATATTTAACATTATTTTTCCTATATAAAAAGAGGCAGGAAACGATCTGTATATTTAATATCAATTACTAATTAATTCACTTTAAAAACAATTTTGTTTCTCACATCATTATAAATAATTTAATTTTTTATTTATGTAATTGATCTTAATATATTGCTTTCAAGAAAATTCTTATTAAATTTTAATTGATTGATTCTATTAAATTGAAATTTTGCTAATTAAATTGAAATCAATCAAAAATTTTTTTTCTCAAATTTTTCGAATATTTTACTTCCTAATTGTTAAATGGCATATAATAATAATTGTTTTATATTGTTTAAATAATAATTGTAATACTTGTATTATAAATGAATTGTTTATGAGATTATTCAATTTTGTTTTATTTGGGTATCTAATTATTGAAGGCTGTATGAAAATATTACCGATGAAAAAATTAAAAAATTTGATTGTTTAATAATTTGTTTGTGGGATTCAAAAATGGAAACACGATAATCTAAAAAAATTTTTTACTTTAGTAAAAATAAGGTATCAATTTAGTTGTTATAAGTGCACGGTTTTAGAATTTTTGATGAGATAAAATTGTAAATTTAAGTGCTTAATTTTTATCTTGACATAAAATTATTTGTTTACAATGGACATAAGCTACTTGTATAGAACATACTTTGTAATTGTAATTTGTATTTAAATTCCATTTTGTTTCGTTATTTTATAAGATCAAGTCATCTGGTTTATAAAGTCCACTGTAAGTGTGTATGGGTCTTATTTGCTTATTTGATCTTATCTGGATAAAAGACCTCCAAATGGTCAGAATAAAGTATATGTGCAGTCATAATACGAAGATAGCGCTTACAGTTTGTTGCAACTAGAAAAAACGTTTGGATCGTGGTTCTATATAGAATGAAAACCAAAAGTTATCAAGAGTATTTTCAACCTGGCTGTGAAAAACATGATATTATTATGAATTCAGAAAAATTGAAGATTTGATGTATCGATCTTTGAACAATAAAATGATTCTTTCAGTGTATTTTCCTTACCTATGATATTGTCTCACCCTGTACTAAAAAAACTTGTTGAAGTATTTAAGGATGTTTTTAGGAGTCATTGTAGAGATAAATTACGTAAATATGAAAATTCGCTAAAAAGGCTTAATTATACCACCTTAATTTTAAAAAGCCCGTAGAAAGACATTTACCAAAAATATTTTTTAAACTTATTTTATCTTTTAATACTTTTAATTTAAGTGGGTTTTTTATGTCTAAAGTATTTTATAATATATTCAGAAAAAGTTTTTTCAAAATATATCTAACAAGCCGCTTGAAGTTCGCTCTGTGCACGCCAGATTCAATGTAATTGACAATTGTTTCACAGGCTTATCATTATTATTTATCAATATATAAAATACATTAATCAAAGATTAATAAATAATTGAAAAAATAGTATACTGATTTTTCAAGTAATGTTAACATCACATCAATATCATTGCCATTCCCATTAATAATTGGCTGATATCGAATATGTTTGATATTTTATCGCATTTTTTGCATAACTTTATAGAAAAATAACATTTGTTTCTATAAGTAGGCATAAATAGCTCATTTGAACGTAGTAAAGAACACAAAATTTTTCACAAAAAGGTAATATTTTTATGTAATATAATTCACTTTTTTCTTGTAAAAAATAAAACAAACTAAAATCCTTCAATCAAAGATGAGTGAATCTTATCTTGAAGAAGTGTGCAAAATTTGAACAAAATCGATTTATTACTTTTCGAGAAATCATGAAAAGCAATTTCAAAATAGAGCTTTGAAAAAAACACGAATAATGTTTTCAATTGAAAGAGCACTTTCAATTGAATGTTTAATGAGTGAAACTTTCCAAGGCTCCATGCATCTTCTTCATTTTTAATCGAATTGCCTTCAAACTTTGAGAGAATATTCTAGACATATTGTATCATTTATTGAGTCAATAAAAAATGTTTGATGTTTTGAACCATATAATCCCCTAAACGATAAATACGGGTCATTTATATTTTTATTTTGTCTTTAATGCTCTTTGAAAGCTTTTAGAAAAATTTGGGATAATTAAAAAATCAGAAAAATATTAAGATAGTTTATGATTTGTTCGTTTTGTTTTCCGAGGTGTGAATAACTAAATTGATGTTTTCTTATAAGAATTCTATACCATATTTTTGACAGAAGGCTCTGGTATAGCTAGACTATTTTGTATTACGTATATATATAAATGTTTATTATTATTTTTATGAAATTTGCGAGACACGTTTATCACATTCTGTTTATTTATAATTGTTTTTTGAGCATCATTGGGTTACACTGGATCATCTGGATCAATGGTATGTTGAACTGTATAGAATATATATTGAAACATATAAACCAATTACTGTAAATATGTGTGATTATAGAGTTATAATTAAAAAGGTGTGGTGACCTATTTTCTTCCAAATGAGAATTGGGTGTTACCGTGAGTAAGGTCATTGCTCAATATAATAGTAATGATATAAACAGTAAAAAAGGCATATTTGTGAGAATTAAGGAGTACTTTGCAGTACCTTGTAAAAACGACAAAGTATGTGCATGGCGAATTTTTTTGAAAAAAGTTAAAAAACTGCGGTATTTATGAAATTAACTTTATTGGTTATTATATTTAAACTTTTTTTACATGTATAATTAAAAAAAAATGTTAAAGCCTACCACAAATAGATCAAATTTATATAAAATGTTAATTACCTTTGTAATAAAAATAATAATAATTAGTAATCAAATAAAAATGTTATCAAAACTAATGATAAGCATTTTAACAAAAGAAAGCAAAATTTGTTATTTATCTTGAATTTAGTAATAAATAAATTTTATAGAAATTTTATGCCAATAATCTTGTCTATAATAATTAATAAAAAACAATAAATTTAAATTACAAAAAAAAAAAAACTATCTTTCTTTGTAAAAAAGCATTTTATTTATTACCTCTATATACAGAAATTAAACGATTAATTAAGTTTAAACTATAGCATAAATGATGTATGCTAAAACACTCTGATGTATGCAAAATTACCTTATTAACGAATATAAAATTTATAAAAAGAAAGCCCCTTTATTATAAAAAAAATTTTTATTTATCTCATCAATTAACAACTCTAGAGTGATTCATTATTACAAATACACTAAAAATTATTAATTTATAAAAATTGCAAGAATATTGCACAAAATAAAAACCCATTTTTAACGTATTTAATGGAATGAGGCTCAAAAAATAATAATATTACGTAATTGACTATTCAATTTTGATATAATTCGAATTTAAATAAAGGTACAATTGAGAATATAAATACTTATAATACAATGTATTATTATTATTAATAATAATCTAAAATCTATCTATGATCTTAAATTATAGACGTATTACTTTTTAAAATTCTTGGATTATGGTTATCTATGTTCATAACGGGCGGCAAAAAAGTGATTTTTATAATTTAGAACTTAACTTCTATATAAAGGATGGGATAGAGCAATGAGTGATCATGTAAATATTAGACGTGTATGCACATGTTTACTTAAATAGTTATATATTCAGAATGTCTTTACTAAATGAGTCCTTTTTACCCAAATAGATATATCTCGGTTTAAACGATTGAGTTGAAATTTGGATGGAAAGTAAAAAAATACATTTTCTACATTTTTATCGACTTTTTCATTTTCTTAAAATTAAATGTAAAATTATAGCACACAAGTAAATACAAAATTTCATTAAAATTGGATGAACAGTTCTTTATATTTAGGTAGTAATTGATAGGTGAGATCATTCTAAATTGGGATATTCTCGATTACCTCTATTATTGTTACCCACCAATTTATAATTGTTCATTTAGTAGTTTTGGAGCAATGCGCGTTCGAATTTCACTCGCTTATAGCACGGAAACGATGTATTCTTCGAAAAAATTCCAAGAGTTTCAAAGAGTTTATTTTTTCGCAATTTATACAAAATATTCCAAGCCATAGTTCAACGAGAAAGTTCGTAGAAGTTGTAAAAAAAATCGGATCCCCCGATCCTGGTAAGGATTTTTAGGCTATTCTCATCACAATTGACTCTAATAGTATCATATGGGAAAATATTATAATTAATTAAGAATCAATTAATAAAAATTAAATACAATAACAATCAATAATTGTATTATTTATTATAAATGATGTAAATTAATGTAGGCTGGCTACAGTTTTCAGACTCACGTGAATTGATTCTAGTACTTTATACGTACAAATGTCAAACACGTGAGAAAAAGAATTACATCTTGATGAATAAAATACACTTTTATAAGCGGTTAATATAATTAAATGGAACCATTTGGTATATACAAACTGATACTTGCAACTGTATACGCACCAATGTATATTAATTATACTGAAGATCAATGATGCTGTA
Source organism: Chrysopa pallens (assembly GCA_020423425.1). Lineage (NCBI taxonomy): Eukaryota > Metazoa > Arthropoda > Insecta > Neuroptera > Chrysopidae > Chrysopa > Chrysopa pallens. Next base: position 60,031,135 of record CM035593.1, on the reverse strand, counting down.
AATGACTGTACATAATTATTTTTTTTTGTTAAATTTTATATAACATACATAGCTTAACTCAACCTGTCAAGACGTTTTGGAAATAAAGATATTTAAGTAAATACACTCGATAATGGATATTTTCCCGTAACTGCCCATATATCGTGAACAATTTAGTCGATTTCGATGAAATTTACTTCAAGAAATTTTATGGGATTGGAATGCTCATGAATGCTCTCAGACGAAAATTTTCAATATTCTCTAGGTTTTCACTCAAAATATCTTAAACTTTTTTCTTTACCGATCAATCTCTCTACTTCGCACACATATAGTGAGTATATTCAATACTAAGGTTTTACATATCATATCTATGCATATCTATATTTTGAGTTGTCCGATAATTTTATCGAGATCTTTTTGCAAGGTTTACACAACAATATCATTTGTTTCCGTTATAATATATAAATTTGAATAAATTGTTTTTAAGATTCTTGATGTAGATATTTATCACTTAAAAATAAGTATTTTAAAGGAATATAATAAAAAAAAAAGTAATTAATTGTTACATTGCATTAAATTTTTTTAAATATATACAAGAAAATGCTGTTAAAAATAATATATAATTGAATAAAACAAAAATAATTTTAAACAATATTTATAGATTTCAAACGACTTACAGCTCTATATCTTTATCATTTTTTTTTTTAAATATCTATAGAATTTTGTTTACTACTAGTAGTACTGTAATTTTGTCAAAAAAATTTCGATTTCAAAGTATTCAACGGAAATACATATTTTTTGGTATTTAAATCCAAAATAAATAGTTATTAGAAATTGGTTTGGGTGTGTTTAAAAACTCATCAAAATTGATATCCTATCTTCCATACTATCTCTAGTTTAGAGCCGTGTTACACTTTATTCGTATAATTTTTAGATTTTTTTATACTTTACTCGAAAAAGGCTTCAATGACTTTCTTCGAATTTAGTATCTTTACAGAACATTTTATGATCTACAACTTTTATTTAAAATATTTCTCTGGAACAATTGAATAACAGAAAATTCAAATTATTGAAAAAAATTCCACTAAATAATATTCAGCTTCATACATGTATTATGTACGTGTTGTTGTATTGATTTACACACAAAAATTAATAAATATTCCTTAATGTTTATAATAGTGAAAGGACTTCCTTCCTAAGACGCAAAATTTTAAAAATAACACTGCGACGAACATACTCCATAATTATACCAAAATAATTATGATGAATAGGGACATTATCAATATAAAAATTTACGTATTTAAAAAAAATACTAAATACAATATAATATATTGGTATTGTTCTGTCTGTATCATAGCAGCAAGTAATTTGATTCGTTTAATATTTAAAAAGTTGCTACAATCTACAATCTGTTAATATTTTTGTAATTTAATTCATCTTGTTTAATGTTTATTTAATTGTACATATAGTTTTAAAACATGATATTCAATATTCTTCACGTTTAAGAATTGATAAAAAGAATTTTGTTTTTGATATTCGATAATATTTACGATACTGAAATTCGTAGTGAATATTCAAGTCGTTTAAATTGTCCAACTATGTATGCTATTTTTTAAAAAAGAAATACCATTCATATATTTCTTAAATATATACTCAACATGAATATAATATGTCAGGGTATATTAATTTTAGTCTAAAGTATGTAGCGCTAGAAAATATTGAAGCCCCAAACAAAATTTTGGTATTAAATTAGGTGTTCATAGAATCATCTAATTAGCCCATTTGCACATGTCCGACCGTCCGTCTGTCCGCAACATAACTCAAAAAGGAAAAAAGTTAGCAAGTTAAAATTTTTGTGATGTGATCCATTAAGTTCAATGAATTCACAACCCAAAATTTAAACCGTATAGACTGGCAAAATTATAACTGTATAGACTGGATATTTACAGTATTTTATGAATGCTTATGATTAAAAATAGTTCAAACATTGATAATTAACCATATGTCGAGTATCTAAACAATGAATTCTGTTAGTTGTAATTTACACTGGTTTTCTTAGTTTAACTTCTATAAATAATAGTTCCAAAAAGTGAATTTGTTTATGTAATATATTGTTCGTTTTTCTCGTAAAAATGAAATCACGTATCAATATGATTTGAATAAACTCAGTGTGGTGACAATCGTAATTTTTTATTTATTACAAACTATGTATCATACCATTAATATAATTAGCCTTAAGAGGACTCGCACCTTTGCGAAATGAGCCTACAAAAAAATTACCAGCCACATACCTAGTAGCTATTCACAAAGTGAGGAGCATTGGCCATACTGTAATTGTATAGTTACAATATTATGCTACAAGTTGCAACACCATAATACCTGCAGAGAATCTGGGCTGCATTGTTAAACGCAAAGCTTATGTATGATCAAGTTACCAGGTTATTCGAAATTCTTTGGTTATTAAAGACTTAAACGGCCAAATAGATTTTGGAAAGAAATCCAACTGCCGTTAGCTCTTTCTCCAGATTATATGGGATTCAGTCTGTGCTATGAGCTCGTGCATTTCGCAAAAAAAAACAAATTTGGATTCTGATAGTGAGAGCAAAAGTTACATTGTTTTCCAAATGTAGGAATAGTAGTGCTATTCATTATATAGAAAATGATTTTGGAAGTAAAAATATTTTAGGAAGTGTTATATCTAAATTTGCGCAAACTAACCCTTGACAATATTTACTTTTGGATCCATTCACAATATAAATAAAATTAATAGTAATTATTACAATCACAATATTTTAAAAACACTTTTTGTATTTAAGAATTTTGGAATTTAATGATATGATCGATTTTTATAATTTTACTATTAAAAATATTTCAAACAGAAGAGATATTTACATATTGAATATTATTTAGTTTATTATCAGAAAGTTTTAATGACGTCTCGTTATCATGAACCGCACAAAACAATATCTCTTCTTAGGCATGTCTCTCTGACTAACATTTGAATAGATACAAATGTTTTGGTTCATTGCAATTATACATATTTATATTATATTGTTTATGAGTATACTGTTTTGATCACTTCACGATTGCCTGTCCATTTTTATAGTAGCAAATTTTAAGAAACTCCAAAATATGATTAGAGAAACTAATTATAGCTAATTGTATGAAAATTAAATTGGTATGTAATGAAAAAATAATTATTATTATAAAATACATTGCCGATAATGAACACAGAAATTCTCCGTGATGTATGATTGTGTTTAATTAAATAGCTAAATCGGAAATAAAATTTGCATAGTTAAATACTAATGCCAGAATCATGCTTTTTCCTTCATAAACAATGGATTATTTTTTAAAACTTTCAATACATTCATTCATTTACTCCCAATTTTCACCAATTCCTACTAGTTTTCTAATTTTCCTACTTAATTGTTTAGTATTTTCTTTCCAGCACCTTAATCTTAACTCAACTAGAGTGATAAATAATTAATCGCAAACTAATAATGTATTCGCTAATAATTTCTTCAAAATTTCGTATCATTAAAAACATCATTGATAGGCAGAAATGATTTTAATCTCTTTACAAAAAGTATTATAATTAGTTACGATTTTAGGATAATTGTATTGGAAGTAACCCTAGACTCCACTATAGTCCCCAACTCCCCGAATATATTGTATTTCGGCAAATGTAAACTATAACCAAATATACCTAGTTTTTAAAATCATTATATGAAATAATTATCAAAACACTAATATTTCCTTTTTCGGAAATAATTCGGTTATATTATATTTAATCTGAATCGATATTCAGATTTCAAAATATATTATCTCTTGTTGAATGTGATTTTCAATTATTTAATGATCTTAAATATTTACTTCGGCAGCTGGATACCTTTAAATTGGGTAAAATCAAGAGAAACAGAAATTTCTAAATATGTACAATTATTTAAAAACCTCATATAAATAAAAATCAAAATTACAAATGAATTAATAATCGATGAAATAGATGATATTTTACTATCATATCGATATTAAACGCGTGAGCGAAGATTATTTATTTTCTGGTCGAGAAAATATGGGATGATGCCAGACAACATTTTCTTATTTCAGCATTAGTTTTTATGAAAAATGCTGATGAATAAACATTAAAAAAATTAATGGGAATAGTAAAATTGATTTGATAAACAACGTAATTTTACGTAAATGTTTTCATTATGATAAATTAAAATAAGTAAACAATTAATTTAAATTATTATTACTTACCGTAAATTATCATGTAACAAACGTAAGTTTTGAACATTTAGCACTTTTAATTCTTCAAATGTATGCGCACCCATATCAGTTAAATTCGAAAACGTTATTTCCAATATAATATGATCGTCCGGTGTAAAATGATTTTGTAATGCATTTATCACCTGATCAAAGGATATCATACGCTCACATTTTACATAAATATTTTGTGATCCATATTCTTTACGGCACGTACATGGATCAATTTCTTTACGTACAGCACAATGTAGGCTCATGCCAACAGTTATACCTAATAAACTATATAAGAATGTAGACATTATTGTGGCGATTAATACAGGCGATAAGTTTCGCATATCGTTAAAAAAACTTTATATTATTATTTTTTAATTTATTCGTTTTATTTAATTTTTGCAAAATTGGTTTGATTTGATTTTTATTTTATAGACACTTCTAACACAAAAAATTTAAAAAAAAAAAAAAAACAACAAATAACAATATCACTTTTTGTTTTGAAGATTCTATTTACTGCACACAAACACTTTGTTTTAAATTTTAACATGAATTAGCCACATTTTTTTTATTTGAAAACTTAGTTACATTTTTTTAAAAACACAATGAAGTTTGATTGTAATAGTATTTTGTTAAATAACTTTTTAATTTTGAATATATATTTGATTACTTGAATTTATTTCAAAAGCGCATAATATAATACTCATTTTAAATGATATATTATATTGTTATTATTTATTAAAATTGTTATTATTAGTACTAAAAATTTAATTTGTTGAGTGGTGGTGTACTTGGATCTATATAATTTATTTATATATATATATATATATATATCTCACAAACAACAGGCTGACTTATAGAAACTGATCGATCTTAAGTGGCTAAAGACTGCAAATGAAGTGAGTGATAATGGAGAGATAAGTGTTTTTCTTAACTCTTGTGTCAGTTACTAAACTAAAATACTTATGTATATACATTATTATATATATATATATATATATATGTATATATATATATATATATATATATATATATATATATATATATATATATATATATATATATATATATATATATATATATATATATATATATATATATGTATATATGTTTATTATACATATTGTTACTTAGATATATAGATATATTCATTACTTAAACTTAAGTATACTCGTCATAAGTTTTATGTGATATATTTATTATAAAATTATTTATTTATGTTAATAATCTTGTTGATATTCGAAGGGAAGAGGGTGATATTGGATTGGAAGACGTAAAAAAAAAAATAAAAGAAATAAAATATTTAAAAATCTGATCATACTAAAAGAAAGTTTGATAAACGCTACATATATATGGATAAATATGATTAGTATATTAAATTTAGTCTATAAAGTTTGTAATGATTGTAAAATGACAAAATTTTGGTATGAGTGTTCATAGAATCGTCTAATTATTCCGTTTCCATGCCTATCCATTCATCCATCTGTCCGTAATCAACATAATTCAGAAATAAAAAGAGATAGTGAGGTGAAATCTGAAATTTTGATAGCATTTTATAGCCCTAACCAGTAAATTTAAGTTTGATGTTCAGCAAAATCGGCTAACTGGTTGAAATGGATCTATACCTCTACTTTTAAACTTCTATATTATAAGATATAGCGAGAAAATTTTGTTTACTACATTTTTTCGTAAACTGCTTTAATTAGTGTTTAATTAATTAATGATTATTATGAAAACTAGTCGGAAATTTAAACAATTAACAGTTCGTTGTTATTTTCAGTTGCTATATAATTGTCATCTTTGTTTTCAAATATTCTCAATGTTGAGTAATACACGACTGAAGAACTGAAACTAGAAAAAATTTATTTTCTAATTATTATTAAATCACCATTATTTTATTCAATTTAATATTTTTAATATAATTTTTGATAATCATAAACAAAATAGTGGTTCTAGGTGGGATTCGAAAGGTTCACACGACGAACTCCCCAGAATTAAATAACAACAGGTAGTTTATTTATTATTACGAATATGGATATTTTTTATCTTACTTATTTTTTTATTTTTAACAGAAAACCGCTTTACCGAATTTGCTGAAAAGTCATTTAGATTTATTTTATGTAATCAGGCATCGAATGAAAGTGTTTATACATCAATATCATTATCCGTTCTTGAGATAATCGAGACGTGGTGGTCTTAAGTGATGTGGAGCAGAATTTCAATTTCTCGTGTCCTCGCTCCTGCAGGACCACGCGCAACAACCGAATAGAAAAAAGTTAATTTTTAAATGTTTCATTTTATCTTTAACTATCAGTTATATTAAATTTCGATTTTTTCCCCTATTTCCTAGATCAAATTATTTTGTATGTTATAAATACGTATTTCGACTTCAAAGTAGTCATCGTCAGTATGAATTAGCTAGTTGTAATGATTCTCTGCGGAGATGTTACTCGTTGCTTATTTGGTGAAGGTTTACACGGTGAAGTGCAAACTATCTAATTCATACTGATGACTACTTTGTAGTCGAAATACGTATTTATAAAATACAAAATAATTTGATTTTGGTCTAGAAAATTGGGGAAAAATCGAAATTTATTCAAAAAATCCTAGAATTCTCATTAATAATTATAAAATCAGTTATATTAATTAATTCATATGTAAAGTATACATAAAGATTATTATTAAGTGCCTAAATTCAATGTCACATTCATATCAAAAGTAGATTTAACCATATCAAAACTAATAAATTTATTAGTGAATATTTGAATTTCGTGTCTCGCGAATGAGCAAATCCAGTTCATCATCTTGTTCGGTTTATTTCGCTAGCCGCTATATGCGTAAATTTATTTATTTTATTTTATACTACCGAATGCACAGATGTGCCACATATCCGTATCCGTATCCGCGGATATCCGCAAGAAAAAAACATTCGTATCCGTTTCTTTTTCAGCGTAACGAATCTTTTGCACTATTAAGTTTCATTACGTATATGAATTTATGAGTAAAGGTCGCAATTAAATATTTTAAATTCCATCAATATTTTATTTCTTTAAAATTACATATTTGGTAAAAATTTAATATTTCCACCCTTATTGTGGTGAACTAATTGGTAATTCTTACAGCAGACTACTAACAGATCTCAATTTTTAACGCTCATTTAACGGTGCATTCCTGGTCGTAAGTATACAACATAGAAAATAATGGCTGAAACGTTAGAAGGGAAGTCTATTTCAATTTTTAAATTCATTTTAATTGTCTCTTCTTTATATATAATTCAAAACGGAAATAAAATAATCGTATAATTTTCACTACGTTGTTAAAATTTGAATTCAAATCAAATAAAAAAAACGAAGAAATAAGGTCTATGTCCACTTATGTGTCCTGTGGTCTGCCATGAAATATCTAAATTTTTTGACAAATCTCCTACATCAGTTTTGTTTTCGTGAAGTAAAGACGCTTCAATTGAAGTAATAAAAAAGAATGTATTCAACATCCCAATACATGAAATGTGTCAAAATGTTGAGTAAAGTGAAAAAATAAAAGCAGACAATTTAAGAATTATAACGTAGTAGATTTTGAAGTCAGTTAAAAAAGAGGATACCATTTGTAAGTTTTTATATACAGTTAATCATTTCAATTATATATGATTTCTTCTATTATTACACAATTTTATATATTTTATTATTTATATACCTTAATAATACAAACTTCAATTAATGAACAAAAGAATTTTATTCTGACACTATATTTTAGTTATATTATTACTCTACATCCGCTAAAGTATATGCCTCTTTTTACAGCAATCATCAAAAGACATTACAGTCGTCACTAATCATCACAATCAATTCTTCTTATTTTCAATTATGGAACATCATATTTTTGTATGAATTATTATTTTGTATTTACACGACATAATATTTTACCTACTGAAGTACCTACTGAGCGTTATTTTTGCCCTTAATACTAATTTTGTTTTTGCTTTATAAGCCATAGCACCATCGATGTGCTTTCTTTGTATTCTCGACTCCCTGATTAACGCCCCTATTTCCATTATTGTAACATCAAAAAGTTAATAAATTTGCACATGTTTCTATCATATAATTAATTAGAAGCAAACACACGCGTAGCTTATCGCAAAAAATTGTATATATCAAAATTTTTTCCGAAACAAAATTTTATCCGAAAAATTTTTATGAAATTTATTCAAAAATCCATATAAGTAAATTTGCGCCCCAAAACATGCAAGATATAAAAATAATCCTTACAAGTGTATTTCTTTTACAAAACAAAATTTTTAAATACTATAACCAAATATAAAGAACCCCTTAAAATCCTTATTTTTAGTCTTTGGAACTATTACCGAATAATAAGGCTGGTATAAATAATGGTACAATTGAAACTACTTTAACATTTTCCAAGTTTTATCTTTTATAGTTTCGATAAAAAGATTCTAAAATAAGAATGTAAAATGAAAAAAAATACTAAATTATCAAGAAGTCAATATTACCTTTTAAGCATCTGCATATTTGCGAATACAGATTAGGAAAGATTCGAAAATTAGAAAACTTTTGCATTTGCGAATTAAATATACCAGAGATATTCCGGTTATGCGTATCCGAGGACATCCTCATGAAAAAAGAGATCCTTATCCGTGTCTTTATCAGCGGATCTTAAATGGATCTTTTGCAATATTACGTATATTAATTTATAAGTAAATGTACCAATAAAATACTTTTAAATCTCATTAAAAAAGTTTTTATTTCTTTCAAATTACATACTTGGCAAAAATATAATATTTCAACCTTATTGCAGTAAGCTTAGTGGTAATTCTTATAGCTGACTATGTTACCTTATCATAAGATACTAATTAGCAATTACACTGTGTAAATTCAAATTTATTTTTTAAACTCATTATTATTTAAATCAAATAATACTACTAAGTGATATCACAAATCACAATCACACTGCATTCAATAAACCTTCACATTTTATGGAAATTCAATTCAGCACATCCCTGGAAGTTACCATATCCCATTTTATGCTTTATCGCATTTACGATTATTTTGAAAAATATCAATTAAGTTTTTATAAACATTGATTGATAAAAGTACCATATAGGCTAATCGTATATATTTTTGAAAAATACAGTCTGTCTGGCGTAAAATTATAAAAATATATCCTTATAATGTTTTAATATCAGGATCAAGTTTTCACCTTCCGGTCCGCTTATTCCTTTCCGGTCGAACTATCGGTTTTTTATTAAATCATCAGTTTTAATTTAAAAAATGTACTATTTTGAACGAACCATTTATTTATATTATATATTAAATATTAGAATATTTATGGTGTTGGAGCAAGGAAAATAGAAAACTTTATTTTTCTAATTGCTTATTTCGTAATTAAACCATATATTATTTCATTGCAGACATGATGCTATACTTAGTCTTAATATTCATCTTTAGTTAACAATTCATCTTTAATTGTTTTGTATTCTAAATTCAATTAATAAAACATATTGCTAATCTGCATCTATAAAATAAAAAAAATAAAGGATTACCCATAAAGTTAGTGAACCATTATTTGATAAACTATTAACAATAGTTATCCCTCAAATTAAAATGTTCGTCCTCTTTAATTTTTTTATATTCTGTTGTTAATTTCATGGATAACCATTTTTAATAGTTCATCAAATAATGTACTACCTATTCGCAGAAAGTTTATAAAAATACTTGGTTCATTTAATTTAATTAAATTTTTATGGGTATACGCTTCCTTATTTTTATATTATTGTATTTTGTTGTTTGGACTGCTAATATTATTGTGCAATATATTGAGCATCTAGGTCCACCATTAAATTTTTGAATGAACTCATCATAATTCGCGTATACGATAGACATGCGAAATTCTTTTTTTTTTTTAGTGTCTTCATTACAATCTTGGGAAAGTTTTTTAGTTTTGTGGAAATTAATAAAAATTATTTCATCATTTTTATTTAAATTTTTTAATAGTATATTCCAAGTATGTTGCATGCCAAATTAGAGCTCTACATGGAGTGTCATTCCGCATTTCGCAGTTTTCTAAATGTACTACAAATAATTTAATTACACTTGAAATTTAAATACTCACAAAACTTAAGTTTTACAAAAATATTAAATAATTTCAAGATGAGATTTTCAAAATAAATTGAAGTCTCCAAAAATCGCCCCAAGCACGAATTTATGTTCCACGTCTTTTGCTTAACAACTATCGTCTTCTAATTTTATTATACCAAAACAAAAGCTTATTACCTCAATTGGTCATTTTTAAAATTGAAAATGAAATGTAGGGCTTTGTACAAAATATTAAACAAAAACTGTTTAAGGAAGTTTTCGGATTTGATTAAGTATTGATTGATATGTTTGATCTATTATTAGATGAAACTAAGTTTTAAGTTAAGTTATGGTTTGTGTTGTAAGCATGTTTGTTTATACAAATAGAAAAGTATTTATATCGTTCCGGGGCGATATTTAGGTAATATTAATGAACTAGTTAAGTTTAAAGTATCAAATAAGATACTTAATAGACTTACTAATTCGGTAACCTTAACTATTAACGGTGAAAACAACAAGTGGACAAACGAAACAGTCTTATGAAGATGGCACGTCTAATGTAGACTAACTACTCAATTTTGCTATCTATCGATAATAAATAGTTTTGCTATCTACTAATAATGACGTTGAATATTCTGTTTCTGGAGCCAAAAATGAAGAAATTAGTTACCCTAACATAAATTTTAAGAGTTTGTTTATTTCTTTTAAATATTTTTATATAATATAATCTTTAATTATTTTTAACATTAAAGTCATTATTGTTCACAATTTTTGACGTGTTATTTAACATCTTACCCATAATCGTCCTTTTTAACATTCATTATACAAAAAATTAGCGTTATTTGGCAATTTTACCTTACATAGACCAAAACCATTTTTACGTTGGATAAAATATTTTCGCTATAAGTAATTCTGACTTTAATACTAATTAATTTTTCGCATTAAAATAAGGTAAAACAACACTGTTTGATATTTGTCTGACAGATGGATATCAGGCATTAAATCAGGATCTCTTTGATAAGCCAGGTGAGCATCACAATAAATTCAAATGATTGAACAATATGAGCCACATAAATAATTTTTATCAGAATTAATTATTTACTTGTTTTCGGAATCATTGGACATTTTTTAAAAATATATAGGTAAATAAATTTTTTCTGCGAATGAAATAAAATTAAATAACAAAAACAGAATTTACAGTAATAATTCTGGTTATAATATTCGTAGCATGTAAGTATATAAAATAATTTTAAACACAAATTTTATTCCTCACTTTATAAATAAGGCCACGATTTATATGCATGCATCATAGTTTAATATTTGTTAGAATAGTATAACAAAAGCAAGTAGGCAATTATGTACGTTCTTAATAAATTAAACTATGACAAAATAAATAATTTAAAATTATTTAATCGAATATAATTAGATTTATAAGAAGAACAAATTGACTATACAACTTACCGTGAATGAAGGTTTTTAACATATTGAGTGACATATGCGAACTTTATGTATGAATTAAATATTGTCTCTACATTCTCGATTCTGTAAACATTTTATGGTCTATCATTAAGAATTTTCTTTTCGAGTAATTTTTTTAGATACGGTTTCGTAAAATGAGTTTGATGCCTAATGCATATCGAAGCGATTTTTCTGAAATCGCTGACTTCGCTAATAACAGGTATATCGCTGATAACGGTGATAATTTTATTAGCACGCAGAACAACATATTTGTATGCTATCTATACGACCAACTATTTTATTTTGAAGTAGGGGCTATAAATTTTTATTTTTTTAATTGTATATACTAAATGTACAGTGTCTTAAAAGATGAAATGCGTAAATAATAGAATATATGTATTTGGTTTCACAAAATATTTTCTTGTTTTGTATAAAATAAATATATACAAAATAATATCCTTTTAATTTCACAAAAAATGTGCTTTAACATAGCAAATATTTACATGTTTTTATTTATAATAAATATTTTATATCTTTGTCATAAACATGCATTCGTATGCCAGCATAAACAACAATATAATTAATACTTTGTCGCATGTGATATTATGAACGTAGGATTATACATACGATATTTTTATCATGTATATCATTTCAAATCATGAATGTTGGACCGTATGTGAAATATAGATTAATTTTCATAAGAAAATCGCTCTGTGTGCGAGGTTAACAATCGAAAACTAGCCAGTCGAAATAGCACTTGAATTTAAATTGAATGCCCAATAGTTTAGTAATTTAGTTTATAGATAAAGACGATATGCTATCACAAACACTATGTATTAAATATATCATCTTTGACGATTGTACCAATATTAGAATTATACTACTATTTTTCGGTGTTAGCTAGATTTCATAAGATAAAATAGTATAAGATTTTATTTAATTAATATATGAAAATAAATTTGTAAATAAAAAATTCAAGCATACTCCTAAGTATACGTAATGTCTTCTAAAATAATTTAACCTTAAGTTACATATTAAAAAACTTCAATGTGATTTTCTATTTGAACTTGAATTCAAGCCTACATGCTTGAAGACAAAAGTTTTTTTTTTAAATATTTAAATGTTTTGACATTTACAAAAAATGAAATAATGAGTAATTCTATTTACTTTTTCCACCACTTATATCACCCAAACATCCTTAAATATAAGCGTTTTATTCATATTATATGCATATCAAAATGAAGATTGAAAACCTTTTTTTAGACTTAAACAATGAAAGCCAAAAGCTAGTTTATATAAATTTTATGCTTATTCTGTGTTATGTTAAATTATTAAACATTAGCATTTGATATAATCTGTTTAAAAAAGGCATCTTATAGTTTTGCAGAAAAATCTGAAAAATTTCCCCTACTGATCGAAATCTCATTTACATCTTTATGTATAAAATTGTCGTATCCAGGTGTATGTCCCCGCTAATCTCCGAAAACATTCAGCCAATTTCAATGTACAAAAGGTGGTGGTAATTCATTTATAAGAAACTACCAATTTTCGCGGTATCAAAATATCCGTAGTGTAATTCGAGGTATGAATGTATATTTAAAATTATCAAATTTTCTAAATTTATTATTAAACATATCTTAATAAACAAAGTAGTTCCAATTTTCATACGAACTAAAAATAAAATTTTCAAATAACTGAATCTTGACAATTTTATTAGCAACAAATATTATACCCACCTAAAAGTGTCACTTATATTTAACAAAAACACATATATTTAACATCCTCTAAATTATGATTATTCTAGAAACAAATTTAAATATTTTCTATGCGTCCGCCTTTTCAAATCTGATCAGGTGAGAGAATTTTGAGTGTAGGTAATGTCAACACAAAACAATTTTTATATATTAATAGGTTGCCTCAAAAATTTGCGTCATAAATATTTAATTTTTATACTGGACGTATATACAATATGTCAGAGTATATTAATTGTAGCTTAGAGTTTGAAGCGCTAGAGAATATTGACCGCAAAAATAAAAGTTTGGTATAGATGAAGTCATGGAATTATCAAATTAGGGCATGTCCATCCGTGAACAAGATATTTAAAAACCAAAAAGAGATAGTGAGTTGAAATTTTGGTAACGTACTTTAGGCATTACTTTTATATCAAGTTTTTGATTGAGCAAAGCCGGTCTCTTGGATCAAATGGATTCATGGCAATCCTTGATCCAACTTTTGAAACATTAAAGAAAAGTCAAAAGTCAAAAGACAAAATATGTTTATTTTTTCAAAACAAACAACTTTTCCGTAATCAAGATACCACAAAAACGAAAAGAAATAGCAAGGTGAAATTTTGGTGATGCATTCCGGACCTAAAAACTCAAAGTTTGTGAATAAACAAAAATACTCCATCGGGTCCAATAGATTCATGTCCAATGTTTAAACCATAAAAGATAATATGAATATTATCAAAGAGAGCTCTAGGATTTTTCGAATAAATTTTGATTTTTTCCCAATTTTCTAGATTAAAAATGTTTGTATTTTATAAATACGTATTTTAACTACAAAGTAAATGATCACTATAATTAGGTGACGGCCTACGCATAAAAGATAAAAAAAATTCAACAACAAAAAAGGATTATTTTCTTAAAACAAAAACTAGATTCACCACAATTTTAACTCAAATTTAACAAATAAACACATATTGTGTAGTTACAATACATATTATTATATTATAACTGTATAGACTTGATATTTAGAGTATTTTATGAATGTTAATGATTAAAAATAGTTAAAGCATTGATTCTCAATCATATATTGACTATCTAAACAATTAACTCTTGTTACTTTTTATCGTCACTTGTTTTTTTCTGATTTTGAAAAATATTTCATATTCATTTTATAATATAAATAAAATTTATTATTGTTATTGTTTATAAAATATAAAAAATTGTATACATAAAAATATAGATTGATTGGAATGAATGGTTGGACCATGATGATGACTTGGCGCCGCAAGTAGTTACGATGGCGCCGGAAGAAACGCGTGCCACAGTTCATGATGATCGCAATGTATGTCGTTGAGATATGTGGCCGCCTGTCAGCCATTCCTCATGTTTAATGTTGTTTTGTATTTATTGCTACTGCACCCGGCCGTCTCTATATTATTGTTCGTATATCCCTGGCGCCGTAATCAGCACTAATTATGTAAAACAAATCAAAATGAACTAACTTAACTATAAGGCCTATTATACCATCATAACTCATTCTCTCATACATAATTAATATTTATAATTATCGTTATATTGAGTGAGTTTAGTTAACTATGTAGTATTTTTTAATTTTTTATTTTTAACATGGTAATATGTTAAATGATCTTAAATGGATATCAAAAGATTTTTTAATGAAAGGAAGAAAAAACTGTATTTAATATTCCCAACACTTTATATAAGCCTCAAGCTAAAAATTTGTATGTAACGTGAGTAATTATGATTAGTGTTACAACTTTTTCCTCTTGAAAAATTCAAGTAGCAAGTAGGAGAGTTCGGGATATCGGCAATCACTTTGGCAACTTTTTAATGGTTATAAAGAGGTAGCTTAAAAAAATTTAATTTTGACCATCGTAAGCCACACACGCGGTTAATAACCTAATTTCGTATACATAATCCTCGACTGACTCCCAGTCACTACACAAAGAGTGTGGCCAGAAACCCACACAGAGTGCATTTGTATATTTTTTTCTTCAGTTTAGTTTAAAGAGTTAAAAATGATAAGTTTCGCAAGAACTTCCATAAGTTTCGCAACTTTTTTCATAGAGTCACCTACATCGATAAGTTTCATATATTTTTCCAAAGTTTCTGTATTTTATTTAACCTTTTCCTATACGTCTTTATTTTGGCATCTACAAATTTTTAGCTTATCATCCTCAAAAAGCCGATTGTCCTACGGAACAAAACTTTTTTTTGAATTTCGACTATTTTAATATTTTAAAGCTTAAATTAGGTTTTAAGTAAAAAATATGTCATAAATAATAAAAATGGTTAGGATCAAAAAAGCTATACAGATAAAGCAGATGTTTGTATTACTAAGCGATAAATTATTTCCTGTCTCAAAGTCAATGCTTAAAGAACCAATGTTCAGGAGAAACTTTCACTAATTGAAAGTGAAGTTTGCATAATATTTTCTATTTAAGGAGGTTAACGTGAGGAGCCAACTGGGGAGAATATATAAATTTTCTTACACATCCTATAGATATAATAAACAAGATGGGGTAAAGGTAATGTCACAATTTAAATTGCCTACCATTTTGATAGAAATGAAAAAAAAAATTATGTGTTTTGAATTATTCCTTGTAAAATATTTGGCTCCTAATTTGTTTTTCAATGTTGGCATTTACAATCCATACGTTTTCTGCTTTA
Source organism: Chrysopa pallens (assembly GCA_020423425.1). Lineage (NCBI taxonomy): Eukaryota > Metazoa > Arthropoda > Insecta > Neuroptera > Chrysopidae > Chrysopa > Chrysopa pallens. The sequence goes on along the minus strand of CM035593.1, from coordinate 60,014,934 downwards.
ACAATCTACACGTTTTTTTGCAAACAGATCTGAAAGAAGAAGTTTGGTACAATAAATCTGATGATCTGGCTTTATTTGAAAATATGGATTTTCGAAGTCCTCAACTAGAGATTTTGATCTCCGTGTTGTCAATTAGTATCAGCTAACCAGATCGTCAAATCAGTCGACACAATACTTCTATCTTTAATGTTGCTTGTTCATCATTACAAACCACAAGCCTTGGAAATTTATTCCCAATCATAATAAAGAAATCGCTCATTTTAAGAGGGTCATTTGGCCAGTATACTTTTTCTCAACTGAATGAAATCCATTTTCTACCTTCCAATAAACTTGATCAAAACTTAATTTAATTAATTTCTAACAAAATACTGCCCTATTTAAATTGTGTTTTACTACTTTTGTCCCACTTTGTATACTATTATGCTCGTTGCATTTCATTTAGTTATAATTATTATTGGTAAATATATCATAAAAACATGGAAGAATTTTCAAAACATACACACATAACATTCATTCATCTTGATTTACGACTGTTTTATAGATTATTAAATCTAGTAATTGAAAAGTTGTTTATGAATTATATTTTTGAAAAAATTCCAAATATCTAAGATTTTTTATACTTTATAAATTAACGTCAACATACATTTTTTAGCTATTTTTAACTTCCAATTAGAAATCATATTCAAATGTTTTCATATCAAAAAAAAAAAAAAAATATATGTAACCAATAAAATATTTTTTATTCACACAGGACTCAGTCAACTGAACTGACATTTCTTCTTGTCATCGAGGCCATTGCGCGGAATGTTTTTTTAAAGATAGTTTAATTTAGGATAGTTACAAATTTTTGTTTTTTTGCATCATTTACAAATACTTACGTTCGTTTCTTAATAAACAGTCCAAAAATATTCATAAGTAGGTAGTAAATATTTAAAATATTTTAAATGATATCGCGTCATGTCAAAGGTCATAGGAGGTAAATTTAAAAAAAAAATTGATCTATAAAAATTAAATTTATCGATGTCTTTCTTGAAGTGTTAGAGGTATGGTTCAGGTAATTTACATCATATTTGACTAAGACAACTAAGGTCCAGGAGATCATAAGACCCATATTCAAAATTTGTAGAAAAAACAATCTTTTTAAAAACTTTTCTTTACACTTTAGTGTGTTTAATCGGTATACTCTCTAAGAAATAAATGCGAAGCCACTGACAACGTTTTCTTATCAGTAACGAACGATTTATCAATGAAATGACAAATTCCACGTCAGTTAAATACCATGGTTTTATACCACGTCAGTTAAATTTCTGGCATTTCAATTATAAAACAGCAAATTATTTAAGAATTTTCACAAATTATGAAAGCAATGAACCCAAACAAATTAGTATTAAATCATAAATAATTTAAAAAATAATCAAGTACTTAGATAATTATTTCTATTAATTCTAATTCAGAGTGGGTGGAATTATTAACAATTGAAACGATTTTTTTTACGAAAAATCTTGATGTCTCAAATTCTTTTATGATTGCATCAAATTGGAAGACTAAAATTTATGTAACATGTAATTGTTGTTCCCAAACGCCAGGACTAATTCCAAAATGTAATATAACTTTTGAAAATCAGCACTTCTTTTCCTCCTAATACTGGAACCTCTTACAAATGTAAAAGATAGAAGCCAAGCCGCTATGAAATTCAAACGCAGCTTAATAATTATTAAGTTTTAAGGATAATTTGATTGCTTGAGTAAGACATCATAATAAGAATGCCTTTATATCTCAAAGATCAAGACCATTACTATGAACAGGATACAATACGGCAAAGCCAGCCATGCCGTAATAAGCTTAATTATTGATACTGAATTTGGGATATTACGCATCAAAATCATCATAATTAGACTAAATAACAAAACAAAATTCGAAAATTAAATTAAAATTGATGAAAAAATGAAGAATGGGAATACTGCATAGTGAATAGTGACATCACTAAAGATGTATGATTATCTTTGTTTAATCAGGATTTTTAAACCTCCATATCGTGTTTATTTTTATGATTTAAAAAAAAAAACTTCACTCCCCTGTTCGTGAAATAAAGACGCTTTTAATAAGATAATAATGAAGTAATAAAAAAAAAACTAGTCATCATGCCCATTCTAGTTCATTTTGTATCGTAATTGGTTTATTTGGTCCATGGTGTTATATATATTGACTATATACTTCGCCATACCGTTAGTGAGAACAACAATAATTTTAGGTAATTTGTTATTACGAAACACCTGATGAATAAATGTGCAAAATATCTTGAATGTGATAAACGTGTCCAGCAAATTTCATGAAAAATTGGAAAACAAGTTCGAAAGTTACAGCGAATTAAACGTACATAATATAAATAAATATTTAAATATATTTCATTAAAATCGGAAAACAAGTTCGAAAGATACATCGAATCAAACGTATATAAATAAATAGTTAAATAAATAAATAACTAATTTTGGAATATTTGAATGGGGAAATAATATTTAATTAAAAATTCTTAATTATTGTTAATACCGTTTCATTCGGATAAACTATAAAATCATAATATTATTCAATGGAAACTATGTACTGTAAAGTATGAAAATTTCCATTATTTTCACTTTATTATCATGATTGAGATAACAATTACAAACAATGAATTTACAGACAGACAGAAAATACGTAATACGTTATCAAAATTCTTCGAATTAAAATATAAACACGATTTTAAAAGTTAGAAACAATCGAAGGCCATTAATTGACGCTCCGTATAAGACATTATGACATTTAACAATTTCTTGAGAATAGGCACAGATGATACTAATGTATAATAATCACTTAAAAAACAAAAAACTCTTTTCATTGGGAATACACATGCCTTTTGATACGACTAAATGAATATACAACATATTGAATAAAATCAAAATAATATTACATTGCTATAATATTACTAATATGAAATGACCTCGCTAATCCATTACTACAACGATAAACTTTTATGACCCTTGCATTTTTAGCTTTTTGATACAAAGTTATTGTTATCACCATGAAAATCGAAATCTACAATTCGTCGGTCAAACAAATTTTTTTTTTTAAATAAAACGTTTGACAAGTGGTCTAGATGCAACCCGAATGGTCCAAATGAGGAACTTCCCAATGAGCAGATTAGAACATTGCACTTTGAATAAAAGTGGTTACACGTGGATATCATAATTTGTTGTCGAGTTAATCGATACGAAAAGAAAACAAACGCAAATACATACACACACGTAAAAAACATTGAATTTGGGTTCTAGTGAACTTGAAACGTAAAGATATGTCCGAATTAGGGATTCACTGCAGAGTTAATATAAGATATTATTTTAGAATCAAAAACTGTTTTTTGTTTTTGGTTTTTAAATAAAATATGAAGTAACAAATAATCTTTAATTTTAATATACATATATATTATATAAGAGAAGGATGTGAAGGTACTTGATGTTACTTCCAAAGTCAAGCGTCCTTAAAGAACTATTATTTCAACAAAATGTTTATTTGTTACCAACTAGTTAAATTTTACTCTGCAGGTCAGTAGATATTATATTATCGTAAACACAGTTGTAGAAAATAAATTGTAATACAATATTTTAAATAATCGAAGTAAAACAATATTTTACTTAATTTGCTAGTTATTGGTGTGATTTCTAATGGTCATATTTGCTATGGCTTGTTGTGTACGTTACATATATATGATACATACAGGAATAGTGAAAAATCAGAAAAAAAATACTCAATAAATTTACACAAAATACAAATAAAAACACGGAAAAGATAATGAAAAAGTAAGAAATTATTACGATAATACATCAAAATCAATCTATCATCAATCAATCATTGATCAAGGATATTAACAAATACAAGTCTCAATATTTAAAATATTTAATCAAAATTATTTTACACAGTTTTTACTAAAGTTAATTATCATACTACATATAAGGTTTAAATACTTTAATTATTTATTATTTAAATTTTTTACTAATGAAGTTGTAGTGGTGTTGCTTTTCGAGAAACTTCAGCAACACTGGTTTAATCTTCTAGATTTAGGCAGATAACTTTTTCATGTACTATATCTGTTTATGGATAATATAGTATTGTACACTAATCTAAGCAATGAATACACAAAACATGTATTTATTTATATTATTTAAAATCAGCAACCTTTTAGATCGGAGAATATTTCGAAAGAGGAAACATTAAGACTAACCAACAACTGCAACAGCAATATTAAAAATAACTAAAATGAAATATACAGCCCATAAAAATATGAACGATAGCCCGATTCGATTTGAAATGAGCTATAGAAAAATGTATTTTAAGACTTTTACTGTAGATAAAAAATTACAATATTTATAAAAACATAAAATGTATAAAACGAGGTATTTAGTGTTTTGATAGCAACATAAAAGCTATAAATAATTAATAATTGAAACAATATAAATTTATCCTCCTGCTGTTTAATTTAAAGGGAAGATCCTTAAATACCCTACGAAAGTCTCGCTTGCGGAACTATACCTTCAATCTATATTATTTACTTATAGTTATTTGTTATACTTTTTCTTCAATTGATAATTATAAATGATTATTATTTATATATAAAGGCTATATGACGTAAATAAATAAATCAGTTTTAATTTAAGACAGCGTATCACCGAAAATAATTTTTTTTATATCAGTAGGTAATTGTTAATTTAAAAATTCAAAAAAATTATGCTGTTTTCAAAACACCTTAATAAATACGGTTCAGCCAAAAAAAATGTTTTAATCTTCATTTTTCATGCAGTTATGCTATTTTAAATTAATAAATTAATTTCGAGTTTATAAATATATTAATAAAAGTTTAAATTACCTATTAGACGGTGAGTGCTTGACATATCGTCCAGGTATATGAAGTCTTTCTTTATTAAGAAGGTATATGAAGTCTTCATTTTTTAAGAAGTTGTAATCAAAAACTCTTTAATTAGTCTTTTTTCTGATTCCAAGTCAAAATTTTGAATTCTTTAAGAAGTCTTTTTTCTAATTTCGAAGACGCCTTTTTCGAAGGAAATCAAAATTATATAAACTCTGTAAAATGTCATTTTTATGAGTTAGCCGTATTAAGTCGGAAATATAAGCATATTTTTCACTCCTTCAATTTTATATATCGAATATCGATCGTATGACCTTTATGGTGTAATGGATAGAATTACGGACTCGTAAGTCGGAATATCCACTATACCAGCCTATGTGTTTCCTAGATGATTTTTTTAACTTATTTAAAAAAGTATTTTTTTTATTTTCATAGTCTAAGAAACGAATTTATTTTAGTAGTCATAAAAACGAAAATTTTTAAAGCATTCTTTTATGAAGTCTTAAGGCGTTCAATAAGTGGCGCATTCGATGTCTTAATGAATTCTTAAATTATTTTTTTGAAAATATTTCCGACGTCCAAATCATTAACAAAAATTATTTAGAAATTATCCAAGAAGCCATATTATTATATGGGATGTTGACAATTTATTTATTAACAATGTTAGATTAAAAATGTATTTTGTTTGTTCATTAAAAATTTTTTAAGACTGTGATTAAAGGACTAGAATTAAAATTTAAAAAAAAAATTCCTAATTGATTCATTATTTTTAATAACATAAAAACAATTGATAATTTGTTATTGGTTACTTCTAAACGACTGAATTGAAATCTTATTTACATTTTATTGGATTATCATTTGGTACTGAGAAATTAAATGTAAGACGGAAGTTCTAAAAGCCAGTAACTTCGCATAATATATGGAACCAGCATCCTGTACTTTCTGCTCGATATTATATCCATTATTATTTTATTGGTTAAATAAATTGAAGAAATGCACGATCAAGTATGGAAAAATTGGCATATTATGAAAACTAGAAAAAACTAGACACAGAAATAAATAAGTTTAGAAACATACTGCAATATAATCGAATTAAAGAATTGTCAATTAGATATTTCGACGCCCTTGAAAGAGTAACATACACTTTGATAATAGTTACAATTAAAAAAAAAAAAAACGAGTTTTGCTGATAATTGCATCTCACAAAAAAAAAAAAATAATAATAATAATAATACGTTACTGATATTTAAATGAAGACTAATTGTATTTAATCGGTAGGTCATAAAGATCAAATTAAAACTAATTGTTTTAAGGAACGTAAATTCTTAATGTATTATTATATCTAAATTATAAGTGAGTGTTAAGAATGTTATTATTGAAGTCAGTTGTAGTATTATTGATAATGAATGAAATTAAAATTAATTTGTCCTTATTGATATTATAGACCAGGGTAGATACCTTTAAAAATGGTAAAAAGTGCGAAAAAATTATAGTATAGGATGAAATCCAATGGAAACGGAAGAGAATATAAAAAACAAAGAATGGAAAAATAATTTACGAGCGATCTGAGGTAGGGAAGTGGAAGTGAGTGAGTTTTTAAGGCTTATCTCTATTTCTCAGTTTATCCGAGTTTCCCAGACCAATTAACATTATTATGTCACACGTTGATAATATTTAAAGATCAGGTTCCCCAAAGATCAAAAGGACTGTCAGACCTTGATTATTTTCTCACAAATAAAATATGTGATACAAGGTAATGAATGCTATTTTGTATTTTCACTGTATATATACTTTCAATTTTATACCGAAGCCTTATTTACAGGTACAAAGTGCTAAATGTATATAAAAACATAACTCTTCACTTTTCTCAGGGCTAATTTTTATTTATGAGCCACAGAATAAATAAACTTTATTACTTTACACGGCTTTAGATACGGCTCATAGGCACGACTGTCTATGACCGCTAAGCCCAAGCGTAGAGGCAAACACACCCACAGACACATATTAGGTGGCGTCATGGATATAATTATGAGTGTGAAAATTAGATTGTTTTATAATAAAGCTTTATTATTATAGCTAAACGTGTATCTGGAAGGCTATTTAGCTTCTATGATTGGTCGGATTGCTCATGGATGATAATGAAATAGTTACCTGAGTATCATATAATCAAAATCAAAATTGGGAATATAAGTAGGGTTTCTTTTTTTGGGAGCTTTAAAGCGTTTGGCAAAGGTTATCGCTGACAGAAAGTATCTGGCAGTATGGATTATAAATTTTAAAAATTATCATAGATAACCATCAAATCTGAAACTAGTATAAAAAAGTGAGTTTTTTTTACATTGGGTCAAATGGACCCATGCTCGTTTATTTAAAACGAACCACTTTTATTTGACTTATAAACTGCTCAGATTCGCCAGAATTTCAGTACAAATTCATCAAACAATACATATACATATGTGTTCAATTGTAACGACCCTTTTAACTTGTAAAACATAGAACAATTTAATTTTCTTATACCCAAAATGTATTATTCCATGAGCTCTATCAGGTGGTACAATAATTGTATTTGCGTTTGTTTTTTATATACTGTGATCAATTTAATAGCAATTGATTCAGGAAAATATACTAGGCATTTATTTATTTTAAAAAGAATAACAAATTCGAAAAAATTCCCTAATTCCCGAATTTTCTAAAAGGCCTTAATACAAATCATTTTAATATGGAATTTCGTCAAAATTATTGTACAGGGTTATAAAAAAATTTTTTTTTACCTTTAAGCTTATTTTATTCTTGAAAACCACCTTTATTCTTGATACAACCTAAATTATTAATTACTTGAATCGTTCTTTCTACACTAAAATAAAAGCCTGGTTACAGTTAAACTGTGACATACTGTATATAATTATATTACATATTAATATATAACAAACTATTATAACTATTTGAGCTACTGAGCTGCATATTTCGTGTGTTTTATGGATATTAATGATTAAAAAAAACTTACATTGATAGTTAACTATACGAATATTTATACAATTAACACTGTTGGCAATTATCTTCACTTATAAAGCGTGGGAGAAAACTGCTGTAATACAGTATATAGTAAAAACTGAAAAAAAATTGCTGCCGCTTGCCAAATAGAAACCACCGAAAGTTTTTCCTGTCACCAATTTTGTCCGGTTTTTAAAAAATGTATGCTTAACTTGCCATTGCTTCCAGACGGTTAGAATCTAGTTTTTTTTACAAATTTCTACAACCACTTCTTAAAAATGGCCGTTCTGCCATATGTATGCCCATAAGAGAAAATGCTCCATATCGATTCAGGAGCTTATTTACCACGCACCAATCAGGATTCATGAATATCCTAAACTATTAAAGTAAACAATTCTTGTAAATGTATATATAGCTATCACAAGATCGTTTCTAATGATTTGGATGAAACTTTAAATTTTTTTTGAAAATAGTATGTTACTAAAATAAAATAATTTAAAAATAAAATGAATAAATGCAAAGGCGGTGTAGAGAAAATTTTAAATTTCGTAATAAAGTTTGATGGAAATTTTAAGGAGATTTTATTTAAGAGATAATCACCATATTCTCTATTGAAATTAGTCAATCTCACTAATTTTACCTAAAAAACTATTGTCACTTCAAACTTTTAGTAACACAAAATTTGATAAAAACTTTTAAATTCAAGGAATCATTTATTCTTTTAAGGAAGTACGAGCACCAAAGCAATTTTTAATAAAAGGCTTGAATTTTTTTTTATATGCAGTTGAAAAAATATTTTTTATCTCTTTTTAATGGTCTACAGTGTTGCCGGTTAGTACCAAAGATAATCGACGCTGCCGAATTTACTGAAAAAGTTCATCTTTTTAATTAGTCGGGCAAAACGGGTTTTTTTTTTCAATTATTTATTAAGGTTTTAACTTTAATTTAAATAGTTTTTTTTTAATTTCTACCGGCTAGTTTCGGAGATATTTACGAAAACGTATCACCCGTCTACCGTTTTGCCATAAAGCCAATGTTAAATATGCCTACTTTTGAAGTCATTTATTTATTTAAATAATCGGGCAACCCCCCCTAAAATTTTTAGGATCGGTTAAGATTTAGTTCAACTGCATATAAAAAAAATTCAAGCCTTTTATTAAAAATTGCTTTGGTGCTCGTACTTCCTTAAAAAATTTGACCGGTCCATTTTTAGGTATTCAAATAAGAACTCATAATTCATTTATAGAATAATTATATTATTTTAAAATAAAACATAGAAATACATAACTACATTAAAATCATATTTACAAAATTTCATTGGCAATTAATTTTTTTTACAATATCTATCTTAAAATATATGAATTTGAAAAATTTGTACCACGATCAACTGTCCTCTGCATTATTTATTGACAATATAAATTTCTTAAAACTTTTAACAGCTTTCTGAGAAATTGATTCAAGCACCCACTTTTCTGTAACACATACAACATCATTATCTGCATTTGAATACGTCTGTCCGACAATGATTCGAGCTAATCTAGGTGACGTAACAACCGTACCGCCAGCGAGTTTTATAAGTTGTTCTAGATCACTACTCTTTGGTGATGTTTGTGTACCAATATATATTTTACCACATTCATTGAATAAATTCATTACATACGGTTCACCAAATGTTTGTCTTTCTACTCGACATTTCTAAAAAATTTAAATGTATTTTTAGTTATAAAAAACATAAACAATAAAAAACACTTTTCAGTTAAAGTATTTTCAGTTTAAAAAAAAGGTTTAAAATGTGAAGTTTTTAAATACTGCTTAAATCAAAAATATTCATAGAAAAAATCATACCTTGACAGCAGGTGAAAATTCAGTTACTTCATATAACTCTTCTTGTAACCAATGTCCTTGTTCAAGACTTTGTAATAGCTGAAAGAAAATATTTAAATGATAATTCATAATCAAGAAATCTAAAAAAAAATCTAGTAAATAATTGCCATTTCATCCTAATTCCACTTGTTAAGTAAATTATAAGGATTATTCTCATGTAAAGTAATACTAGATATGGCCAGGCTTCCTATATCCCAAATATATAAAAAATAAATTATTGATATCCAACCTGCGAATATCGCCTTGGGGACATCACAAGAAATACATTTGCGTATGATTTTTGAGAAATGATCATTTTGCGTATATAGATGCTTGGAATTTAAATGCACATTTGATTTCAAAGAGCACAAGTGATCAAAAACTATCACGAAAAGTACCTTAGATTTCACATCAGGTAGTTGTTGAAGGAGATCAATAAAACGCCAAAAAGCCCATCAGTGTATATACTACTATACATTAAGAATAATTTAAGCTACAGATTCGTACCAACAATAACTGGGAGCAACATTATTTATAAAAACAGCCTCGTGCGTGTTGTACACCCAAGTTGCACGAAATACTTCCAATACCCACTTTAATTTAAATATCGTCATCTCATATATATTGGATTCTTATGAAGCACAATCAATTATCTAACTTACGTCTGATTTTTTAATCAAATTGAAGAGGGGGTTGGGCGTGTTTCAAATTTATTTTGAAACGAGCTAGAAAATTGAAATTTTATACATACAAATTTTAAAATTGTATGACAATGCAATATTTTAATATAATTGAATTCTTTTTTAATTGAACTGTATCATTACTTACCCATTCGTAGCTAACAATCCAACAACCACGTATTATAGCTCTTAGCATATTTAATGTCCTATTCGGTTCTCCAACTACCAAATGAGTTGTTGCAGATGAAACATTATTTTCAATTTCAAAACCACCAAGTTTTTTAACAACTTGAGTAAAAACATCTATTTGATCACGGTGTAAACGAGTACAAACAATTGTTGGAATTTTCTTTTGTGATGCTATACAATTTTGTGTTAATTTTTTTGAAGCAGCCTTTTGTCTTCCTTCGGGTGTTTGAAACCAAAATGTACTTCGCCTATTTGTATCTTCTTTTAAATCAATCTTTCGACGTTTTGGAGTTTTATTTTCTAACTCTTTTTGGGTTTCATATGGATTTTCTACAGATTCACTAACTTCCGGCAGAGATAAATCAGAATCGACCATGTCTAAAGTTGGATTAAAAAGTTTAATTTTTTTGGACGTTGTTAAATTTAAACGTGATATATCTTTTTGTTTTGAAGGCTCTGAAGCTGGAATTTTTTTTGTTTTTCTTGGTTTAGGAGATTTTGATTTTAATGTCGTTTGTAAATTTTTAACTGATGTCTCTTCTTGAATATCAGAAAGTTTACTATTATTGCTCGATAAAACTTTATCTGAATTTAAAAGAATCGTTGACCGCCTTGTACTCATTCTCCGTGGTTCTGTAGATGAAATTCTTTTGTTAATGACTTTTTTTGGGGATTCTTTATCGGAAGACACAGCCTCAAACGTCTTCTCTATAACTTTTTTATTCAAATTTTTATTTATGGATTGCTTTGATCTTAAACCGCCATTTAGTTCATCTCTAGGAGAATTTTTTACATTTGATTTTTCTGTATGATTATCATCATGAGATTCTTGAAACGACCGCGTTCGCCTTATGGTTGATTTATTTTCTTCTATTATGTTTTTTTGCTGTAAATTAATCGATTGTTTTATCCTTAAATCATTTTCAGAATCACTCACTAAGAAACTTTTATGTTCGTTTGATTTTTCTAAAACACTTTCATCCTGAGATTCTTGAAGCAATAGTTTTCGACTTTTAGTTAATTTATTTTCTTTCATTATGTTTTTTTTGTGTGGAATTTCAGAAACTTCTTTATCTAAAATAGCAACCTTCAATTGTTTTATTCTTGAATCATTATTATAATTTTCAAAATTATTCTTTGAGGAATTCTTTTCTGGCGATTTTTCTATGGAAGTATTATCGTCCAAAGATTCTTGAAACAATTTTGTTCTTCTTGTTGACTTATTTTCTTTGGCGGTATTAATTTTTGCTGGAATTTTTGGGGCATGTTTATCTAAATCCGTAACCATCGGAAGTTTGATTCTTAAATCATCCTCATCATTTTCGGAATTATTTACCAAGAAATTTTTTTCTTGCTTGGATTTTTCTATGACACTTTCGTCTTCAGATTCTTGAAATAATCTTGCCCGCCTTGATTTCAATTTATTTTCACCTAGCCTATTTGTATTTCTTGGAATATCTGTAATGATTGTTTTTCTTCTACCGACAGACCTTGAAATTGACTGATAGTTTTCAAACTCATTCGAATATCTACTTGGAATTTTTATAGCCCGTGTTCTAGTTGATAGATTTTCTGTAACATCTTTATCATTACTTCTGTGATTTAATAATGGTGAATCACCAAATATTGTTGAGGCAGTTTTATTTTTAGATATATCATTATCATCTACGTTTTCAGATCTCAAATCATTGGTTTTTTGACGTACCGTTACAAATGAAAAAACTCCCCCATCCTTTTTTGGAGATTTTTTAATAGAATCTATTTTCGTATCACTTGGGAATGCAATACCTAAACTTTTCAATAATTTTTTTCGTAAACTTCCACTATTATCATTTTGAATCGCATCTAAAACTCTCCTCAAATCTGCAATAAGAAATTAACTTTTTTTTAAATAAGAAATTAACATTTGGATTAATGTATGAGAGTATATTGAATTGAAGTTTTTAACGCTAGAAAATATTGACAGGGCAAAAAAATTTTGGTACAACTGGTCATCACTTGATTAATCTATTATCCTCTACATATCAAAAACAAAAAGAGCGAGGTGAAATTTTAATGGTGTATTCTAAACGTAAAAGGTGATTATATGTCCGTGATAATCGGTCAATTAGATCCGATGGATGCATGGCCCACTTTTTAAACATAAGAGTTAGAAGAAAAAAGGTTTAAGTTAAAAAAATAAATAATTTTGTAAAAATAAAAAACTTTTGTTTAAACCGTTTTTCATAAACTGATTATATTTGCCACATTCGTTACAGAAACTGAATGCCTGGTCTGGTATATTGATTGGGTTACCATATTATAGGACCATTCTTCATTTTATAGGCGTATCTTTTAAAAAATGAGTTTTAAAAAATCCTCTATTAAAATTTTGAAAATGTTCCTACAAGCTTCAAATTGACGTTCATCAGTTTTTATGTTATTGCAGTAGGAAAATCATTCAATAACAAATTTAAAAACCATTTTATCAGCCACGTGATAAAATCAGATACCCGAGAATTGACAACCGAGAACGGAGAATTGTCAAAAATACCAATTTTGATATTGTTGGACAAAGGACATTTCGTTTCTTCATATATTAGACAAAATGGTTTTGGAATTTGCTATTTAATGATCATACTATAAAAATAACAAAAAAGCAGATGTGAGTAAACTTCTAGTTTGTGGGGCAATCGGAAATTTTACGGACTTCAAAAAAAAAAAAAGAAAACTGTCCTCTTTTCAGAATTTTTTACCAATATTAATTAAGTCATGTGAAAATTTTTGGAAGTATATTTATTTATCAATGATATAATATTCTTACAGCCACTGGAATTAATACCAGTTTAAGAAAATGACATTCAATAAATGTTGAATTCAAAATAGTTATTCTGGAATTTTCAAATTAAGCTTTGATTTCGAAGGCTGAATAAAAGTCAAAATTAAATTCGGGTGGTATTCAATACAAAATTCTACCTACACATTTTTTAATTCTTTATCTGCACAATTTGTTCTATTTCGAAATAAATGTTTCCAACAAAAATTATTAACTTTATATATATGAAAAACTTTTTAATGTTTGATTTATCCCTATTTTTTAATATTAAAAAAGTTATGGAATATGTGAATATGTCAAATTTTTTTCAAAAATTCAATTGATCAAAAAAATTATTATATTTTAAATTAGGCGACATAACAAAATAAATAAAATCAATACTTTATTTACCTGGACTATCGGCGTAATCATTTTCCTTACTTGCAGAATCTGATGAAATCGACGGTGAACTTGGCGGTATTTCTTTCTTAATTTTTTTTTCAATAGTATCTTGACTTCGATCTAATACATCTTCAAAACGATGTGGAGTTAACGTACAATTTACAACAACATTACGATCTTTAATATTTACTGAATATCTGGTTAAATCATTATCCTCATCAACTTGGTTTCCATTCAATTTTTTGTTATCTTTCGTATGTTTCAATTCTAATGCATTGCTAAATAAATCTTGACTACCTTGTATCAAATCGATCACAGCAGATGGTCTTAGAGTTTGATTCACTACTACATTGCGATTTTCTAATACTGATAATGTGTTTTTTGTAAATGTATTTTGGTGTTTTAATACATTCCTTTCTTTTAATATATTGCTATCATCTATTGTATTTAAAATGGAAGAACTTGGAATGCTGAAAAAAAACAATGCAAAATTACTATATGGTTATTGGATGTGTCTAAAACAAGTTTGAGATTTGTTTTAGTTGTGGAAATATTTTAATAGATTCGGTTTTGTGGGAGCATGAGATAAATTTTAAGAAAAATTTCTTCTTCTTAGTGTAGTTCAAATTTTAGCCAATAAAAACGCTTAACATTTAAGATCATATTAAAGCAAAATTGAGAGCAGTTAGTATGCTAGAGTATATTAAGAGAGTAACCGCTATCGTGTTCCTTGTACGTAGACCTTTAGAACCTCTGTAGCCTATTTTGAAAATTTTATTATTATTATGTTGTTGGTGAAGCCTGTAACTTCGTTCTTATCCAGGCTAAGAAATTTTTTAGTATGCTAAAAAATTATTAATCAAGAAACGTTTTATAAGAACCATTTTTTATTGTACTACTTTTATTTGGGTAAAAATTTTTTAAGTTAAATATTCACAATTCGTATAGTGACAGCTCATTAATTACATTTTTGAAACTTTTGCTGTGACTAGCCTAATTATATCGAATTTTTATTATTTTTTGTTATGCGAGGTTTTCTTTGATGGATTAGTGAAAAATCTTTATTCAGACATAAGAGTTCAAGAAAATCATTGTCTTATTTTCAAGAAAACAAGCATATGAAAGCAAACTAGAATGGGACATTACTTATGCTAAGAAATTGTTAATCAAGATTTTGAAACATCTTATGTAATTTCATCACCCAAAAAATTTATCTTTTAGCTTTTTTCGACGTACATCGTGTTTTGTCGAGACACTGGAGTATGATTTTTTCATTTATGTTAACTTCCTAATATCATGAAAAAAATTAGGTGCCCACCAATATCCCCTGATATAATTATCAATTTTTATGTGGCTAAATGACCATTGCAACTTATTCTAAATCTATTCGCACGCACGAGGAATTCAGAAATAAGATTTTACAAGCCGCAGTAAGTACGTTTAAACATGAAATATATTTAATAAGAATACAATTTTAGGATAATTTTTAGTTATCAATTGATGTTGATTCAGTTAGGTTGATACTGCTGGTCTTAGAAAAATGATATCCCGTTCAATTAATTTGTTTCCTCAATTTATTGGCTATTATTCGAATTCGTGGTTAAGACTCATTCTCGATAACATTAAATTCGAGATTTTATTTTCAGCAAATGTATAATTTTCTGACTTCTCCGTTAATATTTTTATAAATTTTTATAGTCAATGTTACTATTAACGCATTATAATAACATAAGACGTTTGCTAAGATTAATACGGTTAAAATAACATTTAGCTTACAATTCTGTTTTACGTCTATGATTTGATTTATTTTCTTTTCTGGATTTATTTTCATCAGTATCTGATTCCATAGTTGTAGTAGACCTGAAATTATTAAAAAAACACAATGAATACTTACTCTAGATAGATGATCAACTAATAATCTAAATGTTTTTCACGATTTTCACTCCGTATAATATATATACAACAAAGCTTTAATACCATTCACACTAAACTTAAATATTAAACTAAGAAAATGTAGAGGAAATTTTACGATAAATACATTTTAGAATTAAAAGGATTTATGAAATTTAATCTGGATTATTCAATCTTTATTTTAGAAGGAACGCAGGAACAAGCATAAAATAATTCTTTTACACATAATGAAATAATTTTGACAGTTTTCACAAGTAACTAAGCGCTGATAACGAATTTATGGTAATTTTTATAGTACAGTGTAATTAATGCGAAATTGTGCAAACGGTAAATGTATGCAATGATTAGTAGTAATAAAATCGATAAGCTTATTTTCTAATTGTGTCATCGCTGAAAGAAATAGTTTTTATGTTATTCAACGTTAAATGCATTTACTTCTACAGAAATAAAAAACAAATCTTTCTCCTTATTTTTATATCAACTTAATTTTTTTTGCTAACTAATCACAGATAACTCAAAACGTAGTGACTGTTAAAACTTTAAAGAATATTTTTATACTTAATAATTTTATATTATACTTAATATTTTTATATATACAATATGTCACAGTATATTAATTTTAGTTTAAAGTTAGCAACGCTACAAAATATTGAAGTCACAAACAAAATTTTGGCATAGGTGTTCAATACAATTATCTAATTAGTTCATTGTCGCATTTCGCGCTTCCGTCCGTCATCAAAATAATTCAAAAACGAAAAGAGAAAGCAAGCTGAAATTTTGGTGATGTATTCTAGGCAAAAAAATTAGTTATTTCGTGAATGAGCTAAATCCGTAGATTGGGCCCAGTGGGTCCGTAACCCATTTTTGAACCATAACAAATAGAACAAAAACTCAAAAACAAAAAATGTTTGTTTTTGAAAAGAAACAACTTTAGTTTGAAACATTTTTTCGTAAAATATTTGGATTAGCCACAATTTTAGCTCTAATTTTGCTAATAAATATAATTACAATAGATATTATTATATATTTATTAATAGCTATATAGACTGGAGATGAGTATTTTATGAATACTTATGATTAAAAATATTTTAAACAGTGATACTCAACCATATGTCGAGTATTTAAACAATTAATTGTTAGTCTGTAGTTATCTTCACTTGTTATACTCGACATACATAATATGTCAGAGTATATTAATTTTACTCTAAAGTTTGTAACACTAACTAATACTGATCGCATAAACAAAATTTTGATTTAGGTGTTCATAGAAACTATAAGTAGATGTTACTATAAATACCAATCACGACTGTCCGTCCACCCGCCGACACGATAACTCAAAAACAAAAAGAGAAAGCGAGCTAAAATTTTAGTGACGTATTCCAAAAATAAAAAAAACTCAGTTTTTATTAAGTTCGTGAATGAGCAAAATCTTTTGATACAAACAACTTTTGCTTGAAACATTTATTCGTAAAATGTTTGAGTTCTCCACTTTTAGCTCAAATTTGGCTAATACACACATATAGGTAATAACAATAAAAATTATTATTATATGTGTATACATATATAAATGTATAGACTGGATATTTGTAGTATTTTATGAATGCAAATTAAAAATAGTCCAAACAATGAAATTCAATTATATGTCGAGTGTTTAAAAAATTAACTCTGTTAGCCTGTAGTTGTTACCTTCACTTGTTTTATTTAAATTTATCGGTTATCTCTACCCTCTCAAATAAGTTGGCATCCATCCTTCGTGCAGTGGGGAAGGTAGCAAATAAAAGAAATGTAAAAACATTTTAGTATTTAACTTATAAAACATGGTTCAGAAGATTTCACAATACATTCACTGTGTCTATTATCTTGTAAAGCTTTTTCAATAAACTCGGCAGGTGATGACGAGTGGTCAAGAGACAACAAAACTTATAACCCAACAGTGATAAAGCTTGTATAACCAGGTTAATTTTCGATTACGGGGCTTTTAAATATTACAAAAATAAAGTAATAATACAAGTAAACCGTGTGTTGAGATACTTGTTCAAATGAGACAAATACATGTAAAAATGTAAAATTTTTTCGTAATAAACCATTAATTTTACTAGATATATTTACTTTTGTTTTATAAGGATATAAAACAATAAAAGCTGCATAATAAAAACAATAATAATAATTAATTTTGTTTGTTAAGATTATAAAATACATAATAATAATACATAAACATAATGAATTACTTTATTTAATAATTTAATTGTTTGCAATTTATAATTTATTAGCTTCTACCCCCGACTTCGTTCGCGTTGACTTTAGAATTGTGTTCAGAAACAAAGGAAACATGTATAAGTAACAAAAAAAGCAAGAGTTTCACCCGTCATGACACTTGCTCTGCAGAGAAAAATAGCTACAGTCTTTTAAGTGATTAGATATTTGATATGATATATCGTAATTTCAAAAATTTATCTTTAAGCATTTAGCGAATGCAGTCACTAAATTTGATGCCAATAGGCTGATGGATTCAGGGGGGAAAGGATAAATTTAGATACCCTCTAATCGGGTAATTAACATCAATAAAATGGGATCTATCTATTTTATTTATTACACTCATGTGTAACAAAATCTTAATCGCGTTTTAGAAACTGCATTCATCGAAATAGCCATCTGTTGGATTTATAAAAAAAAACGTGCATAACGATACGAACATGAGCATCACACAAAAATAGTTATTAACTTTTTTGAAATTAATTCGTTAAAACATGTCGATTTTTGTAGTGCTTTTTACATTTTTTAATTGTTTATCAAATCTATAATACACACCATATTAACATCTCTACTCAACGTCTCTACTTAAGAATCAAAAGAAAACATAAATTTATCCTATTTTCCCTGACCATTTCGAAAACATGAATTAATCTTTTAGCGAACACTAAAAATTAATATCATTATATCATTTTCTAAGAAAATCTTTTAGTTGGGTCTTATGAAAATAATTTGTTCGAATTGTTACTATTCGCCCATTTCATAGTATACTAATAGAAGAAATGTACGAGAAAAAAATAATAGATTTTAATAAAAAAAAATGGAACCTAAAACATAGGTTTGATGACGCGTTTTGGGATACAAAAGTATTCAGTTTCTCGCACATATCTTCTATTATTATCTATGCTCAATTTGTTATATACAATTTTTAGAAAAATAAATAAATAAATAACAAAACATAAAATATTTAATTTGCTCATACTAATTTTATTACAAAACAAATGTAAGCAGATGACAATGAAAACGAGGTTTAAATGAATAAAAAATTATATTCAGAGTACAAAAAAAAAAATGAAAAAACCTATAATTATTCAATATTTGAATTTCTCAAGATACAAAAAAAGTACAGTTATAATTTTTCACTGAATATATTGAAATGTCATGATTTAGTCAATTAAAAGTTTTACATATAATTACACTTTTGAAATAAAATTTTTTTTTAATAATTGGAAAGATCATGTTTTTAATTTTCTTAAAAAAAATTATTATTTTCGTTATAATTCACTCCAAACAGAATTTATTTTCTCGTAAATGAAATGTGTGGGACAAAGTAGCGCTATTGTGTAGATATTTTCACTTGCAATCTTGTGCCGACGGCTAACATATTGGTACGGAGTGCTAAAGGTAGGTAAAAACACAACTCACTTTTCTTAAGTCTCAAGACTGATTTTTATGTATGAGGCAAAGAATAGTTTACAAATTTAAAATCAATAGTGCCAAACATTTATTAACCCCTACGATTGATCTAGTTGCTTATGGACGATATTGAAATGATTTCCTGAATATCATACATAAAAATCAAGACTGACAATTTAAGTAGGATTTCTTTTTTCTTTTTGAGAACTTTAAACCGTCAAAAAGGTAATCGCCGACAGATAATGTCTGGTAATGTGGATTAGAATTTTTAAAGATTTTTTAGCTCATACATAAAAATCAGAGACTAAAGAAAAGTGACTTGTGTTTTACCTACCTTTATAATCCATATCTGTATGTTGGATGTCGGCGCAAGATACAAGTATGTATACAGTGAAAGTATCTACTAGAACTACCTTGTCCCACAAATTTTATCTGTGAGAAAATAAGTAACGCCTAGCGGCTATGGGATCTTGGACCATATATTAATATGATATTTATAAGGAAATTATGGAAACACTGAAATTATTTTAATATTATTGCATCATGACATGTTTTTAGTTTTTTAAATTTTATCACTTTAAAAAGATCATTATTAATTTAAAAATTTAAAAAAATTCAAAATGGATAATTTTTTTTTTCAAAAGCACAATTCGTTACATAATTTATAATTAAATTAAAAAAAAAGTACGCCCCTCTTGCTATTTAAAGCGGTTGGTGCGTTAACGACAGTACTAATATTTAGCATAGATTTTCAGTATATCCAATTCTTCTGAATTGGGATAATTAATAATTTCTTCAATTAAGAGAGCAATTAATTATAAATTGTTTTATCATGCAATGCTTTCAAATAATAATTACGGAATCTAATAGTAAATAAATTAATTCTTTCATATTATTTAAAATTTTTAACTAAAATCCCTTTCTTTGTTCATTTAAAAAAATTAATCAAATTGGGTAGCTGACTATTGGTTGTTAAAAATTAATATTTATTTTTTATTCAATAAACCAAAATGAAAGATCATTTCGATATTATTGTGTTTATAATTACCAGAGTCGTTTCATGACTATTCTATGGTGCATATTGATTTGAGTGTTAGTCATAATTTATAGCAAACACAAATTATACCAAATTTGTGAATTTTGATTATCATTCATTATTTTTGATAAAATTATATCACATTTGGTTGTTTTAATTATTATTAAAAACTGCCAACAGGCAGATTATCTATCGGGGCGCAGTGCCACGCCATGGCGGGGATTCTGAAGTAGTTAGTGAAATAAATGAATATCAATATTTGTATTTTAAGAACTTTGTTAATCGAATCAATTATGTATAAAAATAGTATGAAAATTAGAAAGAAAAGGAAGTAGTGAAATCAAGATGAATCTATTAAAAAATTTCAGGTTAGAAATAAAAGTAAAATTCCCATTAAGTCTTAATGATAATAAAGTTCCGGATACAGATTCAGAAGTATCTATTATGAGTGAAATGGAACAGGAACCATGTTTCAACAAAAATAATAAATCTAAAGCTAAACATAGCTTTACCGTAAGCAATCCAGCGTTTATTGTTAATAATAATAGTAATGCAATTGCTTTGGCTAGTAAAAAGAATAAAGAATGTTTCACGAAAGATAGTGCCGAAGTAGATAATTTTCAAATACGTGATGTCTGATAAAGGTCCGTTCATTGAACTGTTACGCAGACAAAAATCTAACCAAGATGTCAATATAAAATTTATGCTTGCTCTAGAAGTGACTCGTTCATTTTTTAAAACTGTAATCAAATATGATAAACTTGCTCTGCTGGGAAGGTTTGGGAAGTAACATTTCATTATCGTGATGCTGCAAATCAAATGCTTCCAAACGATTTTGAACTAGATTAATAAAAACGAAGCTCAACAAAAGTAATTCAAATTTAAACGTAACTAAAGCTACTTATTTAAAAATAAGAGATAACAATGATGGCAAGACCGAATGAGCCAATACTATGTCCGTAGAAATTGCGAAACGTGTCAGGGAATTGCCTACTGCTATTTTTTAATCATTCTACTAAATTTTGTTAAAAAAGAAGAAAAATACTTTGATATGGGAAAAATAAACACAGTGAAAAAATAAGTTGCTAATTGAGTTGCATTAACTGTGATAGGCAATATTTTTCTTTGGGTGTGAAGGGTCCTAAAGTTCAAGTATTGTGTGGGATTAGTTATATTATTGTAGATAAGAATAATATCTTCTCTAAAACAAAGATTTTTATTTCAAAACTTATCAGGTCAGCCATGAAAATCAATCGACTTCTCTAGATTCAAAAAAAATGTTCAAAACTTGGGAATTATTTCCAATTCTCGATGAAGTAACTTTAAAGGTTTTAGGGCCTATAGTCAAGTAGTAAATAAAGAAAAATGTCAATTTCCAAACTCAAAATATACAAGATAAAATTCCAGATAACATCAATATTGAGCTATGTGATTTTTTGTATGAGTTCAGCGACTGAATCATTTGCAATTAACTTATCAGTGGAAATGCTGCAGTATTAAGCTAAAACTTCCAGAATTTCAACACAGATCAATTCATTTGGACGTTCTTTTGCATTTAGAAACCTGGTTGACGCTCCCGCATGGTACGCTAAATTTAATTTACCTAGAAACCCCGTAGTCTTAACAAACAGGCCTGTGATTAATAAATTTACTCAAATCTAATTTGGACTAATGTTATGATACTATTAATTCATTAAATTAAGTATTTTTCCAGTTTAAGCAATATAAAGAAGAATCTATGCACCTCTTTAAATATTGGAGGAGGAAGAAAGCTTTAGCTCCGTACTGTATTGAATCTATGTTATTTATATACATTAAATCGACTTTTCTTTACGATTGCCAGGTTTCTGAACATCATAAATTTAAATAATTAGAAACCTAATATTTAAGCCATGTAATGTGATTAAAACTTAGTATACTTATGGATTTTTAAAAAAATTATAAACTTGGTGTTGATTATATGGACTGAAGTTTCAATCATAAATGCTCCCCTACATTTGTATGTCTTCAAAACATATTCTTGAATGCATTTTAAAATAAAATATAAAACATAGAAAAATTCTCCTTCTACAATTTCTTATATAGAATTTTTAAATTCTAAAAAAATAATAATAAAATCAAAGACCTATTTATATTCAAATAACTGGAGAGCATTTTTATAATGGAATTCTGTTTTTCCAAACTTAGCCATTTGGAGCAGCAGAATCACTGGCACTTTTTTAGCACTAATTTTCAAATCGAAAATATTATTAAAAAACAATTCTTGTTTGAATTATTTATCCACCCAAAAATAATTATGTACTTGAGATTAATCGGGCTTTCAGATGTTTATACTTTTGTTTCAAATAATTTTCTCGATTCTCATTTTTTGAATATTTGTTACAAGTTACTATGCTCTTTTAATTAAAGACTGGCTAATTGATATGAAATAATCGTACTGGAATAGCAATTAATTTTTGTTTTAATTTAACAACTGAATTAGTCAACTACCCAACACCTAATCAATGAAATTCCAATAAGAAAACAAATTAACTACACACTAAAATTATACAAAAATAAAAATAATAAACTCATAAAAATTATAACAATATAAAATTTCATTTTAGTACGAGTTTTGTACAAACGTTTATAAAAGTAAATAAATAAATTACATTATCGAATAAAAAACTTACATTATCGTAGTTCGCCGACGTTTACTATTATTTATTTTTTTGTCAGGTAATATCTAAAATGCAAAAATACTTCTAAAATGAAATCAGATATACATTAATAAATTAGGGCCAATTCATTATAAATCGACAAATAAGACAATTTGTTAATTTTTAACTTCCGAATATAAAAAAAAAAAAAAACATTCATTTCAAATTTTTTTGCATGTCTGTTTATGGTATGACTTAAATGAATTGACCTCTGTATTATATTGTATTAATTAACTTACATCACTTTTTCGTTTACGAGCTGACATTGATGATGATGTAATTGAACTTACATCATCAGAATCAGATCCATTAGTTGAAGATATTCCAGCTAACTTTTGTTTGAATACTTTTTCTAACCGTTTTCTATGATAATCTTCTCTTACACCTTCATAATCAGGTTGCATTGATTTGATTTTCTATAAAGTAGAAAATAATTTTTTTTTGTACTATTAAATTATTAATAATATATTCAGAATAAGTACGAAACAATTTCTACATTCAAGAATTTCAAGGAGAAATCAGATTTCACCTCATTTTCAGATTTAAGTTTTAATAATCAATTTTTTATTTTTATGAATGAACCAAAATTTTTATTGTAATAGGTCCAAGAAATTTATGAAAATTATTGCATTGCACATAACAAAATTTTTAAACAAACTTCTTTTCTAACAATAAAAAAAAATATATATATATATAAATAATCATCTACTACTAC
The DNA here is from genome assembly GCA_020423425.1 of Chrysopa pallens. Lineage (NCBI taxonomy): Eukaryota > Metazoa > Arthropoda > Insecta > Neuroptera > Chrysopidae > Chrysopa > Chrysopa pallens. The sequence goes on along the minus strand of CM035593.1, from coordinate 59,991,091 downwards.
TAAAAAACCAAAGCATTCCTAGGCGGTCACCTACTTAACTTTGGTAATATTAAAATTAAAAACTAAAAAAAAAAAAAAAACAAAACTAACACGAAATTTTTTAACAGCCAAAGGCGATTCATATATATCTAAATTTAAAGCTGGATAATTTTCTTCAGGTACTCTACGGCCAGTGTTTCGTACTGCATGTAACCACAACATGGACAACAAATGGCAATTTTGTTTTTTAGCTTTTTTATAAGTACCAAGTTGCCCTTCTCGAAATATAACATGCGTTACTTCACTGTCTAATTTGTCATGTACAATAGCTCCCATAGTGCGTAACAACTGCTTAATACCCGCAGATCGATTGTCTTCTTTATCACGAACTTCTGCATACATATGCAGTCCTTTTAAGAGTTCATTAAACGGTAAGGGTGGTGGAAGTTCTTCTTCCTCTGTCCATACATCATCAAAAACTTCCTGAAGCAGATAAGATACAGGTGACGTAAATTATAAATGATTAAAAATAAATTATTGTTATACAAGCGTAAGTCAAGTTTGCCTCAGATTGATCAGTCAATCAGTTAGTATGCAACAATTTTGTTTTTTTAATTTTTTTACAAAAACTTCTAGAAATTGGCATGTGCGAAAATATAACCATAAGAAGAAACGCTAATTGTTTCTAATACTTTTGTCATTTCAATATAATATTAGATATTTTTGAAATTTTTATTGATTTTTCCTTGTTTAAATAGAAATATACTCATAAACAATTATTTTATGCAATTATGCACAAAATTATATAAATCAATTTTGAAATTTTGACGTCGGTTTATTATTATCTTATTTTCTATTTAATGCCTGCCAAAACTAGTTATTAAGTATGACGAATTCTGACGTAACTTAATAATTAGAAAACAACTCATTAATAATAAAACTTAGAAAAACGGGATGTAATAATTACCTTCGGAAAGGGATTACGTTCCCTTAATATTGCTGACGGTGATGAAACATCGAATCGTTTTTTCCTTATTACATTCACAGATTGTAGTACAGGTGTAGCACATAATTCACTATTTGCCACTACATGTTGCATTTCTTTGATACTTTCATTAAGTTTCGAAACAGTAGGTGATACATTATTAGTAAATAGCTGAGAATCACGTAAATATGATTTTAATAATGTAGCAGCTGGACTGTTTACTTCTGATCCATCACCAACGCTACTGTCTGAGTTTCTTGCATTCAATATTTGTGATATTTTATTGTTATATCCACTAATGGAACTTACTGGTGTTGAACATTCGGAAATTACATCCATTTTTTTCATATATTAATTGAATATTACCATTACTTGTTATTTCATTTTTATATACTATGATACTAATTACACGACACAACACAATTTTGCTTATTTGAATGCTTTGAATGTCAAGTCAACCCGCAACCGTTACAAAAGTTAGTTATGGAATAGCCTCGACGATTATTAGCTACGAATATATATATACCAGATTCCTCAATAAAAAACCATTATTAATTAAATACAATAAATAAATAATCAGTCAATATATCATATAATTGGAAATTGTCGTTTAATTTTATTATTTATTTGGTTAGTAAAAAATATATGATAAAAGTATAAATTAAAAGCAAAAATCAGTTGGGGGAGCCATCAGTTGTAAATACTATGTCCATGTTCTGAAATAAAATACATAACTGTCACAGTCATCACAGCACCCTGGTCTCACTTATATAATGCATTGCCTATAAATCCTATTCACTGCTATAAGTACTGCCTGTAACAGTCATGGTCATCCAGTCTATTTCAGAAACGGCTATGTAGATGTTTGAAGTGTAAACAAGTATTTATCGACTCAAATGAGAATGCTTGTGTTTCAATACGCTAGTAAGAACCGTTCATGTTATGTTTTAATGACGGATAAACGATATTAAATAATAATCTTTAACATTAAAGTATATTAAACAATGAATAACATGCTTTCGAATGTAATAAACAAAATAACACGTCACCGTTTATTTAATTTAGACAATCGACTTAGAAAGTACCATTCACTGTGTGTTATTTTTGCCATAAAGAGGTATAATACTGATTAAAATTTTTTAGAATTAAAAAAAAAAAAAAAAAAAAAACTGAATACGGTGTTGTCGATGTTTTTGAGTTATTTTTTTTATATCGATTTTGCCAACATATTCCCTGTATACCCCAAATTATTCATTGTCGACGATAACAAAAATTTGCCAAATTCCTATATAAAATTATAAAATACACGATTTTGCTACATTCTGTATAATTTATTACGATCGATTTACCTTCTCGGTTTGGTCAACTAACACAACAATTAAATTAGTAATATGATCGATACTAATTTGTTTTTAACAAAATTGTTTATTAAAAGAGTGAATTGAACGGATGTCACATCAAAGTTATTTTATAAAATATAAAAAAAATAAATATTCTTGTGTTTCGAAAACATAAATTAATAATTGGTCCATTATTCATTTCATTAATAATTCAATATACCTATTTAAAATAAATTATCGAAAAAAAATTTAAGAATTTATAATTATAAAATTGTCCTAAAAATCTAAGACAAACAATGGAAAAAATTGGAATTCGCCGTTCATCCCCTTCAGATTCATCAGCATTAAAAAAACCTCAACGTCATAGTTTGGCAAAATCGTCATCCAACATGGCTGCAATGAATAATGCTCTCGCACAATATAAACTTTTAAAAGCAGAATGGAGTAAAAAAACACCGAATTTAGATAAATGTGGTGAATTACTAGATAATCTAAAGGTAAAATAATAATTTATTATATTGCTTTTTGATTGAATTTTTTATTCAAATGACTCGGCATTTTTTCAAACCTCAAAATTGTATATTGTTTACAGATTGCATTAACCCATTTAATATTTTTACCAACATCAAATACAAAGGCATCCAAAGAAGAATTATTAATTGCTCGTGATGTTTTGGAAATTGGAGTACAATGGAGTGTCGCAAAAGGGGATATACCAAGCTTTGAACGTTACATGTCACAGTTGAAATGTTATTATTATGATTACAAAGGCGAAATTCCTGAATCCCCTTATAAATACCAACTATTAGGATTAAATTTATTGTTCTTATTATCACAAAATCGCGTGGCAGAATTTCATTCGGAATTAGAATTATTACCAGTTGAAAAACTTCAAGATATTTATATTCGACATCCATTGTCTTTGGAGCAGTATTTAATGGAAGGAAGTTATAATAAGGTTTGTTTAGTGAATAATTTACTTTGTTATAAATTTATTTTTTTATATTTTCTTTTGTAGATATTTTTGGCCAAAGGAAATGTTCCAGCACAAAGCTATAATTTTTTTATGGATATATTACTAGATACAATTCGTGGTGAAATTGCAGTATGTCTAGAAAAAGCTTATGAAAAAATATCATTTACTGAAGCAGCTAGAATGCTCTATTTAAATAATCAACAAACAATATTAGAATATGGAAATAAGGTAAAATGAAAATTGTCTATGTAAATGATTACAACTTTCAAATGATAAAAATTCGTCATATAGTACAATGTGTATAGATTTAGTAAAGGTAATCTTTATTGCCAGAATAATTTGTTAGAAATCAAATGATGTAAAAGTTTGTAAAATTTATGGCACAGTTATGTCGAAAGGTGTTTCTAATAATTTCAGTTTTAAATGAATAAGAAAGCGTAGCCCAGATTGTACATGTCAAATTTTATTATATTTTGATAATTCACCCGCGAAGAGTTTTTAAAATTGATCATTTAAAATTTTCTAAATTAATTTGGTAAATTATCATAAGTATTATACAATTCTTTAGACCTAGTTTTTAAATTCAATTCACTTTGGTTAAAAATTTTCGATAATAAATTTTTCACGAAAATGCATATGCTGGGTATCTTTTAAAATTCGCACCTCGAGTGTATAGATTTTCCATGCATTTCAAAATTCAATAATTAAAAAAAAAAGATTTTAACAAATAATTTAAATCAAATTTGTTGAAATTAATTAATGTTAATTAGAAAAGTCTATTATGTATTATACAAACTATTTTACACGTGACTTAAATGAACCCTTTGGAGTTTTGTTATAGAAACACTTGAATTCATCCGAACGCCATTAATCAAAGGAGCCCATAGTTCTAAGCTAATTAGTTTTTTCGTTGTATTCAATATTAATTATATCTAAATTGGTCACAGGGATTCAGGACAATAAATTACAAACTAAGTGTTGATTTTAGTTGAACGTCATTAACAATTTAAATTGCTAATTTTTGTTAGATTTTATAATATGCACGAACACCAATACTTTATAATTTTCAACAACAATTTATTTTAAACTGTAAACTAGTACGATTAAGTTGCTGAGGAAGTCCTAACAAAAGGACGAAACGTTCAACTAAAATCAACACTTAGTTTGTAATTTATTGTCCTGAATCCCTGTGACCAATTTAGTCATTTATCAATTTTCTGGTCGTGTACAAGATTTTAATGTTAATTATATCATTGACTTCAAAAAAATTTCAGTTTACTTTGTTTTAATTAAAGATTTTTTTTTAATAATAGAAAAATTGGAGAATAGGTGATGATAATGGATTCCATTTCCAGCCAGAAGTAAAGAAGATCGATGAACCAATACCATCTGTCGAACTAGCAGAACAAGCATTGGCATACGCACGAGAATTAGAAATGATCGTTTAACTTATTAAAAATGGTTTATTTTATTTAAAAGTTTTTTTAACCTAACAATTTAATTCTTTGAAAATACCTTCAACTATAATAACAATAAATAACATGTATATACGGAATTTATAATTAAATATTGAAAGAACAAATTAAGTTTTTATTTATTATTCCTTCACTTTGTACAATCGATTATTTTTACTGTCCAATTACTATTTTATTATTTATCTAAAGAATATTAACATTACTAGTTAAATTAAGATAATTAAAAATGCTTCAACCTGTCGGATTCTCTTTGCTTTAAAGTTTAAAAAATGATGCATTCATTTTTAAGCTTTTAAGTACAACTTTAAGGTAGATTATTAAAATTTGCAGTTTTATCGATTGCTGCAGTTACTTTTTATTTTATGTTGAATATTAATAAATCAGAGTAGTTTTGATCTGTTCCAAAATTATTTTCAACTAATTTTATTTTTCTCAGTGTCGTATATATATTTTTAAAAATTACTTTATTTGTTAATTATTAATTTTTTCTTTCTATATAATTTTTAAACATGTAAATTTTCTGGGAAATAAATACTCTTCATGTACCATTCTCTGATTTTTTTAATTTGAAGCCCACAGCTCGAAATTATATACTTATCGTGGTCTGCATCCCACATAGATAACAGAAATTACATCAATAAAAAATATAATTAATTGTATTAGGTGGATAAATAAATTTATTTACACACTTCAATTTTTGTATTATTTTGCTTAACCACTTTATTTTGTTAATAATTACGCGACATGTTTCGGATGTTACTCCATATTCAAACATCCGAAACATGTCGTGTAATTATTAATAAAATAAAGTGGTTAAGCAAAATAATACAAAAATTGAAGTGTGTAAATAAATTTATTTATCCACCTAATACAATTAATACTATGGAATACCACAAATTAAAGCTCTCTACCATTAATAAAAATATAATCTCTGTAGATAACTGATTAGATTATTTGGCAGCCCATTTTCAGTATGCTTAATCAAGTATACATTATGGTATTATATTCCATAGCCTTATTCGAAAATTAACATTACAACTTAAATATACTTCACCGAAATTTTAATCATTTTTTGAAAAATTTGTGTTCATGTATAAAGAAATCGTGAATAGAAATGTTGATTTTTTTTTACACAGATTATAAAAATCAATTTTTGCGTACATAAAATTTTGAATGAATTTTAAAAAAATGATTTTACTATTCAACACCAGGTGTCGGTATTTTACATATATAAATTCTGTATTTAAATGTCAAGTTAACGTGGTTGGAAAAACCGCGAAATACATACAAATTGGGTGTTTTTAAATAATTATACAAATAAATAATGCCTAGAATAAAAATTGAACGTGTGATAAGTGTGAGCAGTGAAGATAAAGTAATATTTTGTATCATGTTAAATATAATGTTGTTTCATAGATTGTGAGATATTCTTTTATTTTTACAGTTGCATGCAGCAGAGAATATTTTAAACACTGATTCAAACAAAAAATGGAAATGCAAAACAGCAGGAGAACAAAATTGTACGGTTATACTTCAATTAGCAGAATTGACAGTAATTACAGGTATCGATATTGGAAATGAACATTCAGCATTTGTGGAAGTTCACGTTGGTCGGACAGGATTTAATGATGATGACTACAAGGTTAATTTTTTATTATCTTATTAAACACATAGTATTTTACTTAGTTGTTTCGAGTTATGATTAAAATCCCCACATAGGATATATACATATATGGTAGATAATAATAATATGAAAGAATTCTGTCAAGACAAACTTTTACATTTTTGCAAGCTTGAAAATTTATAAGAATACTTGTTGTAGTTAATTATAAACCAAATTTATTTTCTTAAAAAAGTGATTCTCATAAAAAAAAATGTCTATTCTAAACTTTTTAGTATTTTATAAGGAATTGAAGGCATTCTAATTATACAATCTATACCAGAAACGAGAAAATTTTTTTATGCTAACATGAGCATCAGTATACCTTTAATTTTAAGAAATATTTTATGAGTTTTTAACTTGACTATTCTTAAAACCATACCAAAATAAGTTGTTTTAAGTAATGACTTGATTCCTTTAAACAACTGCAATTATACCTATCGTTCGATAATTTTTTAATCATGTTTATTTTGAAGTATATAAATTTGAAATTTTTCGTGTTAAAACTCTTATTACACCATGCTTTTGAATTCATGTCTATGGGAAAAGATATAAAATTGAAGCAATTTTTTTAACCTGTTTATTTTAAAAAGTAACTTAATAAACAGTTGTAAGCAAAAATTTATGCTATAAAAAAATTTTTATATTTAAAAATAAGCTGTTAATTAAAGGAAAACTTAAACATTAATATAAATGTAATAATAAATTTAAATCATAATTTTTCTTACACTAAGAAAAATTTGATAAGTTTTACGACTGGGAGTGTAGCGAGCTTCTGTAATCTAGCTTATTGGAGGTCAGATTTAGCGGATGGTATGAGATCAGGAATCAAATTACTATAGCGATCATGTCGGCTGGAGGTCCGCACTTAGTTTGATTGATATCAATTAGAATACTTCGGAGGAGTTCAAAGTGTACAATTCGTCTAACGAAAAGTAAATTGGATTACTGGGGAAACCAAGTAACTCGTGTCAAGCAGTAGGGGGATCGCACCTGGGAATGATGTATTGTAATACCTGATCAATATAATCAAACCTTAATCTTATTTTTCAATCATATTCAAATGTATTCAAAAAATTGTATTAAATATATTAAATTTCATATTTATTTCCAATAATTACAAATTCTTAAATAATCATGATCATTTTTAGCCGTATGGTGTGAACTTATAAAAGACAGTGAAAAAAAAACCCATCTCATCCAAAATGTTTGTACACGGCCTTCGTCGATGCTATGTAACAATTTGTATAACTATCATGCTTGAACAAACGTTACTATTTGTTATGATTAAGCATTTACATATAAAATATATATATTATATAATATATAAGACAGTTAACATGGATGATTTAATAATAAATGTTTAAATAGTTTAGCATATTAGTAAAATAATTATTTTTCTGAATTTATAACATTTACAAATCAATAAATATATGATATGTTTATTCAATTTAACTTTTTTAGGTTCTATTAATGATGTCGTCTTTTATGACACCATTAGATTCAAGGCAATCGGAAAATGTAAATCGAATACGAATGTTTAAATCTGAGGATTTTTGTAAACCTGTATGTGAAGAACGTTGGGATCGTGTAAAATTTATTTGCACACAACCGTTTAATCGCCATGTGCAATATGGCCTTTCTTTTATTACACTTCATTCTGCATCATCTGCTAATACATCTGATAATAATATACAATTTGGAAAATTCAAAATTAAAGCAGACTCAATCAAAGATACTATTACACCTGGATCTATTTTTAATAAAATAAAAACGGGTGATGTTAATTCAAATTCACCTGCTGTATCAGGTAATTGAAACTCAAAACTTTCTTTACATTATGCTCTAGCATAGGTCCTCAAATTGGTATAATCTTCAGAAAATTTTACTTGTATCTAAAGATTTTGAGGTTCTGAAAAAAGAATTGACTGTATATTCCTTTTAAAATGTTGTTAATAACGGCTCAATGGTCTAGGGGTATGATTCTCGCTTTGGGTGCGAGAGGTCCCGGGTTCAAATCCCGGTTGAGCCCATCATTTTTTTTTTAAATATTGTTTTCATTGTTATTAATTTATTTGCAAGGCATAAAAAGTTATTGAACTCTCATTAATTTTGATATATTGTGCATTTTTATATTGTTTTACCCTTATATATCATTAATTTAATAATAAAACAAGATTCAAATTTATACATTTAACGATCATATTAAATAATACTTTTATTCTCAGTTTTCAACACCGGTGTTAAAGTGGTTAAAATGACGATTTTTTTTATGAATACACAATATGAATATTTTGTTGCCAACAATGTTAAAAATCTCTCATTATGCAGTAAATCACCCAATCTGGCATCATGTTTACAATTCATTCTAATAAACAACTTAAGTCAAATCTTACATATTTTAGAAAATTTCAATGATTTTGAATTTTTGTTGTTTAAAATGTATTTTTTAATAAAATTCTAAAATTTGTTGTATACTTTCAAAAAGTGTTTCTTAAAATGATGCAATAATTTCTGAACTATTTTATTAACTTTGGGTATTTTTCCAAATATTTTAGCTGCTGCTGAAATCAGAAAAGCATCTTTACCATCGCAAATATCTCAAAACGAATCACTTTTATCTGTTAAAAATGATAAGGTTAAGAAACCAAGTAATTCATCACATTCGTCTACACCAAATCTTTCACAATCTACATCAAAAATAATAAATCGTAATCGTAAAGATATTTTATATAATGATGAGGACGATGAGCCAAGTCAAAAAGTGGATAAAATTATGAAAAATTATCATGATAAGAAACAAGTAAATGGCATCGCAGATGAAAAACTAGATTCAAATGTTCATAATACTACACCATCAACTAGTAAACAAAAAGTAAACTCAAAAGATTCTTTAAGTAAAAAACGAAAAAGTTCTCCCAAGATTGAAGATACGTTTGCCAAAAAAGTAAAAAAAATTAAAACAAAACCGTTTAGACAACTTTTTCAGGGTGTAGTATTTGTTATGTCGGGATACCAAAATCCACAAAGAGCAAATCTACGTGACATGGCTATCAAAATGGGAGCAAAATATAAACCAGATTGGACTGACGGTTGTACGCACTTGGTGTAAGTTTATTTGTTTTATCTGTAGGATAAAATTAGACATGATATATAATGGAATTGTGTGTTCATTTCTTGTTCTTTCACGCCTAAGGACCAACGTAATTTTTAATAAAGTAGTGGGGGTGTGGTTGGGGAATGATAGGCTACTGTTTATCTTAGGAGCGTAAAATAATTCAACTATATATTAACTGCCTATATCTATTTCGAAAAATTCTTTTAACGATTCTCCGTATTGTACTAGGTACTTTGTATCCTAGTACTAGGTACAAGGGTACAAAGTTCCAAGGAACATATTTCTTTACCTCAATATGGTTTTTTAAAATAAGTATTAATACTTTTACAATTATTGTTATAGGTGTGCTTTTAAAAATACCCCTAAGTATAATGAAGTTCGTGGTCGTGGAAAAATTGTTAAATGTGATTGGATAACTGAATGTTATAATCAAAGAAAACGAATTCCATGGCGCAAATTTGCACTGGATAATAGGGAACAAATTCAGTCAGATAGTGAAGAAGAAATATTGGATGAATTGCTTGATGAAAATGATGATAATAAAAGCTCACCTTCAACATCCAACAAAAAACGATACGTAGTTTCATCTGACTCGGATACTGAAGATGAAATTGAAAGAATACAAGCAGCACAAAAATTGAAAGATAGTGTTAATGATACAGAGCTAAAAGAGGAGGAAAAATTACAGATGGAATCAAATGAAACTAAAGAAAATAAATTAAATGAGGAAAATGTTTATAACAATGATACAGACATTGAAGATGAACCAAAACATACGGATAATGTTGAGTTGAAACCCTTACCAGAAATATTTTCAAACATGAAATTCTTTATTGCAAATAATTTAGCACAAAATGTGATTTCTGAATTAAAGCGGTATATTTTTGCATATGGAGGGTATGTTTCATAAAGTAATATTATTAATTCATAGTAGCGACATTCGCATAACATATTTAATAATATTAATTATTCTGTATAAAAGTGATGATAATTCCAAAATTAAACATTTGATTCTTTTATCTCACTTCATTTTAAAAATGAAAATTTAAAGTAACATAAAGCAATAGCTTCATTAGAAAATTTGCTTCACAAAGGTTGTTTTTCATTGAAATTTGATTTACTTTAATGTATCCTACAAAGTTGTAATGCACAATGATTTTATAACAAATTTTCTTAAAAATATGACGAAAATGTTAATTTAGTCACAACGTGAAAAACGATAAACTTATTTTTTATTCAATATTTTTGTTTGCCTATATATAATTGTATAAAATTTATTGAATATTGTTTTTTTTACCTACCTCATGATAAAAATATTATCTAATCTTCTCTCTTAATATTCACTTTTTAATCATATTTCAATGCTAGACAAAATACAAAAGTTTTTATATACATTGTTTTTACTATTTGATTAAATTCTTTAAATTTTTAACTTATATCCAAGATTTAAAATTTATTATGTCTAATTGAACTCGACTGCTACTGCTGTTTAATTGTTATCGACGTCTTAAAATAATTTTCCTTTACAGTATCGTATCAACTAAGCTAGACGATGCTGGATATTTGATAATTGAAGATGATGACTTGAAAAACCAATTAATCGAAAGCAATACTTCAATAAAGTCAGTTCGCCCTGCATGGATATGGGAATGTAACGACACGAAAGAACTACTTGATGTTGATCATTTTCTTGTATAAATAAAAACCTATTTTTATACTTTGTAAAAATGTTTATTCTTAAAATTATGTTTTAAATATATTTTTTTATAATATTACATAAAAAGTTGTCTTATTCAAACCTGAATAATTTTTTAAGTACAAAAATCATTAGCTGTTACCAATTGCTCCCAAATAATCGTCCATTAAAGTTCCAATCGCAAACTAAAAAGATTATACCAATCAAACATTGCTCAGTTATTGCTAACATAAATATTATTGAATTAATATTTTTGATTCAAGTATGTTAACTATCTTAAATTTTGGTGTAAAATAAATATGAATTTCCAGGCCATTTCCTAATACTTGTGATTGCGTTTACTTGGAAAAAAGCACGTTATGTGGTAGGTTAATTGATTAAGTAGTAGGATCTAAATGTACAACTTAAATCAGCAACATATTCTAGAATTTTTCTTTTTTGTTCTAAAGAAATCTGATAGAGCCTATTATGCTCCTTTTTACGGAAAATATTATCAGTGGATAATTTGAATATTGAAATTAATTTTTGGTACAGTAAGTAAAAAATTATATATGAATGTTCGTTTTATTTTGAAGAGTTTCAAAAATATTTCAGGTTTGTACTGATAAAAAAGAGCATAATTAATTTCTTTACTTTCAGCTCAAGGTGTTTTTTAAGGTCAATATTCTTCAAAGCTAAAATTTTAATCTAAGAAACATATTTTTAAGATTATTTATTTACTTACAATTCCGGTCGCATCAACTCGAGTACCAACAATTTTTAAGCGAATATCATCATCAGTATTTATCGTAATATCTTCGTTTTTGCTCTTATAACAGGGTGGATTATTGTTCGGACAAAACTGCATTTCTGCCGGTATGGACTAAAAAAAAATTGATGAAATTATATTAAAACAATGTCATATTACAATTTAATATTTTTAAACTTACATGATGAGATATAAAACAAGATAAAGGTCCAATTTCAGCAAACATTCCAACCTAAATAAAAATTTCCTAGTGAATATTAAATTAAAAAATTAAAATTTTATTACATAGGATACCTTGTTCACTTGGGTGACAACTGCATCTAAAACTTCACCTTTAAAAGGTCGAAAAACGATAGCCTTATATTTAACTGGATACACAACAAAACCCATTCCTGGTTGAATTATCCCAGCTCCAATATTGTCTATTGTGGTAACAGCTATTACAAATCCATACCTAATTTGTTAACATATTTTGATTAATATACTAATTTCATTACACAATTTCTTTTTTACACACTTACTTTCCAGTACAAGTACCTTCAACTTCGGTGTACAATTTTTGTTTAACTGTCTCTAGAAGTTGTGGTCCGAAATATTTTGGATGTAAGAGAATTTCATGTTCTAATGAAATCTACAAATAAAATACAAATCAATTATTCAAGTTTTTAGCTAATTTTAATTACATACGTGATAAAACATTTTAGTTTATTTTCCTCGGTCTTTCTTCAAGAATTTTAGGTTAAGTTTAATGTGATGTTATGATTATGCTTTGCCCGCTAATAATTGAACTGAGACATCTACTCTTGAAAGTTGAAAGTACATTTCTATCATAAAAATGTTTTTAAAAAATCTGAAAATTGTGCTTTTTTAATTAAAAATTACTAAAAATAGTTAAAAATTAATACAATTGAGAAATCAGGATAGTAAAAAAACTATTTTTCCATTTCTATAATTTATGTTAGAAATATTTTATAGGAACTTCGACTGGGAGTTTGGCAAGCTCCTGTAATCTAGCTAATTAGAGGTCGGGTTTAGCGGATGATATGAGGTCAGGAGTACTGTTACAGTTGTGTTCATGTTGACTGGATGTCCGCACTAAGCTTGGCATCAATATGGACACTTCGGAGGAATCTAAAGTGTGCAGGTTGTCTAAGGAAGGGCGAACCGGGCCAGGGGGGAAACCCAGCAGCCAAAAGTCCTCGTGTCGAGCAGTAGTGGGATCGCATCCGGGAGTGACGCGCTGTAACAGCCTGATCAACAGGATCAGACCTGAATCTTTTTTTGTTTTTTTATTCAAATATGTTTGAAAAATTATTTTTTATAGTTTAAATTCGCATGTATAATTATATTTTTTAGTAATTTGTATAAATTTTCATAGGTTATTTTATATTTTATACACAACTTGTATATGATATAATGACATTAAAAATTATTATTATTCTGTTTTTTCACATGTTTTAAAAGCTTTTATAAATAAATAAATTCACTTATATTTAAAAACAAGATGTTATGTTTGCTTTCACATTTATGTAGCATTTTTCAAAAGATTGATTGTTTAATTAAATAAAAATTAATTAATTTTCCTTTTTTTCTCTTACCTTTAAAACAGTGTTCAATTAGTATTCACCTGTGACTAGAGTCTACGAGCAAAAGAGTTTTATCTTATAAGTACCAAACGAATAAAACTTATGAAAATTTCTATTATATAAAGATTCAATGATTCAAAAAAGTATATTTGTGCTGGTAAACTGACAGATTCGCAATCAAAAATTATATTAAATGAATTTAATCTTTTGGTTTTTGTAATTTGTTGCCTTTATATTCATTTATTTGTATACTATTTATAAATAAGACAGTAATTGTTTATTCTTCATTTTGTAAAAGTTATCTTTAATATATTATTTTAACATATCGACTGGGAGTTTGGCAAGCTCCTGTAATCTAGCTACTTGGAGGTCGAGTTTAGCGGATGATATGAGGTCAGGAGTACTGTTACAGTTGCGGTCATGTTGACTGGATGTCCGCACTAAGCTTGGCATCAATATGGACACTTCGGAGGAATCCAAAGTGTGCAGGTTGTCTGAGGAAGGGCGAACCAGGCCAGGGGGGAAACCCAGCAGCCAAAAGTCCTCGTGTCGACCAGCAGTGGGATCGCATCCGGGAGTGACGCGCTGTAACAGCCTGATCAACAGGATCAGACCTGAATCTTTTTTTAATTTTTTATTCAAATATGTTTGAAAAATTATTTTTTATTGTTTAAATTCGCATGTATAATTATATTATTCAGAAATTAAATTTTTTTTATATATATATATAGTATATATATGTAGTAGATTGTAATATATTGTTTATTCTGTTTTTTCAAATGTATGAAAATGCTGTAAAAGCATTTATAAATAAAATATTAGAAAAAAAGTAGTTATATTTGAGTTTTACCTACATAAAATGTGAAAATTATATCACTTACATTAGACTTTAGAAATATAAAACTCTTTGTAGCTTGCTTTGTTTTCATTTCTTTCCTGTTACTTTTAAAACAATGTTCTACTGCAATTCTGCAATACAAACTAAATTTGAAGATTACAATAAAAATAATTTAAAGATTCACAAATTCTTTAAATAACTAAAGCTAAATGCAATGGTAAACTATACTAAATGAATGTAATTTTTTGTTTTGTGTAATATTTCCTTACGGTTAATAAATAGACTTGTAGTTTATTAATACCTCTGTAAGCTATTTCTAGTTTTTGCTGTTTGAACAAACTTGAGTTAATAAAAAAAAAAAAAAAAAAATACAGTCGAAATAAGAATCTCCTCTTTTTTGAAATCGGTAAAAAATTCAAAGGCAACTTTTGTTTTATTCAAATATATCGTTAATCAATAAAAATATTAAAATCGCAAATACATCTCTTTCATATATATTATTTCAAGTGTATTAGCCGCAGAGAGTAAATAATAAAATGAAAATTATTATCAAATTTATTTTCAACAACTTTGATTTCTTTATAAAACATTTCTATTATTCTATTTTTGACGAAGAAATTCTAAATTTTATTCCTCACTTTCTTGTTAACGTATAATGTCTTCACAAGAAGTCAAACTAAAATTTTCGACACTAGACTACACCAAAGTAAAATTTGATTATAGTGAACAAATGCAAATAACAACTAACAGAGTTATTTGTTTGTATACTCGACATATAGTTCAGTATCAATGTTTGAACTATTAATGATTAGCATTCATAAAATACTCTAAATTTGTAGCCCATACAGTTATAAATCTACATATACAATAATAATAATATGTTTTGCAAATATATGTGCTTATTAGCTAAATTTGAGCTAAATTTGTGGCGAATTTAACCAGTTAACGATACAATATTTCAAACAAAAATTTGCACCAAAATTTTAGCATGCAATACCTTTTCGTTTTTCAGTTATCTTGATGACGGGCGGACGGACATGCGAAAATGGAATAATTCTTTGAACACCTACATCAAAAATTTGGGCTGAACGTGCAGGTTTTTGGAAACTACATTTAAAATGCGTGGAAAGAATGCTTCCCTATTTTCATGCAAGTGGGCACTTTTTATACGCAAAATCTGTTTTTTCAATTTTTTACATTTTCTGAGAACATTTACTATTGTAATGTTTACACAAAATCTAAGTTTGGTAAAACTCTTCAAAATGCCGTTTGGTGAGCTCGATACACACACATACATACAGACGGAGTGACGACTTCTCAGGAGTGTTCAGGAAAGCTTCCTAAAACCTTAAAACGTCGAGATCCGATGAGAACTCAATTTTTGCAAAACGGGGTGAAACCAATAACTTCCCGATTTTAGAAAATTTTCAATTTTCTAGCGGGAAGTTAAAAAAATTTTTTTTGATAAAAATAAAAATGAAAAACCAAAAACTTGGTTATTTGAATTTTTCACCTAAATTTTGTGTTTATGTGAAAAAATTGTAAATACAAAAATTGTAGATCTTTTTATTACCTACAACTTTGCTATTTAATTTTTTTTCATAGGTCTTGTAGTTTTGCCGGAAATCAAGAGAAACAATTTTTTACCCTTAAAAACTCACCCCCTTCCACTTCCCGAACTCGGATCGACCGTAATTTATTTTTCCTTTCATTTTTATCATATCTTCCTGCGTTTCCAATGGGTTTAATCTTACTGTAATTTTCTTCCACTTTTTATCATTTTTAAGGCTTCTACTCTGGTCTATGACGTCTGGAGCACTCTAATCCAAATTGATTAATAATAATCTCAATAGTTTTTTTAGCTATATTGGAATTTTTATACAAAAATTAAACGTGGGTAGTCATCGGTTTGGTTGCGTTTTGAATAGTGTTTACTTTTTTTTATAATAAAAAGTATTCAGTAAAAGAAGAGAAAGAAGAAGGGGTATTTGAAAGAACCAACTTATACAAGTCTAAAAAAGTATGTAGTTTGCCTTTAGTATGAAAACAACTTGAGAGAGTTGATTTGTTTCGTAATATTTTTATACTTAACATAACTTATTTCTATATTTTATCTTCATATATTGATATCTCTTGGTTCTATTGAAAAGTTTTGAAATCATTTACCATCACATTACTTACTTAATTTTTTAACTCTTTTTTTAAATGTAAACAATTTTAAAGTGTTGTGTTGTTGAAACTTGAATTTGAAAAAAATTTATTTTAAGATGGCCATATGAAGGATTATTTTTAAATTTTATAATTTTAAAGTGTTTTTCTTTTAATATCTTGTATTTTAATTCTCAGTTTATTTTTTGTTTTTAAATTGAATTTTTTAAAATGTTCAAAAGTTTTTCATCCCGAGACTTGGAATATGAATGGTCCATGCTGCCGAAAGTTGATCATGAATGGTCTACACAAGGTAAGCATATTTGGATTATTTGAATTCTGTATCAAATGTTATTTGTTGTATCAAAAGTTAAAGGTTATTAACTGCTAAATTTGATAAGCGAAATTATTTAATGAAATTTTATCATTTATTTGCTCATATAAGAGTCTGTAATATTTTTTATAACTTTAAGTATGTGTCAATTTACTCTTAAAAGGACATCCTTTTTGTCTGTATAGGAAACAAGAGAATCGGATGAAAGATTATTTTGAAATTTTAGTCATTATCAGGTATCGTACCATTATGTAATCTCGAAAGGAACATTATAATTTGCAATACACATTTCTATTACCTATATACATTTAAAATAAAAAGGTGATGCAATGTATCACATGACTTCCAGGTTTTTATTGAACGATCAATGGGTTATTAATTAAGGAAGAGTCGCGGAGTGCTATATTGAGCGATTATCCACTACTGCTAGAAGTTTCCAACATTTTTTTGTAGCCGTAAGGAGTGTGTTTCTAACAAGCTGTTTCCTTAAATTACATGTAATATACATTGTATTTCTTTCAATTTTCGCAAATAACGGCTTAATTACAATATTCGTGGGGCCTCGATTTTTTGATGAATTTTGGCAAAACAAGCCAAAATAAGACGAAAATGAGGATACCAATTTTTGAGTTTTCGTTTATTTTTCGAGTTATCCATGGGTAGTTTAATCACTTATTGATTGTAGGGGCCAAAAAGCAACTCGACCCGTGCAAAATACACCCCACAAATCCATGGGTTAATCGAAGTAACATTAATAACAATCCAAAATGGCGTACATGTATTTTTAAAGTTGTATTATATAATATACAAATGTTGATTTCTTTTAAACGAATTAAATTTCGATTATTTGTGTTTTAATTATGTTTAAATTGAAGTCATTTAACAAAAAATAATAATTAAATATTGTGGCATGTTTTAAATTGTAGTATTTATGTGACAAAAACAATAATTTCGAAAAAAAAGTGTCGATAACTCGAAAAATAGAAAATTAGTATTCATCATTTTCTTCTTATTTTGGCTTGGTTTACCAAAATTAAGAGTCAAATCGAGGCGCCACGGATATAGTAATGAAATTTATTCACGTTATGAAATTTGGCATGCATATTATTGACATGAAAAAACGGAGGTCATGACAAAAAGTTTCCGTTTTCATGAGTTAATTTGTGTGCAAAAATTGAGATTTTACATTATGAAATATACTTCTAACAGCTGTGGATTATTCCTCTTAAATTAGAGGGAAATCGCAGAATGGGGTGAAAACGCATCCTTTTAAGTTTTTTCAAAAAATCTCGCAGAAAGTTTTATATATTTTTTTTTAACAAAAATTTTGAAACAAAAACAAAAAGTGAAAATTTTCTGTTTTTTGGTTTTCCTGCCTATAATAAGAACCAAAGAAAATATGCAATAAAAATTTTCCTTTTAAATTTTGGATCGAAAAATTTGGGTAATTATAACCAAAATATAGCAATAATTGATAAATTTTTAGAGACCATGCTAAAGAAGTGGAAAAAACAACTTTAAATTATGTTCTAAAGAATCAAGTTATTGTTATGATTATGGAAGTAAATCAGATATAAGTGCTTACTACAAATCCATTAATTGTTAACTTTATTATTTAAATGTTTTAATTTATTTATCTTATTGGTAATTCAAAATATTTTTAAATATTTCAAAATATTCTGAGGTCAGATTTACTCCTGTACTGAATGTATACCAATATAACCAATACATCTTTTATTGCATAAAAGATAAATTGGTTACACATTGGTTCTAATAGACTAGACTAGGTTTTATTTAAAAATGCAAATTGCCTGATACTTTTGAAAAAATATTTTTTCACTTATACTTATTATGTGTTATTGTGAGAATGTGATTCATTTTTATTGGTTTTAATCACAACTTTAATTTTATTAAAAATTAATGTAGATATATTTCATGTAAAATGAAAAATATCATAACCAGGAAAAAATTCGGTGATGACTGTTTAAACGGCTCAGAACTTCTCATTAAAAAAAATTTGCTTCAAAATCAATAATTGAATACAGAAATGGGCAAAATATTCAAAAAAAAAACTACTACAATGTTTATTTGTTGAAAATAAAAATAAAATTGGTTTTCAAAATCTTTAGTAAAAACTATTTTGGCTCCCCCTCGTGGAAGAAGCAAGATTTTGGAATATCAAAGTGTATGTTCCAAATTTGTAAGTTGAATGAAATTTTTGGTTAATTTTTTATGTGCAATAATACACTGAATAATAACATAAAATCATTATCGCTATAGAATTTTAATTTGAGGGCAATCCTCTGTATTTTATGAATAG
The DNA here is from genome assembly GCA_020423425.1 of Chrysopa pallens. Taxonomy (NCBI): domain Eukaryota; kingdom Metazoa; phylum Arthropoda; class Insecta; order Neuroptera; family Chrysopidae; genus Chrysopa; species Chrysopa pallens. The sequence goes on along the minus strand of CM035593.1, from coordinate 59,971,888 downwards.
CCAGAATGTAATTCTGTTATCGATAATTGAATAATTATTTCAGGGATTAATTTATATTAATTCTATTATGGAAATTAAAGGAAATTTATTTTACTTTCATTACCGGTTTTCAAAAAATTTAACAGTAGTATATTAAAAAATGTATATTTGTGTGACAAAAATACTTCTATATATTTTTTAAATATTATTTACTAGCAAAAATAATAAAAATTGAAAAATAATTTCTAAATATTTTTGGTCATCAAATCTATTTAACCTTTCATCTTCTGCAAATTATATTCAAGAGATTATATCAAAAATTTAATTGATTTGCGGTAGACATTCATAAAATGTTTTTGTATGTTAGAAATATTTTTTATTATTAATAAAAAAAAAATGCTTTGGTAGTTAAAAATTAAAAACAAAAATGTTTTACAAATTGAAATTTTTTTCTAAATTTTTTCTTGAGCATGTAAATAAACAATTTAAACTGATTTAAATACATCTACTTCAGATTCTTTATTAAAAAATTTATTAGAAAAGTACAAAAGAAAAAAAAAACAACAAAAATAAAAACAAAAGATTAAAATAGATCTTCATAAGTAATAAAAATTCGATGGCTTATACAATAAAAAATGGTTTGTTGCTTGATTGCTCGTTGAAGTCTCTTTGTACTTTAAACGTTATCCATACCTACATATAAATAATATACATTGACATAACTAAAGACTTACGGTAGATGCACATGATAAGATTTTCTGTCTAATATATAAATAACATCGAGTTTTCTGATCAGAAAATCTTTTTATGTGCGACTCATATTCAACAAGGAGGTTGTGCTATTCAAATGTTAACATATTTTAATAGGTTCATTTTATGTAAATACCTATCGGTAAACCATGGTGAGTGAGTGATATTGACTCACGGATTTAGTTCAATTTTTGAATTATATATATATATATATATTTTTTTTTTTTTTTTTAATTTCAAAAGTTTCAATTTTTTTCATTTGAATAATAGTGTGATTTACACGACTATCAGGTGCTTAAGGTTAAAGTCGCTTCCGTATTTAGATATCGTAACAATGTGACGATGTGGTTCATCAGTTAACACGTCAATGTATTTTTAAAAATTTTGACAGGTAAGAAAAATTTGGATCGTTTATTTTTACAGAGATATCTAAACCTCAAAAAAAACCCTTTTTACCAGGGTTCTATTCTATTCTACATTCGTGGATACCAATTTTAATGTAGATTTTAATGTGAGTCTTATTCATACTTTGGTCTAGTAATAATTATCTAATTTAGTTCACTATTTTGTGAATCTATTAATTCAATTACTTTTTATAATAAAATGAAATTATAATACTTGAGGAGGGAGGGTACTTACACTATTATTTACTAGAGTGAATAATTATTGCGTGTTGAAGCTTCAATATATTTCTATCTGTAATAATAATAATAATAAATTGTGGCCTTGACGTAATAAGTGCCATTTAACCATCTATCATCATATGGTATTGTAATAACAAGCTAAAAAATGTAAAAACTTGTAGCGTATAATATATTATTGTATACATACTGTTTGTGTTATAACAGGAATAAGTTTACTTTCTTATAATTCCTCCTTTTTACAACTAATTATAGAGCAGAATATTTTAATAACTATTATAATCTATTATAGAGCAGAATCTAGATGTACTTTTGTATGTAAAAATCGACCACCACATTCTGTTCATAGAATTGTGGTTACTTCTGTAATAAGTACTCTCTTTAATGTTATATGTATTTATTTCAATTTTCGTACACAAATAAGTAAAAAAATAATTATCCAAATGTTATGAAAGAAAGAGTGTCGATTTAAGATTCATTTCCGCCCCAGAAAAATTAAAAAAAGGCATACGATTTGATGTTTTCTTTGTATAATTACTCTGAAAACAAACTATGTGCCTAATGAGAAAATATATATTTAGCAAAAGAATAAAAAAAAAAACAAGAAAACATAAAATTAATTTTACTTGTAGGACGAGAAACTTTGATCTAACTGTAATTTTCGCTCAAAATTTTTAGATTTTCAATTACGTTTCAACTCTTTTTTTTTTTATGTAGAGCGCATGTAAGAAGCATTTTCTTTTTTATTTTATTTTAATGTTCTTATATTACTTCACAATATATTTTTAAATATTATATTTTTGCATGCGCTATAAAAAAAAGTTGAAATTTTTCTGGAAATGTAATATTTTAAGTGAAAAGTACATAAGCACAAGTTTGGCGTCCTCTAAGTAATGTTATTGCGGTTTTTTCTCTAAAAATATGTTTTCTTATAAGCATTGAATTTTTTGTCGTTAAGTTTTCGTTTTCTGATTGTTTTAAACAAAAATTACGTACAACCAAACAATCGCCCCTCCACCCCTCTACATATCCGCGCCATTACACTAGAATAATAAAAATGTTGTTAGTATATATCAAATAATTATTTTTAAAATGTTATCATAACTTGTAAGGACAAATATATCAAATTGATGTTTATTAATGTGACATTCACGATAGAAGTTGTATCATCCAATATTTTATTTGTGTTCGGTCATTCAATATATTTAGTACCTGTGTGTATTAAAGTTTCAATCCCTTCTTTTTATACTCGACATATATATAATATATTAAATAGTAATATATTTTAGTCTAATATTTGTAACCATAAACAAAATTTTGATATAGGTATTCGTAGAATCATCTGAAAAGAGATAGCTAGTTGAAATTTTTGTGAATAATTTTAGATATAAAAGTGAGTTTATGTTCGTTCATTAGCAAAATTGATCCATTGATTCCCATGAATCCATGACCTAACTATTAAACCCTCAAAAATTCAATCTAAAAAAATGTTTGTTTTTTGAAATCAAACAAATTGTTTTTGGAAATTTATTAATTTTTTTTAAGTCCTTATTTATAACTCTATGGACTGTATATTTAAATAATTTTATTAGCTAATCATTAGTAATATCTCAAATATTGATACACAACCATTTGTCGTGTATCTAAACAATTAACACAGTTATCATTTTCATATTTAACCAAAAGAGATACGAGCAGTTTCAAACATCGCATTCAGTTGAAATTTATTTTGGTTTATAAAAATAGTGAAGATAACAACTAGAGTTGATTGTTTAAATACCCGAAATATAGCTGAGTGAATATCAAAGATAGAACTATTTTTAGTAATGTTACCATAAACATTCACTATAAAAAGATAATATATATTATTATATATGTGTACACTCTCTGATTTCGAGGAGGAATTGTGGCGAATCTAAATAGGTTATAAACAAAACGTTTCAAACAAAAGTTGTTTGTTTTTTAGAAAGAAACATTTTTTTTATTTAAACTTTTCTTCTATCTATTATGATTAGAAAATGGTTCGTAGTCTCATGGGACCCAGACGCCGATTTTGCTCATTCAGGATCTTTTGTGATTTTAAAATTTCACAATTTTACTTAAAAAGGCTTTATTTAATGCATGCTTTACATGAGAAGACACATGTTAAAAACTTAGTTTTACTTAATTTGGTGTTTTAATTTCGTACAAAAAAAATCTTCATAGAGGTGAGGTGTAAAGATTAATGACATCTTAGAGATATATTGATTAATAAAAATATTCTGAACCGGAATGGGACTTTAAACACACACACTAAAAATGCACCGGAACAAAGAAATTCACAAAAAAAAAGGTATTTTTAACCGAGTAGAATGTTTAAGGGTTCAATTTGTTTACTTTTTAGTTGATCTATTCGGATATTGAAATACGTATGGCTTCTTTAATAAAATATTTTAATCGATAATATATATTTGGGTTACTTTACTAATTTCATTGCATTTCTGATAGATACATACGAGTGTGTATGCAGATTATAACTTCTGAATGATAAGTGTTATTAAAAAATCGATTATAGAAAAAATTACATTGTGCTATGACTTATTTTGTCTCCCTGTAACTACTTTCATGTTTATTTTCAGAAATTTTTCGTTTAACCATACGACTTTTATACCCAAAATAGTACAGTAATAGAAGTTAAGAGTGCATAAGCTGAATTATTTATTTACATTAAAATATTTCCAATTATCTTATCCTTTTTAATTCACACCCTAAAATAACCAATCAAATCTATTTTAATTTTGATTTTCTTTGTTTGGAAAATGAAACAGTTTATATTTATTTGAAAAAACAAACATTAGAAATGTTTTTTTATCAATTAGTGCAGAATTATTTCAGGTATTCAACGGGATAATGATAGGTTCATAAAGAGTACGGACGGATCTACACTATCTATTGCCTGATTTAATTCTTTTACACTTGACATATTGACGCAACTGTCGCTATTATAAATATAGAAAATAAATTTTAAAATATTGATTGAATGGAACAAAATATACGTTTCGTAAAATTAATAAATAAATCTTTTTATTAGATCTTTCCCTGATAAAGAGCATAATTGGTGACAATTAATCATTGAAGACTTAATAATGTGTTTTAAGAATTAATTGATCTACGAACCCTAGATAAACAGTTATATTTAATAAATTGTTTATCTACCCACATTAAATGTACAAAATTGGCACCTATGAAATATAGCATCTATACATACGTTTTATTGTTAAGCTCTATTAATAATATACATTAATATTCATAACTAATAGGTAATAGTTTGTAATGTTGTAAGTAATAAATATTAGTCATGATTATATTTATACATAAAACTTTAGACAAAAAAAACAAGAGTATGTGTAAATATTCCAAAGTTTTTTTTATTATTATTTATGATTTTAATTAATAAAAATTTATCATTTAGTCAATATTTACTTAATAATAATATCATACGTAACTTGTAAACGGTAGGTAATAATAATATGACATAATATATCACATCTTTAAAATTTGGTATAACTTCTAAAGGGACCTAAGATTTTTTATCACTTTTTATCACAAATGTTTACTCAGTTTTTCAAATAATTCGGTTGAAGATGTTTTCAAATAATTCGATGACCATCAGAAAATCTGATGGTCATCGCACATCATCAGACTTCTTCAAATATTTTAAACTTATTAATTATTTTTGTAAAATTTTACGATAAAATAAATATAGACGTTGCCATGTTTTAACCAAACACTTTTAATATATATCTTGGTAAAAAAACAATGATCAAATCCTTCAAAATATTTAATAGATATTTCCGTATACATAACGAAAAAAATATTGATTTGAGAACTTTGCTTTTTATTTTTGATGTCAATTAAATTATTGACAAGGAACTAATTGTAATTCACATTTCTCAGAGTAGAATTTATTTTATTACTACACGTATAAAAGAGGCTGTGACTCAAAGAAGTTTTTAAATAACTGACGATTTGTGTTCGTGCAAAAACTATTACTTTTAAAAATGTCGTGCGTTGATTATTAAAATTCACAGGTGTAAAGTTTTATAATAGTCATCTCTCACTGCGCGCACCTAAATACTTTATTTTTTTTTTTTTACCAATTTACTTACATAAAAAATGATTCTTTAAACTGTGCACTTAACCATAACCACTAAGGTTTTGTACGTGTTAATAATTTAAAAAAAAAATGTTTATTTGGTTCATATGTTTTATTCGTCTACTTTTAAGATTAATAACCCTGAAATATCTGATTCGAATACCTAAAAGATTAAGTTTATTTATAAAATGACGATATTCTCTCACAACATTACTAATAATCTCTCACTAACATAATCTCAGTTATAATATTTTTTAGAGACTTTGTATTAAAATATTTTATTATATTCTTCAGTTTTTATTTTTTGAGATTCTTAAAAAAGGGATTTGTTAAATCAATTTCCTGAAAAAGATTTCCAAACAAAAATGTATATACATATGCATATAAAAGAATAAAAGTTGTAAACAAGGAAAAATTTACAATTATTTTATACTTTTTAGTTCATTTTTTTTTGGAAGGCGGTTCTATTTTGTTCAAAAATTTTTATTTTTTATTTTTGAGTGTTGTATACAACCACGAAAAATGTTCCATTTGGATGAAATTTTATCACTAAAAATTGTTTTTGCATATTCTCTCCCTTTAGAGGGATTACTTAGGATAACTCGTTTCCAACAAAAAAAGAATAATTGAAATCGGTTTATAAACGACGAAGTAATCTGCGCATTAATACGCATATCACATTAGATCTGGACCAAATTGAAATAGGACCACACAACACGCACCAACTTTCAAACGAAGAAAGAATCATCAAGATTGGTTCATCCAGTCGAATATTCTGAGGTAACAAACATAAAAACAAATAATAAAAAAATACAGTTGAATCGAACAAAAAAATAAAAAAATACAGTTGAACCTCATTATTTTTTGAAGTCGGTTAAAAATGAACAATCGACAATGAACAATGTTTAATGTTTTAATACGTATAAAAATTGTGTCGCATATTTTGATATATTGAGTATACACACTCACAGACATCACTTCCAGAACGTACGATATAGGATCTAGTAACCTGGAAACGTAAACATATATCCAAAATCGGTGGCATTACAAGAACTTCCACGAAGTTAAAAATCGTTTGCATTTAACAAATAGATGTTTATAATATTTAATTTTAAAATAAAACTTTTCTTATTGTAACACCTTATATTTAAATCGATTAATGATTGGTATAAAGATTAAATATATTTTCATTACTCACAAATTCTTTCTATAATTATATTTTAATAATGGCATTTAATTACACAACAATTTTGTTTATTACAACTTAATGTACTTGAACTTGAGAAAAAATTGCACGCACATTGGATGAGAAACAAGACCCACTTAACCAAAAAAATAAATAAATATAAAACAATTTGTAATATAAATTCAATTTTAACTAAAAGATATTATTAAATGAGAGAGAATATATAAGTCAAATTTTACATTAAAAGATTATTAAGAGCAGACAGAAGAAGAACGAATGAATATAAAAATCAAAATCACTTTCTCAAATGATTAAATAATTTTTTTTTTAAGAGTTTGTTCATAAAAGGGAACTGTCTTTTAAGCCGATTTATTAAATTGTATTTCAGTTTCTATGAAAAAGATGTCATTTTTGTGCAAGATATAAATGTATAATATGTAGACTTCATTGTCAGTGGTGTAGAACCCAAAGCACTAGCTACATAACTTTTCTTATTTTAGTATATATTATATTTAAGTAGTAATAATTAAAAAGATTACAATTTGCCACTTGTTTGTTTTCGAAGTCGAACCCTATTGAAAGATTAGTCAAATTCTCATTTACCTGTAAATATTTGTATTGAAGAAATTGGATTGAAAATTAAACGAATAAATATTTTTTGTAGGTGATTCAAATTGAAAGTATTTAATTCTATTCAAATTATAAATGATCGGAGGATGCGTTTTTAATTATAATCTCACGGAATATTAACTACATAATTAAAACAATGTTTTTAATGAATATATGATCTTTTTACGTTTTTATAATAAAGGTGCATAATAAAGAAAGACTTGATTTATGTATTATGATCTTTCATTTTTCACGTATTGTTTTTTTTTATGTCAAAATATACATAAAACGGATTTTGATGAAGAATAATTGTATGCACAAAAAGTGTAAATGCATTTATGTTGTAGACGACATTATTATATTGATAAAAGTAAAATTGAATCTCACGCTTTCATTTGTATAGGTACTTTATTTGTATATTTCATTTCCAAATCAAATAAAAGCGTTTTATTTCTTTGTCACATAAATAACTCTCTAAATTTTAAAATGAATACAGGATGCTTCAGGAGAAAAAGTAAATATTTTAAGGAGCTGGTATAAAAGACAATTTTTGTTTTGTACAGAGATACAGTTGTTAGTATGTAAATTGAAAACAAATAAAAATAAGGACGACCAAAGCTTTGTTTTCAAAAATTTTGCAATTCGTCTGTTGTACTACCACCTTCTAAAATATTTACTATTTAATTTTACGGTTATTTTGCCCATTGATTTTGGACACATACAAAATATCTGAGAAGAGATCCGAAAACACTTTCAATTTAATACTATTTTAGAAATCCGTTATAATAAAATTTATTTTTGACTCAAAATGTAACACCATTGTTGCTTTATATCACATTTTTAATTGACCCTTTTCTTCAATATTGTAAATAATCATCAAAATCATCAAGAACATTCATTTAAAAAATATATAATTAATTGCAATTATATTTCGATTAATCTTCATAACTATTTAATTGCTACAATAAATTACTTGAAATAAAAAATAATATAAATAGCATAAAATATATAAACAAACAAATATAAGTATTAATCAATTAATCAAAACTTTACTAATTTTTATAACCAACAAATAGCTTGTCTGATTTATGAATTAATCACCCAAAAAAAGTCTAGAAAAGCGCCCTTTTGATAAACTTTTAAAAATCTTTTACTCCACTTTTTAGTATTGTATATTTTTTTCTTCTTATTACTTTCTTTGTATTTTTTTTTCAATTTTCACACACAAATAGCTTAAATAATTATCCAAATTTAATAAAATTTGATATAGAGGAATAGTCAAATAAAGCAGTCTATAGCAAAATTTAATATTTTGTGTTATATTTAGAAATGTTTACATACCACGATTGTACATACCAAATTTCATTACATTTGAAGTTTTATACTCATCATATACTAAGTCAGAGAATAATATTTTTAGCCTGAAGTTTGTATTGCTAGCAAAAATATTGACTTCACAAACAAAATTTTGGTATAGGTGTTCATAGAATCATCTAATTAGTACATTTCTGCTAGCGACTTGAAATTGCGGTGACGTATTTTAGGCATAAAAACTGAGTTTAAGTTCGCGAATGAACTAAATCGGTCCAGAACCCAACTTTTAATCCATAGAAGATAGAAGAAAATTTTAAAGATAAGAAATATTTATTTTTTAAAACAAAAAACTTTTATTTGAAACATTTTTTTGCAAAATGCTTATGTTCGCCACCCACAATTTTAGCTCAAATTTAATTATTAAATAAATACATATTAAATACATATTATTATAATATATGTATATATTTTTTTCCTGTATAGACTGAATATTTAGTAATGAATACATATTAACAACTAAAATAGTTCAAACATTCATACTCATATCATATGTCGAATATCTAAACAATTAAATCTGTTAGTTTTGTGTATTGTGTTGCAAGCATTGACAAAGCTTCAAAGTACTATAAAAATAAGATATGTTAAAAAATATAAAACTACACCACTGATTTTACAAAATTTGAATAAATTATTTGTATTTTTTTGGTATAATAGTTTGAATTCATTATGTATTATTTATGAATGATAATTAAAAGTTAATTACTTAGCTTATATCTTATTATTGTTATTATTTTATTATAATTTGTTTTTCATATTTAATATCTTTATTATATATTGTATTCTTTGCGGTATAGTAATAGTAAGTAAATAGTAGAACTATTTACGTTCTAATAGTTTCTAGGCTACTTTGGTACTACTAATACATCTTCGATATAGAATTAATTAATTTTATTTATTGGTTATTTTAAATACAAAATAATACTTACACCCGAAATTTTTTTTAATATTTTCGTTAATATTTAATAATTAATTTAATATTCATAGTCTATTTTTTGTCTAGTAGCATCAGAATTTCTGATCAGAAAATCTTACGATGCTATCTGAAGTAGGTCACCTCACCTGTTAGTCAAAAAAGAAATTAATAAATTTAATAGTAAAAAATATTTGAAGGATTCATTGGTTCGTTGTACGTATCCGATGATATCCGATGATCTTGTTTAAGATTTTTGTCTGATGTATCATCAGATTTGCTTGTTAGGCTGTCGGATGGTGTGCGTTGACCATCATATTTTCTGATCAGCAAATTTAACCGTGTGCTCCGGCTCTTATATTCGACATATGGTTGAGTATCAATGTTACTATTTTTAATCATTAACATTCATGAAATAAAAATAAATTTGAGCAAAAATCCAAACATTTTACGAAAGACAAAAGATGTTAGTTGTAAAATAACATGATGGTCAGGTCGATGGGATGGCCGGATAGACAAACGAAAACAAATTAGATGATTCTTTGAACACCTATATCTAAATTTTGTTTCTGCTGTCAACATTTGCTAGCATTATAAAATATAGACTAAAACTAATTTACTTTGACATATTTTATATATCGATAAAATATGTACGTCTTAACATTAATTTTAAGAAATTAGTAACCAGTAACATTTATCGCCACAGTAAACAAATTTTAAAACCAATGAAATCAACTGCTTTGAATATATTTAAATCTGTGTCGCTCGGCCGTATTTAGTATATTTTGTTTTTGCACACGATATATATATTTTATAACTGTTATTTGTAGTGTTTCAATAAACAAATTTTGTGTAAAATGTAACATATTGTTGTATAATTCAATATATATGGGTATTTAATAATCTACAAATTTACGTGACCAGAATGCCATCTCATACTTATGTGCCATGACTTTTATATTCATTTTATGTGAAATAGTTTCTATATTTTTATATGTATCCAGGTAACACTAAATTTTATCATCATATGAAATAATTAATACATAAATTTATGTATTATAATTATGATTTTCTCAAAATTTAGAAAAGTTTTCAATAGAAAAACTTATTTAAATATTTATTTTATGCCGTGTACTTAGCCTAAGGCGTCTGTTCGGCCAAATAAAATTGAGAATGGTAACGCATTTTTACTAGATTCGATTATTTGTATGAAGTGTGTATTAATACTTGGTCTAGCGTTTACATGCAACGTGTTTTCGACCGAGTATGCGCTCACCTTAGCTTTTCGGCCGAGAATTCGATTGGTGTAAACGTACCCTAGATAAGTATTAAAGAGAGATGATAATATACATTTGATTTCTTTTTGATACATTTGATACATTTGATTTGATTTAATATACATTTTTATTTTCTTTCCCAGCCTGTTTTCGAAGCTATAAGGAATTTTATGGAAAACATTGTTATTAAAATCTTAATAATTTATGAAGAGTTTACACAATCTCAACAATTACTGTTAATGAGATTGAAATAATTTGAAACTGCGTTCATAAATGTATTATAACGTACAAATGGTTGTCATAATAATCTTTATCCGAAATGGGTTTTTCGAAAAGCCAACGTATTTCACCAAAATTTGGAAACGATGTGCAAACAATATTGATATCTGTAGTTCTGAAAAAGTATTTTTTAACAGTGTTCTACTTATATGAATTTGTTTATATTGTTCCGGTGTCAAAAAAATGTTTGCCAGTTTTGGTTCCATGTTTGAATTTATACACCCTACAATTTTTCAAAAATTGGTTTTATATTGAAATATCATTAGTTTTATTGATTTGAATAACTCTTTAATTTGCATTATTTTGGAAGAAAATTTTCCAGAAATTGTAATTTTATATTTTTCTCATTTTTATTAAACTACATTATAATGAACATAATTGTTAGAATAAAACCGAAAATAATGCAGAACAATTTGAAAATCATAGTTTATAGATTCACGAAAAAAAAATCTTATTCGCAAATTTTATTTGAGTTCAATTTTAGAATCCGATTAAAAAATTTAGTTTGTATAGGATCATGTTATTCCACAAAACTGGCTCGTGTGAATTGTAATTCAACCGTTTTGAATACTTCATTAAAAAATAAGAAACAATTCTACAAAAATTTATTGTCAAACCATTCTTAAATACTTAAATTAAAATGTCACTTTGTTATATAATTAACACTAAAAATTGACTTTCGATTTTTTTATAGTTCCGCAATTTATGCATATATCTATATTTTAAGCGTTTGTTTCTTATAAGCAAATTATTTGACATATTACAGCAGGTTTCACATAAGCAGGAGTCAGTTGTTGGTAGTGAGAATGTGTTTAACGTCTTCTATTGTTTTCAATATTGAAATTGAGCAATATGTTTTATTTCCATTTTCAAACGAACCGATTTTGATAATTTTTTTTATTTCTTATGTATGTGTTTTTGATAGAGACCTGTTAATAACGATAATCTTTAATGTAAGATACATTGATTTTTTTTTTTTCAATTTTTGCTTATAAATATTGCAAAAAATAATTATCCAAAAGTGTTGAAATTTGGTAAGCACAATTTTGATTAAAAACGGAGGCCATGTCGAAGAGTTTTTCGTGAAAAAATTTCTATATATATAATTAAATTTCGATTTTCACATTAAAATTCTATTTTTCGGGAAAATGTGGCCTTTGTTTGCATGTCAATATTTTGTATACCAAATTTCAAACCATTTGAATAATTATTTATGTGCGAAAATTGGAAAAAAGTACAATGTATATTACATTACAGATAGTCTGTATTAATAGAGCCTGTTGAGGTCTGCCTCTATCAAAAACACATGGTCACTTAACTATGTACAAAAAATCTATTCAACCGTTTGCAAATCAGCTCTATTAATTATGACACGAACAAATAAAATACAAAAAAATATAGTTCAAAGTTTGCTGTTTTGCATCGAGGTTTTATAGATTTCACTTGTATTTGATATGAATTTTTGCTTAATACTGTTGCTTAATAATTGTTTTCACGATTATCATTGAGGAGCTAAAATAATCATAAGTGAGCAGTAATCTACATGATATTCGTCATAACAATCTTTTTATACTTTGTCAATTTTAAAAGATGAACTAAAAGATAAAAAATATAATTTTAATATAAAACTTATATAATTAATTTGTGGCCCATTAACTTTTGAAATCGACTCCAATTATATTTTAGCTAAAAATCCTTTTAGGATGATTTTTTTGGTAAATTTAAAGATCAAATTGAAGTATACCCTATATCTGATTAAAAAGAAATCATCAAATCGGATTCCTCTGTAAAAAATTATGAGTGGCCATTCATACAGAAAAATAAATGTTAATAAATACGTTTGAATTTTAATAAATGTGTATAAATGTTAGCATAATATTTTATAGTAATTTAATCACTCAATTTTTTGCTACTTACTGCTAATTGTAAGACTACTTATACAGAAGAACAAATTTCATGATAATTGGTGAACAATTAATTTGCATGCGTGATAAGGAAGGAATATGAAAATTATTTAAATATACAGTAAATTAAATATGTAATAATATTGTAACTAAAATAATAATAATAATAATAATAGAAAAAGACATTTATTTGAAATGACAAAGTAACTCTCTTCTCATAAGTAAATTTTTTGAAATGATTACGTAAGTTATATTATACATACATATTATATGAAGATATATTTATTATAATAGATAAATACTAACTAATCCACCTTCTTTTATGTCTTACATGCAAATAATATATTCAAATCCATTCATATGTAATACGTTTACAGGATGTCACGGAATGAAAAAAAATATGCACATCAGTGTATAACGATTTCATGAGAAACGACGCCCCACACGTAAAATGGAACGTTTTTGTTTATTTACCGAGAATCATCCAATCAAATTCTACAACGTAAATATTTTAAAATTTGCTACAACGCAGTCACAGGACTATTACTATTATATACCTACTTATTATGTTCAGTATTGTATGTTTAGCTAAATAAGTTTTTTGCCCTTACTCGAATTTCCTCAGAGAAATGTTTCAAATAAAAGTTGTAGAACTTAATATGGAAAACGTAAAAAACTTCAAAATAACATGATTAACGGACACCCCGTAGTCTGAATTTAACCAAAAGTTTCGCGAAACAATCAGAGCTACTTTGGTTATTTTACATACACACACTCTAATTTTTTAATTTCTTTTTATCTATGGATAATAGATAATTTAAATAACTCTTTCCAAAATATCGTAGAAAAACCAAAATATCGTAGAAAATACAAAGTATTTGGATATAATTAAAATGGTACAATAACATTTTTTTTTTACAATAATTCGGAAATTAGAAATAAGTTTTATATAAATCCTTTGTTTTTTTTTTTTTTTTTTTGAATATTATTAAAAACAATAAAACTATACCACTCTGTATACTTTCATGTAACAAATTGATACGACTGTGAATATCGTGTAGTGTAAAGCTTGTTTCATAAAATAAGAATAGAACGTGTGAAATAATTTATTCAACTGCCCCTGGGATGGGATGTATCATATTAACAAATCAAATCTAGATATTATTCTTTGATATTATCATAGTTTTAATTAGTGCAGGCGAGGATGATAATATTTTTCCGGTTTTATATTATATGAATAATTAATGTATGAAATAATTATAGTAATAAATGAAGACTTATTTCTCTGCTTGTTTCATTGAATAGAGCTGAAACTCTTCTCTGATAGACATGTATCATAGAATCTTGACGGTATTATTTGTAAATTTGATTTGTAAATATAATTAAAATTATAAAAATTATACTCACGACTTTTTAATAATCAAGAAAAATCTAGGACCCCCGCTGACGCAACGTAATTATTGATCTCAACCGATCAACAAAGATAAGCAACATTATACACAGTTAATACTTGGATGGGTGACTGCATAGAATTGATGTGTGCTGTTGTATAGAATATCACCAATACTATTTACGTACGTAAAGCTAAAATCCATAATTTACAACACCAGAGTTTTTAATATGTGTAAAAATTTATTCAAAAATTGTACAGTTTACATTTTAGTTGATAATTGCAGGGTCTATCAACTAATTTTTTTAGAAATATAATGTTAAAAATCGAAAATTTTGTATAACTCTGACATTATGTTCTAAGGGTGATAATTTGATATTTTGACCTTATTGTCCAAAATGTACCGTGGTGATATTCTATATGCTAATTGAAAATATATTTTAAAAACAACAGTATTTCGATATACATATGTGTGTGTGTTCATGTATTCGTGTGTAAGAATGTAAATGAATTACAACTACTTATTGACATTTTTTTTAAATATTATTTATATTATTTTTAATAACATGCTTACATTTTTATAAACAAAATTTTGTGTTTCTATTTCTCGCGCATTTTAACGGTATATGAGTTTATTTCTCTCTTTGTAAATGTAACTAAATTTCATACATGCTTTTTGATTCCATCCACAGATGCATAGAAAATATTGTAGACTAAAGTGTTACAGAATTTAGACTAAATTTAATATATTTATACATAAGCCAATCTAAATATTTTTAGTTTTGATGACTTCAACTAAACAAAAATAGCCAATTCTGATATTGCCAAAAAATAAAATTAGTAGTCGACAAACGATAATCTGCCATACATCTGGCAACGTTGATTTCTACCTATTGTAGTTGATCGAAAAACCGTGGAAATTTCTTGGAGATGTCTATCCATTTTGTTTTACGCGTTGTTTCCTTTTTTATCATAAAAACAATTGTTTTATACAAAAACTTCTATCCGCAAAGATCTCTTAAAAAAAATACACACTCATGTAGCCGCAAAAAATAAAAATAACGAGCAAGTTTTTTACATTCCGAAGACTACTTGCTTTGAAATGAAAAATCTTCTACTTAACTCGATCACCCTTGTCTTTTTTTAATTGGCTGATTGCGAGACAATTGGATAGTTTAGCATGTTTAAAAAAGTAGTTCAAAATATTGATTTCTTTATAAAAAGTCACAAAAAATAAATATTTTTGAAAATAAACAATTCATTTCTTGCCATAAAATTACATTAAAATTTTAACCTTTTTTATAAAAGTAAAAACGCTGCCTACCGTTTTTAGTGACGTAATATCGGTATATAATGTTGAATACTACTATAACAACACATTGGTAAAAAAACATAACCAAACTCTTTCAATTTTTTTAACTAAATTAAGAAACTATTGATAGATTGAACTGATAAAGAAAATTAATAATTTTACCGAAATGATGTCACATCGTGGCACCTTGTGTTTTAGGTTACGTGATATAAGAATAAAATTATCGAATTTTACTTTTATGATAATTTATTAATCATGTGCTTTTATGACTCGAATTTCGAATATTTAAGAATATTTCTATAAAATTTAAATTTTTGCCAAATTTCATGCTTTATTTTTCACTGCCGAAAGTTTAGTTACTTAAAATTAGACGCTACACTTCTGCTCTGTTCTCCCTATTCATTTTTTTTTATAACGGTCTGGACCACTAAAAACTATTTATATACATAAACTGTAATATGTTACAAATATTTTTGTTCATTACAAATATAAAAAAAATACATAAAACCGACATAATTTAAAATTATTGTAAGGTATTTTTTAATTATATAATAATAATTTTTTGTAGAACTAATAATAATTTATGTTATTGTAATGCAATGTGTGGGTATTATTTATACAATCTAATTTGTCATAATTATAATAATATATAATATAGAGCATGTTCTAAAGGCACTTAAGTATGTAAAAATCGAACACAGTGTTTGTGTTAAAAATAGCTCTAATACTAAGCATCCGGTTGTAGTCGAATTGTATTATGTAAAATGGAAAAAAAAACACTTAAGAAATTTTGAAAATAAGTAAAAATTACATGAGTTCAAAAGTTTTTATTTTTGTTCAATTTACAAAAAAATAATCATTAAAATGACTTCAAACCTTAAAGTACATCGGAAAAGAGAACTGAGGAGATGAAAAGTTGGATTACAAATTACTTCGTCAATATTTGGGTCTTAATATTTGAGCTATTCATTTAAAACATCATTCACAAAATGTGCTGCTAGATTTTTGTATAATCAAGTTCCTCTACACTCTGCTCTAATATGCATATACTTATGTACAATATAATAGTATCAACCATTATATGCATAATATCTGTTTATTTTTAAATCCAACTGTAAACTAGTATTGTAATTATTTAAGGTCAGATCTATTAGATGAAAACGCTGTGCATTTATGCATTTTAATTTGCTCTTAAGGACGTTTCCTAAGTTTATATTAAATTAGATTTTCATTTTAAAATTTCTATTACAGATACATGTTTTGAAATAAAAACATTTTTATAATGTTAATAAATGTACCATAATGTTAATTATGATTATATTTGATAAAGGATAAGATTCACTGAGCTTCTTCTTTTTGCAAGCGCAGACATTCAAAAGGAATTTCATTCACCAATTTTCGGATTCATTATCGTTTACTGGCCAGGCCAGGCCAGAAAAAAAAGTTGAAAATAATGAAAAGTAGTTTACTTTTTATTATAGATTTGTTATATCTTTAATTAATGATTTTCAGTTTTTTAAGACAATCGTAAGAAAATTGTTTTTGCTATCAATTGAACGTTCGTTTCTAAATCGACCAAAATTAGGAATCACGTATGTTATTTTTAACAGACAATTTATTAAAAATTCGTACCGCAAGGTATAACAACAAAATTTTCTTTGTTTGGAGCACACTTCTAAGTATGTGTACTTAAATTTTATGAAAGATTCTAAGAAAACTGATTTTCTTGGAACGTCCTTATAAATAATACTATTTAGTATTCAAAATCTTACCACTTGTTTACCCACTTGTTGATTGTAATATGTAAAACTATTGAAAATATAACTTCCTATTTTTTGTGATATCTAAATATTTCATAGCGGTAGTTCATGACACTGAAATATACAGATTTTCAAATTTTTCATATAAATCTATCGTAAAAAGTAATACAAGCTCGGTATTACAGATTAAAATGTTTTGAAAGTATATTTAAAAACGAAGAAACTTAAGAAAAAACTTGTCTTGTCATATATATTCATTTAAATAGGTATGAGGGGCCATAACAGTTGTCATACCAAATGTTTCTTAATAGGGTAAGAGGGTTTGTGTCTTTATGTATCAATGAAATCTCCATTCTATTTTATAGCTTTTGAATAAAGTAATAAGACATTAATTATCTTTTATGAAATAAGTGAAAATAACAACTAATAGTATTAGTTGTTTATATATTCGAAATTTAATTAAGTTTAAATTGTTTAGTATACATAAAATACTCTATTTGGGCTAAAATTATGGTGAATTCAAAAAATGTACGAAAAAATATTTCAACCAAAAGTTGGTTTGCTTGATAACATTAAAAAAAAATTTTTTCTCTTTGTTTTTGTATATTTTATGGTACAAAACTTGGAACGATTTAGGGACCGATTTTGCAAATTCACGAATTTAAACTCACTTGAAAGTCATGATAAGCTACTGAATTATCAGCTTCCTATTTCTTTTCGTTTTTTGAGTTACCTTGATGACAGATGAACATTTGACTATGAACATTTATACCAAAATTTTATTAGGGCTCTCGATATTTGCTAGTGTTACGAACTTAAGCTAAAATAAAATTACTAATTTCGAACATAATCTATTCTATATATGTAGAATATAAAAATAAAGGTATTTAAGGAACCACTTATAATTTAATTATCCAAAGAGACATCATATTAAGTTTGTTCTTCGAATACACCAATAAAGAGTTTTATGAACTCATTACGTATAGGGTGACAATGACAGAAAACACGTAACAAGTAAAGCACGTGAGCTTAGAACCCTTTTTAATTAATCAAAAATTCTAAAACAGTCCCACTATTTCACTTCATTCATGTTATTCGTTATTGATAGAATCCGTTGCCATTGGCTTGACATCAGTTTTGAAATTATTTTTAATACTAAATTTACACCTTTGTCTTATCGAGTAAAATTTCATTCTCTGCCTGCACTCAGCATATAATCACTTTCGTTTAATAATTAAATAAAACGTTTTATTTTCAATTATTTGAGTTAACTCCCTCAAATAGATGCGAATCTTTTAAGGAAATAACGTGAATGAACAAAATCACACATTGTAAATGCATTTTAATCGTGATTTGTTTCACCTGAGTATCGTGACCTAATCGACCCCATCCATGATGTGTCTTTTTAAAATGATAGATGAACATTACGTTATATATATTTTATGTAATTATTATGCAGTTAATAATCATATTATTTAAGATGCTGTGTATATATATATATATATATATATATATATATATATATATATATATATATATATATATATATATATATATATATATATATATATATATATATATATATATATATATATATATATATATATATATATATATATATATATATATTTTTAGTTGATGAGAACTGAGGCAGTAATGTAAAAATGTACCTATTTTACTCATGCAGCCATCGTAGTCACTATGTGTATGTGTGTATGTATGTACGTAATCACATTCAACATTTTCATGATAATACACACATAATAATATTTATAATACACATAATACAGGTGCGGACAACGACCTCCTGGCATCTTTTATTTTATCACAAAAGCAGTAACAAATAAGTATGTGATATGGGCTTGGCATCATTACACATTATAATCAAACTATTATGTATCTCTGGCTATCGACTATTTAAAGGTCCGAATTCATGTGTTTTGATTTTTATATTTGTGCGTTTAGTGTTGTTTTAGATACTTCGTATAGAATTAATAAAAAACCATAATGTTTTAAAATCATTCAATAGAATATGAAACAAAAGAGACGTCTATAATTATGAAAATTTCCAATAGGTTGCATTTTGTCAACTTTCCGGCATAACTGAAGAAATAATTTTCCATATATTATAAAATTTGTATTTTATAGCACTGATTGTGCAATTTGCTATGCATAATTTGGACATGCAAAGCGGAGATCTTGTTAAAGAATTTAAGATCAAAAAATTTAAAAATCAAATTGAAATATGGAACAAACTTATTTTCTTGGTTTTCATTTTTTGTTGACGTGTATCTGTATAATTGTATTTTAGTGTGTAATGACATTCTTTGTAGTACTTATCGTGATGGAATCTATTCGAACAGTTTGTGACGCATGAAAAACAATTTAATGTAGATATAATTAATTTATATATGCATATTATGTAAGCATGAAATTCAAAATGTTAATCGACTGCATATTTGCACATCATGCAATAATGCATTAACCATCATTTTTTTTTTATATTATAGCAACGTGTTTTATTTATCTTTAGTATCTTTAATTATTACAACCTTTATTATTTACTTTAAACAGAATCTTGCAATTATTTGATGACCAATTGCCGGTTTTTGTGATATAAATTGAATTATGTAAATATTGCAAAATTCATATTATTTTATGAAATATTTATGACATTTTCTGTTACATCATTGAAGCAACTTTTATAATCAGTATAAACAAGCTTGCTTTTTCTAAGAATTCTCAGATACTATGAGACCAATAAAAATTTAGTGTCTCCGAAAAAGAAAACAACCCACTTTTCAGAATTTTTGTAGACGATAACTTTGTTTCACTTACCATAATTAAACCTTATACAAATTGATTGTATAGGGAAAATAGTATATACAAATTTTTTATATATAGATGGGTATTTTTCATATCATGGATATGATATGCTTATAAGACTAGGGCCTATCGGCTACACAAAATTAAAAAAAAAAACTTTTCATTGAGTATTTTATAAAAATTTTCCAGAAGAGACACTCTGTTCCAAAGCTACACAGTCTACTATCCACCTATCCAATCGGGTACTTTCGGTAGTGAAAGAAAACTATGAAATATGACAAAAATTAAAATTTCTGTAGAAATATTCTTAAATATTCTAAATTTGAGTCATAAAACCACATTATTATTTTATTATCTTAGAATTTAAATTCTACATTTTTATGTTTATATTACGTGACGTATAACGCTAGACTGGCATGGCGTCATTTTGGTAAAAATTAGTAGTTGTCGTTGTCATTTCAGTCTAAACAGTTATCTTAATTAGTATACAATATGTTATATCTATTTATATATACCGATATTACGTCATCAAAATGGCAGACAACGTTTTTACAAGAATAAAAAAAAGATTTAATCAACTTTTGCTTACAAACTTTACAAATCAGGAAATGATATGTTTATATTTACCAAAAATTTGCAATTTTTTTATAATTCTTTTATTTCTCAATTTTCAGAATGTAAATTGTAGTATCTAAATTATTATAATTCGACATTCGAATTACGTCTTAGTTAATAAAACAATACATACTAAAATTTTGCTGTCAAAATCTTGAAATCCAATTGAAATTATTATATATATATATTATATTAAAATATCTTTTTTATTTAAATATTTTTAAAGAAATTTTTTTTTATTTACAAACAAATAATAATAACCATGAGTTGGTTGTTGGTTGCCAATATTATATAAATATATTGTTTTTATTATTTATTGCTGAAGTTATGATTAAAATGCAAATATTCAATTTTTATTAACAATTCATTCATAAATAATAAATAGGTTATTATAAATTTTAATAATACGTTTATAGTTTATGTAATTTCTTTTATTTATATTAATGTGAAATTATAAATTCGTGAACTAATTTAATTAAACTATTTTTTATCAGAAATCTTATATGGTTTAAAATATAATAGTTTTAAGGGCGTGGGAGGAGGGAATGTGATTATGACAGATCAAAAGTTAATTTTTAATTAAAATTATTTTTAATAATTTGCATATGCCAATCAGGTGTTGCTTTCTTTATAACCGAATAATAGAATTCGATTAATTTTTGTGTAATTTACAAAAATATTTATTTTGCATATGGATAAATTTTAGAACTATATTAAGCAACATTGCCACCCACGAAATCAACGAATTCATTTTAAAAAAGAAGTTAACCTTCCTGTTAGATTTATTCGTTTTTCGAAAGTGTTTCACAGTGAACAAATTTTTACTTACAACGATATTACTTCCTAAGTTTGCCTGGTGGAGTAGCTTTAATTATATGATTTTTATAGTGTTTTCGGAAAACACCCTTTAAACTATCGTTGGTGAACAATATTTGCGTTAGATGAATGCTCTTCAACTGTTGTGCATCTTTTTCCATTACTATGGATAGTTTAATGGTACAGTGGAACCCCGGTAATCCGGGCGTTGCCTAATCCGCACCCCTTGTAATTCAACATCTATTGTGTTGTCGTATTTACTAAATTTGACATACATACAGTACAAGGCATACGTACTTTATAGTATAATATATACATAGAATCTTACCATTGGAACTGTAATTCGTCGAATTACAAGGTTCTTTTTTGTAGTCCACTGTAATTACTTAAGGTTCCCAGTGTGACTTAGGGATTATTGTTGGACAGTGATAAAAAGAACATGTAAAATATTAAACATAAAATCATTTTTTTTAGATTGGTCTCGATTTATTTATGATTGGCTGTTAAGTGCCCTAGAAACCTTGGACTTTGGAAATTCACTTAAAATAAGGCACTTTAATAAAAAAAAAAGGAAATTTTTGTTCAAATAATGATACAGAAAAAGTGAATTAAATAAAATTAATTACCGAATTGATTGAAACGTATCTCTAAATTTAGTTAAAAAATTTGACATAGTAAAATATTTTTCATAAATTTTTAGAGAAATACAATCATTGAAGAGATTCTTAAACAGGATAGGCCGCTGCCGCTTTTATTGTCGTTAGCCGATTGAAATGCTTAAACTTAAAAATTGTATTCATTTGACTAAAATCTCATATAAAGGTCAATTGAATATTTAAAAGCAGTATATATTTAAAAATAATTATCTTTAGGTATTAAAAACATTTTTTTCACACAAATTCACAAATAAATTTTTATCACTTACCATAGAAAGTAATTGACTGCTTCCCTCTTATTATAATGTATTTATTTAAAAAAAATTTTTTGTATAAATACATAATGAAATGAATTTGCAAATGTGTGTTTTTATAAACGATAGTAATTTACAAAAATTACTTTTTTTTTTTTTTTTATAAATTAATTTAATGTGAAATTGTTTAAAATTGAAGTGACAATTTAAATGTAAAAAAAGTTACTTGCACATATACAATGGAAGTACACACAAAACAATTATAAATCAAATATCTAAATAAAGTATTAAAATTTTATAATTTATACTATCTTATGTACAGAAAGTTTTTTCAATATTAAAGGAGAAATAATATTTTTCTAATTGTTTTAAATTCTTTTTGATCAAACATAGTGAGGTCTATGGAATAAGTACATTTGCAATTATCGTTATAAACGACACATTCAGAAAAATCAAATTTTATTTACATAGAATAACGTATGCCCAGTAAATGAGGTATTTGATGCGAAAATTTTGGGATATATTTTGTAATAGGCATGATGACAGATTTCGAAATACCATTATAAAATATAGATAAACATGTTTGAAGTAAATTATTATTTTTTTTTTGAATTAAGCAAAAAACGGTTCTAGTTAAAATGACGTCGATCTATAGTGATTAAAAGTTCAGGAAGCATAGTGAATACAGCTGAGTGCAATTAGTTTTTTTTTTTTGTGGATGGATTTCAAGTCTGAGGGTTTTTTGACCAAATAGATTTTAGTTTATCTATTATTATTAAAATTTGGAAAATCTTCAATTTGAGTATGTTGATCTTTTACGTAATCATTGAAACGAGAGCGATAAACTGCAAAATCACAAACATCTCATTATATGTATGTACATGCATGAGGTTTATATAAATTTTTTTAAATTTTGTTGTAATCGAATATAGAAAATCGATATTTCAGAAACCACAAAGATCACAACTAAAAACCGCAAAAAATCTAAATTCTGCGAAAAAATAAAAAAATCCAAATTTTTTTTTCCACTTATTTTGCGAAGCATTAAGTCAATTAATTTTGTAAAAATTTTGTATGGTCATGTGTGAGTTTCCCATTAGTTTTTTTAATTTGGTTCAAATCGAATATTTCAGAAAAGACATAGATTGGAACGGAAAATTTTAAATTACGTAAAAAATTTTCCTATTTTTTTCACTTAAAATTTAAATTTTAAATCAGCTTGTGAAGCTGTTCTGGACATATATGTATTCAGTCACCATGAATAAGTTTTTGATCATTATTGGCACTGTATTGGATTCTACTTCTTGGAATTAATTTGATCATAGTTTCATTTGTATGTTGTGCGAGCGTTCTGTACAAAAAGATACATTACGTTTAGGACAGATACTTGCAGATATAGGTACAACCGTATTATAAGTATTATAATGGTAAAGTATAAACAAACATAATTAAATATCAGGTGCATAATACCGTGACCAATTACCTACATTTTTATTTAGATAAACATTTATTTTTAATAAAAATTCATTTGAATATATATTCTATATATATACGAATCGTTTTTTCCTTCTATTGGCATACATTGCAATATACTGTTGACAAATACATTTATGAATATGTAAATTAACACAAGCATGCATTATATTATTTTCCAAGACGGAAAAAAACGTACATTTACTCATGACCTATATGGACCGGATACAGAGGAGGCATCGGGGCTGACAGTTCCGTGCTTGTGTCTTGTTTTGACCCGGGTGACAGAAAGTGTAGATCTGCCCCTGTCACACACATCACGCTAAAACCTTTGAGTTTGGGCTCTAGTGACCTTGGTACAAGGAAACTCGGTACCATTACAAAAACTTCTCACTGGGAAGTAAATAATGTATAACATAAACTTTTATTGTGACTATATAAGCAATGTTATAAATGTTTTTGAAAATAATTTAAATAAATTTATTTATGAATGTATATAAAAATTGTAATATTCTATAAATGCATATTTTAACATTGTTTTTCGTATGCTAAGAGAAGAACGATCTGTATACCGATTATATTATTGTTTGTTTCATTTATACCTTCATATAAATTAAATTCAATATCATTTATATTTGCAATATATTTATTATACTAGATTTAAAATGATACCGAACAAAGTATTTATATAAGTCTCACATTAATCATATTAATCATGTCTGTCTCTACTTCAGAAATCAAAGTCTTTTCTGGTGACATGAGGTTTAAAAAGTTAACATTCTAACACTAAAATATCTACCCTGGATATTAGAAATTGAGAAACTATCCATTGAAAATACAAACTATTGATGTGAAATTATGAAATATATTTAAACTCGTCAAATTCAGAGAAATTTTTTTTGCATTGTATGCTACAACCAGAATTAAAGTGTTTTTTTTTTTTGTTTATATAAATCTATGGTACTTGTTTTCAACACTGCATTATATGGCATTCGGTTTAAGCATTGGCGTAAGATTCCTTCGTGGGTGCTATTTTAAAGGCAAAGCAAATATTGAAAATATAACAATAATGAACACAGTTGGGAATAGTGCTAATGGTATACCTGTAGGTAGAGCAGAAATAAAGCTTAAACTGATTTGAAAATACTAAATACTAGCCTTTTTCTATATAAGCTTGGAAGTAATATTGATAAAAAATAAAAATAATAGTTTTATGTTTTATATTATTTATCTATTTTAATTTTTAGTATAGAAAGTTGGAATAATTTTGTTATTATGTTACATATCAATTTCTCATCAGTATAAATTCATAATAAGAACGTATTTCAACTGATTATGTCAGTATTAAACGACAACTTAACAGTGTTAATATATTATTTATTTATTTATTTTACAAATATCATGTCAATTAAATATTTTACTTTCAATATGAAGAATACAATGTGAAGAAACCCGTTGGAAAAACAAAGATGTATTGCGAAAAAAAATGACATTGTCTAAGAAATAAATTAGCCATTAGGCTTAACACTAAGATCCAACTAGCTTATTTTCCGAATTGAGCTATGCAATTTTTTGCAACAAGTATAGATTCTACTAGAACATTGTAGCAAATATTTGATAATATTCTTCTAAGATATAAATTTTACTCAAAAATAACGAGTTAATTGATTTGTTGCATCTAAAAATAGGTTAATTTTCAAAGAATTGTCTTCCTTTTACTCCCTTGAGCTAGGCTCAAAATATTAAAATAATAAAAATTTCACCGCGCTAGATAATGTCTAGATGGCGGTTTTTTTTATAAAGATTATGGCCCTCCTACACCTTTGCGGTACGCACAACAGATTTGCGAAATATACAGTTTTTAGGATGTTATTGACGTATCATGTTTTTATCTGGCGAACTCGAGTAAATTCAACTGTCAATTTGTTACTACTATTCCGATCGACTACGTTCCTATATAGAGTGCAAGGTATTTTTTATTATAATGTCCTCGAGAAAGACTCCCCTATAGGCTACACCTACCAAAATTGTTTTACATAGTTATAATACAATATTGCTGAATAAATAAAAATCAAATTTGAAAAAATTCTAAAGTAGATTTTTCTTAATTTTAAGTTTTCAGTACTTTTTTTTTTCTTTTTTTGTAAGATAAGTACATATTGTGCTGTAAATTGACTTGTTTTTGTTAAATTTCTACTTTCGAACATTTAGTACCTAAACTTCATATAATTTTGGAAGATATATAACAGAATATCGCACAGCGAACATTGAATGCAATTGTGTAGAAAAATATGGATGCATTATAGATAAGAATTTATAACATCGTTAAATTGTATCATTGAAACAATTTATAAAAAGGTGTAGTATATCAAGAATTTAATTTTATGCACTTTGTATTTATATATATATATATATTCTTTTAAAAAAGGAAGAAATAGAAACTCACTTTAAATCTAGATTTTTTTTTTTATATTTAAAGTCTGACACGCGACACGAAACTACAATCAGATATATTAATTTACTTGAATTGTTGAGGATTTTGTATTTCTGTTTATATTTTTATATTAGATATATATAGAACCTGTATACCACAGTATATTAGATTCATTACATTCTAAATTAATTAGGCTAGGTTCAAATTTTGAGCGACCTTCCATTCGAAAATTCTGTTCGTGCCAAAATTCAATAAAATCAATGGCAAAGTTGAAAGTTGATTTGTTTATGAAGAACGTATGTAAGTTCATAATTTTATAATCACACTTATCCCAGTTATTTCGCAAACAAAGAATTATATCGACGTTGGGATGCCTTCTAATATCTTCACACGTTTGACTACTTAGACTGGTGGGTGCGGAAACGAATCCAGACAGCGGTTGATCACACTGTTGTCGCTTGGATAAGAATGAAGTAACCGACTCCACCAACAACATAATAACAATATAATTATCACCTTGTGCTAGAAGGGGTTTTTACCTTCAAATGATGATGTGTTCTAAAAGAGGATCAAAAGGTTTAGGTACCAAAGCTGAAGCTGAATAAAAAAATTTGTTTATCCATTTATTTAACAAAATTACAAACTGAATTTTTTAATACATTAATCGTACTATTTATATATTTTTTACATTCTTTGTAGTTGTCGTATAGATCTCGGAGGGGTTACATCTAGACCCTTTACAAGAATTTGACAAAAATAATTTTTTCGTTAAAATAAAATTCAATTTATTTTTTAAATAACTTTTTGGAAAATAAAAACATACAATTTTGTTTTTTCAAGTCTGTATTTTTTACAAAAAACTTTTGTTCTAAAACATATTTTGCTAGATAATGAAATATATAATAATTTTATTTATTTTTATATTAGATATAATATTATATTTTGGAACTTGTTATTCCAATATTGAATAAAACTACAGGATATCTTCTCATTGTTAGCTAAAAATGTATATATGCGTAGGTATGTATCCGATCAATTGTTATTATTATCTATTGATTTTCAATCAATTTAATTAAAATCCCATTCAAAAATTTGAAAGTCATTTCATTAGTCGAATTATACAGAAGAATAGTAGAAATAAAAAATATAGAATAATATTATTTTTAAATTTATTGTTAATGTCAATTATAAATGTCTTTAAATACAGAGTTTATTGATTTATGTCTTCATGTTTATTATAACGATCGCAGGACTTTCTCTCAATCTTATCTAAAGACAAAAGTGAAAATGATTTTTTTTTTAATATCTTAAAATTCATTCTGAAAATGAAAACCTAGTTCTGTGTGTTTTTTTTAATCTAATTAATGTCTAAACTTTGAATTTATACATTTCTTTTAGAAAATTATACTCTAATTAACTAACAAGTGATGATAAAACTAACAGAGTTAATTGTTTAAGATAATTGACATATATTTAACTATCAATGTTTGCAATGTTTTTAATCATAACCATTCATAAAATACACTAAATATATAGTCTATTCAGTTAAAAATACATATTTAATAATAATATGTATTGTATTTATATGTATATTTATTAGCTAAAATTGTGGCAAATCCAAAAAATTTGACGAAAAACATCACAAGAACTTCAATTTGCTGTTGTCTCTTTTTGTGAGTTTTTCATTACAGGCGGACGGATATTTGGAAATGGGATAATTAAATGATTCTATGAACACCTATACGAAAATTTTGTTTGGGGATTCAATATTTTCTAGTGTTACAAACTTTAGATTAAAATTAATATACTCTGGCAGATTATTTGTATATGTCAAGTATAAAAATTATTTAAAATATGAATAAAATAAAATACAAAAATTTTTTCCGGTAAGAACCAATTATTACAATCTCTGTTTATAAAAATAAACATGTCAAATTTCATTACATTTAGAAAATTTTTAATGTATCGTGATATTTAAACAAGAGGGTAAATAAATACGGACGTAGCTCCTAATCCAAAGACTGACGATTCGGATGCGACGCAAGCTCAAAGCTGCATTTTTTCATCAGTTTATTTTAAGGTGGTTCAGTGAAGTGTTTTAGGTGCGCTGATTCATATCCTGACGATTCTTTGGAAGGGTTTTTTTGATCTGATGATTTGTTTCTCAAATTAAATTTGTTACTCTACCACCGTTGTAAATTACATTCAAACCGTCAGATATTTTTGTCCGTTAAAATGTCCAAATGACGTTTTTATTTTTCAATGTATTTCTATATATTTATTTAATGGAATTTTATTTTCTTTCTTTTTCTTATAAAAATATAATTTTATGAAAATATTTATTATCATCTTTACGTACGTTCACACTTATAGGAGTCATCACAAATCCATTAATAAAATAATTATGTTAGTATTTTGTAAACTGTATGGCAGTTAAAAAAAAATTTTAAAATAAAAAACAACTTAATTTCAAAAACTCTTAAAATTAATTATATTTTGTAAATAAATAATCTGTGAAAAAAGTAAAAAAAAGTAATAATAATATACCACAAATATTAAAAGCATTTTTCATAAAATATAATTTATTTCTATTGTTGTTGTTTATTAATGAGAAAATATTATTAATTAAACGTATCAAATTCATTAATTATCATTATACAAGCGCGTAAATTATATACGCACGGCTATTAATAAAGTAAATATATTATTATTATTATTATGAATAAAATATCAAAGTCAATTAAACGTTAATGTTACCCACATCAAATCATTTATTAAAAATGTTGTTTCATGTAACAAGCTACTATTTTCTTCTCGAACTTCTAAGCTAATATTCATTTCTGCTAGCTTTTTAATTAGCTATCTTGTTTCAAACAATCTGATGCTTAGAATTAAGGAATAAAATTATTATATGCATTCCAAAAAAAAACGATTGCATTGTCTTGGAACGATATTTACCTGTAAAAAAGAGAAAATTCCTAGTCAAAATGGATATGTTGTTTAAAAAAAAAATGTAAACATAAACAATATATGATCGTTAAAAGATCTTGATTAAACAGTCGTACAAAATTGTGACGTTACCATTCTGTTATTCCCATGAAGATTACATGTTAACCATCGTTTTCAACAAAGAGGTAACAAATGATCTTTATGAACTTATAACTTATTCATTTTGAATCAAATTTTTAATATAATTTTTGAATTTTATAATGTTATTGTGTCTAGTTTCACATTTGGATGTAAAATATATCAAATTTAATATGAGTCATTTAAATTTAATTTGAAAGGTAAATTCCACTTGCATATATCCATATATATCTATAAAGTTCATTTACAAATTCTTTCTAAAGCAAAACTGATTGACCAATGTCAATTGTTTATACTGCATCGCATTTTTAATCTATTTGAATCAATCGTAGGTCAATGTAATTAAATGTGTGGTAATAACTACATTTCTAAAGATATGAATTAACCTTTCAATGTTATTCTTCCTATTTAAAAATAGTAGAATATGGTGAAATCAATACAATGAAAACAATTTCAGAATGAAATATTTATGAATATAAATTTTTTGAAAACGATTATGTTAACTGAAACAATACATTGTTGCAATAATTTTTTGTAAATTCTAATAATAAAAAAAAAGTGGAAATAAGCTAAATATTTCATGTTATTATTATTTATTTAATAATATATTTTATTTAAAAACCTATGCAAATCATTTATATCCATAATATAATTCTTATTTATCTAAATTATATTTGAAGTATACTGTGCCAAAAATCACTAGACAATATTAATTTGAAAAAGAATCAGATGGATCAAAAGTTGGACCCCGGGCACCATCAATTATTCCGTCCTGTATACGGGACATTTTCAGGGTTTATTATTATTTATTAATTGTAAATAATTTTTTTCACGACTGAAGCAAAAGTTGGACTCAGGGCACCATAAATTTCTCTGTCCCATCTTCACTCAAGAGGTTAGAATAGTTTGCAGGGTTAATTATTATTTATTATTCGGAAATAATTTTTTTTCCGATGGAAGCAAAAGTTGGACTTGGGGCACTATAAATTTCTATGTCCCATAAGCGGAACATCAGTAGTCTTCACAGAGTAGAGGTTAGAATCATTTGTAGAGTTATTTATTATGTATTTATTCAATTTCTTGAATATATTTCTACAGACATATTATATACTAATATTTTAAATATTTAATTCGAAATATAATATAATATGACTTAAGATCACTATAAGTCAAATTAAGTATCTATGAAAGTAGTATACTAACAAACTCTCTGAGTACCTACTGATTGTAGTATAATATAAATATCGGCATAAATCATTGCAATTTATGTATAAAATTATATTATTTATAGTATAGTAATTTAAAGCGATTGTGCTGAATATGCCATCGTTAATAAATAAATAAATCTAAAGGGTAGAGACTATTGTAAGTGTAATTTATAAATATATTTTACGACATAAGTAAGCTAATTACGATTTTGAACTCCTAAAATAATTGTGTTTATTATCTACGTTTTATTAATGTTTGTGTTTATTTTTCTAATTGTTTATATACTTACATGTGTTATCATTATTTATATTAGGAGACATTTAGAAAGAATTTATAAGTACGTATGACCTAAATATTGTTTTCTATTTATACAAAGTTATAAAATACACTGTATGATTAATTATGAAGCGATAAATTTAATGGCTTTTGTTTTTTGTTACGTTTAAGTGTATATGTTTCTTATATCTGTATATAAATATACTTATTAATATTTGTACTGTTTTAAGCATTGAATTACCCTAAATATCCAGTCTATACAGTTATAAATACATATATAATAATAAAATGTATTATAATTATATGTGTTTATTAGCTAAATTGACGTTAAATTGTAGTGAATTCAAACATTTTATGCAAAAATATTTCAAACAAATGTTGTTTGTGTTAAATAAATAAAAAATGTTTGTATTTAAATCTATTATAGCTTAAAGTTTGGGTCCATTGGACATCGGGAATCAATTTTGCCCATTCGCGATCTTGATCTTACTTTTTAGATCTAGAATACACCACCAAAATTTCAAATCACTATCTCTATTTAATTTTGAGATCTTGATGGCGGATGCTGAAATGAACTAATTAGGTGTTTTTATGAACAGCTATACCAAAATTTTGTTTGTGGGGTTAATATTTTCTAGCCTTACAAACTATATACTTAAATTAATATACTCTGACTTATAATATTTATGTCAAATTAAAACTGCTTGATTTATCATTTGTTGGACAAAATTGTAATGCTAGTTGCTTAAAAAATAGATGTCTGACAGTTTCTACTTACAGGGGCACTCGAAAATTTTTGGCATCCAGAAAGAAAATAGCCCACTTTTTAGAATTTTTGTAAAGAAAAAAAGTTATTTTAATAATAATTAAGCCATTTACAATATATTAAGAAGTATGCCTTTAAATGATATGATATGCTTATGTGCACTGGAACCAAAAGTAAAAAGTAAATTAAAAATAGTAGATTTGTATTAAGATTTTTATCTCGCCTAATACGAATACAAATCTATTTCAAATTAAAATACAACTTTTGCAAACAACAAAAAATTATCATAAATTACATAAATAATAACGAAAATAGACCTGTTAGTAGTAGTACACTTTATCTACGACAAGGTAATTTGCGGTTTGCCACAACTTTTTCCTTTTTACAAGTAGTAGTTCCTATAATATATTTTATTTGTTGTATATAATTATAAAACGATCACACAAATTTTTATCATAATTTTCCAACGAAATACCTAACTAATAATACTAAGTCTTTAAAATTGTGTTAATGATTTCACTTATTTGACCCAAAGGTGTAACATAAACAATTTTTATTACAATATAATAGGTATGATTTTAGAAGATCAGATCAAGAACATGGTTCAATGTATTACTTATTTAATAGTTATTCCAAGTTTGAAATAATGCTTTATAGCTTATATACACAAATTTATATAATTTGAAAATAGAAATATAAATCCTAGTATTAGACAATTACAAATATAAAGCTTAATATCTGAATGTGTAACACATAGTGCCATCTGACAGATAAATTTTAGCATACAAAAAGGTAAACAAATTTCGAAGAATATACTAATATTTCCGTAAATTTCTCGCGTAAATAACCCTAAATGTACTTATTCAAATATAATGAAATTTCGTATGCACAATCTTCACATAAAAACGAGGGAGGGGGGGGGTGTTCTTGATGAAATTTTTTTCCGAAAAAACGTTTCTAAATATAAATCAATTTCGATTTTTACCGGAAAAACCTTTTTTCAAGGAAAATTTTTCGGCATGTATTCTTATAAACCTGACTGAGCTTTTTTAGAAAATTATTCAATACTCCGTATTGAATGCTGAAATAAAGATATAAGGTGCTTAATTACATCTATATATTAATACGTGAAGCGAAAACTTTGTACCCCTTTTTATGAAAATTGGGCGTGTGGAAGTGTAAGAAACCAATCCTTTTGAATTTTCTGTTGGACCATTGATTAAAATTTGTATGAATAATGATCTTGAAACCACCCCCTTTAAATTTTCTGTTAGTCCATTGATTGAAATTTGTATGAATAATCTGATCTTGAAGCTTAATTAATAATGAAGCTTATATAAATAATGATCTGAAAAAATTCACATCTTCGTTTATCCAAAAATATGCATGACGTTTTTTTTTATATTTTCGAGGTGAAAACAATAGCGTTCTGTTAGGAAGTTAAAGAAATTTTTTTATCATAACAAGATGTGTAATTTGATATTCATAATTTTATATATTCAACAAAAATAAATCTTTTTTTTTGTATAATTTATTGTAAAATGTCAACAACAACAGATATTTTTTGGTGTGGTTGTTATCAGTATGCGAATATTAATTTGATTTTCTAATCAGTTTGTAATCAATATCAATTTTGTATCACTTGTGTATTTGAAACAAGTTTTAAAAAAAGCGAAAACAAATGGTAATTTCAATGATTAAAATTTTAATAAATGAAATACATAATTATTGTCGTGTTAAATCATATTTCATACAGAAAGTTTCTATTTCATTGTCGTCATCTAGTTCCTGGTTCTAGATCGACCTTTATTATGGGAAAAAATGCTTTACTACCCCTTTTTTATGAAAATTGGGCGGGTGGAAGTGTATGAAATTTGGCACACTTATAGTCTATATACAGAAGGATTGAAGAATGATAATATTTTTAAAAAATATTATCAAAAACTATGGCTCATATGTAGAAATTTATAGATGAAAATTAAAAATTTCGAAAAAATTTTCTACGATTTTTTCCAAAGAGTGCAGTTGTTTTTAAATGGTAGTGAAATTATAAAAATTGAAAATAGTTTTTCCCGACAATTGCAAAAATGGAATCCATATAACGATTAAATGCGTAGATTTTGAAATTTTCTTGAAACTCGTATTCTGAGATGAATAACTCCTGCCAATTTCAAGCGATATCTCGAAAAATAGCTATCCAATTCGATAAATATGTGTAATTTAAGCCTTAATTAACCCCGAAAACTAAAAAATATTTTAATGATTTTAAAGATTATTATAAAGAAATTTATCAATTTAATAAAATTCATTACTAAAGGTATAATTCCTTCCAAAAATCTATTCAAAATAAATGAGGGGAGTAAAACTTACTTATTACCTTGCAGATTTTCTAAAAAAAAAATTTTTAGGAGTACCCTACGTTTTCCTTTAAATTACTTCACATTCTCTTGTGAAAAATATTATTATTAAAACATTCACTTTGGGACAAATTTCTATAATTAAGGCGTACAATTTATGATTATTTTCGTTATATGGAGTACGCGGTAAAAGCAAATTTGGAAATCTGCATTAGAAGGATGTCTGCATCATGCTTACATTTTTGCGCGATTAATTTTCATTGTACACCGTGACACAAAATAAAAAAATTGTCGATAAATTAGCCACGCCTCTGATTGGTGGTTACAAATTGGCACGAATAACAAAATCCAATTAAACGTATCTTAAAACACATTTTAAAATGTTATAGTTTTTATAGAACATGCAAAAATTAAAATTTTAACTTTTGTTTTTGTTGATATTTTTTTTTGTGTAAGTAAAAAAATATTCGTTTTATCTAAGAAGATATAAATTACAATCAGAAAATCAATCAAGTGTTTCTAATGATAAATGATACACCAAAAATTGTATATACATTCCAAAAAAATTATTTATATATAAATACAGAATATAATAACAATTGTAATTTAATTTTGTTGAGATATCCATTATATTTTTGTTGATTTAATAAGATATACTTATAAATTACATCTATCCATTTCATTCAATGTCATATACATCAATTGTTATTCGTTTTACTTCAATTATTTTGAAAGTTATATTAAAATATTTATATGTTTTTGAAGTTCAATGTTATTCCCAAAAATTTAATGTGATATGATTATAAAACAAGAAGAATCCCCATGGAAAAATTAAGTAAGTTAGTTTTATTGTGCAAACTGATTGTGATGCCGTTATAAGCGTTTATCGATGTTTCTAAACGTTAAAGTTATTGAAAATTTAGTAATTTTTCTATCCATATTTACTTATATTTATATACTACGAATCTAAACTGTTATTTGATAAAATTAATTACAAAATTTAATGTTAAAACAAAAGCAAAGTAAAATCACATGTTCGTTTACTGATGAACGTTTACAATTTATTGAAATGAGTTAACTTTTTAACCCATTACGGTTTCATGGGATCCAGTAGACCCCAGCCAAACTTTGGGGCTATTATTTCAAAAATGATTACACAATCAAATTTATTAAATTTCTAGTTTATCTCATATAAAATATAATGGTTTCCGAGTAAAATGGTGTTTTATTTCTTTTTAAATATTGCTAAATTTAAAATTTACACGATTTTTTGTATAAAAATAGTCGAACTTTGCGTTGTTTGAGTTGTTTTTCCTATTGTTATTTTAAGTATTCCAAGTATGGCACATGATTTAAGTCAATAAATTAAATAAGAAATAATTTATCGACGAGGTAAAATAAAGACTTCATATGAATAGGGGTTCCGGGATTTTCCAGGAAATTGCAATACTGACTAGGTATTTAAAAATAACATTAATCTATCTTGTGTAATTAAGCAGTCATGGCTATCGTTTGCTTTGCTCTTTCTGAATAAAATTGTTAAGATAGTCAGATATTAGGACGGGTAGGAAACGTACTTTTGGTATCACAAGTCAATTACGTGAAAATATCGTTGATAATTCAAGAGCCTCACATCTGGACTTAGAGGAACGCCATGACTAATTCAAAAGTTGTCACAGAATAAAAAAAGGTTCTCCTCTTGCAATAAGAAGCCTGATACACTTGGGGTTCATTCTTTGACATTTTTCTTAGTCAATTTTCTCCCAGTGTTTTTAAGCAGTCTCAACTTCTTCATATTTCATATTGAATATGATGTACCATTTAACCCTTGCGTCAGTGTCCGTCAAAAAAACATTCAAGAAAATAATATTGTATAAAATTGTGAATTTAATCAGTATATCAGAATTGAATCGTTTAAAATTTAAAATTTGAACAATAGGATGATGAATTTGTACAATTTATGATGAGATTATTAATAGTAAATAAGAGTAAAATTTTAATACATTCACTTATACCGTATAAAATACAATTCATCAAAATGGAAATTATTGACCCAGAATTTAGGTTTCAAAATGAATAATTTTTTAAATTGTGTGTTTGTATATTTATTTATATGTATATAATAAATTCATCATAATTAATAGTGAATATTATTTTATAGTTTAATGTTCCGTAGGACCACAATTCAAAATGTTACTTGTTAAAAGATAAGTTCATTGGCAAAATATGTATTATACTCGTATGAAAGAAAAACATTGTAGTATTTTGATGATAGAATACGGCTATTAGTTTTTCACTATGAAAACAGCGTAAATATGATGGTTATGCTCAATCATTTAAAATTAAACCCGTTTGTAATAAATTAGTGCTTCCATCTTTAAATTTTAAAAACTGATTTTTAATAACTGAGTTCAAAAATCTTGATTCAAATGGAATAAGCTTCCGTCCATAAATTTAAAAATTTACAAATATTCCAATATAGTTTTTTTACCATTAAAGAGAAGCTATTTAAAAAAATCATGTAAATTAATATCAGACCAAGCGTGAAAGATTTTGGTCGTCACGTTGTTTATTTTTGAGTATACATATGTGAGTTCGTAATAATTGTTTGTCTCAATTATTTTAAGAAATTAGTGTCAAAAATTCAGATGTCGTCATAGAATTGCTATTATTTGTTGCGTAATTTAAAACTAAATTATTTTTTAGCAATATCATCCAGCCGACTTCTGTAGAGAATAAAAAAAAAATTAAAAAAGTTTTAAAATAATGCCGCAATATCTCAATTGAGATTTAACCATAATTTATATAAAATAAAAACTTTATTAATTCGTAATATGATTAAACGCTTAGACACCTAAATAGCCAATTTTTTGTAGAATCTATCAAGTGACTATCAAATTTTTATTGACTGTGATTATCGAACCATAAACTTTAAACGTATTCGTATAAATATACTTGATCGTTTGTAAATTTATCTTCAAATATATATTTAAAAATGAAAAAACTCTCATAAAAATTAGTGTAAATTATTAATAATCAGAATTTCCTGCCATTATTGTTTATTTTTTCATGTAGACAGGAACTAGTAAAAAAATTTTTTTCCTTATATTTATTCTATGCCTATATTGTATTTACTTCTTTAATACAATAAAGTGTGTTATTAAAAATTAATTAACTTTCCATAATTGATTGCCTTTTAATGCCAAAGGCTACAATGTAGTGTAATAAAGTGATGATTATATACACATGTACGTATATTGTTCTCATCTGTATGCAAATTACAATTAACGATTAAGACTTGGTGAAGATGAAAAGTGTCAAGAGTTATGTGATGTTATGAGAATGTAATTTTTTGTTTTTATTAAAAAATTAATAATTTCAATTTCATTATTCTGTGTGTTTTTACAAAATACTAGCTGGTACTCGGTATACTATGTTACGATTTGTCAAGTAATAAACTTAATATATCAAATTCAATGCTAGTTAGTTTAATTGTCAACTTTTCTTTTGTCGTTTTATTTTACGAACACTAAAAGGGGGTTCAAAGAAAGGAAGGATATCTTAGACATCCAGGTATGCTCTCCATCTGACTTGGGCTTTACAATACAACACAAAATTCTCTGTATAGAATTAATGGCCTCTTAGTGGTGAGTTGGTCGGAAAAGTCAAAATGCACAAGTGCAAACTTCCCAGTGAGTGAATCAACTTTTACTAAACCACA
The DNA here is from genome assembly GCA_020423425.1 of Chrysopa pallens. NCBI lineage: Eukaryota > Metazoa > Arthropoda > Insecta > Neuroptera > Chrysopidae > Chrysopa > Chrysopa pallens. The sequence continues at coordinate 59,933,892 of CM035593.1, read as the reverse complement.
GCAGACATAGTACACTCTTCCTAGAAGGAATAAAAGTGTGTTTATTCATTTTCGATGAACAGTCACTTATGTTTTTACCCATGCAGGAAACCCCCAGAGTTGACAAAGGGGCCATGCCTGGGCCAGTACTGGGAAGCCTACATTCGGCGTACCTGTATTGGCCCGTGCCTGGGCCAGACTGTTCAACCTAGCCTTGGCCATGCCAATGATTACCCAGACTTGGGCCGAGCCTGGGTAACCCAGCCTTGGCCATGCCAATGATTACCCAGACTTGGGCCGAGCCTGGGTAACCCAGACTTGGCCATGCCAATGATTACCCAGACTTTGGCCGAGCCTGGGTAACCCAGCCTTGGCCATGCCAATGATTACCCAGACTTGGGCCAAGACTGGTTGACCCAGCCTTGGCCAAGCATTGGGAACCCAGGCTTGGGTCAAGACTGGGTAACCCAGCCTTGGCCAAGCATTGGGAACCTGGGCTTGGGTCAAGACTGGGTAACCCAGTCTTGGCCATGCCTCTGATTATCCGAGCTTGGGCCAAGTCTGGGTAACCCAGCCTTGGCCAAGCATTGGGAACCCGGGCTTGGGCCAAGACTGGGTAACCCAGCCTTGGCCAAGCATTGGGAATCTGGGCTTGGGCCAAGACTGGGTAACCCAGTCTTGGCCATGCCTCTGATTAACCGAGCTTGGGCCAAGACTGGGTAACCCAGCCTTGGCCATGCCTAAAATTATCCGAGCTTGGGCCAAGACTGGTTGACCCAGCCTTGGCCATGCATTGAAAACCCGAGCTTGGGCCATGACTGGGTAACTCAGCCTTGGCCATGCCTCTAATTATCCGAGCTTGGGCCAAGACTGGTTGACCCAGCCTTGGCCATGCATTGAAAACCCGAGCTTGGGCCAAGACTGGGTAACCCAGCCTTGGCCATGCCTCTGATTATCCGAGCTTGAGCCAAGTCTGGGTAACTCAGCCTTGGCTGTTCAACAGGGACTCTAGCTTAAGCCGTTCGGTCACATACGGCGTGATTCGAGTATTTTCGTTTGGCGCCCCATCGGCAGCCATACTTGTTTTCATTATGTTTTTTGTCAATCCGATTCTCAGCTCTATAATTAAGGTTAGAAGCAGTGCAGACTTAAATGATTTACAAGCGTTTGATAGTAATAATTTGAATAATGACTTTAACAGTACTAGTCATAGTGATTCTGGCAGTGATAGTGATAATGAATTAAAAGGTAATAACAGTGATTTCGTGAAAAATAACAATTATGATCAACTTCCAGACGATGCTGCATATAGTTCTGCACAGCATCATAGTGAAGTGACAACGAAAAAAACATTAAGTGAGAAACTCCGCTGTTGGACATTAAATAATTTAAATATACTAACATTAAACGTCGTAACAGAATTATTGACAATATTGCGAGAAGAAGGACACGAAGATTTACCTAAAACTTCGAAGCAATTATTGAAGAAAAACGGAATGCATTGGTATTTACAAATTATTTACAAATTATGAAAATATTATATACAAATTACTAAAGAATAATGTGAATATTATTTACAAATGAATTACATTTTATTAAACAAAGTGTTCATGATTTATAGATTGAAATATTTCAAATGGTGTCGGCTGGATGTAAAAAATATGAAGATGATGTCCACAAGATACTGGAGAAAATCATCAAAAAAGAAGTTCAACTAGAATACAGCGGTTGTGGCAGAAAAATAAAAGGCGTCGGGAAAAAGAGCTTCAAGGAGACTGAAATTTATAAAATTATGGAGAGTAAGTTGATGCTTTATTTATAAATGTGAAATATCAATAAACTAATATCATTTTTATTCTTGCAGAATTTTTAATGGCAAAATATCAAACGGTTAAAGATAAAATATCAGTGATAACTGCTGTTAGTACCTTTTTATCCGGAGCAAAAGACAGAGACGGTGGACGCGCTCAGCGCCATAGGGAATAAAAATATTGATTAAGATATATAACAAAAATTGTTGTTTAATCATTTAATATTATTCTACTGACTGGCTAATTTAAGTAATTCGACTGATTAATATTAATATTTAATTAATAATATATCGTAATACTAAAAATTATATTAAAAAAAAAAAAAAAAAAAAAATATAAGGATAAAATAAAGATAAAAAAAAGATTATTTAATGAATAAGTTATATAATTACTCGAAAAGTTGTTTTTTCATTATAGGATGTTAGCTTATAATGTGTTTTATTAATTAAAATGTAAAAAACTTTATGTAGTTCAGCTAATATAACAACATTCAGATATCAAAAATCGAGCTATTGTTTATATGCGTACCTAATTATTAATCCCGTTTTTTAATAAATGCAAAATATAGCCCAGTCCCGGCATTAGAGCATGGACCAGTCCTGGGAAGTAATTATGGCCCAGTCCTGGCAATAGAGCATGGGCCAATCCTGGTATTAAAGCATGGGCCAGTCCTGGTAATAAAGCATGGGCCAGTCCTGGGAAGTAGGTATGGCCCAGTCCTGGCATTACAGCATGGGCCAGTCCTGGTATTAAAGCATGGGCCAGTCCTGGCATTAGAGCATGGGCCAAGCCTGGGAGGTAGACATGGCCCATCGTTATCACTCCAGACTTATACCAGGACTGGGCCAAGCCTGGCTTACAAGCTTGGCCCAGAGTCCTTCATGCTTGGGCCAAGCCTGGGCCAAGCTTGGGCCCGTGGTACTTTCCTGTATGGGTAGTAATAGTTTACTCTGCCTAGAAAGAGTCAGCTTTTACTAATAATCGACATTTCCTGTAACATGTATATTTATCACTAAGAAATGATATTTTTATTTTGTGTTTAAATAAATTGATTTTACTCATACACAAAGTGATCTAGGCTATCAATTAAAATTATTAGAAAAAAAAAAACTATGAAATAATTATTATCTTCGAATTTTATTAATTAAAATAATAAGTAAATTTTTTGTTGTTGAAATATTTTTACTTTCATTTATGAGATGACTTCCATCCTGTGTTTTTAATTTATGCATTCAAATCGTTTTTTTGTTTCGTTAATGGTGGTTAGATAGGTGTGGTCATTTAAGTGAATATTATTATTAAAGAACGGAAATCATTGTATAAAAATTGAGAGTAATAAAACTATTTTATTTAGAGATTGATTTTCAAGTTAATAATGTAATTATTATACACCTACGATGAATTCATTTTAGAAAACAGATAGAAAACTCGTTAAAGTAAAAATACAATCTTAACGAAAAAACACCAAAAAGTAGATTGTTTAGGCTATAAGCAGTAGCGAAAAGATTGTATAGTAGTTCATACTATGATAAAATAAATTTTATAATTCATTGAAGTTATTTCTTTTTATCTGTTCTTTTACGAAGCGAAATGGTAACGCATTGTGGTTTCAATTGAATGTTTTTTACATAATTCATTTTCTTTTATTGCACATAGCTTCCCATGGTGCTGCCCAACTGAACGTAAGATATACTCGTAAATTAGCAACTTACAATAACTTCAAAATAATAATGATAAGGATAATAACTCATTTGTTTATAATTACTGTAACACAGTGCTGATTTTAGATTGGAGGAAGCCAAGAAATATTTTATGTAATTAGCGTCTGAATAATTAAAAATTGTGTACCGTCCACGTATGTTAGCGAATATATAAATTTTTGTATTTGAACAATGAATTAAAGAAAGAATTTGATAAAACTGATTATCTGTTTGCAGATAATTCTCTATCTGTTTTCAGTTTTATCAATTATTACTTTACGTCATTTTTTTTAAAATTTTATGATTAAAATAAAATAATGAATTCAAATTAACAGTATTTGAAATGTAAAAGAAATTTGATCTGAGGATACTCAACATAATTAATAATTAAACTTAATACATGAAGTTGGCGGGTGGTAAATTAACAAATTTAATTACTTAAGTTAATTGCACTTTATTAGTAATAAATTTAAATTTACATTTCAATTTTTTAATAATATACATTGAATAATGATTAATTATACCTATTGATTGATCGTATGTTGAAATGGATAAATTAAGAAAAATTTGATAATTTTAAATGGTTTATTATTGATTTTAAAATGCTAGAAAAAATAGAAATCATTATGAGACATTACAAATTATAATTTTTTGTATTTTGTGTAAAATTTTTATTTTATCATTAATCTTTAATTAGGTTCATAATAAGAAATTTTTTAACGTAATGAGTAAATATATGTGTCTTGGATCAATATTAATTTACTCGTTGACAAATCAATCACAAGTACGACCTGGAAAAAAGCCGCGTTAACAAAATTATAAATTTTTAACTTTTTACTTTTACCATACAATACTTAAAAGAAATTATGTTTTCGTCTAATTTTCAATGTCGTGGTCTTTCTGGGAATACACTTTCTGTAGCTCCTCCTCTGAGTCAAAAAAAATTAATTTTTAGAAATTGGTTTGACCAACAGTCTATGGTCAAAATATATTCCGAACCAAAAGAATCACATTTTTGATTTTCCATTTAGGCAAAATCGGTTGATGTTCCAGTATTTTATAGTATTTATAACATTTAAAAAAAATTTAATAGTGTTTTTCTTTTGTTACAGGTATGTTTGAATTGTAATCATATAACAACTCCTGGTTCAAATAAGGTAAAATTTTGAATATTGGAATGAATAATAACCAAAATAATGTATATTCTTTATAAAAATAACTAAATATAATCAAGTAACAAGTTTTCTAATATGAATGATTTAGCCATTATTTATCGCAATTATTACTAAAATTTGTAGAATGTGTCAGAGTATACTATTTTGAGACTTAAGTTTATAATTCTCCCATATATTGAATGTACTAACAAAATTTTTGTATGGGTATTCATAGAATCACCTAGTCAGAACATTTTAATCTGTGTGCCAACAAGTCATCCTTAAAACGAAAAGAGATAGCGAATTGAAATTTTGTTTGCGGATTCATGAGTAAAATTGGATTCTATTGGGTTCAATAGATCCATGACTCAACGCTTAAACCAAGAAAGATAAAACACTTTTTTTTTGAAATTTTTTCGTAATCTATTCAGATTCGCCATAATTTTAGTTCAAATTTAGATAATAAATACCTAATATATATAACATAACAAACTAGTATAACTATGTGATTAATATATTTATATAGTTTATGAATGATAATGAATGTTCCAAACATGGATAATCAACCATATATCGAGTATCTAAACAATTAACTCTCTTAGTTTTTTTTTTTTTTAATCAATAAAACTTTTCCTTTTGATATTTTTAAATCGAGTTTCATAATCAACATTTTAGAAATTTGTAAATATTTAAAAATTTGATAATAGATCTATCACACGATGTAGTATTTGTTAAGCGATTATTTATCTTATTATCAAAGCTCCAACTAATAAATAACCAATTAGTAATAATATATAAAATATATTATAAAATAAGTAATTTTTTTTTTTTAAATTTATTAAATAAAATATTCGATTAATTTATCATAATGACTAATGACTTGTTATAATATAAATTATAGTAATAACTTTCACCTTTAATTCTGAATGTTATATTAAGTATTGTAAATTATTTTTATTATTATTACTGTTATTATTGAAGATGGCTTTAGTTACTTTTTTTTTTAATTATTAAGTAAACAATATATATATTATCACACTTTATAATTATATGTATGTATGCAAATTGCATGTATGGCTATAGACATGACTCTTGCAATATTATTATTAACAATTTGTTAATAATATTTGAGTCATGGTCATTTAAGACGTTTTATATTAAATTGTATTCAGTTTTACTCGTTTTAAGGGCTAGTGAATTTGGATCTATTTGGTACAAAACAATGTGATTTTACACTTGTAATGGTATTTTTTGTCTTGAAGAAAAGAATTATTAAAGTCAAAATTTATTTGTCCAAAACTTGACCATAACTAATAATATGTCAATAATAAACATTTTTATTCAATCTTTATAACTAACTTCTTAAACTTATGTTACGATACCTAAGTAATTTTGAGTCGGCCCCAAGAAAGCAAATTAATTGTCGTAAAAACGAGTCAAAATACTTAGGAATATTTACATTAGTTTAAGAAGTTAGTTATTAAGCTTAAATAAAAAATATTTATTATTTTTTGCTTTTCAGTTTTCACTTTCGTCGATTTCATCGGCCAACATAAAAATTTATTATATTGATGGGTTGGTGAGCCGATAAAAACGGACTGATAAGATCTACTTGCCAAGCATTATTTTGATAAATATTATGGTACTCATAAAACATAAGTTACAAATTTTTCAAGTCAAAATTTTTAATTTTCTTATATATTTAGAAATATTTTGTGATTTCTTTTAGTTAAGTTTTTCTCATACTTGCATATGATTAAGTTTCAGATTGTCAAGTAAAACAAAATCGGATATTATTCTATGTGATACGGCAATAAATTTCATTTTCATAGAGGAAATGATTGTAAGGTTTGATGTAAAATAGAATCCCCCAAAATATATAATCTTTGTGCTACTGAATGAATTAGCCATTCAACAAAACCTTGTAAAAATACTTAATATGTGTAATTTTGTAGGTATATTTTATATCTGTCATTGTACAAAAAAATGAAAACAAGTGAAAATAACAACTAACACATTCATAAAATACTATAAATTTTCAGTCTATACAGTTAAATATAGATGTACAATATTATGTATTGTAATTACTATTATGTGATAATTAGCTTAATTTTAGCTAAAATTGTGGCGAATCCTAACAGTTTGAAAAGTTTGTTTGTTTCAAAGAAATAAACTTTTTATAAATTTTAGTTTTTCTTTTATCTTTTATACTATAGGGTCAAGTATCCATAGGACGAAATGGACCGATTTTGCACATTCACGAACTTACACTCCATTCTTATAGAATAAATCACCAAATTTTCATCTCGTTTTGTTTTTGAGTTATCATGATGATGCGTTACAAACCTTAAACTAAAATTAAGATACTCTGACATCTTATATATGTCGTGTATAAAAAAAACTGTTGTTATTTAAACGATAATAGTAATTCACAATACAACATAAAACGTTTTATTGTTCATTTAACGCCTACTATAATTTAAGATAATCTTTTTTAAGGCAATACGTACTATAGAACACAATATGTACTTAGTAATGTTTTATGTTCTATGTATGCAGTAAGTTATTGACAATGAACGTATGAATGAATTTAAAACTATTTAAGAAAGTAATTAAGATTTATGTATCAGAAAAAGAAAACATGTATTTGGTAGAAATAAAAAATAAAATAAAAAATAATTTCATTGAATTTATTTAACTAACAACATGTAATGTAATGAATGTAATATGTACTTCATACTGATTGTATTGTTTTTTAGATTGTATGCAAATGAATTCACTATAAAATACTAAAGAATTGTAAAAAAAAACACAATAATTGACATACATACAAAAAGTACCTAAAAACAGATCTGTGTGATTGTTGATACAACCTAGTAGCTCTGCCATCTGTGAGTTGTTGACCTTCCTTGAAAATAAACCAAAAATCGAATCTCCTTTGATTGCCTAAAACTAAATTTGTCTTGATCATTTCATTTTCATTCGATATGATGGTTCTGTACAATTTATGATTTAAATCCTGTCATGATTTCAATTTCAAGTTTTCCACGGAAATAAATGTCCTCCTGAATCCAAATAAGTGTTATTTATTTATTTATTAATTTATTTTTAATTGCTCTATGTGTGTTATATCTAGATACTATCGAATGCTTCATTCTAAATGCACCAAATTTGTTATTCGGCTTTCATATTACCTCTAGTTGTGCTACGAAGCGTCTGGTCTGAATCGTAAAACCGGGTCCCATTTCACTATTGAGATTTTCGTGTGTTTTACATTTTTCTCGAAAAGAGATCCAACAATTTTCTTAAGACTAGTATGTTCACACAGTATTTTAGAGCCAACATTTTTTATTTGAAATATTCTCTGGGAAATTTTAAAAGGGTAAAAAATGTTACTAATGATATTAAGCTACATGCACAATTCTATATATTTTCATTAAATATGATTAATTTTTTTATTTAAATGATGATCAGTTTTTTTTTTTGTTTGATTTCGTTTTATCTATTTACTTAAAAACAAATTAATTATTCCTAAAAGTATAAAATAGTAAAAGGAAATCCTGTGGTACGTCGTAGCAAATAGTTTAAAATTATTTTGAATTTTGTATTCTTAATTCTTATTGACCGAACGAAATGGTATAACAACGATTTTGCATTTCGTTTGCCAATAATTATCTATCTATCTATGTTTGTTCCGCTGTAATTTTCGAATGTTTCGTTCCATTTTGACAAAACTTGGTAGGCCTATTGATCACACTTAGAAAATTAACTGTAGTTTTTGAAAAATTTCTATTTTCCCCTTCGGAAAAATCACTTTTTTTTTTTTTTTTTTAATAAATAAATACACTCATTTCAAAATAAAAAACAATTGACTGGTTACAAAATTGGACTTTTATCACTAGGCTAGGCTACTGTACTATGTATTTATATAGTATTTTTCTTTTTATTTAATTATATGGCATAATACTAAATGTCTAACTAAGATAATGTTTTAGATTGTGTCAGTAATAATCGAAATTTTATCTACGTAATATTTATATACTTTTCACTTGTGAGTGAGGTCTACAGTTCACAGAACTACTAGTTTAACTCAAGTTAAAGAAAACACTTAATTCTAATGTTAGTGTTAAAATTTTTAATATAAATCAAGATTATTTTGAAAACTTTTATGAACTGGAAAAATAAGTATTAATATATATTTATCATTGGATTTAATCGAAAAATTATTTGACTTTACATAATAAAATTGCTTGAATATAATTTATGTTGATTGATACCGTTAAAAAAGCATTTTATGTTATATATTATATATAACGTACATATTATTATTATGTTCTGCTAAATTATACATATTTTGCAATAACAGATTCAGATGTTACCAACTCTTAAACTAACATCTCAACTCAAGTACTACAAATTATTATTATACAGCAGAAATGTTTTAAGATATATTACCTATATACTTAGAATTATTGTTGAATGTAGGAAGGTACTTACCAAAGATAAGACTATTATATTACTATGAAACACGTTTAAAAATTAAGGAAACAATGTATTTAAACCTAATCGGTCCATAGTACGACTGATGCGCCACGAGTTGCTAAAAGTTGGAATAAATATAGGAAATATAATTATTTCTTCAGTTGCTTGCAAGTAAATTGTATAGCAAATGTCATACAAAATATATTGAATAATTTCTAAAAACGATATTTAACTAATTGTAGTTATTGGATTAAAAATTGTAAGAATTATCGAGGAATTTGAATTTGTAATTATTTTTAATTCCAAATATAAATAATTGTTTTCGTACCATTAAATTTTAATTAGAAAATAATTTTATTTAAAAGGTTTTTATTATAAATTTCTGTTATATTGAACGAGCAAAAAATTTTCCTAAAAAGGGTAAATTATTATTTATGAAAATCATTGTCTTCTAATATAAATAAATTTTATATTTCCGTATCGCACTTTGGGACCGAACATCGGATATTTATTGTACGTTGAATATGAATTACAATTTTAATAATGTAGTTATGTACATTTTGTCTGATGATATTGTATTATGTGTTGTATTATAAATAAACCAGTATCATATTATTTATGCTTGTTTTGATAAATTTGAAAATTATGCATTTTATTACAATCAAGAATATGTTATTAGTATTATTTTTTTACATACATTACACTGGTGTAAATTTATATGTATATTAGCTGTTAGGTAGAAAATAATAGATCTGTTTGGGTAAAATTACTACTATCAAACAGATAACTTTATATTATAAATATCTCTGTGAAATTGGTTTATATTTCCACCAATTAATTCAATTAATTTTGATGATTCTGTTTGTAGTGCTGTATCCGCACTACAAACTGGTGATCGGTTGAGATCGGTAATTACGTTACAAAAAATCATTGTTATTTTGTTAATACCCGATTATTATTTTGTGTTGAGTTATTTATCAGAATTAATTTTATTTAACTATCTCAAAAATTCATTTTACACTGAAAAAATTATAAAGTAGACTATAGTGTATTTTATATTATTAGGAAAGTGTGGAAGATTCAGGTAAGTCCCCTTTTTTTGGTTGAGTATGTTATTACATTTGCTTGTCTTTATTATAGAGGTCTCTTTTAAAAACATAGCCCACCTTAAGTTCTATTCTTAGGCATTTTAATCTGTGAGATCTATTTAATGCAATTATAGTTGAATTGTGTATATAGTTTTTGATTTAAAAAGATAGTTTTCATTAATTCCGACTATTATTTATTATATACAGATGTAAAATTAATACATTATCATTGTTTACCATCTTAATGAAAAATAAATTAAAATAATCTTATTTAATTGATTTAAAGTTAAATATCCAGTTGTGCACAATTACATACACTGTGGCTGTAATTTATGTGTTATATTTATAGCAATATATTCAGTGATAGTCATATTATTCGTTACAAAACGATTCATTATTTTGATTATTTATCATAATAAACAAAAATTTTACATACGTCATGGTAAAACTTATATAATCCTACAAAAAATCTACTTATAAAACTACAGTGGTCCCACGGAAATTATACAATCATTTTGCAGGGCAGTGTCGCACCATCGGATTTTTCAATTGTAAAGTATTGACGAATACCCTTGATAGTTCGGAATTTTTTTTTTTTAAAGAATCATTTATTCCGAAATAGAATCCAGTACACTGAGCATTGCTTATGACGTCATGAATTCGACGCTATATATAGACGACTGGTGAATGGTGATTTACACTCTATTTCTCTCAAACATTAAAGAAGGCATCACCAATTTGGATTCATATGGTTTCTGAGTATCTGGGATAACAGAATCCAAGTTTTATCATTTCTAACATTACTTTTGCCACAATCTTGTGGTATACATGCAGTGTATAATTTTCCTTTGGAATTAAAAAACATGGTTAAACAGTTAAGGAAGTACGAGCGCCAGGCGGTGTGGGGATAGGTATCGACTCTAGCGCGGTAAGGGGAATGCAGTAACCATATGATTTTTTTCAATATATAGATATACATTTAACATTGGCTAGTGGCGGCATTTATTTTTCTTTTAATTAATACACTTTAATTAGTCGGGCAAGTGTAAATGTTTTTGAATTAAATTTATCACTAATATATTTACTTTCATCCATAAGTTTTTTAAAAATATTCACCGACAGTTTTACGAGAAAAATACAGAAATGTATCAATGTTTGAAGGTTACTCCATAAGACCAATGTTAAATTGCTCAACTTTAAAGTTAATTATTTATTTAAATGATCGGGCAATCTCCTTCAAATTTTTGGAATTTGTTTAGACATATTTAAACTTTGTATTAAAAAAAAAATCAAGCCTTTTATCAAAAGTTGCCTTGGTGCTCGTACTTCCTTAAAAACATGTCCTATTGATTAAAAATAAACCTGCTTATTTTTTTATTTTGTGTTTTGATCAAAAGAAAAAGTTGTGAATGATATTAAGTTAAAAATTTTAGCTTCCAATGCTGTAATATCTAAATAATGAATGGTATTAGTAAATGTACATGATATGTTTTTATATACCTGTTTGTTGATGCAATAATAATCATAAATATAATTAAATAAGTTCATAATTAATATATTATGTTTATAATTTCATTATTTTTATAATTGTTTTTTATAAATACTGGGTGCTCAAAAACTATTACAGTAAGTCTATAGAACTGATTATCAAACTAACATAATATGAAATTCATGCCGGTGAAAATTTGCTATTTTACCCAACAAAATGTGAAGCAATAAGATCTTAAAAAATTTCTTCTATCACTTTCTTGTAAAAAAAGTTTTATAAGTGATTCTTACGATAAGCGGTTATTTCTTATAAACAAATCGCAATTTGAATACTGTAATTTGTATACATTTATATATATATATATATATATATATATATATATATATATATATATATATATATATATATATATATATATATATATATATATATATTATACTAACATTATTCAGCTTAAATTTCGGAAGAGTTAGGTGTATATAAGTGCCATGGACATCAATATGACTTCTTATCGTCGAATAATCGTTATGTGTAAACACTATGGAGATGAACATGGATGACGTAATTTATGTAATTTTTGTTTTGGTTAAGAATTATGAACGTCACTTTTATTTTACATGTTATTTAACTAATAAATAAAGTCAGTATTGTATACATATTTTGATTTAAATAGTGAATAGAAAAGTAAAAATAATGTCGAAATAAAAACTTACCTAATAACTTCTATTCTATCTAACTTAGAAGTCGAGGTGATTTATTTAGCTAAAAGATGATTTTCGTTGACGCCGATTTCAAAAGGTAATTGGCTACAAGGTAATTATTTATAGAAGTTTTTTATTTAAAATTATTTTAGATCATTTAACATGGTGGTTTATATATATAACTGTGTGGCGAATTTATACATGTATTTTAATGAAAGGTTTTTTTATTATTTTTTTTTTTTAAGAACACTCCGTATATTATAAGAATATTAAAAAGTGCCTTAGAGGTAAATATATTTTGTTCACCATTATTTTGTACATATAGTTTTATAGTAACTTTATAGAGGTGCATTACCAATAAATTCAATATTTAAAAAAAAGTACTACATTCCAATATGCAAAGTTCATTGACTTGCAATATCTATATGCCATAATATTTTATACGTAGAATATAATATTCAGACCTCGCGTACGATACATCAAAACATTGGCGTCAAATATTATTTTGTTTAAAGTGGATGGATTTACTCGATCAACTTAATGGGTAAATACATTTTCTTTCCGTTAAGACTCAAAATAAAAAAATTATTGTTCTAAACATTTTAAAACAATATATGTAACCATTTTTATATAGATGAACTTTTTTAAAATTGTTAAGAAATAATTATTCTGAGTATTATACATTTTGGCTTAGGTATTCTTGCTTCAAAAAATTCAATAAATTTTAGAATTATATACATAGCATTTAATTATAATTTACAATTTGAAGTGAGCCATGTTAGTCCTTCGAATAAGCCATCGCCAGTTGCTGCACATGATGGTTGAACATACCAATTTCGATCGCGCATCCGCGTTAATCCAAGTTTCTCTTGTATTTCGTGGGATTTCATTGCATTGGGAAGATCTTGTTTATTTGCAAAAATTAAAATAATAACATTACGCATTTCTCTATCGTTTATAATACGATGTAATTCTTGCTTTGCTTCATCTATACGATCTCTGTCAGCACAATCCACCACAAATATCAATCCTTGGGTTCCAATGTAATAATGACGCCATAGAGGACGGATCTTATCTTGACCTCCAACATCCCAAATATTGAATTTGACATTTTTAAAAGTGACAGTTTCTAAGTTAAAACCTACGGTTGGGATTGTTGTCACAGACTGACCTAATTTTAATCTATAAAGGATAGTAGTTTTTCCAGCTGCATCTAAACCCAACATTAATATTCTCATCTCCTTGTTGCCAAAAATTTTTGACAATAGCTTTCCCATTTTCTTTGCACTTTGCTGTCACAGCAGTAATTCCGTTGTCACATTGACAATTTAATTAAAAATGCAACTTAGTTTTTTTATATCAATCAGCACTTTTTTTATTATCATTTGGGTTGATCGTTGATAGCACATGGTTCACAGATGCAATATTAAAATAGTTTTTATAAACTGAATTTATAAATTTTTCCATACATTAATCAATCGAAAGTTTAATTGAAGTTTTGTGAAAACTATACATTTTTTGGCAAATTCATATGACACATCATACGCTTTGAAATATATCACCGTTTATGGGCTTCTATGGTATTATTGTAGTCTTAAAAATCAAAGAAAGTGCATCTGCCACTATATTTACTGAAAAGAAAAAATATTTTGGTTGGAATGCCGGAACTTTCAATAAAGTATTACTTACATGAAAATTCAATTGTAAACACATATAATAAAATATACAGTATGTATATTTAATTAATAATGAAAATATGCAAATCAAGTATTTTTGACACGTGAAATTCTCGCTATTATAAATTTTTTTAAATCCGGATCCAAAAAAACTTTTTCATTACCATGGAGAAAATGGTCTACTCTGTTTTCAGTAAAAAGATTGTGATAGATAAACAGGGACAGTGATATAATAATATTTATTTATTTTTTTTAAAAACTACAGCTTTTTATTGCTTTATCTCTATTTTTTGTATCACTATATATTTGATGGATTCAAAAACTCAAAAGAGGACGTTAATATCTTTATTATCCAAAAAACATTAACTGACAATATCTTAAAGACTCCTTAATACCAATTGTTATTCAGGTCGAAAAATCGATTAACGAATCGTGAAAGCATGATTTCAAATAAAGTAACAAAAAACTGTTAATGGGACCAATGTACCTAAAGTGTTTTATTTCTTTAAAATAAATAATGTTAGTACGTTGGTGGTGCATGCATAATTTGGCATCCTCTTAAATTTTTAGAGTGAAGAATTTTGTGTGGAAGGAAGTAAGATATAAGATTATAAAATCAAGAATGTTTTCTGGTGTAGCTGTTTTACTTCATTTTGATTAATTTACATCAAATTTATATAAGATTATAGTTAAATGCAAAATTAATTTAAATTAGTATATATAGAATCAAATAAAATCCAATTTATTAATATATGAAAAAATGTTTGATACAAAAGTTGTTTATATTTAAAAAATAAGCATTCTTTGTATTTACACACTTTCTGTATCTCTCGTCGTTTAGAATTTGTATTATTAAAATGCCTGTCACGTAGTCATGGAATTTTAAATAAAAATTTGTATAGCTATAAATAGCCTTGGGTAAACATGCAAGGAACTGTGAAAATTTCAAGTCAATCTATGAAATATCAAGCTATTTGTACTAGAGTTCCGTTACAGCGGTCGAAATTCCACCTTTATCGCGAATCTCAGTGCCTTTAAACAAAATAGTATATATGCGTGCCTTTAAAGAAAACAGTTAATTAAACAATAGGCATGTATCTGGCAGTGAGTGTAGTTTAAACCACATCCCTTATATATGTGTGTGTCATAGTGTGTGTAATGTTTAATTCATTGATTTAATGATATTTTATACATAATTTTATCAGCATTCTCCAGTCATTCTCTATATAAAGTATAAGAGTGAGAAATTTCATACTTCTTCGTCCGCCCAATTTTCGTAAAAAAGGGCACAACGTTTTTGCTTCACGTTTGAATATATATATAAAACCCTCTAGAAACTTGTAAAATAATACGCCTATGTAGTGATATAATAATATTATTCAAGAATTCAAGTTGTGGGTACAAACTATGAGATGGTTGCTTAATAATGCTATTTTGTTTTTGTTTTTTTGTTTTTTGTGTTGTATTTATTATCATCAATTGTTGAATTTAATCATGGAACTTACTATTGATTGATAACTTTTATGTGTTTATTCTGCATTCTTTCATTAATGTATTTGCAAAAGTAAAATGCAATTATGGAAAAATTGTTGAATTTAATTATAAACATGTTAGAATTAAAATTCTTTCGATATAGAAGATCGACAAATGTAATTATATTTGAAATGTATTATAAATTATTATGAGACACTGTTATATACCACTGAATAAAATTATCAACTTTTTTTATCAAACTTTGTTGTAAGAACGCAAGTCATTATTTAGACTGTGGTCTAAGACTGGCAGACATAAAGTTTGACGTTGTACACCACTGTATACATGAGACAATGAGTGGCCGGACTTGAATTTAAACGTAGGTCCGCGAGGCTTGGGCCTACTACAGCAGTATTTGCAAGTAAAGACAATTTAAAAGGGTACTGTGGGTTGAACTTTCACCTTCATAATTTGGGAATCATAGATGATTCGACTTGTAGGTCGTGTCTGAAGGATGATGAAACCTCCATTCACGTCATTTGTACCTGTAGAAATCTTCAGGGTTTTAGATATAGAATGTCTGGGCCTGAAACTGTGGATTCATCCATTATGGGAACAATTCCGGCGGAGAAACTGTCGGCTTTGTGCGTGGCCACTAGTCTCGATAAGATCCCATACCATCAACTACTCTGGATGGCTCTTGCTCTGCATCTTGAGCCAGATGGCATCCTGCACTTCACGTATGATGTAGTGTCCTAAAGGAGGAAGGTATAGAGGACCGAAAGGACTACATGCATTTTATGTTAACACCATCATTTTTCGAAACATAGCAAAGGTAAAAGTTTTATATTAATATTTATGAACTATTTCGAATTTTAAGGATTTAACATAAGCAATTTCTCAAAATTTATTAACAAATTTACTTACTAATTTTTGTTACTTGTAAATCCACGTAATCAACCACGTGGATTTCGTAAGTTCACCGTGGTACGAATAGTATCATGTATACTACCTATCTTCAGAAGTACGTTCGGGCATTAAATCACATTAGATCTCCGAGTATATCTATGTACGGACCCTTTTTTTTAATACAAATGAATAACAAAATTGCACCATGTAGAAAAATTAATAGTAATTCACAATAATTGTAATAATTATTCATTCATTCATTGTTTCATTACTGCAATTTATACAAGAAAAAAAACACATTACATTCAAAATATATATATGAGAATTTGAAAAGTGATTAGAATAAAGTAAATTGAAATTACATAATCTTAAAATAATAAATAATAACAAATATCATATTATTTAAATTATATTTATCCGGTTGTTAAACACTACTATGGTAGGTATTGTATTGTATTTAAAAAAAATAAATAAATTGCTTTATTACATTTTAATAATAACTTTAATAATTTTTCATAAAAATATCATTAAACTTTTAAAGGTCAAATTATATTTTATAATAATTTAAAATTAATTTTAGTGATAATTCCTAATTCCAAAATAATTTTGTCATTTTTTTTAAATGTTTAATTCGTCTTGTAAAGCTAATTATTATTAAATCCAAAAAACATCTTCTTAAATTAATTATTTATCTGTTCATTCAAAAGCATTACATTTTATTGATAATTTTGTCTATAACTCAATATTGACTGGCCGTAAATAAGTTTTAACCTAATATTTTAAAATACTGGCGTGTTTAAAAAATGTATTTAAATGAATGAGCGACTGTGTTTTACTACTAGGAAAACTTTATAATTTTTTTAAAATTAATTTAGCTCAAATAAGTAATGTCTTTTGTAAATTTACCTGAGAAACTCCACAACTTACTAGATAATCAGTTTAAGGTTGAGAGATTTAGGCTTGTTCAATAATTCTTGTTATTCTTTTAAACGAGTTCTAGAAATTGATATACAATTTTATTTTCTATACACTACTTTTTGAAATCACAAATCAAATTTTCACTACTTTCAATGTTTTTAAAAGAAAGTGAATGCAATTTAATAAAAATTCAATTGAAGATTAAATGCTTGTCATTCGTAAATATTTATTAATTTCAAAAAATTTATAAAAATTATTATATGAAAAATTAAGTTGCTATTTATGTATAGAAAAACATTTGGATGAGTACTAAAAGGTCTTGTAAGTTCATTTATTAAAGGCACTTGCTATTTATTATAACGATTATTTTTATAGCATGTGTTTTGATGTGTAAGGAATTTAAGTGTATTTATTTAATAATATTTATCTTGTACATTCAGTGCTCTCTACCTTCTGTTCCGAGCGGATATTTGAAGTACCAATCCTCTGAATTTGTTTAGGAAATAAATTAGGACAATAAACGAAAAATCAAGGAGATATAGGCAAAAAAAAATGGTTTTTTTTTGTAAACTTCCCATTTCCTAAACGATGTATTAAAACTTCTAATTTCGATATTAACTAGTATATAAGATGATGTATTATAGATAAAGCTTAGGCTAAGTGCTATAGTTTATAAGTTGACTTGTATTATTATTATAATGTAAATAAAAACTTATAATTTGTTTGAAATACGAATGTGGAAACCGTCACCAAATGAGAAACTATACCTCAAGTTTGTCCTCCTTATTATGTCTATGATAAATATGGCCATTTACAGTGTTCTTTTTCAACATAGTTTCTTCGTTGTGTACTTTAATCATATTTACAGTTTTAAATCCAAATTTTAAAAATTTCACTATCTTTGGTTCTAAAAGCCTTGCAAAGAAAACGGTGTCAATAAAAAGTATTGACAGTACTTTAATAATTTATTATAATATACATTGTCAATATTTTTTTCCATGGCAGAGTTTTTCAACTGGTTTCAAACGGTTATCATGTAATTAGTTTCAAATTAATATTCAAATTCATAAATTCTATAATGATGGTATTTTTCTAAAAAAAAAAAACACTCATAAATTTAGAATATACTAATTCATCCAAATAATAGCCATTTAAAATATAATTATTATTTAAAATAATTATGACAGTTGTTATTTTTTATGATCTAAATAAATAAAAAATAAAATAATATTCAAACAAAATTTAATATTACTTTTACTTTCTGAATGAAAAATATAAAAACGTGTATTGCCTTTAGATAAAAATAAATAAATTAATCTAAAATTACTATAAAAAATTTTAATAGAGAAATGATTTTTTTTTTGCACGTTCATAAACAAAATACTCCACCTACAATAAAAATATCTTGTTTCATCACTTAAAAAACACTATTGTAGGTAAATTACGCGTATAATTATAATTTTTATTTTTGTTGGTACATTAATCCAAACATGATTTACATCGAAAGTTGTTAAGTATATCTAGTTTGTAAATCAAATAAAAATAACAAACAACGACTTGTGTTCGTATTAATAATTTATAAAAATTATCGGTCCATGTGTGTGCATAACCTTTATGTTAGTGAAGACGTATGTGAGTGTGTTGATTACTTGACGCCGAGACGTTAAAGTCCGTGTTTTCTATAATTAGTAAAACATGATAAATTTTGTAAATTAGTAAAATATAAGGATTTTTCGTCTCAAAAAAATCTTTAAAGCTTCTAAACGATCTTGGTAGATCAGTTTGCGGTGTCGTCGGCTGTATTGTTTACACTCACTGTACCAAAGATGCGGTCTCGATTCCCACCGTCGAATTTGAAGTGAAGTACACTCACCCTGCCAAAATAACGAAGCTGAAATATTCTGCGGATCACGGGTTATACGGTTCGGTAAAATTTGAAGGTATACCCCCTAATTAATAGAATCCGCGATTAGCATACTAGTAAGTTTCCAAACCATTGATTTTTTATTCACCGGTAATTTTTTCAATTATGTACAAAATTTTCTAAATTTTAAAAATTGATAGTTCTAATTGCAATCAGTTTAAAATCAGTGCAAGTTAGTATTATTGTATAGATAAAAATCGCGTAATTTACTACCTGTTAAATGTATCTTGTTTAATAATTTTAACAAAACATAGTTTTTTGTGTTTTTTATATGAATATTTTGTAAAATAATGAATTAGAACTCCTCCTTTTTATTGTTTTACTTAAAATTTCTTTGATTGTTGAATAGCAACGGGATGAATTTTTAATAGATCACGTTTTTACGAATCGTGCAAAATTAAAAAGTCTGTTTTTCGCTTTCTTTTATGTAACTTAGATCACAAGATGTTCACACTAAGATAGTTTTAAACAGGGTGTAACCTTTTTATTATTAATTAATTTTCAAATTGAACTACATGTTTATTTTATTTCAATAATAGGATGTGGTTGATGATCGTTTTTTATATACTGTATTAACTTTTATGTTCATGAGACAAAAGTTTCAACATTATTATTAGAAATTTGATTAAATCTTAATTCTGTTTGACCTAGTTTGTTAAAGCAGGAAAACGAAGACTTTTCGACTTTTTTTTTTTTTAATTATTGATAAATTGAATGATGGTGTTATAATAAATAAATTCAGTTTCAAAGAAGATTTCTGCAAAATTTAATAGTTCCCATTCGTGATGTTGCAATAATATTGTTACCCATAATATATAAGATTTTATCGAAATGAGAAAAAATTTTACTTTAATTAAATAATTAATTAACTGTCAAAATAAAATAGGATAAAACAACAAATCGTGAATGAAATTTAGTTCAGTAATTTCATAAAATATTTTTTCAAAAAAAATATATTTATAGTATCCAAATTATTTTAAACATATCAAAATTAAATATCTATCAATAAACCTTGTACTAAAAATATCAAATGGCTGCAGACAAATAAATACTTTTTTTTATTTTTATTTTTTTTATTACTAACATGATACTGATTAATAACTATTTATCTATCTCTGTTCTAATTAGAATATATTTTTTTAAAATAATTTATTCATGTTGAAAGTATAAATGAATTTAGATAAATACTTAGTAAATTGGCTAGACATATAATATCTGTCATGGAATAAAGCAAAATGAATATTTTGGCCATATTAATTGATACAAACATCTGTTCAAAACCGTCCATTCTCGCATTTAATATTAATCTATAAACCAACCAAACAAAAATTTAGATAAATTAAACAAATTTACACAAAAATCTTCTATCCTTTACGTATGCTTGATATTAAAACCTACAATTTTATGTTTTATTAAATATTTACTAATATTTTATATATTTTGGGAACAGGATTTCTGAAAATGAATGATCTCATAATTTAATTTGCCGTTTGTTCAACTTCCTGTCAGTTTTTATGTAAGGAGATCAATAAATTTCTGAGCCTATAGTCCCAAAATAATTATTCATCTATAGCGTAGGTAACTTTTGCTAGAACTGTACATTCTTAAGAGCGATTATTCACAGTTTTTATTGACATAACGGAGTGTGCTTCAAACAAGTTGTTTATATGTAATATGCCTTGTATATAATTCAATTTTGGCGCTCAAATAACACAAAAAATTCTTATACAAATATTTTGAAATTTGCACAATCTTGACATGAAAAACGGAGGTCTTGCCGTAGATTTTGTCTTAAAAAAACATTTCCAAATTAACCACACACTTTTGTTTCTAATGGGTATTGTTGGTAAAGTATATATATTCATAAATGGTGCATTGTTTGAACATAAACGAACAAGTTATTTTATGTAGAGTTCGCTTAAAAGAGAATGCAGATTTCCTTGTAAATTTTATAAAAATGTTTAAAACTAGTGTGTGATATATTTATTTAGGTATAATGTAAAAACTTTAAAAAAAAAATTACAAATGTAAATTATTCGAATTATTCAGAAATATATTTATTTGACATCATTTTTTAACAGTTAGTAGTACTTTTAAATTTATGATTATTTAAATCTGATTAAATAATTTTTGTATTCGAGGAATACGCATACTTTTCGTTAACAATTTTATTTGATTTTGTGAAAATTCGGAAAACAGTTTTGAAGCAAAATTAATCACTTACTTTTGTAGAACATATACATATTTCCGTTGTTGGAGTTCTATAAGCATAATTTTTTACTTAAATTTAATTAGGTAATCGGACTCAAGTAAAAAGACACTTACAAAAAATATAGCAACACAAGTTACCACAAAAAAGACAAACATTAATTTGTATAGATAAGAAACTATTTTCTCAAAATTGTGTTTTGTTTTAATGATGGAGCAAGTATGGTTCGGCTTGCATGATTTGATGTTATAAAAGAAGTAGGCTTGAAATTATTATATCGTTACTTAATGATTTGCGTAAAAAATATTATACTGGAATGGTTAAGGGCAAAGCTACAGGCCATTTTAAGTGTTTTTTTTAAACATATACATACATCTATTATTATGGACTACTTTGAGATAAAAATGGTTTCATCGTAAAAAATCAATATTGTACTTATATTTTTTTCTGTTGTTTCAGGTACGTTTGATATACGGTATTATAATGATCAGGAAGAATATTTATGGAGTCCTGTGGTAGTTTGAAAAGCAAGATCAAGATGGAAGAATCGAATTAGTAATTATAAATTTGATTTGATCGATTTTTACATTTATCTACGATCTTATTTAAACTGATTTTTACATTTATCTATGATTTTATTTCAACAGACAATTTTTATACAAAAAATGTTTGTTACTGTTGTCTGTTAAGGTCTGTTCGTTATGATCTTAGAAAAATAAGTGAGATTCTAGTTTTTTTATACGCTTAGTATATGGTATGCAAAGATGGGAGTTCTGCGAATGTAGTATTTATGAATGGGCTAAAGTAATTGGAGGAGTTAAGGATGGTTGTAAATTGAATATCGTGTATAGATGCCAGGTTTGTTTTGGGAAGTTTGTATATCCATGTTCTTTACAGTTACTTTTATAGCGAAGCGAGTGAGTAGTAGCTAGGTATATAATAAATTGAAGAAAAAAATTAAAGTTTTAATTTTTAATTATAAAAATTGCAAGTAATAATTACAATTTACTAGACAGACAAACAACATTTATTAAATCAAATTACATGTAATAAAATTTCATAAAAATTCAATATTAACAAAACTATAAATAATTAAGTAAATATAAATTAATGTATCTTATATTATTATATTTTGTGTAATGGTTATTATGGTTCAAGTCAACATTATGGGAATTTTATTTGTAAGATCATCTACATCTACAATTAGAAAATAATTTATAATTAACGCATCATTAGGTTTCACACAGCTTAATGAAATTTATCAATGTAAATATTTGTTAATATTATACGAGACGAAAAACCCGTTAAAAAATTGATTTTAAAATAGAATGTTATATTTTTCTAATTTTTTACCAAAATCAGATTTCAAATCATTACTTTTTAAAAAGATTTGATTTCACTAAAAATCTTTTCTGAAGTAATTAATTCATTTTTGTTTATCTAAATTATCTTTTAATTTCATAATTAATGCCGTAGAATGTAATTCTTCGCTAAGCGGTGATTTTCAATGGAAAAATCGCACAACAAAATTTTTGAATATTGTAATTTATATAATATTTTTATTCACAATCAATTCATTTCTGCATACTTACATTATTTATTTTAAATTTTGAAGGAAAGTGTATATAACTGTCATGGACATCGATATGACCTCTTACCGTAGAATGACCCTTATGCATAATCAAATTGAATGTCCATAATTCAGATCTAAAATAACTTCATATTCATGTTCTGGGCGTAACGACGCTTCAATTGAAGTGATAAAAAAAATCCAATTATGAATCCTAAAGAATTCATATTTTGAACTTTATTTTTCATTTTTCTGAATCTTCACTGAATCCAAAGTTTAAACATTTTAAAATTTATTTGAATTTCTATTTATAGAATTGTATTTTGTTATTTCCTGAAACTAAATAGGAAATTCTTGTAGGTAATGTGGTTTTTTAAGTGTAAAAAAAACATAATACATCGGACAAACAACAAACATATGATAGCAATGAATGAAAAAAAAAGTAAAAGAAATTAAAAAATATTATCGTCTTATATGCGGGATATGAGAAAGATTCTTTTATATTTATTGAAGAAACATCCGTAATTATCAACTATTTTTCAAGTACATATTTTTCAGTTTTTACTAATGCACGACGCATCGGAAATTGAATTGATTACCATATCGTTAAAATAGTAAGAGTGGTTACTGGATTTTTCTATTAATTAGTAAGTGGATTTACAGCTTAAATTAGAAAATTAATTTTCCGTCATATTAAAATATGTATGTTATTGTTTCAAAGTATATGGAAAAATATTACCCATAACTTAAAGTTTTAATAAGTTCTAGGGTGTCTTGGTGCATTATTATAGGGTATTATGGGAGAATTACCATCGGACTCGGTTCTTAGTGGAAGTTTTTATCTATTTTCAGTCTTATACATCCATCTCTTTCCTCGCATTTTGGTCATTTAACCTCCAGGCTGGTGTTCTCCTTGGTCGTGCTCTACTCCTGAATCCCTATGAATTCTTATTCAATATCTTCCGGGAAACTCTAAAACGCATACTTTCTACGGTGAGTTTTTTTATCGGATGGGTCTAAAATCACTATTAGAATAAGGCGTATTTTTCAGAGATTTGACGACATCCTTTATTGTACTTCGGTAATCATATTAGGTGTTCATTGATCTTTATCGACAGATTATTAAGAAAAACTCGATAGCCTAGTACTACTCTTGAATATTTATATTAACCTTGGGGATTTAGTTTAATCACCTGAAAGTGTTTTAAACTTTTTAAACACTAAGAATCAAATATAATAGGAGTTTTAGATATTTGAAATAAATTTTCAAATTCATTCGTATGCCTAGGTCGATATTTATAGTTCAATAAATTCGTATTGTGATTACAACCGTACTAGAATAATTTTAATAGTAAAAATAATTGCGCTTAGCTAATTGAAAATGATGATGACTATATTATATTCGAATTAATATGTAATAATGACATCAAGCTTGAATGCCTTAATGAATATGATTCGTATTTGATTTGTATCATATATCTACGACTTCGTATAACTCTCGTCTAAGCCGTATCTTCTACAAAGTGTAAAAAGAAAGAGAATATTAATGTTTTTAATAAGTTTTTGATATATTTTCTAATATTCCAGCTCAAAAGTTATAATTGCTGAATTTATTTAGACAATTAACTTTGTTACAATAGAAAAAAGCGGGGTTCGATAACCAAAATTTGGAAAATTCCCAGGTCTTAAACCGCTTTTTCGAAATTTTTAGGATTACGCACCTCCCCAACTAGAGTTATAAATTTTAAAATTGGTATGTAGACTCCGAAGTAAATGTTAATAGTGTGTAGTGTGTATTTTTAGCAAGCGCGGATCCTTCGATGCCCAAACTCTAAATGCGGTCGGTAAGCTAATTTTATATCCAATAATATAAACAATTTGGATGTAAATTTTAAAGTATTTATTGTTAAAAGTTTACAAAAAAATAAAATCTCCTAGTACAGTTAGTGCCAAGGTAAATAAACAGATCCCATCATCAGGCCAAATCAACAAATGTAGAGGAGTATTTTTGGTGGTCAATACCTATAATGGCATGTATCTATTAAATTCCGTTACTAATGATTTGTCTACCTTTAGAAGAAAGCGGTCAAAATTTTTCTTGAATGATTTAATATGTATCTCGGTAAAATTTTTCAATGCAAAATGTGTATCAGCTTCGAATTAAACGTGCTGTTTTTTTACAACTTCTTTGTTGTTGTTGTTATTTCCATGAGCAAATAGTCTTAAACCATACATGTTTGTTAATTTACTATGCTCAAGATTTTGGCCATAACACCATGCGTTTTGCAAGTGCGTTAATTTTCTAGTACTATTTTTTGGTGTCTGTATCCGCACCTTCTTTTTAGTGTACCAACTCGCAGAAACTGAAATAGATCAATGAAAATTGGTACATAATTTGTTTGTGCATTTCAGGGTATTTATTTTCTAAGTCTCCTTCCCTGTTTTTACACATATCCACAACCCCTTGAAATTGGGCCTTATTGAGTTATGGAATGAAGTATAAATGCGAATATTTTGTTTGTTTGTGTGTTGTTTAAAATAAAAATCTCCTTTTATATGATGGTAATTAAAATTCTTAAATATAAAGATAACAAAAATAATAATAATTGAAATTGATTTAAGAAATTTAATTACAATGTTCCTTGTCTGCAATTAAGTAAAATAAGTGTAAGACACTATCTTTTCTAAGATACTATTACACTAATTAAATATTATATTGGTTGTTGTCAGTATGTCAACTACACAATATTTATGTACGGATTGAATGTGATGTATGAAAGTAAATATTGTCGGTTTGAGATTTAATACAAACACTAAACACTAGACAGACATATATACAAACACTAACTAACTTATATAAAATTAGATATTTATTTCCCTATTGGATTTAACAAGTGATAGTTTCCTTGAATTATTAACAAGCAATGTGGTTGTAAATGGAAACGTACAATCACAAACATATTCAATATTTCCAATATAAACTAGACGCATTCGACCAACTAACTGAAAATTGAAGCAGATTATGAAATAATCATAAATTAAATATGATTTATACTTGTAATGATTTGTTCGAAATTTTCTAATTAATGTAATAAAAAATGAGAGATGTAGGTGGAACCCGCAAGATGTGCTCTAGGTGCTATTCGCAATTCACATAACGAACTTCCCAAGAAGCATAATAAAAAAACAATGATTTATTTATTATATTTTTGTCTGTTTATTTGAACTATAAGCTTGAACTATCTTTAATAACAGAAATGTTCTTTCTAATTTATCTATTGTAAGTTAATTTTATTATGCTTATGCATCGTAAAAGTCACAGAAATAATTTGACAAAGCTTTATCGCAATCGAATGAACGTAAGACAGTGAATAAGATACGATATACAAACATTGTTTCTTTGACTTTTATTAAATACAAATAAATATTCAGTTTTAAACAAGCAACATTGCAAAGATTTAAACACTAAATTTATGTAGATTTTTAATTTTAAATTATAGTGCTCACAGGAATTTGAATATTTGACATTCTATAATGTATTTGAACATCATTGCAAATAATACAAAAGAAACAAAATCATTTTGAATTGTTTTGTACATATTAAGAGATTGGTAATATTTCTATTGAGAGTACACGTACTTATAATTAATAATAACTTTATGGTGGTAATTAATTAATAGTAAAAAATCTGTTATATGTTAAGAATCCTTTCTAGCTGACCTTAATTACAAAATGTCAAACTGATAGTAATAAGTAAACGTCATGTCCTCTTATTGAATATACTCATTTAAGAAATATTTAATCAATTTATATTACTAGTTATATTTATGAAAGTAACGTAAATAAAAAAAAAAGTCTATATAAATTGTAATTACTTGATTAAATATTCAACACTTCAAGTAACATTTATGAATATCATGACCTTCCGAACTGCTCTAATTTGAAAAATGCCTCAGCTCTCAAGTTGAAAATTTTCTTATTTGAGTACTAAAAATTTTTTAAAAATTTTGGTATTGAATTAAGAAAGAGTTGACGAATTTGTATTTAACTGTAGAATTATTTTGATCTTGATGATAAAAGATAATTTCTCACAAGTGCTTGAAGTACTTTCTTAGAAATTTTGTATATTTGGGTTTTTTATCGATGTATTACCTGAAAAAATATCCAAATAAAATTATCACAATAATTTTATAGTTAAATACAAATTCGTCAACTCTCCACTTAATTATATACCATAAATTTTAAAATTCTACTCTTTAGAACTCAAGTAAGACAATTTTCAACTTTGGAGCTCTGAATTAGACAGATATTACAATAAAGGATGCAAATTAAGAGGTTGTATTATTAAGATTAACCTCCTTATTTTAATATTTATTAAGTCGAAAATTAAAAATTTACCACACATTTCAAAACATAAGTTTTTAAATTTATATTTAGTAATGTATCATAATTATTTATTGATAATCACGTCATACATAAATACTTAAAATACCTTTAATTAATTTCCTTCAATTAAAAATATATCAATATTATGGTTAATTTGTCCGATATTATTAATTATTGATATCTATTCGGTGTTAATTATTTTATCGATATAAAAAAACCTTATATTGGTACATTGGATAATTCATAATTTATACTTGTTTTCCTGGTCACCACTAAAGTTTTTTTTAACGCAAAAATGGGATGTGCTTAACTTATATTTGTTTCTAATCGAATTTTGACGCAGAAATGGACGTCTATATTCAAAATACCTTTGTATTGTATGTTTCCACGTTTGACTTACTTGAAATTGTCCAGCGAAGCGAGCATATATCAGATAATGTTTAATAATTAAGAAATTATATTTATTATACTTTTTTTAAAGGATGTTACAGAAAAAGTGTTTCAAAATACATACTGAAAGTGTCATTTTCTATTATCAATATATTTTTATTAATATATCTATTTATGACAAATGTATGTAGTTAATAACTTAGTGATAATAAAACCAGGAAATAATTTAAAATAATTAATTCCTAGCAAATACAGAAAATAGAAAATTTTTTTGTTTAAATCATGATATAAACAAAATTTTTTTACTTTTAAAACTAAGTTGCTTCAATAAATAAAAATTATATTATGTACTTTTGTACATTACATTAAATAGTCATGACTTAACCTTTTTGCTAAAGACAAAAAAAACTGAGTGTAAAATATACGTTTTTACTTCCGTCAGAAGAAAATTGGGTTTCCTGTTGTGCAATACGTATAATACATTTTATGCAACAAAATAAAATACAAAATGTTTTAAAATTAATTGGCAAGATTATTTTAAATGTATTGAAAAATTAATATTATAAAATGAATCTTTTAAATTCACAGTTTTTCAAAATTTAAATATGTAATAAAGTAATATGTATGTATTATAATAATTTGAATTGTTTTAATTAGAAAAATATATTGATTCACTTTGTTTGTTATTTGCTTATAAAAATTATAAAAACTTTTTTGGACAATTGTATAGTCGTTACGTCGTTACGTGTAGAAGTGAATAAGGTATATTAGCGTGATAATCAAAAATAATTAATTGTTTTTAAATTCGTAGAAAGACATAATAAATCCAAATATACTACACGTTTTTTTCTGCCTAATATATTGTGTTGCTGTGAAATTTACGTATATTAGACTATGAAGTCCAATAAAAAATTAGACAGTGTATATGAAGGTAGTTTTTAGATTCAGTCTAAATTTTCTATATCCTTTTTTCTTTATCTTCTATTTATCTGACGGTCAGTCTTGACTATTCGATGTGTAAAAACTGAAAACGAGCTGGACACAAATTTTTGAAACTTCTTTTATTAATTTAGGACTGAGTTTAGGAATGAAATATACGCTTTAAAATCAATATAATAAGGCATAAATACAGCCAAAAATGTAATAGACATCTTCACAATGTGCTTATGTAACGTATATAATATGACACACTTAACGATTCACCGAATGAGAAATGTGAACTATTAACATAGTTCTTAATCATTAATGGTGTCTTTGCGTGTGACTTTTACTAAACCAGTCAGTTGCGAAATGAGTAATTAAGTTTCGATAAAGTTTTTTATAGTTGCATATTATTGAGCTATCAATTTAAACCAAATTAAAAGAAGGGTTGTAAATATGAATTCATTTTGAAATTATGATTTATCTCAATTTATAAAACTCAATAATTGATACAAAACCAACAAATGTTTAAAAAAAAAAATAAACTTAAAGATTAAATTTTTAATTATAATCATTCATTCAAAAATTTCAGTCAATTATAATATTTTAATTGCCTGTTGAGTTATATGTTTTTAATATGGTTAAATTTATGGTCTAATTTTTGTAAATCACATTCTAAAAAACCTCATGTTAAATATACAATTTTTATTGCATGTTATTAAATGTTTTACATTTCGTTTAATAAGATGTAAAATTAAAACACTGACCCTAAATTATGCGAAATTTTGATGTTTTTGTGTATTAATTTGGTATTTTGTTCCAATTTTTTATATTATCAAAAAATATATTAGCTCCTATAGTCTTGACCGGAATAAGTATCCATTTCATGGATCATATATGCGAATTTTATGCCAAAAAGGATTTCTTAGTCTTTGGCTGGGTTCCTGTAATCATATATGATAAGTCATTCATAAATACACTTCTAAATATTTGCATTTGGCTTAGGTAAAAAAGGTATAAAAATTTTTTGCTGAAAAGTGTGACGTTTTCTTTTTCTGAGTACGTAAAATTTTCGTTGGCCCCTATAGGCTTAAAACTGCCTCCTAATAATAATCAGATGTCAGTTGTCCGGCAACCTGAAAGTTGTGAAAAATAGCAATTTAGAAGTTGTCAGGCAAAGGACATCCAATTTTTTCACATATTGGAGAAAATCGTTTTTGCATATGTTTTTAAATGATCTTCCAGTAACAATAAAAAAAAAAAACAGTTGACCGTCAATTTCAATTTTTTGGGGAAAATCGAAAATTTTACGTGTTTTGAAAAAGAAAACACTCCACTAAAATTTTCGTAGTAAAAGTTGTTACAGTAATAATTATCAAGGCATATGCATTAATAGAAGTGTTTTTTTAATATAGACATGATGAGGGCCACCGGGACTAACTTCTCTTATTTTTGAATTTTAATCATTCTGTATATCGCATATTAACAACAATATTCATTAATTTCTTTCATTCTTCGATACACTGACAGCATACACAGCAGGTTAAAAGTTGTAACCTGTTTTAGTAGTCAGATGAATATAAAATGCAACTGCAATAACAATTACTATTACAATTACACTCACTCCATGTATAAGGTACTGACACTGGGAAGCTGTATGCTGATACCGTCTGTTTATTAAATGTAGGTGTGTACTTATTTACACCGTCATCTCACGATTCTTCTTTATGCATTTAATTGTATATTTGTTTTGATGTTTGCACTATCATTGCTTTCTTTTTTAATTCTTCCAGATATCAAATAAATGAGCTGTGATGGATATGAACTGTAGTTGGATGCCAGGGTAATAGTGTTCTGAATCTAAATTATTCGATCAGTACACTATAGAAATTTTTGGCTTTAGAACATAAAAAATTTGAATATTTTTGTAGGGTCAAATGGTACACAGTGGATAATTTTTTTTCTCGAAGGCTTGGCCTTTCAAATCAGAATGAAGTAATGTTGAGTATTAAAAATCAAAACCAAAAGCGTTTCTTATATTTCACGTTTTTGCCAAATACCCCCCTTTCTTCTGTTGTCCGTTGCGAGAGAAGCAAGTACTTGGGCCGAAAATTGAACGGTGGCTCGCTCACACATGTTTATCTAGAGGCTAGAAACTTGTATCTCAACTGCTTTCCCCGCCTTCGGATGTAAAAGCTCGAATAAAAAATCAAAAGCAAAATCGATAAATGAATTAATTATTGTTAAATTGATTATGTTAGGTTTTTATACCCGAGATATATAAAATATGTAAGAGTTTATGAATTTTAGTTCAAAATTGTAACGCTAGAAAATAGTGTTTGAAATTTTTAAATCGCTGTACAGAAAATTGAACCCTGAAAAATAATATAACACTAGCTACTCAGAAATTAATACTTCAAAACATAAAATGTAATAACAATTATTTCCAATTTGATTTTCGTAATCTTAACAATTTCTTGTTATCACATAAGCTAATATGTATTATATATAATAATACATAAGTAATTTAAAATGCTAATAACTTTATTTATTTATTTTATATATTGAATTTAATTGAATCGTTGTAACACGATCGTGTTATACATATTTACATTTGTTTTAGTTTTCAACATGATTCGTAACTAACGTCTAATCAAGCGAAATGATGCCGCCCATTCAATTAATAACAATAATCATAATTTTTGTACGTGATGCTCTTAATAATATATTCTAAAAAAGATGCTGCTTAGTAGGTCAAATAATATCTATATTCAATCAATGAAATTTATAAATCATCGACATTTCTAATTCTTTAAGAATAGAACTATTTTGTATAAACATAAATAAAATAAATTAATATATTATTTCCAATACAGCCTTTGAATATATTTTTTATCACTTCAATTGAAGCGTCTTTACATCAGTAACATTTTTCTGAAATTATTACCCGGTTAAGGCAAGTCAAATTAATGGTTTATGATTTAGAAAGTCTATGTATGTATATATTTTTGAATTAAACCTGGGAACCTAGGACAGTTGAGTAATTAAATATTCGATTTTCAAATTCATCCCAACGTTTCATTGGTTATATATTTTCCAACTTCTTCAGGAGATTATTTAAAGTTGTTAACGAGGATGTTAATCTCAAATAATCTCCTAAAGAAGTTGGAACATAAAATACTAACGAACTTTTCTCTCTAAGTTGCCAAGAATTGTTATTTATTTTATTCAAAATATATTTTCGATCTACTTTTGTCACAGAAATTGTCGATTCAACCTACTTTCATCCATAATACTCATAGGTACGTATAAAATCTTACTATAATTATTTTAATCAACAAATAATAAATTTTTTTTTTTAAATAAAACATTTAATTCGAATGCCCTTTTATAGAAGTTTGATTAATATGAGAAAACAAGTTAACACGACTACATAAAATATCATTTCAAAAACAAAAATTTGTAGATTTTTTCAATTGTAGAACTGTATGCAGTAAGCACCTCTCAATGATTAGTGATATATATACAGATAATAAAGTAGAGAATTGCTTCATTTTATATAACATGATACGCAATTATCCAGAACTTGCTGTTGACCGTCCACTTTTAAAGCAGTAAATTTTAGAACAACTGAAGACAATTGCTGAACAGCTCTTTATAAGATTCCCAAATACTTCAATCTTTTTGCACAATATTAGCAGAGTTTGTGCTTCACTCGGTATTAATATACTATCGGTATTAGTAAAAGAAAAGAAAAGGGAACTAATAAGGAAATTATTTCCAAACCAAAAATAGAATGAGCAAACCATCAAAACATGTCTCAATGTCGCAGAAAGTGTTAGTTTGTCTTTTTATAATTTAAATTTTGATCTACTTTATTGATACAAAAATAAAAATTTATTCGAAAAATACCAATTTTCTTTGATAATATGAATATGAATAGGAATATATAATGGCATATTTTTTGAAAGTGTAGTTTATTTTCGATTTTGACTGAGCTAACTTCACTCAATTCAAATAATCTTTCATGGTGCAATGTACTGAGTGTGTGTGCACTTGTTTGGATAAATACAAACAACAGTTTAGGGCAATAACAATAATTTATATATATATATATGATTGTTTTCAATAAAACTACTTTCATTAATGTAATTGAATTTATGAAACATACAAAAAAATTATAATATTGTTTATATCTGTATTTATTTAGATCAATGATTTTTTATTATAAAATCAACCCTTAGGGATATCATGACTTGTATCTTTGATCAATTTTTAAAGAATGATATCTACCACAAATTGATGATAGGTAATTGATTAAAAAAACAAATTATGATCTCTTGATGATAGATTGTATGTATTTCGTTCTAAAAAATTGAATTCTCAAATGTACAATTTTAATTTTTCTTCTGTTTAAAGCCGAATATTTTAATTTAAACAGTTTGGAGGAAGACAAGACGAAGAATGGAACTTGTGTAAAAGTAAGAAATACGCTACCAATAATTTTCCTAGTGACACAGAATTTCCTCGTGATTTCTGCTTGCTGATGTCTAAAACGGCTTTTGCTGATTGAGTTGAAATTTCTGTATTAGATAAAAAATTCATTTTCTTCATCTTAACTACCAAATTTTATTATAATAAATTTTCTTTTTGGTAGTAAAGTGACTTCATATTTACACGATTTATTGTTTCATTTTAATATTTTGGAGTTGCAAATGTTATTTCGTTTATTTTCGATAACGTAGCAGCTGCTTCACATTAAACTAATTGCACCGATTAACATATCAGGAATTTCTTCTTAATATGAATCCTAAACCCCGTTATAAAACAATTTTTTTTGAAAAAATGATGGAGCAAAATCGATTTTTTTTTATTATTGTTTTTACTGGGTTAATTATTTAGATTTAATATTATTGTTTGAACTATTTTTAATAAGCATTCATAAAAAACTATAAATATCCAGTCTATACAGTCCAATAAATATCCAGTTATATGTATTATAATAATATATTGTAATTACTAATATGTGATAATTAGCTAAATTTGAGCTTAAATTGTGTTGTATCCATGATACTTTAAATTTTCAAAGTTGGGTCAAGGATCAATTAGACCCAATTGACCGATTTTAATGTTAATAAAACGTCACCAATATTTCAGCTCGTTATCTCAAAACAGAAATTGTAACTTATCGTGATGACGGACGAACAGAAAGCCAGTAATGGACTAATTAGATGTTTCTGTGAACACCAATACCAAAATTTTCATTGTGCAGCCAAAATCTTAAAATCTTAAATCTTGTAATGTTACAAACTTTAGACTAAAATTAGTATACTCTGCCATATTATGTATTTCGAGTATGAAAATGTATTGACTCAAATTAGGTTTACGAATGTCGAAGAAATTTTAAAATAATCTTTTATTTTTCTAACAATCAATCAACTTTTTTTAACGTTTCGGGAAATCTACACACAAAAATATACCTATCTATTGCCATCATTTTTCGTCGATTTGTAAAGCATCAATTTTTCTAATTATATAATAAAAGTTACTTACTATTTATTATCTTTCCTCCGAAACGCATTCAGCATTTGTACTTCATTAATGACTCATGGTTTTATAGTATAGTTACCTGAATTATTGTAATTCATCATTTAAAAACTTAATGTGGGTGGCATTGGCGTGGCTAAACTTTCTTTTGTCATGTTTTTAAATGGTTTACATATTTTATATATGTTAATAGACAAAACAATAAAGTTATTTGGCTAGATTTATTTATGCATACTGCTTTTACATTACATGTTATAATACTGACAGAAGCAAGACAATCTCTTTATTTTTTATGATCCATATTAAGGGCTTTAACTTTCTTTTTACCCTGAAGATTAAATTGTATTTATATTATTATGTTAGTTATGAATAAAATTATTGTTTTAATTTAAATTAGATTTATGAATATGGCTACAAATTATTCAGCTTAATTGAAAATTTAATAAGATTATGATCAAAAGTGATTAATTAAAAATAATCATTTTTAATTTTATGGTGTAACAAACAATAAATCTTTAATTTAGTAATTCAAATAGATGTATCATTTCCTACAAAATATTGCCTTAAGTGTTTTTAATATTATACAATATTTTGAAGAGATTCATGTAAAAATATCCCGACAAACTGGAATTTTTTTAAATATGCATTTACACTATTCTATTGTTGGTTTAACTAGTCGATTTTTTATTTCGTTTGTGTGTGTTTATCTAACATGTTTCTATATATTTATCATTAATTTAATGTAATATTTTAAGTGATTGAAGTGAAGCAAATGAAACTTTTATCTCATTTTCAAATTTCCATATATTAGACATTCTAGACTTATGTCTGCAAACATTGGCTGTATAGTTAATGTTTAACAATTATAATGTGTTTTAATGTTGGAATGATTTTAATTGCAAAAAAAATACAAGTACAAGTAATTTCTCTATTTTATTATTTAAAATAAATCAATTGAAAAAGTAAAATTATGAATTTCTATTGATCTTGTTGATTTGCGAGGGAGTCAATTTTCTTGTTTTTAAAAGTGTATTTCTATTTAATATATATATAAAAAAATATACATTAATTAATGATATTATATTTATTATAATATATTTTCTTGTTATCATTTTTACTTTCATGCTGTTTAACTTCTTACATTATATATAAGTATATTTATTTATAGGTATTATTGAACCAATCAATCATTTGAATTTTTATCAATATTAATGTATTTATTTTTATCACATTAAGAGTAAAATCAGCTTAACATTGCAACAATAATTAGCTTTCCAAAGTTATTTTTTCTTACATGCAATCTTTAAGCTATTGCTTATAGTATTTGTGTGATTTTTATTAATGCTTTATTCAATAAAATTTAAAATAAAAATTTACCAAACCACATGTCAATTCAGAAAAATACATCTTTATTTAGGTTAATAGCTATCCGCTGTCATCCCCAGATTGATCCATAATATTTATTTTAACAATTTTAGATCATTGATATTTTAAGATTTATGTCTATTTCCAGTAGTCTTTCTAGGTTTGCAGTTTTAGCAAGAGATCTCCTGCTTTTTCATAACATCTCCTGCTCCACTGTATTCTTTCTCAAAATCACATTTTTTATAAATTTTTCGTCCATTCAGTGCTGACAGTTGTCATTTTTGGTTGTAATACTTATATTATTGACTATTTTGAATCTATTTCTTTCCTTTTAGCTTACAATTTTTTTCCTTTTAGCTTAAAAACCTCATGGTATATTATATTTTTAATTTAATAACTAACTTTAGATACCTTTATAGTTTGAATTTTCCGAATGAAGTATTTATTTTTGAGTAAAATATGAAAAAATGCGAATCTAATGTTTTACTGAAACTACAGTTTTTTAAAGGTGTCAACTACCACCACTTTTTAAACAATGTGTGATCTGGCAACATTGATTTCCAGTCAATATTATTGGGGAAGTTAATTTTGGATTAGTTCAGGAATAAGGAAATGGGTAACACTGTTTTATTTAATTGGATATGTGATTCTTTAATACACCAAAAGGTCCGTTGAACAGTACATCTTACTTACGGTGAAACCTTATTCTAATAAGGACTAAATATAAACCACATCTCATTATTGTAAATGGCTTATGAATTTAATCATAACATTTCAGGAGATTTAAGTTTTTCGTAAAATTTGGTATTTGGTAAATAAATACAGCTTTTCGAAATTTATATTTTGGATACATCAAATTAATCTGAAATCAATTGCGACTAACTTACACTTTATAAAATTTGTAGAGATCCAAAAAACTTTTATCTTTTTCAACATTGTTTCTGTGTACTTTATGCCGTTGTTAGTAAAAAATTACTGCTTCCATTTTCGAGCAGTAAAGATAGATACATGGAAGTATTTAGCTTACAAGTATGTGAAAAAAATGTATTTGTGAAAATATGCGAGTGGTGTTTTATTTTTGTATGCAGGTAAATGTATATCCTTCCTTTAACGTAATTAAGCTTAGTTTGTAAAAGTGACTACTTCAAAGGGTATTATTAGTGTGTGGTGGTGTATAAGAAAGTTAACATAAATAAATATATCAAATTAATTTAATAATAAGATTTTCAATTAAATTTGTTTATATTACTTATAATACGTCGTATATAAATATGTTTACATAAATGCCGCCTCTAACATTGTATTGTAGAAGTATGGACATTGGTACTTATTTATAATATGTATTCTTTGATTTATTAAACTTAAGGAACAATTTATTATGAATTCAAAGTCTCCCGTTAAAAATCCTCCTTTAATAAAATTATTAAACTGTTGAGGATGATAAATTTAATATTTGAAAACGATAAAAATTTGCTTCTGATGAGAATATTTGATCACTCTTTTTAGTGAAAGCAATGAAATTAAAGTTTATAATATAAATGTATATACAAAAATTAATTTTTTGATATATAGATTTTTTTTGAAGTAAAATTCTTTTAAATAAATTAATGTAAATTTGACAGTAGTAAATTTGGTGATTTGATTTTATTGACTGTTTCAATGATATTAAATTACTACTGAATTAAGGACCATAGATAAGCATTTATTTGTTACAGCGGTTGAAAACTGAATCTCACTACAAAAGAGTATATATGCGTATGTATGATTGAATGAGTAATATAAGTCACACCTCTTATATATGTGTGTGTGTGTCATAGAGTGCATATTGTTTTCTTTTATTGATTTATTATATTTTGATGTGTAATAAAAATAAGAATATTTGCCTTCTCCAGTTCTTTCGCCGGAGGACAAAGTTTTTGATTCACGTATTAATATATGGATAAATTGAATAATTTCGGTGTTCATAATCACATAGTATCAATTGCAAATATACTTCAAAAAATTTGTGTATGTCTTTTCTTATTCCATAACAAAACCAATAAATCACTACGTATATAAACATTTTAAATTAACTTGTTTCAATATTTATTTACTTGTATATCTGTGTATCGTTTAATTTATTTTGTATTTATGATTATAATAATAATAGTGGTATAGAAATTGAATTTATGTTGTTAATTCCAAATACAGATAATATTCAAAAATAGGTGTGAAAATTAAATAATTTTACACATATGCAATTAAATTCATTTTGTATATGAATAAGAATAAAACTGGTTACAAGAGCCAAGTATTTCTACTAATAATAATTTAAATTTTCTTTTATAATTATTTACCAAACATAATAATTTTTTCAAACATACAAAACTGAAAATTTCTTATTTAAAATACGTCTTAAAAGAATAAATAAACCTAGCATTTGTTTTTTACGAGTATATAAATATTTGAATTTTACATATTTGAGGGTATACATAATTTAGTCTACAGTTAGTTAATGTATCCATGTTTGCTAAATTTATGCATCCGAGAACAATTTTAAATAATTTAAACGATTATACTTAACTATGAGTCGGAATTTGATCAATTATTATAGTTTTTTATCTTTATCTTCACTTGTTATTGATTAATTTAAATAAAAATATTTGTCAAAAAAGGAATTAAAATATATTTGTTGGTGTGTTCGTAAAGCAAATCCACAAAATTCCCAAACAAATTTTAAGGTAAATTTAAACAAAAAATGAACCAATACTTTCTCTAATAAAATACAGCATCTATGAGAAAGTAATATAATACTCATATATGATATGTATAAACTTCTAAAATAATATTTATTTACTCACGAAAAAACAATTGAACCAAATTTCATTTTTAAATAGTTTTTGTTATCTTAATTTGTCATCATTTATAAATAAAAAAAGATAAGATAAATATAGTGAATATCTACACCTACAAAGAGCTCTCCATTACAACTGGATCAAATAATTTATAAAAGAATATATTTGCATATTATTAACCCTTCGTCGGTAAACCTGGGTATTTCGTACCTCCGTTTTTTTAGCAAGTTGCTCCAGTTTTTTAATAAAAAATATATGCAAAAATGAATTTTTCTACAATTTTATGATTGATATGTTAAGTTGAAGGTTTCACAGATGAGCATGAATTTTTACGAAATTTTTTGAGTGCATTAACAGGTTGAAAAAACGACCGGAACAGGTTTACCGACGGAAGGTGTCGAAAAAACGTTTACCGACGAAGGGTTAATTTTCTTACAGAAACCTATTCTATTTTTCCCGAAAAAAAATATAATAAATACTTTCATTATATTTTTTCCCAGTTCAAAAGTATTGTCTTCCTGTTTAGAAGAAAGTTTTGTTTTTGCTCCAGCTTCAAAGATTTATATCTGTTTTCGTTTCGGAACTTCCAAAGCTTTTCATTTCTTGTCCATCGGTCTGTCAGTCTGTTTGCCTGTGGAAATCATTATAAACTATTATGCAGTTAACTGGTCACATAAGAACATGATTCAAACCTGTACGGGCAATATAAGACGCTTGCCAATTTACTCTGTGCAACACATTGGCTGTTTTTTGTGTGGCATGGTTCCGTAGCTCAATGTGCACTCAGCAAATATTTACGGATTAATATTAATTAAATGGAAATTTTTATAATAAAAAGAAGTCATTTTAAAAAAATTTTAAATTTACTTGTAGATGCAATTATTTACTAAATCAAAGAACTATGGGTCTGGTTAATGCAAATCATATACATCCCCACGTTTGTTTTGTCAAATTTGTACAAATATATTTTATATGAATGTTTGTTAAATATACTTACTTATTTACTTTAGTAGATTTCTTATCGGTAAAAATACGGTAAGTGGTTTATTTGTTCGATGAAACTCGATGGGAATAGAAAGTGTAATAATGATATTGGGACATTTAGAAAATATTAAAAACAAAAGGCCACCCGCTAATTTGTCTTTTTTATAGTGTTTTGATTTAATCCAAAAAAATGGATGGGCTGAATTATGCGTCAAATAAAATAATTTCCTCGTCAATATTGTTTTTCGTTTTCGAGATAATTGGTTTAATTCCCAGAGCCTATATGTGGGGACAGAGGAACGTGAATATATGTCAAAATTTAGAATTTGCCATTTGCAAAAATAAGAATTTTTTTCATGACACACGATTTTTCTTGTTCATGAATTCGAAGTCATCCTTAAGTTGTTGGAACATTGTGTAAAAATTTTGGCACTTTACGTTTTTGAATTATTGATTTAAAATTTGCTATTCAGAAATTGACTAATTTCGATTTTATGATGACTTGTGTGAAATGTTTAACATTTCATATTTCTTAATTTAGAATATTTTTCCCTTAATATTTCTTACCTTTACAAACATACCATCTTGACAAAATTTAATATTCCTTAATTTATATTTACACGTTTGAAATCAATCAAAAGAAGTTTTAAATGTTTGTAGCCTTCATTATAGCATCAAATGGTGGAAGCGCAGTGAACAAAAGAACAATGTACGATTTCATTATTGAATAACAGCGGATATTTCGCGTCGGGCATCGAAAAATTTTAAAATATATGTAGTAAAAATTTACGCATTTCAAATAAAATTATCATATTTATTTTTATTTTGTATACAAATTTTGATCTACTTATTTACTATTAAATTCATATAAGAGTAATATTAATTAAGAAAATTAATCGAAATAATTAATCTTTGGACATTATTTTTGGAGTAGATAGCTTTCATCTATAGTGGTTTTTTAATACATAGCCGTGTCAATTTTTTAATAATTTTTAAGCTTATAATAATTAATATTACATGAATTTAATAGTAAATAAGTAGATCAAAATTTGTATACAAAATAAAAATAAATATGAGAATTTTATTTTAAATGCGTAAATTTTTCATAAATATTTATTATATTTATTATTTGTTCGATGTCCGATGCGAAATATTCGCTGTTTTATTCAATAATAAAACCGTGCATTGTTCTATTATTATAAATACTAATTCGTCTGAGATAAACGTTAAACAGGAATACAAAAAATTGTTTAATTTTGTTGACTTCCAAGACAAATTTGAAAAATATAAAAAACTGCCAGTTTTGTAACTTATACAAACCAAAACATAAAAAAATCCTAATGCCAAATATACCATGAATTTTTCAACGGGCTTTCATTTGATTAATAAATAAAATTACAATTAATATATGTGTTAATGTCAAAACTATTATTTTAAAATATATGAGAAAAAATAATACATATAAAAGAATCAGTCAAAACGATTAAAATTAAAAAAATAATAATAATTTATTGTTTGCGACAAAATTATTGTAAAATAAAAATTATGAATTATTTTTCATTATATATATATCATATTTAGTAGTAGTACTTTCATTTTATATGAAATTATTCATCTATTTTTCACTTGATTATGTTTGCATTATTATTATTATAGTTGGAAATTTACATTGAATTCAATTAATCCATTCAGAAAACGACTTAAACAATGTTCATAATTAAATTTCACCCTTTAATTGAGATATGAAGATAATAAATATAAATTGTATTCATGTTTTTTGTACGGTCGTAACCTTGAACTAGATTTTTATTATTTATTTACCATCAGTATTAATTCGTGAATATTTTGTCGAAAATATTTGAAATCTGACTCCCCCCCCAACCACAAGACAAAGAGTGTGACCAGAAACCATGAACACAGGAAGCATGGGTATATTTGAGAGTTGAAAATGGTATTTCCATGAGTTTCGCTACTTCTCTCACAGATTCACCTTTATCTTAAAGCGAAAGTATATAGCAATCAGATGACCGCCATTAACCGATTTTTTGTCATCATGTACAAATTAATGTAACTTAAAAAAAAATGCAAATTTATTTTCTAATATTAGACGTAAACTTAAAATATTATAAAATCCAAAATTTACGTTTAAGTTTTAGAGTAATTTTTTTATTTCAAGAGCGGAAAAAAACAAGAATGAGCGGAAAAAAACATCACTCTCGAATTTGTAGAAATAACTGAACAAACAATTGCCGGCAAGTAAAATGGTGTAATACGAAGGTCTGCTATGTACTTTTGCACTACAAACGCTTTTCGCTTTGAAATAATGATGCTAACCGCCATCATTCCATTCTTCCCTAAGTTTTTGGATACAATTTAATCCTCGGACTAAATAAAATTTCCAAAGCGAAGCTGCAAATATTTTCATTATAATTAATATTTGCACTATATAAATTGCTATTTCAATGGGTGGTCATTCTTTTCTTCACTTTATAGCATCAATATATATATATTTTGTGTGTGTGTGATAAAATCACGATTAATATATATATATAATAGACAGTCTCAGTGCAAATCGTGCTTTATTTTAAATTTATAATCGATATTATTTTATAAATTTATTATTATTTTTAAAAATTATTGTCTTCTCAATTGTTATTATCACTCACGATTGAGACCTAGATCTTGATTATAATGTAAATATCATTAATAATGATGTTGTATTTGAGATAATAATTTTAAAATGTGCATTTAAAAAACTTTTAAATAAATAAATGCCGACTCTAATCAAATATACATTTAAGTAAATAAATATGACATTATTTTTCAATTGCATTGCTCTCATTTAATATTTATTTTATTGCAAAAATCAACTGACATGTATATTAAATTTTTTATTTTAAATTTACCGTTAAATTATTTGTAATAGAATTAACGATGATGTGTTAGAATGTGGAGAATGACATGTGCGTGGCAAATAGGGCTTTGTAGGTGTTTCCTATCGACTTCTACCACCCTCGATCTGTTGATAATTTCACCTCTTTATTTATTTCGTGTAAGTAAGGCACTTATTTCATACATATCTAATCCGAAGTATAGTATTGTACTATAACTATACCGATAGCTGTATCGCAG
The DNA here is from genome assembly GCA_020423425.1 of Chrysopa pallens. Taxonomy (NCBI): domain Eukaryota; kingdom Metazoa; phylum Arthropoda; class Insecta; order Neuroptera; family Chrysopidae; genus Chrysopa; species Chrysopa pallens. Next base: position 59,891,250 of record CM035593.1, on the reverse strand, counting down.
TTTTGTGAATTCCGAATTTTAATGTGTCTTTATATTTCAAGGTTTTGAAATATAAAGGGATTGTTTCATTATTATTTGAAATAACCGAGATTATTTCAAATAATAATCCTGGTTCAAATAAAAATCGACGTGGAACCACTTTCATCGATGCGTAATTACGTAACTTAAAACTGAATGATATGTCAGCAAAATCAATGCAGCTATTTTAGCTGAGAATGAAAAAAATATATAAAAAAGATCATTGGTCTACCTCTAGTAAACAAACAATAATTGATAGGTTCAAACTGGATATTTAAACAATTAACTTTGTTATTTGTTATCTTCAGGTGTTTTAGTTATTGATTGATTAATATAAAAATATACACCTAACTGTTTATAAATTAATAAATGAAATTATGAAGGATAAATAAAATATTGTCGTTTATTAAATATTTACTTTATTTATGAAGGAAAAATTGCATATTATTAGAAAGTATAATTACAGGAAATATTTCGTTATTGAAGTCGTAACTTTGATTTTGGAAAATAATAAATTAATAGGAATAAGAACCAAAAAATACACTTTTATATTTATTTTAATTTTGGGCGCACAAATAACACAAAAACTAATTTTGTAAATTATATGAAATTTGATATGAAAATGGTATCAAAAAGTTTCACCCGAAAGAATATATTTCTAAATATTAAAAAAAAATTGGATATTTAGAAATGTATTTTCCGAAAATAGAAACTCTTCGACACGGCCTCCATTTCCGTGTCAAGATTGTGCCTACCAAATTTTTTTTGGATACATTTGGATACTTATTTTTGCGCGAAAATTAAGAATACAATGTTTATTACATTAGTGATGATTGTCTATAATATATTGGTATAATATTTTATATCAATGTCTCTTAAGAGTAATATTTAATAGTAATAGTAACTTCATGGTAGTCTAAAATTTGCTAACAAGATTTTCAAAAATAAAGTTGCTATTGGGAATAAATAACTTTTTTTTAACTTCAAAGTAATAAATGACGAAAAGTCTTAAACAATCAACAAAATTTTTATTTTATCTTAAAACCAGCAGAAAATATTTTTATAAACAATTCACAAAAAAAATGTTTTTTTTTAAATTACAAAATTGGTGATCTAATTTTCGGGGAAACTAAGTAACGGGAAATACTTAAGATGTAGTTTGTAGTTTCCTTCTAACAAACTCGACATAAATATCCTCAGTTTCTATCAAAATCAGCTGTAGATACAATCCTATTTAATTTCTAGCTTCACTTTAATTGAATAGAAAAAAATTGTATCTACTTAAAATAAATTGATAATGATGTGTATGACCTATGTTGTAGCTTGGTATGCCCAAAGAACGGAGATAAAACCCCATCATCGTTATTATTATAATTATTTATTATTAATAATATAATACAAAAAAATCGAGCGTTTTTATTTAATTTGGAAAGTGTATTAACCTTTACAAATTTTTTACGCCTGATATTTTCTTAATAAAATATTACTTCTAAGTAGGCTCATCATAATAAGATGTTTTTTATCCAAAAATTATGATACATTTTATTTCTTACTACAGAATTTATTTTTAATTAAATTATAATTGAATTTAAAAGAATAAAAAATATTTAGTTGCAAAATAAAAATAATAACAGTTTTTTCATATTATTCTTTTTAGTCTGATGAAGAAGAAATAATTTAGTTATAATTTTATAATAATAAGAAAAAATTGTTTATTTTTTTATTATGTGACAGAACGTGTCTTTATTCTCACATATTAAAATATCAACTGTTGCTTAATGAAATTAACTATTTTCATAATCCATGTAGTTTTAATTCTTCGAAGATTCGCAATAATTACTTGTTTGATTATAAGTTATTCGATTTGACGACATTGGTTTTTCTTAAGACTCTCTGGACTGCATTAACAAACTTGTAATCTAAAAACTAACATACCCCAGAACTCAGGTAAAGTAACAAATTTGTAGAAATTCACCGAGTCATTAAAATTACCTCGAATGAATCAATTGATGTCGAACTGATCTTTATTCATATTTATTGAATTATACTAAATATTTTTTTAATAGAAATAAAAATGAATTAGTATTACATTTAGTGTGGGTGCTTTTAGATTATCTAAAAAAATATTTTTTATGATTTATGAATTGCTCTTACTGCGATTAGTTATTTTTACTAACTTAAAATTTACACAAAACGAACTCTCAAAATTCACAATTTATTATCCAAACGCGGATTATAATTCGGAATTGTACTGAATTTATTAATAAAAAATTCGCAAATTACATTTATCTTAAAAAATATATTTTACAATATGTAGTAAAATTTACAGGACATGATTGATTCACTACTCTAAAAATTTATGAGACTGAAACTCCTTGTATTATTTAATTTTTTGAATACATTCTGGTGGATTTGTATCTCATTAATCAATGTGTAGGTTGACCAGATTAAGTAAGGCTGCTCGGAAATATCTATTCTATTATTCTCTTTTATTTTACGACATTTCCTACATAAATATGTTGATTGAAAGTCATTTAACAAAACAATCAAATGAATTTCAATTAAATATTGTTTTTAATACTTCATCAAATGTCAGCTAACATTAAATATTAATAAATATTTAACAAGAAACAAAATCATTAAATGTTTTTGTTGTTTTAATCATTTGAAAGTAAAATCAAGCCACAAATAAAAATTGAAATAAACTTGAATGCAAAGATTTACAGCAAATTAATAGGTAAATAGACATTTATAAATTTTAAATAAGCTTACATATAACATACGTAAAATTAAATATGTTTTAATGAATTGTATAAAAATTAAATATATTTGTTTAAAATGAAATAAATTTTACTTCCGAGCTATATAAACAATATCAGAAGTATTGTGTTCGTGATTTAAAAAAAATTATTGTGCTCCGATTTCAATCATTTTTTTGTCGGTCTATGATGCTCGTAACTCCAAAACTATAGGACCAATATTTATAAATTTATGGTAAGCAATAGTGGAAGTGTTCAGGATGGTCCCATTTTAGAAAAATCTTATCTATCTATTACCGTTCCGAGGATGTAGCGCTCAAAACTTTCTTCCATTTTTTCACTTAAATGTTGATATCTCGTGAACCGTTAATTCGATTTTGATGAAATTTTATATGTATCTACGATGTTGCGATTTAGATTGAGACTAGTAAATTAGATTTTGTGAGTAGGTGCATTCTGTTATTTTACATCAATGATTTGAATTTTGTTGGAATTGATTATTCTGGATAGGGAAGAATAGTAAACAATTCCATATGAATATAAAAGTTTATACGTGTGGAATTCAATTGATTATTGTTACCATGGATACAAAAATACATTAATGTAATATGTAGGTATTTTTTCATAGTATAGTAAGTAGTCCCCAATTATAATTTTTATAAAAATTTTACACCTAATATGTTTTACCGTAATAAATGGAAGCATTAGTGACGGTCCACTTTTACAGATACCTCACCATTAATTTATTACAGAAAACTTTGTATCTTGAATTAAATGAATGGCAAACCATTCTGAATGTATATATATATATATATATATATATATATATATATATATATATATATATATATATATATATATATATATATATATATATATATATATATATATATATATATATATATATATATATATATATATATATATATAAAGCTATTTAAATAAAAATATATTCATACATAAAACAAACATGATCATTTGCGGTTTCACAACACGTTGTGCTTAGAATAAGACTTCTTAATATATTATCCAATTTTTTCGAGGAAAACTGTTCGACAAGCTCTCCGTTTTCATGCCAAGATTGTGCATATCAAATTTCATTATTTGTGAAAATAAATCATTGAAATCGGTAATTTTTTTGTAAATAAGTAACATATAAGTAGTTCAATGAATTACAAAAAAAAGTTTTTGATGAGATCATTTTTTTTAAACTCGTGTGTCCATTTATCCATAAACAATTACATTGTGGTCGTTTATAAAAAAAAAAAATAAAATGATATAGAAACGTTTATAAATCTGGTTTAACAACCAAATTTAGATATATTACTTGACTAAAATCATTATTATGATAAAACCTGTTATTATTTTAAAACACAATATAAAAATAATAGTCATTTTACAATGTTGTTGTATAATTCTAATTTATTCATTCACTTTTCATTACAACACAATGACTTTTTGAACGTTAATTTGAATATTTAATAAGTTAAATGACATCGCGAATTTATTCTGATTCTATCTTATAAAAAACCAAATTTAACTCATCGATAACATTATGGCTTTTGTTTCAGAATAAGAAATCCACAATTAGTTATGTAGACTTGATTTGCTCGGGCTTGTAGAATCAACTTAGAACAAATAAAATAAGTTTAAAAGAACCAACAGTCTACTACAGAAATGTGCAAAAACAAGAAAATATTGTTATGGGAAATCGAATCACAGCAAATCAAGGTTTTGGATTTTGCCTCAATATACGAAAATATGGATTGCATTGTTTGAATCAGTCCCTGGAAACTGCACTAGAATTACTAGCAACATAATAATGTACCTTTTTATTTGCAGTATGACAAGTGCTGAATTTGAGAAAATTTCTAAGTAGTTGGTGTATAATTTTTTTTGGGAATAATTTCGGGGTTCGTAGTTTTTACTCTGCCTCAGTGTACGTGGCTTATTTCACAATGTTAATAACGACAAACTGAATATTATAAGTATTATACTGATTTCCCATTCTGAAACAAGTTCAAACCCACTATTATTAAGAGTAATTTGAATGCTGTAGCCCAGCTGGCCCATTAGATAATTCCCAGCTGATGTGAATCAGATATCACATTTGTCAAACAAAAATTTAAATATGTATTTGTGAAGCTGATAAAAGAAAGTCATTAAAAATATGGTTCCGTTATTTACTTATTTATTAATAACAAATTTGATGCAACTAATCAACCGACTTCCATGTTATATTTACCATCGGATAACTTTTCTTTCTTGAATTGAAAATTGTAAAAATGATAGAAGAAATTGCATTAGAAATAATTTTAATTGCAAATATTATAAATAATAAAGGTGTATTCATTTAAATTAGTTAATAATATTTGAGAAATTTCCTTCGTTAGATCATACATCATTCACAGAGTTATATATCATTTGATTGATAAACTAGTATTTCGTAACCATAGAAACGAATGAAAACATTTTGATACACGGTGCCCAATATTAAATGGTTTTCCTTTGCTCTTTTCGCATATGATATTTAGAGTTACACCAAATAATTTGTTCACCATTATTTTCTATCAAATAGTTATCTATTTTATATATCTGAAACATCAGTATATACAGATGAAATTTATCGGAATTTTGATTAAAATTATAATTCCATTCATTTGTTTATTATTAGATTTTTTTAAACGATTAAATTAATTTTTATTTGTTAATGAAAAGTAAAAGTCGCATATGTTGTGTGATATACATCTATTGATAACAATAGCACACTATTTTTCACACATGTATTTTTAATTGCTATATATATATCTTTTTATTGCAATTAATATAAACACGTTTATTAGTTTTTTCTATTTATATTGAAACTTACTATCCCATTAAAGATGTATGGGAATACCTATTATACTTTTATATTTAGGAACTTCTTTAAAAAATAAATGGAATCATTTAATAATTGAAGTTCTTTATTAAATTTTATAAACAATAAACAAATAATACCTTGGTGGACAAAATATAAGCACGATTTTTCTTCTTTATTTTTAAATCTCTTCTTTTAGGACAAAATATTTGAATTTAAAAAAAATGCAAATAACACAAATGAAATTTAATAAAAAAAACATTTTTCTGAAACAAATTAATCTTTCCACTGTCTTCAACTATACAGATATCAATTTTTAATACTTTTATGTAAAATCTACTACATGTAACATTTACAAGTTGCCTATATTTTTAAATAAACATAATTCTTGTAAAACTGTTTATTTACATTCGAATTAGTACTGAATTTCCATAATATGTATGTTAATAAACTATCCAAACAATAAATATACCTATTCATTAAATTTATTAATTAATTGACTTACTTTATTTAGATTTTTTTACATAATTATATTTAAAAATAAATTCGAAATTTTATAATTGAATTAAACAATAATTACTATTTATTAAAATTTTTTAATATAATTTTCTTTTTATTGTAGGTATGTAATTTCCTCAACTTTCAAATTTTTTCAGAAACAGGTAAATATATAAGTTTAATTTTTTTAATGAAAAATTCGAATTTTATACACAATTGAAATTTTATTAAGTATTGTTCAATAATAATTAATCTATATGAATCAAATTATCTAGCCGCGTACATAAGTGCAACATTCGCGTGTAACGCAACTTTGAGCGTAACGCAACATTTGTGTCTACATGAACTCGTAACATCGTCTTGAAGCAAAAGTTGATACACGACCATGTTACATAGCAAATTGTTGGTAGATTTGAATCGACACGTGTGTACGCTGCTTTACATGCAATGTGCATTACTTGAATGCTATGTAAGTTGATGAAATAATATTTCACTCTATGACTAACAATGGAATTCAATAAACATGATCACAATTCGATTTACATGAAATGAAACATAAAAAGTGTTAATGCATTGAATAAAATGGTCATTGATCCCTCTAATTCACCTATCGAAGTTTATTAGACATTTTAAATAAGATTACAATATGTCGTCTATTGTTAGTTTTGGCAACGTTTCATTGTCAATAAACAGAGGTATGGATGGGGGAATGCTTTGATTTTTTAAAGAATGTAATGTTATTTTCGGCATTTTTAATGTTATTGTAATTTTAACATATATATCTACGAAATTTCTGAAAAGCAGGCTGTTCTGTGAGAGACATCTCAATGATTTGTTTATTATTACAAATATGGTTTTTTTTCTTTTACATTTTATCCTCAACAAAAACCAGTTGGACCGATTTGGCTGAAAATTTATTAAGTTACGTAATTACGTTAACGCACGCGTATATTATATACACAGACATCTCTCTAAAACCGTTTGATTTGGGTTCTAGTAACCTTGTAACGTAAAGATATGTCAAAATTCGGCATTCACAAAATCGGCTACATTATAATTTACAAAACATCGATATTGTTTAAAATAATTCAAATTTTTCCTTAGTAAATGACCGCTTATTGTGAAATATCCCCATAAAACTTTTTTTGAAAGCAAGAGATGAAAAACAATCTTTAAGAGCTTATAACTTATTCGTGTTTGAATCAATTTTAATTTAATTTTCGAATTTTGTTTGGTATTGAATTTAATTTCACTTGATGGATTAAATAGCAAATCCGGTGGAATACTTTTATTTACTTAAACCTGGCCGAGTTTAGCTAGTTATTAATAAAATTAAATGCATTTTTTATTCAGGGTCAATAAAATAAATACAGCAACACTGTGCTTATAGAATTTTTATACAATTTTTTAGTGGTACTGTTGCTATTAAAATCATATGTTTTGTTAAATAAAATATTAACATTTATCCAAGGTACACCTGTTCATTTGAACACATAAAATTCACAATAAGCCAACGACTTGTTAAAAAAAACTTGATTGTGGTTTTAATATGAATGAATAAGAAGATAAGTTTTTATATATATTTTTTGGTCGATCTGAATCGACCTGAAAATTGAAATCAAAAGTATTTTGTTTTTATATTTCTTAGATGTTTTAATTTTCTGTATAACCATTCACATTGTTTTTCTATATAAATGTTAGTAGAACATCGCTTAAAATTATTTCAGTTAATTTAATATTTAGCTGAATTTTATTAAAAATTTTCTTAATTATTAAAATTTCTGAGGATATAATTTTTTCTATACACAAAATAAACATTTTTCGTTTTAAGTAGAATTTTCTCTATAAGCAAAAAAACTTTAAATTGTTAGTAAAAATTAGTAATTTTTCGACCAAATGAATCTTGATTCTTTTTCAAAACATTTTCCGAATGCGATTCATTTAAAATAATGGGAATAATCAATTTTACAACGTTGAAAGAAGAAAATTTTACTGTTTTATTATCTGAAAATAATTCCAAAGAATTCTCTGTGGCTTTCAGATTTTTAAAATAAATTTGGATTTACTCGACTTTTAATCAGAAAATTATTGAATTGGCCTATAAAATCATATTTACACCTTGTTTATTACTGTGTAATTAAATTCACTTTTCAAAATATCAGATAAATACTGAAGTCATGTTTATATTTGGATTTATGAACAATAAATCATTTGTTTATATTAATATTATACAAATGGTTATTGCCGTAAGGAATAATTAGATTATTGCACAAGCGTATAATTGTTTCTTACGACATATTATTAATTTAAAAAAAAATGTTAATTAAATTCTCTATATTCTTATATAGTACAATATCAAATATTATCTATAAAGGACATCCGTGCTAAAATTGGTACAAATATTGACAAATTTATCAACCAAGAAATAAAGTTGGAAAACGAACGCTTAAACTAAAACCGTTTTCTATACAAATCATTTTGAGATGTTGAATGATAGCGTAATTCACCATGAATTTGAGTAAATATTTGTAATGGCAAGCAAAAAATTGATCACCCGGCTATGAAGTAGGGGAACTTGGCCACGTCAAACTTTTTCCCCTCACTTACCAAGCATAAAGTACTTACTAATATCATTTATATATATATTATACTAAAATCACCTGTCTTCATGAATATGTATATTTAATTAGGTATTTATATGAACAAAAATAAAAAAAAAAAAGAATCGCCTTTAAAAAAATAAACGTTTTTGAAAAGTAATTGGTAACAAAGAAAAATTTAAAATTAAATTTTACTTTATTTTAAAATTTTTAATTTTTACTTTTGATTATTGTCGATAACTACGAAAAATTTCTTATTTGAATGACATTTAATCACCAAATATTGTTTTTGCCTTTCTCCTCCCTCAAGGTTATATCAGCTGAAACAAATTGAAATGAGATCACACAGAAAGCACCAGGTTTCAAATAAGAAAGAATCATCAAAATCGGTTCACTCAGTCGAAAGTTCTGAGGTTACAAACATAAAAAAAAAATACAATCAAATTGAGGATCTCTTTTTTTGAAGTCAGTTAAAAAAAAAACAAAGCCTTTTTCTTTAATACCAAAGCACAAATTTTAAACATCTAGACATATCTGGACAATTATTAAATTTTACTATTTTAGCGAGACTTTTACGTTGAAATTTTACACTATTTGATTTACGAAAATAGGTTTGAAAATAAAATATATCGCTTTTTGACAACAACTGTTTTTATAAAATATATTTTCAGTTCTTGCTTTTAAATTTCTATAAAAGTACAGATAAAGTATTGTTAATATTATTTCGAACCTATTATTCTTAAACATTAAAGAAAAGTCTAGTCTGTGGACAGATTAAAATATTTGTCTTCGATGTTATAAAAAAAGACATGAATAATCATCAATTAATTATCTGTATTACTGTCAAACAATCAAAGCATCATTAAAATGCAGTCAATACTTTGTTGTAACCTGTATTCTTTGGTTACACCTGTCTTTCCGTTTTGCTTTTAAATAAAATGATAAAAAAATTAATCAAAGCATATCATATACTTATTAAGGTAAGAATTATCGAGCAATCAAGTTTATTGAAGTTTGTGCAATATTGGTCGTGCTTATTGGTCGTCGTATGATCGTGCTTATATTTATTTCGACCACGATGTAATCACCAGATGAAGAAAAACTTCTCAATAATGTCGTTTCCAGAAAGGTATATTACTCGTTGCTAGTTTGGTGATTTTCACACTTCTGAAACGAAGATAAAAGTGCAATTATCAGAATAATTTTTAAATTCGAGAAAATGAAATTCAATACATAAGTAGGCTTAAATCATGCAATAGAAAATTGCAATTGGTTCTCCGACCATCGAACGCTATTATTTTTTTAAACTAGTGCAATGTTAATTTCATTGTACTATAAAATCAATGAGAGATATACAGATCGTCCAAACAATCACTTTTCATAGAGAAAAGGGAAAAACAATGTTAAAATACACCTACATAGAATATATAAAAATTGACATTGATAATTCACTTAACACATTATTCTTACATTATTATTTTTTAAATATTTAATAGTGGGAATGACAATATTAAATCTTTTAAAAATAATAATAGTATAGAATTAGTTATCAATTTGAATTTTTTGATTGTTTGTGTATTTATATGTTATATTCTATATAGATGTATTTTAATATTATTTTCCTTTTTTTCCCCTATGGAATGTAATTCCACGATGAGTATTTATTTTATAAGAGTGAGTTTATGAAAGGAAATAAGGGAAAAATGGTAAATGGTTTATGGATCCTTTTGGAAAAGTTAATAACCCAAAATCACTTTTGCCTAAAATCATCTAAAAACAATTCCGCATCGAATTGTTACAGTTTCCACGTGAGGTTTATAGGCAACGAAAAATATTTTCATTATATAAATAATTCGATTTTGCTATTGGTATGAATTTGATTTTTTACTTCAATTCACCTCAAGAGTTCTCATTCATTATTTTTTACGATTTAGTATTTTTCAGAGAACGTACAAAAATAGAATGGTTAGGAACAGTGGAAATATGTAATTGGCATAATGTTTTAGATTTATCGTAAGTGTAATTTAGAATTTCACCACAAATTTTCTGCTTTAACGTAATAAAGAAATTAAAAACTTCTGTTTTAGCACATTATGAATTCATATCACGTTTCAAGTATAAAAAGTGTACGATTGCTATCAATTTCAAATTTCAAGACAGACAAGCGCTGACAATGCATCATCATTAAATTCTATAATCAATAATTCAAATCCAATTTGGAAACAATGTAGTAAATCTATTTTTTTAATTTGCGATGTGTCTAGTTACACGACAGCTTTTTGTTCGTTACAGTTTCATAAACTGATTATTAATTATACTTATATTATTATAAATAGTTAAGGAACCAAAAAGGTTAATAATAAATTTAAAATGCAGCAACAGTGGCAAATTATTTACAAATTTTATTTTCTTCCCGTCACTTTCATAAAAACAGTTTTTTCTGTAATAAATTTTAAATGATTAAAAAATGACTAATTTAAACGAAAAAAAAAATTGGTGACGCAATTTATCATGACATTTATTTTTATAACATTTTCAAAAGCAATAAAAAAATATAAACGACGTTTTCTTTAACTTAATGCAAAAACAATTCATAGCAAAATTCAAAAAAACAAGTTTAATTGGAAAAAGAAAAGTGTTAATTATTTAATAGTCAACCGAATAATCAACCGCATACTTATTTTAAGGTTCATCAGTTCTTGGTTAAATAGTTCTTTTATGAGTTCTTTTATGGGACCTTCTTATATTTAATGAGGTTAGGAAGCAAAAAATATAAAAGTTTTCCTATTTTATGTCTTCTCATTTCTAAAAAAAAAAATAAGCCCACACAATAATACTATATGGTTAATATAGTTTTGTTTTTACACATCTTGATTTTGATCATATACACCGTACTTTGTCTTGCCCCTTGCTTTTGCTTTTAATTCTCTACTTGAGACTTCTTCCAGTGACTTCTTAGCAATTTAATTTTCACGCTAGTATGTAAATGGACACACATATATATTCAACACAATGATTTTAATCATTTGTGAAGGTTTTTAAAACAATTGTAATTAATATGACAATATATTAAATTTCAAGCTTAATCAAGATATACAAAAACTTACACATCGGTCAGTTTTTCCTTTTTTCAATATTAGTATTCGTAGGTATATATGCCATAATTATGGAAGATATAACGATCGCCTTGAAATTTATAAAGCGAAAAAGCTTCGAATTTTTTAACGTGTAGTATCAAAAAATTTAGTAAGTTGTGGCTTTTGTCCTTTGGCAACTATAAATAATCAATAAATTTAAAATCTAAAATGTGCTAACTTTAATTATAGTCAAAATAATAATAAAATAAAAATAATTTTGAATGTACCATGATTTTATAACGGACTAAAAAGTATAAAATAATTTCTCCAAAATTTCAAACGAAAAACATTGCGTGCATGCATCCGATAATTGATACATTAATAGCTCAACTAATGCTGCTACATGGGACCATGTTTGTCATTTCAAATCAGAGAAATTATTTTGTACTTTACTATAAGAACATATGGTATTTTAAAATTGATTTTCATTTAAATATTATTTTCCGATTTTTAGGGTTATGTGAATTAAATTTCTCGTAAAGTGAATGTAATTCTTCTACATTTTTGTTTATTTCTGCTGTTTTGTTCTTTTTTTGTTTTCATCTTTTCCATTTTCCTCATTTTCCTCATCTGTCTTTCTTACTTTCTAAGCTCATTTTCGCAATTCATTCAAACATTTTTCATAATAACAGAATTAATGCATTCCATTAATTTGAAAGCATGATTTATACTCCTCCAACTTTATGGGAGTATTTACCTAGTTTTGCATACGTTCATTAATGACTTTCCAAAAATTACTATACGGTTGCGCACTCTCTCAGCTTTGAGGGAACTTTGGCTGCATATTATATTTTGGGAATTATAAATTGGCAAACTAAAGAAAAATATGAAATGATAAAAAAATAAATTTCAATTCTCCTAGAAGATGAATCGTAAAAACTTTCGAAGAAAGAAAAAATAAATTATTTCTAACGAATTTTATACCAATCAATTTAACACTTCAATGAACTTAACCTAGATTTACAATAAAATTATTTTGATGCCAAGTTTAATCCTAACTAAAAACTTGTTTCCAGCGTGTCGTCTGTAAACTTCAAGGTCATATTGCATTTGGTGTCTACTGTCTAGGGGCCATAAATGACATAATCGATAAATTTATATCTCGAAATTTAAAAGCCTAACTGCCTGCAATTCTGTATTATAAAATAAAATGGTAACTGGAAAACTAATTTAATGGAAAATGGAAAAATTTGATAAACCTACTAACATATTTTAAACAATTTCCTCCATAACATAAGGAAAATACTAATAATCAAAATATTCGCGCAATCGCATTTAGTATGACCAATGAGTCAACAACAAAAAATATGAGCAATCTGGAAAAGTGTACCCGAATAGACTGTAGCGGGGATTGAGTATTGAAAAACCAATGAGTATATTTTTTATTTTATAAAAAAATGTCTTTCAGAATGTCAGAAATTCCAGTCCTTTCATTTGGAAAATTTTTCAAATTTTGTTTATAAACTATGTTGGTATAGTATAAAATTAGTTAAAAACAGTAAATTATTATGTATCTCTCGTAAGCATAATTACAACGGCGTATAATAACAATAGAAATTTAGGTAAATCAATTTTTAATGCCACAGATAAACCCACATCCGTAATGAAAGTGGTTTTTATAGATTATCATGCTTGCAATGCAATGCCGCCTATGTTGGTCTGGTAGTTAGATCATTTTTAACCAGATTCAAAGAACACATAAACAGTCATAAAACTGCTTCTAACTTCTCCATTCATCTTACCAATACAAGTCTTAAAATTGGTATTGAACTCAGGTGTTAAATTTTTGCGACAAAAGTTAAAAATTAAATTCGCTAGAAGTTCTTGAGATCATTAAATTAATTAAAAATCCAAATTAAAATTTTAAATACTGAAATAGATCTTAATAGCTTCCTTTTATTAAAATTGAAATTATAAATATCGAAAAAATGTTTATCAACTCCTCTCACAGTTTCTTCATTCAAAAAAAAAATCTTACCTACTTTCCCTATATATTTCCAAAATAAAAGAATAATTATTCATTACTGGATAATGACTTTACTAGTATATTGTGCAATCGTAATTTTTTTAACAAATTTTAAAGTGAAAATTATATAAAGTTTCCATTATTATTTTATAAAAATGAATTTTCACAAAATAAATAAATAATACATTTATTAATGTTATATAAAATAGTTTTTACTACCTTTAAATGATTTACAAAGAATATTGCGTTTATGCGTTTTAAGTCTCATTTAGGAAAACCAAAAATCAACAATATTATAAGTGTTTCATTTCGTCATTTATTTATTCAAAAATGAAAAGGTTTGCTTTAGTAGTTATTCAACCAAATGTTCACCGGTTTTTGTATACTCTAAACCCATTATAATCCTCAACTTGAAATATTATATTGTTGTGAGTTACACTTGGTGGTAAAATGAGACGACAGATACAGAAGAAATATAGACAATATACTTCAACATATAAACACAGAAATTTAATTTATCAATATTAACAGCGCAGCGCATACTCAAATCAACACACTATTGCGCTACTGACTGTCTGTGTAACTGCGTGCATGTGAGTTTTAGGACAACAAAAACAACAACAACAAAATATCATTTGTTTATTGCAATTGTGAAATCATTATCGAAAAGTGTGCTCTAATTTTTATACGAAAAACTTTAATTTTCATATATTCAAACTTCAACTCAATCCAGCCTATGATTCGCTCCAGTATTTTTCGACGATTTTAAAATCTTTTTATTTTTTTTTTTCTACAAGACATACAGTGAAAGTTTAAAACATATTTATTGTGTTCGTAAATGATGTCTCAACAATAAAATGAGATTTCAATATTATATCGATTATGTAAATTAATTAATACCAAAAATAAGTTTTCTAAAACTTAATAATTAGTGCCATATTTTAATTATAAATTTTTTTTAAATTAAATCGCGAGTGTGTCTGATCTGTTTAGTTTATTTAAGTATTTTGTTTTTAATTATTTTTTTATTTTGTTTTCTGTGCTTTTAAAATAAAATGATCAGTATGAGTGTATTCGAGGATAATACAAATTCATTAAAAGAAGATGAGGAATTGGCTAAAAGGCAAATGTTAGATGGTATGTATTTAATAATATAATACACATATTCTATTTTTAGTGTTATGTTCGAGGGTATTATCGATTTTGTACTTATACTGTATGTAACCGGCTTCAGTCATGTGTACAAGGACTCGCGTGTTGTATGAAAACAATATGGGGGATGAAAAATTATTTTAAGGGTTGATTTTTTTTTAAATATTTTATTTATGTGATTTTTTATTATTTGTTGAACCAGTTTGTTTCAATGAAAATATTTCGATATTTTATCATTTTGAAGGTAAACGACAAATTGGTTACCACCTTCACATTTTTTTTTTAATAATCTTATAAAACCGGAATAAATGTTTGGTCTTTTGGATTTGCAAAAACATTTTTGCATGGAACAAATTTTTTAAATCAATTATTTTTAGTTGACTTTAATGAAATTTAACTGTTTTTATTTATTTAATTTTTACAATTATGATTTAATGAATTTTACAAAAACACTGATTGATGTAATTATATTCTAGTTTTCATTGAACCCCATACCCCATCTAGATTCAATCTCGAAGATTCTATTCCTTCTTTTTTATTATTATATCCTTTCAATGTACTGCCAGCTGTAATCCACTTGTAGATTCTTAAACCAATAACACTAATTGGATTTATTATAAACTGGCTTAAGCTTTAAAACTCTTCAAAGCTGAAGATTTGTTTGTTTACATTCGCTAATCTTTGGAATTACCAATCATATTTGAAAATTATTTTTGTATTTTATATCCAATTAGGGATAGCTAATGCACAATAAGGATAGAATACACAAAAAAACAATGAAAGTGGAGAAAGGAATTTCGTAACCAAATCAAAAATTATTATGCGAGATAAAGGATTTTATTTGGTTTTCAGAAAACACCCAATATTGTATTTAAAAAATCATATAAATTGAAAGTTATCCGGATCATGGATTCTTCATTGAATATTCAATCGTGTTTGTAAAAAATTTTCACACTAACCTACTAATTGACCTTATAGGAAATATATTATGAATAATAATGTAAGATTTTGACCTTAGCTGATTCAATAATATTTATATCATTATTATTTAAACCTGAAGGAAAAACATATTCGCTAAAAATTACTAAGCTAATTTAAAAAGAAGGGCTTACAACCAAAACTTAAATCTAATCATCCAATTTGTAAAAATGGTCATATTTTTTGACTTGGTTGGTTTTTACTATCACGCTCTAGTTCAAATTTTCAGACCAAATAATTGCAAACTGTTCTTTTAATTTTCTAATTGCATAAAAGTTTTTCTTAAAAATTTTTAAACTGACACTTTAAGTGTATTGTTAAAATGTACAAAAGTCCTTTTTAAAGCAAAAAAATATGCATGAAATGTTTAAAAAGACATTGCTGGACCATTGAAAATTGTTAGCTTAATCCGCGACTTTTCCGTGTCTTCAATTCAATTTCGACTATTTTACACAAAGTTTGACCTCTTAACTGTTGTCCACAATTTTGAGAACAGAAGGGGGAGTAACTAAAATCAATAACTTCCTCTTCATGTATCTTCTGCGAACTTTTATTAAAATTGGTTTTGTGTTAATACAAATATTAAACCTATTTTATTTTATGAGTGAGCATGAGCACGGGTGGAGCATGGCCTCTCTTACATGTCTGCGAAATTTATGTGAAATCGCTGTAATCGTTTAGGAGATTAAGGCCATACAAAATTCAACCAGTCTGTCTCTCTTAATTATGAAAAATACTCAATATCATTTTCTGTACTCCTGACACCTGAAACTACTTTTTTGCAATGTTTTTTTATTTTTACTCAGCATATTTATTTATATAATAAATAATTTTATCTGTTTTACAAAACATTTTTGAAATTCTTGCTGACAGTAGAAAAGATATTTTGAATTAATTTTTCCGTTCATATTTTTTTTCTTATCTATTTGTGAATGTTACGAAATTGACCAAGTAAAGTTTAAAAAAACTTTTTGAACTTTAACCCCTATTTATTTTTTATAAGGTTATTTACATGGACAATATTTTTCAATGTTCAAAATTTAAAAAATTATTCTTAGTGGCAAAAAAAAATTGAACTTTGATTTACTTACATAATAAATACTTCGTAACTAGTGAAACGTAATGTAAACAAAAATTTTTTTTATATTTTTTCGTAAGTACTTCATAAAACATGTGTTATAAAACCATAACATACTTAATAAATTATTATTTTTAATATAAATAATTATACAATATAATTAGCATCAAGGTTGAATTACTAAACCATTTAAAATATTCCTTTAAATTACAAATAAAAAAAAAAAATTATCTTTGAAAAATGTATTTATTGTGTATAAAGACATAAAAATAATTCTATTAAAACATGATTGTAATCATCTGAGTCAATTTTTGACTTTGTACTATGATCAAAAAAAAATTATTTTTTAATGTACTTTTCCTTTACCTGTAAGCTAGCAGCTGTTTGTTTAAATTAAAGGACTTTTAATTTTTTTCTATAGACACAAAATTTCTATATTAATTCAGTGAACTAAACTCTGAACTTACAATGAACAGAGCAAGATGTAAGCATGGTACTTTATGTATTCGATCATATTGATAAAAAAAAAAAAATATAGTACAAAAATTCTGGCATGTTTCGTACCATTTCGGTCATTTTCAAACACTGTACATAAATTGTGACATATTATGATTCGTACCACTTTTGTATTAAAGTTTTTAATTTTTATTAACATAAGACAAATAAATATCGTCGGAACAATTGCAAAATATTTTTTTTTATTTAATATATAATAATATTTACCGATTGTAATTAACAAAATTTGTGCTGAAATTGTGGCGAATCCAAACATTTTACGAAAAAATGTTTCAAACAAAAGTTGTTTCTTTTCAAAAAACAAGCAGATTTTGTTATTGAATTTTGCTTCTATCTTTTAATCCAAAACATTTTACGAAAAAATATTACAAACAGAAGTTGTTCCTTTTCAAAATCCAAGCAGTTTTTGTTCTTGAATCTTTTTTCTATCTCTTAAGGCTCAAAATTTAGGTCATGGGTTTCCTTGTACCATACAATGGACCGATTTTACTCATTCACGAACTTAAACCCAAATTTTTTTATCTAGAATACAAATTTTAACCTATCTCTTTTCGTGTTTGAGTAATCTTGATGACGGACAGACAGCCGGACGAACGGATATGCGGAAATGAATTAATTAGGTATATCTGAGAATATCATGCCAAAATTTTGTTTGTGGCTTCAATATTTTCTAGCGTTACTGACTTACTTCGGGACATGTTGTGTATATTTCGAGTATAAAAACCACCCTGTCTGTGTATCGAAAGCATTTAAAATGTCCAAACTCTCGTGTCCCTGTTACAGTAAAAGAACTGTACATAAAATTCTCCGTAAAAAAGACCCATATTTAGACAACTGTAAAAAAATAAGAAAGCCACTCAACAAATATATTATAAAGCTTATAACAAAAAGCAATTCGGTTGTCATGGAAGAAATTTTTAGCATACATTGAAATTTTAAAATAATTTTTCCTTACGTCTGCTATTTTATCCTGAGTCAAAGTTCTATGTTTTTAATTAATAGCATTGTTATTGTTTATATTTATGAAAATAACGTATTAATAGTAAAGTGCTTAATATTAATACATTTTAATTAATTAATTTATGTTATACAAAAAATAATAATGCCTTACGTCATAAGCAACCAAGTCAAGGTAATTAATGTGTTTATTTTGTCTTGGAGGAATTTGTTGTTATTTAAATTTTTTAATACAATATTTGTCTCTAATACGAAGTTCAAAAGCAGCTTGTGCTGAGGCACTTAGACGCAAAACATTGTGTTCGATTGAAAAGCATTTTATCTTATCAATTTATCAAGAATTTATTTTAATTTTCTTAAATTTTTTAAATATAGAGAAATATCTTAAAATTTTAACTTTAAATTTTGTACTTGAAGCTTATAAAACCACTTCAATGAATTTGATGCTATAAATTAGTTATTCGTCATTATAGTGTTACTACTAAGAGCTTGGTGACTTTTTCACTATTATTATCTGACGAAAAAGGCAAGATGGAACTCTATGAGATGTAGTGTCATGTCCTACATTGAATTTTTTCGATATAACAAAATTATTGTAATTTTTAAATTAAAATAGTTTCTGTGTTCTTTTATGAGAGCTTAACATCTTTTTTTAACTGATTTTAAAAAACGAGGAGGTTCTCAATTCCATTGTACTTTTATCTTTGTTTATTATCTCAGAACTTTCGGCTGCGTGAACCAATTTTGATGATTTTATTTAAAGGCTGGTGCTTCCCATGATGTCTCATTTTAATGGTCCAGATATCCCTATGGGGGGGGGGCTTACAAAATCAGAGAATTTTTCCTCAGTTTTCTCGGTGGAAGTGTTAACAAAGAAAATAGATTTAAATAGTTGATATCCATAGTGTTTGTAATGTATTTATTATCCTTCAACATTTTTATAGAAAGAAAAAAATATTTAAGCAGTCGATACAAAACAAATTTCTGTCTCACGTCAAGCGTTGACTATAAATGGTAAATTGAAACGAAATATGGACATAGATAATTTTTTTTGAATTTGCCATAAGTCGTCATCATTGATAAACTTAATAACTGTAACATATTTAAAAATAAGTTTTATATTCTATTGTTTGATAAAAATATAAAGAAATTGTGTTACGTATAAATTTAACGGATATAAAATATTGACATTCAATAGGTAATGTGAAGAATATTTAATTACATAACCATTTATTTAAATATCATACTGTAACTGTTTATTTTATAACAATTTAAATAGGACATTCCCGTAAGCATATATTAATAATAGTTTTTTATATTTATAATATCAAATATAGTAATATTTTTATAATATGAGCACGTTATTCGTGTTGGATGAAAAGCTTTGGGCGATAGAGAAACTAGCGAGGGAAAATTATAAAACTTCCTTTTCATTATACACAACAAACTAAAGCTCTGTCAGTATTTTGTTACATAACAAATAAGACAAAATTTATGAGAACTTAATAAATCAATATCTCAAGTATAACTAGGGTAACCAACCATTGGATCAAACAACTACAGAGTATGAGAGAACTTCAAAAATTTAAAGCGTAATAGTTTTGTTTATGTTAGAAAAATTTTTCCAGAAAAAGGACCGTATTCAAAATATGGAACTAAGAAGTAAAAAATATTTTATAAATTAAAAATTTCTATAAACAATTTCCTTGTGACCAATTATCTTTCTCGGTCGACGTCAACCAAACAATTTTTTTAGCTTAGGATAAGATTGGCCCTTACTTCGAAAGGTAATTCACAAGGAAATTATTTATAGTTAAGTTTTTTATTTAAAATTTCTTTTTTACTTTTTAGTTCAATTTTATTATTCTTATTTTAGAAAAATTTTTATTTTTTAATTTTGAGTTTTGTATATAAAACCACGAAAAATTTTTCACTTGGATGAATTCTAATTACTAAAAATTGTTTTTGTCCTTTCTATTCCGTAAGGTAATAAATAATAAGGTAAATTTTCTATCAGATCTCAGATCCTGTTCGTGGGATCCACCCCATCTCTGTATCTTTTATAGTTCGAGCGGTGAGTGACAAAAAAAGTTTTTCTAAAGGCTGATTTTGTTATATTATAGCACATTTGCAGTGTAGAGATTCATGTCTGATTCGTAAGTATTTGCAGAAGGGCGGGCATTAAAGTTGTAAAAAAACATGAATATTGCTTTCTAAAAGCAGAAAAGTGAATCGCGAGTTATATTAATTAAAAATTAGTGTTAAAAATTAACGAAGTGTTATATATTTTTCAATCTTAATTATATTTTAAATAATAAATTTTATTAGAAAACTGAGATGCAATTTTTTTTTTTAATTTTCTTAATTTTTGCGGTTGTATAAAAAAGCTAAAAAAACGTCAAAAAGTTCAAAAATTTTCGCTGTATATGGGTTTTCTAGGATAATTAATATTTAAAAAATTCAAAAATAATATTTATTTTACGATCGATCGAATAGTTTTTGAGATACTGCATGATTCCGCTAAATCGACATCCGCTAAATCGACCTCTAAATCAAATTTTTGGATATATCTCGGAAACTCAGCATCCAATCGTTAAATAGATATTATTTTTGAAATCTACAGGTCAAACTGCCCTTATGAACATAGTTTTTATCGAAATAGTATAGAATTTTTTTTTTTCTAATTTTAGCTATGTTTTTAAGGGGTACCTCTTTGAGAAAATCGAGAAAATCGAAATTTTTTATTTGCTCCCGATTTGGATGAAATATATAATATAGGGTAATTTTGACCCGCCGAGTTCAAAAATAACATCTATTAAACGATTGGGTGTGTAGTTTTTGAGATATGGTAAGATATCCGATCCAGAGACCGATTTATCAGATGTATTTCATGCAATATCTCGAAAAGTAATCGACCGATTGTAAAATAAATATTATTTTTGTATATTTTATGCCTCAATTATCCTAGAAAACTCGTAAACAGCGAAAGAAAATTTTTGAACTTTTCGTCGGTGTTTTTAGGTTTTCATATACAACCGCAAAAATTTCGAAAAGTTTAAAAAAAATTCAAATGAGTTTCCTGATAAAGTTAATCATTTGATATATAATTAGGATTAAAAAATACATATTATTTTATTAATTTGAAGACTTATTTACTAATTCATATATTGCTTGCACTTTTCAGCTTTTAGCAAGTATACTCATAGGATAAAAAAACGCAACGACCTGAATCTTTCGCGCTGACTTAAAGTTATAATATACACTAATTTTATGGTGTATTTTATAATTTTTTCGCTGTCTAATTGATAATTGTACCTACCTTGGGTTGCTTGACTTTAGCAATCGTTCATTATTACTTGGCTTCGGCTCGTACTGCAAACTACATACTCGGCCTAAAAAATTTCGTTTTACGTCTAAAGGACAAAATCTACAATTGATGATTGTAATACTTTTGGGAAGATGATTTTTTGCTTAACATTTTCAGAGTTTGGGTTTTTAATAATTTTATTAAATTTTATTCATTAATAAAATTTGAAAAATTTTACAACTAAAAAAATTTTATCAAAATATTGCCAAATAATATATAGTGTAGTACGTGTTGTAAAATTAAATTGAAACAAAATTTTTCAGAATTTTGAAACTTGACGTTTGCGCTTTAGCTTTGGTGTCTTTGAAACGTAATCAGCTTGATTTGTATACGAAAAATTAAGTTTTGAAGCTTTATCCCTAGAAGATACTAATTAAAGAATAACTTTGATACCCCTGACTATACCAGAAAGATATTTTAAGTACAATATTTGAAACCATCAATTAAATAAATTTCTTTGCATTTATTATGCTTTTTTACGATGTACAAAATCATAACGCTTTAAAATTGTTATTCTACAAACATTTGCTAACTGGTTTTTGTGTATCTGAAATCCTTGCTTACCTGATATTAGCGAACCAAGACAATTAATTATTGATAGCCAATAAAAAAAAATATCTAACCCCTTCAATATATGATTCATGATTGGATTTCTTTTTTATGTCAACCGCAAAAATTTTATTAGAAATTTCATTTTATAGTATAGTAAGGTTTCACCGTACATAATATTATTAAATTACATTTTATGTGTTTAATATTCAATTAAATCTAATTGAAAAATAGGTTTATTCGTGTCTAGTAGAAATCTGCACATGAGTGACAAAAACTATTGCATCTCAAGTTTCTTACGTCATTCTCTTTAAATTGTTCTTCTGATGATATAAATGCAAAAATTCGAATAAAAAGATTCTTTGATTTTTTACGATAAAGTTCAAGTTTTTGAAGATATAAATTAAATTTTTTATACTTACCCTATTTATTAATTAAAATGACTAAATCCCGGGTCTCATTTCTTGACTAAATTGAAATGGGATCCGGGAAGCACCAGCTTATTGAAGTCAGTTAAAAATAATACAGTTTGGTAGAAAATATCCTTTTATAAAATTCATCCTAATACTTTGACCTTCGGAACTACTAGAAATTAATTTACTTAAAAATAAATCATTGATATCTTTAAATATTGAAACAATCAAGATAACTGATATCAAGTTTTATTTAATTTGACAGTAAATATGATAATTTGGATTCGATACTACATTGTTGTAAAAGATAAAAAGTACCAGGTCTGTATTTAATTGAAAACAAAAAAATATTTTTAAGTCACTTTTATGGTATCAAAAAAACTATAGTCCGAACATACATTATAAGATTTTTTGATAAAAAAGTCTATGGTCAATCTAAGCATATTTTTTTATATTTGTCCCCGCACTTTGTAAGAATTCATCTTAAGACATTAGATTTTCGGATCAGAAATTTTTATTAGAATATTTGGTGATGTGCGTATACATATGATGTTGTCTGAAGTAAAATCAAAAGTATTATCAGAATTTCGAAAGTAGCCACTTTAAGCTAGCCACTTGTTAGACAAAAATGCAATTAATAAATTGAATAACAATTAAAAGTTCGTTTACGTTCGTACAAATATGCGCTTGCGTAAGATGATCAAAAATTCTTACACCACTATCTTATAATGATCGGCGTACTTAAGACGCTTTGGACCTATGATCAGATTTTCTTATAAGACTGCCTGATAACAGAAATTCTGTTCAGAAATTCTTATACGAATATCATACGACGGTGTGCGCTGGCTCTTAATGAATTTTTTAAAAAAAATCTTAATCCAGTTAAAAAGGGATTTTACCTCGGAATGAAAAATAATTATTACTTTGCTTGGGTTTATACTTTTGGCTATAACATATATCGTATATAATCTCACAAAAAATTGATTTGCACAAAATGACATTCAAAGTTATCACCAAAATTTATAAAGCATAATAAGTCTAAGCCTTTGAGTCTTTGAGCGCATTTTTGATTGGGTCATTAAGAAGAACGATTTAAGTTTTTAAACAAAAACGTCTATATTCATTTTTACTACTATTAAATTACGTAGTTAGACCAAATGTATACTTCAATAAATTTTTGTAATGCTAGTATATTTACTTAACTGATCTTTCAAAAGTCAAAGTTAAAATTAACTGTATAATGGAAGACTTTGAACAGTGGATTTAAACTAAATATAATTTATCATTGCACCTCTTAATCAAAATTATTGTCCACTTAAAAATGACTATTTTTAATAATGTAATTGATAAACTATCTCAAATAAACAAAAAAACGATTAGAATATTCAAAGTTTCATCAAGGTTTTTAATCATAGTATAATGAATATCATCTTCAACTCAATATTTTAATTGAGCACAGATTTATTTTATAATCATTTACATAAATTTTTTAATAAAACTTCTTCAAGTTAGAAAATTAAAAAATGAGACAGGTTAATAAATTCATAAGCAAAACTAAGAAATAGCGCTCGTAGCATCGCTAAAGTCTTGTTCTCATTAATCAAGTAATTAGTAATTTAGTACTAAACACTACTTATAATTTGATAATTTAGTCAAGTAATAGTTATTTATTAAAACTATAATATAAACAGTCACAGTCATGTACTAATATAATTACATATCACAAAATTGTTTATATTATATGACTGTGAAACAACACTTAAATATCAAACAGATTTTTTCATTTGTTTATTGTTATATGTCTGTGATACAAGAATGCTTCACTAAACAACTTTACTAAACCCTTGACTAAAATGTGAAAACTTGACTAAACTATTTGATTAGTGTCAACAAAACTTAAGGGTCTGTTTTTTAGTAAGCTTCATTTCTGACTAGACATCTAGCAAAGAGTTCATAAATTTTATATACTTAAAATTCGAACTATATCTGTAAAAAAATAGTTTAAAATATGAATAAGACGTTTTTCACAGGATGTTAGTAATAAACATGTTAACAAATAAAAAATTTCTGCAAAAAATTAATAATTTTTAAATAATTAGTTAAAAATTTTTGCGCTCGCTTTTTACATTTTAAATATATGCTTTCTTGATTAAAAACCAGATAATTTGATGGCCATACAGACCACAATATAATGAATAGAAAAAAATAATATGCATGTGCTTGCTTTAGGCTTTGAGTTTAATTACGCACATTTTGTGTATCTAAAAATGTATTCTAAACCTGTTTATATTTTCACTTCTGTTCAAAATTAATTATAATCAAGAAGAAAAAAGTTTCTTTTATTTTGAAAAGATAACAACGTATTATTTGTGTTTATTGAATCCATCTCATACGTGTAAATGAACCCAACCCATTGTACATAATAGTAATGCGTATTTGAAATATGGTGACAAACCGTGACATTTTTTAAGTTGAATATAATACCTTTAACTGAGTTCTTATATTTTTTAATTGGATTTAAAAAAAAAAATGTATATATATATTAAAAGCCAAGGTGTTAAATCGTTTCGTTATGATATTTATACAAATATTTTAATAATTGTATGTAAATATTTACAGAGATTTTTAACCTTTTTTGTAACTTTACAGAATATCCAAAAACGCTAAAAGTGTATTGTAATTCTAATTAAGTTCAATCGATATTGTATAGGGATCAATCAAATCTTAAAAATATATTTTTTTAAACAGAGTTATTTCTGTTTTCTGACTTCTATAACCTGAATACTTGTTGCATTCGATATTTCTTTTAAAATCTTTAAGCATCATCGGTATTAAAAATTATTAATATTTTTTGTTTTGTAAATGAATAAAAATAAATCTCATGCGATATATTTTCTTAAACAATATGAAGGGTACGTTTAACTACTTTTCTAGGTTGAAATGTTTTTTTACTATTGAACTCGAAAGGGCACAATTAATACAAGAAGTAACCCATTAGATAAAAAAATAAGCAAAATTGATAGTCTATATATTTCTTGGCTCATGTTCAAACAATTAACTCATAATAAATAATTATAATACCATACATTAAAAATTTTACGTGAGTACGAATTTCGAGTATTTGAATAATTTCTATGATTAGTTTAAATATTCTCACTTATATGCAATCACTTTGAAATATTTCGTTAAATGTGTATAGAAAATGCACAATTATTGTTCGTTCAATTTTAGACATATTAAAAACATATTAATCATAATCAGCAGTCTCAAAATTCCTGGAATGGGTCACAAATGTTTCGAATACACTCACATAATACAAAAAACCGTATGCAAAAATTCCGTTATCCCTGTAAATTCCAACATCGATTTCAGCTAAATGACTCATTCAGTTATTTTATATTAAAATACAAATTTATAAATAATTTTCATTAACGATAATTACTGAATAATAATTTTAATTCTTTAATTTTTATCTTTTTAAACGTATTTCAAATAATAAAAACTATTTTTAAAATAATATATTAATTAAGCATATCTAATATTATAAGTAAAATCTGATTTTTACTGTTGGATTTTTTTTACTTGTTAGAATATAAAAAAAAAAAATTATGTATAAAATAATTATTAACTGCATCATTAATTTTTCATTAGAAATTTTATTCAAAGGTATTCCTTATTAAAATTATTGCATAATAAGTATCAAGTATTTGATCAATTGCCGGATAAATACCTCTACTTATTATCGAGAAGGTCATTCAGTTAACTTGACATGTGATAATTATTTTATTATAAACATTTTTTTATTTTTAAACATAAAACAGATATTTTTGTCAATCATCATAGCCTTGTCAAAATTTTTTTCGGAGTTAAACAAAATATTTAAAAACATTAAATTACGCAATTTTAATGTTATTTATAAGCAATTTAACGAATTAACTTGACTTTACTTTTAAGTTTACGTAAAAATTTAACTCTTTTAGAGTAGAATGTATTTTTTAAATTAAAAATCGGATCACGATCACAATCGGATCGAACTGGGGACTTAATGCTTTTCTTGGGTGCCTTTTCGAAATGTACATGCGAATTTCTCAGAAAGTGTTTATTTTTCAGAATTCGAATTTCGACCACTTAAAGAGTTTATTAAAAAGCATGTTTTACAATCAATAAATTCTTGTAAAAGTTATTACAATTTAAAAATAATTGCCATTTTTTAACTGTTTAAAAAAAAACTTATTAATCCATTTAAGTAACCCTTATTAAGTTTGTGCACGTCATTTGTTGGGCATGAAGCTTTTTTCTCTTAAAATCTTAGTTTAACAGATAATTTGAAAATGAACTCTGTTTCATAACTTTAACCGGCCTACATTTTATTTTTTCCGTAAAATAGGCCAATTTGCTTGGTGTATAAATAAGATAAGTGTAAAAGTATACAGATTATATTATAAATTAAAACTCAAGTCAACTGTTGATAATACATAAAACTGTGTTAAATTTGGAATGTCATGACTACAAAAATTATTTAGATTTTAAAATGAAAAGACGCAGTGATTTCAGGTTGACTTCCACGTCCTAAAGGATTGACAATAAAATTGATATTAATTAGTGTTATTATATTATATATTCAATATAATTTAAATATAACTTGAATCGTCGTCTAGTATTCATCCGTTTGAGAACTTAATTGATAGTACATTAACCCAATAGAGATGCTTGAAGGTCTCTCATGTATTTAACGGATGTGTATATCATTTATTAGGTAACCTTCAAATATCTTTAATTCAGTAAAATTGAATATCAATAGAACGATATTTAATAAATATATTAATTCTATTTTCTACAAAATAAATGTTTGTCTTAAAATGTCACACCAAACACAGTTGACATGAATTGTTTTAAAATTGAATTGATTTCACTTTTTGCAATTTAGTGGGTGCGGTTTTAGTGTGATATTTCATATTGGTATTTTTATGAGCACGTGGTTGTCATATTACTTTGGACATGCCATTAGATATTAGTAATAAAATTGTTTACGCCTTGAGGCTATAAACCAAAATTTTTTAAACTTTATTGTTTTAAATTATACCATTTTACTAAGAATAATGGAGAGCTGAATTTAAAATCTTGCAACCACTCACATTCAGCGTAGTAAGTCATAGCGCCTTAGAATTTACCTAAAACATTCGTATTATTCGCAATGTAAATAATTTACTGAAGAAACAATTGAATCGATCGATTCGCTGCAAATAGCTTGAATTTACACTAAAAAAACCTGTAATTTGGTTTTTGATAAAACCAAAAACCAAATGGATTTGATAACATTTTACATAATAAAGTTTAAATTATTGGTTGAAATTTTATTTCCGGAAAGTTATGCTTCTCGCCTAACCGCCAATATGGTTAAGATGTAAGTCTTGTCTTGGTGTTTCATTATTGACCCGTTCGGAATGAGACACCCTATATTCGTGTGGAAGACACTTCTGTTAGGATAGTTCCACGTCCTTAGAAATATACAACACTGCTTAACACGTCAAGAGGATTACACCAATTACGAATTATTTATAATACTATATTCAAATTTGAACAAAAGTGGTCGTGTATTTAAAGAGCTTATGAAAAATTGTTTTAATCTTTTGTAAATTTTGATCTCGCTTTCTTCTGTCAATTATGGATTAAAAGGTGAAACAAATCTCTGAAGGTCACTTTGAACACGTCATGTTAAAATTACAGCTCTATTTTTCTCGTTTATAAATTAGCATGATAATTGATAGGAAAATGATTAAGTTAATACCGTCAGTATGTTCAGGTCTTCCAAATTTCCAATATTTGCAAAAAACAGCTAAGATTCGGGATGAAATTTGGTTGTATTCTATTAGCTGATTAAATTATTGAATTCCATTTTATTTGTTTATAACACTTTTTCTGGTATTAAGTAAATTTTATTACTTTCAAAATTTGGAAATATTTAATCATCATATATAATCACTTTAATAATCAAATATAGCGAAATTGTACCAACATGTTAAATTTACAAACGTATGCAAATTGTTTAGGTTAGATAATCTTAATACAAATATTTGGCTTAAAATTTTACACAAGAAGCAATTTTTTAATTATGTACGTATTATGGAATTTGTAAATAAGATACCTAAATAACCTCCATGTACAATTTATACATTTTTACCTATAACACAAGTACCTGTTTCAGAGGATATTAAATTTAGTTTATAGATTATTTAAAATATTGAAAGCTCTTGCAAAATTTAGTAACAGATGCCTGTCAATCATTCTGTTATCAAAATAACTCAAAAGCTAAAAGTTATACTGAGCGAAAGTTTCGATAGTGTATTCTGAACTTTAATAACAAGTTCAAGCAGTGAACGTCGGTAAACCTTGGTCACAGATTGCCAATTTTTTTAAAAACGCATAGCAAGTATTTTAAATTTTTGAAACTAGGATTTATACTGAATTACAAAGCCAATGGCCTTTCGAATTTCTTTTTAGTCGAAGCTAGTCTTGAGTACGATTCATCTTTATCAGTAAGCCAAAGATTCAGCTCCCTCTTTATACACTCTTTAAATGCTTGAAAAAAGTAGCATTAAAAGCGAAATTGAATGAATTTAACTAAGGTTAAATCTGATATATATTTTTGTTCTTGTCTGACGCCGGGTACCAGCTAGTATGTATATAATATATTCATTTTAAAGTACAATATTTAAGGTATTTTTAAACAATCAATAAATAAATACCAAATCGAATTAATATTATTGAATAAATAATAAAATGTAATATAATATAAAATTATGTTATTTATAGTATTGTAAATAATTCTACAACTGAAGGTGTTGTTTTGTCTATTATTATGTTGTCAATAAATTATTATTACATTTAAAACCAACGGTAAACAGTAAAATATAAATATGTTACATAATATTATTATAAATTCTTTGTGGAGGTGAGTATATACCATCCAGATAAATAGAATAGGCGATACTTTTTAACCGACTTCCACACAAAAAAAAAATTGACTATGAATTCGACCTAAAATGAAATATCATTGGAATTGATCAATATTAGTCTGTATCAACGAAGAGGACGGGTAAATTAAATAAATTAGTCTGCAAATAATTTGCTTGTGAACAAATTAAAGTCCGCACTAATCATATTGTTAGCAAAACATAGGCTCGATAGCACTCACTTCGAATGGTAATTGGTCAAAAGCAAATTATTTGTATAAGTATTTTTTTAATTGAAAATTATTTTTAAGTTTTTTTAAGTCAGTTAACAATCAAGGTTTTTTACATTAGGAGATTTCGAAATTTAACCTTAAATAAGTTCTATTGGATAAGCGGAATAACGTGTATGGGCTAGTTTGACTGATTTTTTTTTTTTTTTTAAGTTTTCTTCTATTATGGCTTACAGGATGGTCCATGGGAACAAAATCGTTAATTTTTCAAGACTTATAAACTATGTTATATACTTCCCGGTACTCATATATATGTCGAATATATTTCCCTATATTCATATATATATATATGCCGAATATAAAATGTATTTTAAAGATCTGTTGTAACCTACTTATTAGAATCAATCAGTGTAAAACAATTCATTGTATAATTTACAGAATTGTTTTTAAAAAAATTTGCAATTTATTTATATATAATAAAATTACATCAACACTGTTATGACATCTGAAACATCAAAATATTCATTTTTTTACCAACCAAATTATTTTGGTAAACTTTTTTAAATAATAATTTAATTCTAAAAAGAAATAATTTCCGTCCTAAATTTTGTATAACTTTTAACATTCGTATCTTTTCATGTCGCCTTGACTATAAATGTGGAACTTTTCTAGTAGTGATTACTGAATTTTTTTTTTTTTTCTAAATTTCTATATTTATTATTATTTCTATGATAATGAATAAGAAATAAATAAAAGACGAAATAATTCTTTAAGAAAAGTTTATTTCAATGTTATTTAGAAATATATGTGATATTACCAAGGAAACTGAAGTCAAAGATATCTTACAATCGTAAATACGATTGATAGATTTGATAATTTGGATTTGGCATGTTGTTGCACAGATCAGTAAATTGAGCAAATATCAAAAGACCAAAGTTGCCATCGTATTTTTTTTCAATTTTGTTTAAACTCAGAGGGTCTGTTATTCTATCACAAGACTGAATCACGTTTTAAGTAAAAAACGTTGAAAAATTAATCGTCAAAATTTATTACCAGAGAACAAAAAAAAAAGTATAACATCATTAAAAAATTACATTCAACAACAAATTGAAATCTTCATAATTCAATTAATTTATATGGTTTTTTATGTAACTTTATTACAAACATGTTATATGCATTGCCTAACTACTAACATGTATTTATATTACTTATATAGTTTTATATTACAAATTATTTATTATTCGTAACAACTCATATGGTAAAAACTGTCATCATTGAATTTCATGTATAGTTTTTGGAAACCTTTTAATATTGAAATTTAATATTAAGTTTGTAGTTGTTTATATACGTTTCAAAAAAATAACACTTTAAAATATATTATGATGGTTTCTAATAAGCAATGAAACAAATGTTACGTTATTACGATTCAATTTAAATAGTAACAAATTCGACAGGTTTTTTTGAAACGTTTCATAAAGAAGTTCATTTGACTATCCTTTCCCCACTCTATATTTTTTTAAAATTTAACTCCCAAAAGTTGAAAGCGAATTGTACAATCAGTTGAAATTTAAATGTTCACACGAGTCAATGTCTACTTTCAACAATTATTTTACATTTTTGATCAAATAAAAATTGCGTAACTCAGTTTAAACAAGGTCCTCACTTATTCAATCAGCTTTTGTTCCTCAACTAAAATTGTTCAACTAATTTTGTTGACCGTGAAAACATTATTAGAAGTGCGTTTGTTTGTTTTTTAATTGATTGTGAAGCTAGATATTTGAAAAGTTTTCGTCGATGGTTGTGAGTAATGGAGCACGAAACATTGAAGGTGGTGCCAAATTCTTCAAGGGGTAGCGAATGCCTTTACGAAAAAAACTTTTATTAAGATGGGTAAGGATATTGTCTGTTAAGTTATAGAATCCGGCCACCATATTAAAAGACGAAGTTGTTAATGATATAGTCATATATATTCATTTTTCTTGTAAATTTTATGGTAGAAAATAAAATAAAATTCACGAATAAAACAGGCGCCTGCGCCTGTAAAAAGTCTATTATGATTGATCATCTCTTGATTTATTATACCTTAGATATTTTATCATATTCACTTCGAAATATTTATTATTTGTTATCCAAATTTTTAAAAACTGCAAAGATAAATTCCATTTATCCCAACAAGGTGTTGAATTAATTACATGTAATATGCTGCAATGTATTTCCTTCAATTTTCGCGGCCAAATAACGTTTTGCTCAATAACGAGACACTCGCTTAAATCTTAATAGAATTTATTTATTTTAAAATAGCTTACAGAATACCATTTGTGAATCTTGATCTTTATTTATATTTATTTACTTTACAGACAACTTGAATATCATATATGTAAAAACTCTTGCCTATACAGTATTTTTCATCATCCAAAGCATTTCTATTATAAAATATGTTTCACTAGAATCATGTATAAAATGTGTAAAATCAAATCTTATTTTGCTGGTTAAACATTTACAGTATTATTATATGAGTTAATGATTCCAAATATATTTTTACTTATAAGAAGATAAGCGCATGTTAGTTATAAATTAAAATTGTATAATTATCATATCACAAAAATTATAATATATATTATGTTTGACATTGCATGTGAACTTCAATTCTTAAATTTATTTTTGAATTAGAAAAATAATATTAAACATAAACACATCTTTTTTATTAAGACCACCATATTCAGACAACGGATTTCATTTTTCAAAGAAAATATTTTAATTAAAATCTAGCAAGTATTCGAAGCTTTGCTGCAAAAGGTACAAAGACAACATATCAGATTTAACAATTGTAAGATTTATTGTTTCCATGTGTAAAGGCAACTTGATGAAAATAAATTATCATAACAACTAACAGAGTTAATTGTTTAGATATTCAACACATGGTTTAATATGAATGTTTGAACTATTTTAATGATTAGCATTCATTTAATAGCCTAAATATGCAGTCATCATACAGTTATAAATATATATTATAATAATAATGTGTATTGCCTAATACATATTGACTATTTACGAAAGATTTTATTTGTGGCTTCAATATTTCCTAGAGTCACAGACTAATAAAATATACTCTGACAAATGTTGCGTATAAAAATAATGTTTGGGGACAAAGTGGTTCATTGTTAACGCGCTGAGTCGTAAGCCAATACCGAAATCGATTTCACGTATGGCGGAGTTTTCTTTTAAACCTTATCATTAAGATCTTCACCATGCTCTCCATGTATTCACCTAGTTCAAACAATGGATACCTAAGCTTTGTTTTGACATTTTCTATACAATTTAAAGACAAACAATTGAACAAATAATTATATTTTCTGGAATTTGAATGTTTTATTACTCATTTTAATCACTCATGTGGCATCAATCGATTAAGAAGTCACGTAGTACGCACGGTACGGATAGAAATCTAGGTACTACACATACAGATTTATTCTCTGTATGAACGTCATATAAATGTTTCAAATTAAATTTTTTGAAACAAAATGCTTCACATGCAATATTTTTACTACACGAGGCCATGCACATGAATTTCTATTAACCTTTCAAAATGTATAATATGAATAAATCGTAACCTTCTTCAATAACTGCTAGATAAAAATCTATTTGTATTCAATATTGACAGCGACATGAGAGATATATAAATGTAGGCTAATATTTTAGAGATACTTACAATTTGTAGATATATTTTTCCCACCAAATACTTTGACTATCTACAATAATTAACTCTCTCAATGATATCTCAGAGATGATGAATATGATGATTTAATATCATAGTTTATTTATATGTTCAGATCTTACAAATTTCTTATTTACTTAAGTTCATATCGAAAATTTGGGATAAAATTCTTGAGTTCCATTTTATTTGTTTATAGCACTTTTTCTGGTATTAAGTAAATTTTATTACTTTCAAAATTTGTAAATATTTAATCATCATGTATAATCCACTATAGCGAAATTGTAGCAACATGTCAAATTTACAAACGCATTCAAATTGTTTATACAACAGTTTAGGTTAGATAATCTTAATACAAATATTTGGTTTAAAATTTTATACAAGAAACAATGTTTTTTTTAAATTATGTGTTGTGGAATTTATAAGTAAATGGAGTATATAAACCACGTTCTGATAGGAATCAACCTTGTACGTCATCATCTTTTATACATTTGAAAGGACTTGAGCTAGGTCGCAAGGGTAAGAGCTAGAAAAAATTTACAAATAAAAACTGTAGAGCATAAAATATTACATAAAAAAGTTCCAAGTTTCAGATTTCTGCGATCAGCGGTTTAGGCTGTGCATTGATCCGTCATTCAGGGCAGTATTTTATATGTAAAGATTCATAATTTCAGACGTACTGCATGCTTACTTATATTAATTAGTTATTATTTAATAGGCAAATAAATATATTGATAAAGTTTAGTTGTTATGTAAATATGATACTGATTAGTCATATCATATGTGGAGTGCTAGAATACAAAATTTGCTGTAATAAAATAGAAACAAAATGAATATTCGTGATAAGCGATATATTTTTGTAAAATGAATTATGTTTACGTAATTAATGAATAATACTTATATACCTATGTTAAAGTATATTTCATTTTAAAGTAGATATATATAAAAAAAAAAAAAACAGGAAATTGGAAATTAATAATAATAAATTTTTATGCGAATGTTTTCCTCACTTATTTTTAATTTTTTTATTTCAAATAGTCATATAGAACTAAATACTAATAATATAAGTTGAATATTATTCGATACTGAAAAAATAGCCACAGCAACAGAGAGAAAGGAATTTGAAAGGGGAAATTTTGTTAGTTTATAATGTTTATTTTTAAAATATATCGATTTATACGTAGGCGTTATAGGTAAATAATAATAAACTTTGACGTAATGTCAACTAATTACTGAATAAGCAAATAATTGGATTATTGTGTCTATAAGTTTTAAGTTTTTTAAATATTTAAAACATTTTAAGAGATAAAAAATTACTGTGGTACTTTTTTAATAAAAGTTATATATTTTTATCAAAAACATCGTCTAGTGAGATTCATAGAATACCAACGACCCAATCCGGAGAACTTATGAATGCCAAAAAGGATAATGCAAGAATCGATACACCCAGCAGATAGGGAAGTCCAAGACAGAGATGGGGAAATAAGGTTTAAGAGAGAAATGTGTGGAGGGTGCAAGAGAGAAATGCTCATTGTTTCGGTGATGAAAACCTTATACGTTTTCTAGTAATAGATTTAATTACTTTTTTCATTTCACAATAATATAGATGCCTTTACTTCACGAACAGGAAACTGAATTTCTATGTTCTAAGCTCCTGATTAGACAAAGGAAAATATACAAAAAAATGTAGTCTCTTCTCTGAGTCTACATATACTTAATATAACTACTTTATGCAAGAAAGATACGAAAAATAATCTTTGTCGATTAATGGGACAAGATGTGATTTTGGTATCATGATCATCTTACATTGCAAAATACCCACCAATAAACTTCGAACATAAAAAGAAACTGGACAGCCATCCTCGCATTACCCTCCCGTTATAGTCGTTTAATTTACAAAATTAAATTGATTTTTACTTCATATGAATATCGAATATAAATTTTATAAAATAGGTGTTTAGCGAACCATAAAACACTTTAATGTATAACATACATTTGGTCAACGTAAATAACCTGCATCAAAAGAGCTGACTATAATTGCTTAAATGAGCATAATCAGTAAAAATAAAAACTAATTTTTTTTCTATTTTGCATGCAAGTACTACCGTTAAACAATATAATTATGAAATAAATTTACTTCCTATTTTAAAATAACATCATTTTATAGGAACTATCTACATGACCGGCGCCGGCAACGATATTTTCAACTAATAATGCCGGTAGTGGCAAAATCAATCTGTGATTAATCAATCAATAATTTTTACAAATCTACAACGGTTGTGATTTTTAACCTATATTTGATTTTTCTTTGATATTATCAACGATTGCTACTCGTAAAAGCTACATTCGTCAACATCAAATTTAAAATTTTAACATTTTGAAAAATTAGTAGAAAATCTAGTAATTTATAATAGAAATAATTTAAATGAATTTTGGATGAATACTTTAATTTTGTATAAAATCTTAAACATAATATAAAAGTTTTTAAAATATTAAATACACTGAAATAATTTTTATTCTTTTAAAATTTGTCACTCTAAAAACTACTCCATTTTAAATAATAACGTTTTATCACAATGGTAAAATTAATTTGAATATTACATGCTAGAAATACAGATTACTTTATATTTATTGTCTCTAATATAATATGTTAATTTAGAAAAACTAAAATAATTGTTGTAAAACTAAATATATACCAAATTAAGCATTTTTAGATCAGCAATACCCGCGTATAATAGATTAGATGAGATAAATATTAGTTTAAATTTATATTTTTCTTATCCAAATCAATGTAATAATAAATTATATTTTCATTTACGTTATTAATTTAATGGTCAATGGATTTGTTTGTTAGAGTTTCCGAATGCCTGTTATCTATTATCGAATATTCGTTGAAAGAATTTTTTTATAAATTTCCAATTTTTCGATAAATTTTTTATTTCGCTGATTTCAAATTTTCAGTGTAAATTTAAATTTTCGAACTAATTAATATATTTTTAATCATCAAATACTTATTATATTAGCCGGCTATTATATTCAAAAATTAACTTTGCCGCAACGGCATTTGGAAATGTCCTTTATCGACGCCGGTTACGAAGACAGTTCCCATTTTAAACTATGCTTAATACGAGGTTTTTCCTATTTTTATATGGATTATAAAAAAATTTTCAAATAAATTATATTCGTGAAATATACTTACACGTCATCACAAAGAAAGTTTTGACATAATTAGCTGATGATTTACTATTTTTAATTTGACCAACTTATTACATTGATTAATTTCAAATAATCAAAGTCAAATCAGAGTCAAATATTGAAATTTATTTTTGTTGTGAACATAGAAATTTTAAAAATCATCAATCATTGTGTATTGCAATAAAATTATGTGTGGCAATAAAAGATTTAAATGTGAAACGTCATTCACAGATCAAAGGTTAATATAGTCAAATTTAAAAACAATTGATTGTAAAAAGGCAGTATTAAAATGTAAAAATTTAATACAGTCAAACTTGAGCGATTGAGAACTGGCTGCGAGAAAACACTACAAGTGAGAATCTTTTTTAGTGCGAAATAAAAACCTCTATAAAAGAAAATTAACAGATATATATCTTTTAATAGATTTATATCTATTAAACCCTTACAATATAATCCTAATAAGGACCTCATGGTTCGTTTGCGTTTCATCCTTATCAGTTTCTCGTCAGGTTCCTCGGACCTATACCTTATCAGGTTGTGTGGATATCCTGATAATTTCCTTATCGGGTCCTTATATAAATTCTAATCAGGGTATTATGCATCTCTCCCACATATTTTATTTAATCAAATTGCAAAGATAGTGCAATTATTCTTTCTAAAACTATAATTCGTTTTTTTTTCCAATTAAATAATTGCTTTTTATTTATTTAATTTTTGTGTATTTTGATTAAAAATAGTCAATAATTATTATCTATTATTTTTAATTTTAAGAAATTAAAAATATTATTTTATTAATGATATATGATTTTAATCTTCATTTTATTCAATTTTTTTCTTTGGAAAGTTTTACAAATTTTTAATAATTTTATGTTTGTTTTTTCAGGTACGTTTTAATTTTATAAATGAATATTTCATTCTGGAAAATTGTAAGTAAATTTTACAAAAATATTAAAATTAAACAATTATGATACTTATGCGGCGTTAACACGTACAAACAAAAAATAATAACAATAGTTTGGAATTTTGTCTCCTTATCATTATTTTTAACTTCCCAGTGGAAAGTTCTGGCAATAGGGAATATAATCCAATCGCGAATAGATTTTTTAAATTTAAACTAACTTTTAGAATATACTTTTTGTTCATAAAAATGTGTAATGATTTATTATTGTAGATATGTTTTAACAAAAAATACCCATTTAAGGAAAGTTTAAATCCAATTTAAAATATATTTTTTGACAAGCCAAATAATTGGACTACATACTTACTATAGACACACCAGTAAATTATGTAATCAAATCTTATTCATAAAAATCAAATAATTTTTTTTAAATTTTTTACATAATGATACACAATAATTTACTGTTCTTTTTATGTACAAAAAAATTTATTATATAAACTTACATGGAAACAAAAATCCAACAAAGATTCCACAAAAGTTTTTTATTCTTACTTTATACGTTTTGAGCGCTTACTTTAAAATATTCTATCATTTTCTTGTGGAATATAAAACCTAGAATAATGCAACTTAGAGAGTACTTTGGAATGGCACTTGGAATGCTTCCATTTCAATCAGATTTTGGATCAGGTTTTTTTATTGACTACTGCAGAAGATCATTAAATAAACATATGACTGTCTTTGATGAAGATTTTTCACTCTATTACAATATTTTTCTGTTATCGTATTTTACCAAAATGAGAAATAAAAACTGTAAACGATGAGTGAGAATATCATAGAATGTACACAGTTCTGAATTATTTTCATGATTAAAATTATATTAAAACTTGTTTTCCAAATAATTTAATACGAAAAACCGTTTTTTTCTGACAATATTTTTAATGTTAAGGATTAAAACTATGTTTTCTTATAAACCTGAGCCTGAAACTTTATACAGAACTCTGAAACCACCTTCGAATTTTCTGTGCGGTCATTGATAAAATTTGTAAAAAAAAGTCTTTTTAAAAAAAATCTGTAAAATTAATATCAAATTTACAGATTTTTTCCCTATTTTTTTATATCGGTACAGACATTTTCATATAAATAATTATCTTAAAAAATTCAAATCAGTGTCTGGAAAACGTGGAAAAGTCAGGACATTTAGTTCTCAAGATAAACACCCTGATAAAATAATTTTTTTAAATGCAGTTTTGTTTACGAAAATGAATGATTACGAAAATTTCCATTCACCGTGGCAATTTTAAATAATAAAAAATACAATACTCATGAACAATAGATGTACAAAAACTAGAGATTTATAAGAAAAATAAGTTCTCTTTGTAATAACTTGTATTTTGGAATAAAATCAGACGATAAGATGAAAAATGTTTGTTTTATTTAACATAATAAACGTAATAAAATTTTAATTATTTTTGTCAAACCTGATACTTGATTATGTAAATATAAAAAACTTCCATAGTAAACATTTGATCGATCGATGTATCAAAGTATACCGAGATCATTCTTATTACTTCCAATTTTGATATCTTAAAGTATTCTATCCAAAAAAAAAGTTTTTGTAAGTACAAAATTTGAAAAATTAAAGTATAAGTATAAATTCAAATGCCGCTGCTTAACATATTTTCAATATAAAAGCTATGCCAAAGTCATGATTTATATCCCAATAATTGAAGAATAAAATTTCGTATTGTATTCAGTATATTTCAAAACACAGTCATTTACATTTTTAAGATAAAATGCTCAGATGATAATAATAATATATGATACGATATCCTAAAACTATGTAGATTGTATTAATAGTGATTATTATCGAACAATAACAAAACGTGTATGTAGAAAATATTAGATATGTTGTGTGTATGTATGCAGCGTTAAAATAATATAATTAAAAAATATTATTAGATAATTGTATTTATTAAAATAGAAAAAAAAAACAAAACAAAACGTAACCATTTTGCTTAAGGGAAATCTGTATAAGTAATGTATATAATATTGATGTTTGAGAAAACTAGAACATTATTAAATAGTAAAATGTTTATCATTTATACACAGTGCTGCATTATTAAGGGGAAATGCGGGGTACTCGTCTTGGGGGTTCCTGCAAATTTAGGGATTCTGTAATTATGAATTGTTTGTGAGGCTCTACATATTTTGTTTGTTTTGAAACAGAGCCCATGGATTCCATAGGAGGTAGTAATAATAATCATAGAAAACAATAAGAGGGACACTACAGCTGCGCATTCAGGTCCAATTGGTCCTCGGTACCCTCCTTAAGAAAACTTCATCATCTGAAGGCTAAGATGCCTTCTAGCTCAAGGTGCAATGAAAAACTATCAAGAATAGATGATGCTGCAGTATCTTATCGAGACCATCAAACACGCAAAATGTCCTTAGCTATTCCCTGGGATTATTCCCATGATGTCCAATGTTTCTGACTTAAACATTCTATATCTAAAACCTTGAAGGCTTTCAAAAAACAGATTCAAATTATGAAGGTGATAGTTCAACCGAAAGTGCCCTGTCAGAAGATCCATTATTCTTAATTGTACCCTAGTCAGTAGACACTGACACTGTTCCTGGTAGACCCAGGATCAGTTTAATAGTTAGTTTATCTGTAGTTATACACAACTTATCCTGTCACATATCATCCATTTATCCCTGAAAGTCCCATCAATCAAGATGCGCTTTTCTAAGCCACTCCTTAATTCAGAATATCACTTTATATTAATGTAATAAAAACATACTTGTGGTCCCAGATTACAATTTTAAAATCGATCAAAAGCTGACATATTAATGTAAGCAGTTGATTCAAGTTCATTAAAAGTTTTGTACCTGGAAAATATAATTTGAGATCTAAAACCTACATTATTGTCCATTTTGTTTATTTTATATTTTCGTCATATGACATTACAGATATTTGACAGACAGATAATTTTATTCGTGTATTTGATTGCAATAAGTAAGGTCCTATTTTAGCTCGAGCTTTTTTTAATTTCATAAGCCTTTCTGTCTTTTTGTACCACGGTATATCTTGAATATATATCATATTTTGATGAAATCGGAGAGGGATATATCACTACAATAGCATGTGATCGGACCGATCTAGAATCTACATTCACTGACAAAAATACCCTTTTTGGCTTAACATTCAATTAGTTTCTCTTGCTTTTAACACTCAAGTATGGCATCTAGAATATATTTAAACGTAGAATATATTTTTTTTAAATAGGGTTCTCTTTTCCGCTTGCCTCGCAAGTTATTTATCCGGCCCTGTATATTCATATTATATTTTTAACTATTAACTTATAGATATTATAATAAGTAAATCTAATTATTGTATTATTCATAGATCATTAAAATACTAATTATTATTAAACAATTTATTGCATGGTTTATCATTCTTTTTTACAAAATAAACATACCATTTACCATTCATATATTATGATATGGTATTGGCAGTTAATACTTATATATTTATTTAATTGTACGAAGCTGTACTACATTTGAAAATATTTTCCAATCATAAAATTCAATTATGATTTTTAGGCGAATACAAATATAGAATCATCTATAATAGGGAGGCAATTTCGCAAATCTAGGCATGCAAACGGAGGACTTATCAAAGAGCTTCTTTACTCCACAAAAATCAAATTTTATTTTATATTTTGAAATCATTGTTCGCGAAAAATCTTACAAACTCGCTCTCTGTTTTCATTTTTAAATTAAGCATACAAAATTTCATTAAATTTGGATTATTATTTGTTCCGAAAATAAGTTTCTTTAATTTATATTAGATTGTATGTTCAAATTTGTCTCTACTATGCAGTTCTTTTTTTTTTTTTAAATTTTATTCTTTACTTTTGACCACGAAGAATTTTTCTTTGTATGTACTTTAATCCCTAAAAATTGTTTTTGCCCCGTCTGTCCTCTTAGGGAAATCAGATCTTGGTTTCCTTATCGTAATTATTATCTTAATCAAAGATTTTTATTAATTTTAACATTATATAGAATTGTTTTTTAAGAAAATTCATAAGTAAATTTGCTTAGAATAAGAAATCTTAAAAATTATTTTAAATTTCATTTAGCACTTTTTATTTTCATTCTGGTCGAAAATAAGTATGCACTTGAGAATAATCAAACCATTATTCAAATAATTAAATTTTTTTTAAAATAATTTATAACATATATTTTAGACAAAATTATTCGTTGCTTACATATTGTGCTCAAAATAATTTGCTTTTGTTGTTCATATATAAAAGTTATTTCCAGTTATATATTTTAGTGTATAATACTCTGTGTACAATATTACCAAGGTTTACTGACCTTTATTTTGACAGAAAAGGTTAATTGTACCTTTACCTTGTAAATAAATTATAGAATTCATAAAATTATTTTGGTTTGTTGAAATTTGAACAATTTGAAATTTATATTTCCATTCCAATGTGCAAATATTTCGAAAATGTTACATCTCTAATTTTTTTTTAAAAGGAAATGAAAAAAACTATTTTCTAAATTTCATAACTGAAGAAAATTAATTAACTAGATTTAAGAGTCGATTTTCTTGCTATCGATGTGAAATGATATGATCAGTGCAAATAGAAAAATTTTTTATTCATCCCCTCCCTTTTGTAATCAATGAAGCTTTATTTTATTTTTAAGTGAGGTAAAGATCTAAGTAGTGTCCGCTCGAACTTTCGGCATCGGATTCGGGTACCTTCAGCTTCGACTAGTTTCCAAAGGAATTATAAGGAATTTTCTAGAATTTTTTAGTCAAATCAAACATTTGTCTTAGGCCGTTGGTTAAAAGTATTGTCGAATAATTGGTAATCTAAAGCAACAAAGGCGCGTGCAACATCCGTATATATCGGAAATCTGTACTGTTACGTGTTACAAAATTAATGGTTTGTATATAATAAGTGTTGCGCTGTTACGATGTTGCCATGCGTTGCATAGCCTTCCGTCTGTTTACCAAGCAGAGTACATTCATTTTTAGTATTTCATATCGAAATATTTAAATATAATTGAAATAAAAATTAATAATGTTTATGTCTTGTCTTTGCAAATGTGACGTTATTGAATCCACACTATTCGTATCCCCTCCGAGCAACATCTTTTGATTTAAATTTACCGACAATTTGTGGGACGCGATGTAACATCGTCGCGTATCAACTTCTGTTACACAACGGTGTTACGCGTTCACGCCCCACACATTGGTTGCTGTTATGCGTCAAAATTGCGTTACGCTGTTACGTTACACAAGAATGTTGCACATGTGTACCCGGCTTAAGATGAACAATAATGATTTTAATGATTCGTGTTTGTTTCGTAATAAAGTTTTATGGTTGATGTTATAAAATAACCGTATGTTGTGTACACGCATAGATCTCACTATAATTTAAACATTACAAATTGAACTATGGACAATAAGTACAAAGTGTTTGTGAACTATTCCAAGGTCTTAATGTTTATTACTATACTATAAACACTGAGAGATTGATTGTTTCTTTGGAAAAAATATTACATTTATTAAACAATATTAAACTCACATTTCAATTGAAAGTATTATTTTTTTATTTCAATAGTTTTTATTTTAATATTTAAAGTATGAATCATTTTTATAATAAGATAACAACTAACAGAGTTAATTGTATAGATACTCAACATATGGTTCATTATCAATATTTGAACTACTATTTAATAATTAACATTCATAAAATACCCTAAACATGCAGACTAAAATTAATATACTCTTAACATATTGTTGAGAAACTAATTTAAGTTTTATTTTAATGTACAATTATATCTAAAGCAAACATCACACAAGACACTATGGATGTGATTTTTAAAGAAAAGTTAATAATTCAACAATCCTCATTTTTCCTCATTTTTTATGATCAAATCAATATTTATAATTATAATATTTAAAAAATTTTTTATGGATTAAATTCGATTATCAAAAATCCTCTTTTAAAATCCCATACAAATAAACATTTATGAAAACTTCATAAATTAAAAACGCTTGAATTAA
Organism: Chrysopa pallens; assembly: GCA_020423425.1. Lineage (NCBI taxonomy): Eukaryota > Metazoa > Arthropoda > Insecta > Neuroptera > Chrysopidae > Chrysopa > Chrysopa pallens. The sequence continues at coordinate 59,847,332 of CM035593.1, read as the reverse complement.
AGGAAACATAATTTAATCAACATTCCTACTGAAATAATTTACAGCAAATTAAAGATATTAGTTTCAGGCAATACTTAAAAATTGCCTTTTTTACCAACTGATAACTTGTGCTAAATTATAAAGTATGAACTTCAATAGTTCAATAAAATAATCCTTTATAGATTTCATTTCCTACACTTATTCTATCGATTTATCCGCGTTTCGTTTGTAGATTTTAAGTCCACGAGTTAGTTTTGGCACTGCCAACCTTTTTATATTACCTCACTTTCATCAGTTTATAGGGTATCAGTTTAAATACGAGATAGGACTTATACAGTTAAATAAGGATTGTTTCAAAATAAATTATTTTGTAGTTAGAGAAAGAATTAATTGTTTTGCATTTCCAGATAAAATATTTTTTATCATATGTGCTAAAAAAATAAACAATCACATGAAATTATTTTTAACTTGTTAACAAATATTTACCTTTCCTTTAATTTGAATCCCACTCATATTAATGTGATGCGATTATAGGCGTCTAGACAAACTCAAGAACCATTATTAAGAGATTTCTGTTAAAAACAGAGTGAATTTATAGAAATATGTAAGTGTATAGGAATTTGTTAAATTCTGTCATTAAATTTATAAAAATCTTAATCCTAATAATAAATCTAAACAGTTTAACAAAATACGTTTCAAATGTTATTTGTTTTGGACAGATTTTGTTCATTCACCAACTTTCTTTTTAGGCTTAGAATCCTATACCAAAATAGCAGGTCCTTATTTTCTTGATGAGGGTATTATTATTATTTCTATTTTCGTTTTTGAGCTAACTGGATATCAGTAGACTAAATCTAATATATTCTGACATATTCTGTAACTTGTAATGGCAAATGTTTCCGATAATTATCCCTCGAATTTCATAAAATGCAATAAATGAATTTTAAATTACCATTGGATTATTTTTTAATTATGTATTTTTGTGACATACATAAAAAAAATACAATTTACACGTCAATGTTTTATTGTCACCTGGCCGTTGCGATTTATTCTTGCACACTTAACAGAAACATTTTTAAACATTAAAACCGCAGACAATCTATGTTTGTACTTTACACATAATATTCAGTATATTAAATTAGGTATAAAGCAATGCGACATTTTTTTAAAATTATTTGCAACAAGTTTTATAATTTGTGTAATCTTGTTCTCTGGCTAGCCCAAGAACTAGCAAGGGCACTATTACTACAACACTTTGAAGTATCTACTTAATTTTTGGTGGCGTCTCAAATTTAAGACTTATTTTATGGTGGAATTAATATCGAATAGCGGGCATTTTTCGTCTAGTTTCGAAGACTATCTACATATTTATGCATTTTTTACTAGTTTTTTTCTTCATCCGAAATAAAAATTTGGTGGCGTCCTTACGATGCTTTCTCGAAGTTTGTAACTGCAGATTTTTTGAAAACTACTTTTCAATATTTTCAAAATATGTACGCTGGCTTTATATCTATATTTATTTCTTACGAACTTACCTTTATATTTTAAAATTATTATTAATGATTATTATATAGTACCTATAAGTAAGTTCGATGCTATAAACTTAACTTTTAAATATAAAACAGTGGCGAATGTGGCATTAAACTTTATGCTTATTGCGTTTTAGAATAATAATTTTAACAGAAAAAATTAATTTTTGTTGTGAATATATTTTATAAAATCATTGGAACGAATCACAAAAATAATATATTTAACAAAAAAAATTATTATTATTTTTTACTCATGAAAGATCAAAATTAATTTATTTGTTTACTTGCAGATTTTTAAGACAGATAAAAATAAGAAATATGTTTTATACAAGCTTTTTATTATTATTTTCCTCTGTCTGTTTTTCGATACCAATTTTGTTTTTGAAATTAAGGTACTTTCCGATAACAAAATTTTTTTACATAAAAATCAGAGTTTTTTAAAAATATTCCTAAGAGACATAAATGTTAACAACCAATCTATGAGTATGTGTTGAATGTTTCAATATCAGTTTTTTTCTGACCTTAAAGAAAATAAGATTGATTTTTTTTTTAATTTCAAAAGATTAGTTGTTTAAATCTATACAATTTTTCCTGCTAGGAATTTTTTAAAAAGAGTAAAGTTATCCGTTATAAAAATAATATTTTGAGGCGTAAGTTTAATTTTTTTTCTTTATAAAACCCGAATCAGCAATAAAAAACATTGGATTATATTTTTTTAAATAAAATTCGCCTTGAAACTTCCTTAAATTAACTTTGCACTTAATATTAATCGGTCAGTTATGTCAAAAAGAAAAACATAATCCGGTATATTAACTCCATTAAAATGAAATTTTTCAAATTTATTTAAATGAAAATACGGAAATCAATATTGACAGTTTAATAATACTTATTGAAAATATGTATAAATTATGATAAAAGTTAGAAATATATCTTTCCATGATTAACAATGAATATTACCGAATTTTAAAGCCAAAGAGATCGATATATTTCAATAATATACAAATTTGGTTTTGTTTATTAATTTCAGAATTTTGAATGGACGGTTATAACTGCAACAATAAACATTGTTTAATTCTGTAAAATTCAGTTAACTATTTATTATCACTTAATTTTATCGCGAGGAATAAAAATCAAAAAGCTTGATAGAATGATTAAAAATTTTTTTATAAATATTATGGTTTAGCATGCTATTATAAGATTTGTAAACGACTTAATGATTTTTAAATAATCAAAATTATTATTTATAAAATAATAATACAAAAAATGTATTTAACAAATTCATTATCAAGAAAGTAAGTTAACCTCAATATTTTTTTTTATATTTTATATAAATATTCACAAAATAATATACATGCTTATTATTATTATTATTATTAACAAACCAATTTAATATTTAATTAAAGTGAATTTTTGTGTACTTCCCTAAATAGGTAGGTAGTATTCTAAAAAAATTAAAAGTGAGGTAAGGTAAGTGAGGCCACCACTTCTTGTGTATACTGAGATAGAATATTATTGATATTTACCTCTGTCATGTTGGCCAATATAATACACAAATTTACCACAGTCTGACTTTAAATATTTAATTCTAAAATTGTGACTGACTATATTCATCTATTATAAAGGGAGTTCATCAATTGTGAAAGAAGATATTAAGGTACTTCGTATAGCTGTGTCCACTTCAAATGATATGGACGTGTGCACACTATAAAATTTGTCTGATCGGAAAAGCTGATGATCAACGCACACCATTTTTTGATCTGAAAATCTTATCATGTGCTTATACCCCTAAATTTCAATTTAAAAGTGAACGCGTGGTCTGTTTTGTATCACAATTATTAAAATGAATAATTGTTTCAATGGCGGACGGGAAACGAATCCCCAACCCAAGTGTACAACGTACAGTATTCGGCAACTTATGTTAACTATGGTTACCTGTCATGCACGACCTGTCCGATTGAAAATACATGTGCTATATACAAATTGACCTCTGAATCATTTTTATACGGCAAAAAGGGGAAGTAATATTAAAATTCAAATAAATAGAATAGACACAATCTGCTAAAACTTGGAAAATAACGTTAATTCAAAAAAATTTCATCAGATTATAGATCACGTCGAGAGCATCAAACTTAACTGTCTTTATGAAAATTTAACGCAGTCGAATATTTAGGATGAAGATTTTTGTGGGTTTTTATAAATACCGCCATGAGTTTGTTAATTCCACTTTCAATGATTTTAAAACTTTTTGTACATAAATGATGTGGTGAATTAGGAGATACTTTTTTCAAGTTATGTTTGAATCATTCTGATTCATACACAACTTAATTACTTTTTGGTTTTATTCCCTATTCCAAAATGTATACCGTGTGTGTATTTTGTAATCACAATTATTTTTTTTAAATAAAATAAAACAATAATTATATTAATTTCATTATTATTATGATTTCTTAATCATAGTAATGAAAAATTCTTTTTGCCATTTTTTTAAAGTTTTTTCAATGATAATTAATATCTCAATTGCAAAACTGTTGCAATATGAAATTTTTAATATATAATAATAAATTGCATTTCCGTTTTTTTTTTTTTTGTTTACGTGTAAATAAAAATATAAAATCGTTATTTCTTAGATTAACGTGAAATTCATTAACTTGTTAACTCACTTGATTGAAAAATTTCAGATGAATCGTCAATTTATCATATTCTTTTGTTTACGAAAATTGCAAATTTCCACAATGTAATATTTAACGATAAAATGAATATCGTCTTAAGAAATAAAAATGAATTAAAAATGAATTTTTTCATGATTTTTTATTTAATATCGAATGTTGAAAATCGAGTTTTGAATTGGCTAATATAAAACCAGAAAAAAATTTGATGGCATTAAATTTGACATAATTATTTAAAGCTGTTTTAATCCCTGCCTACTATAATAAACACTTTAACACTATGTTAACAGCTGTGAAAATAGATTTAAATATATATTTTTTTATAATATTTTATTTTCATTGGCCGGTATTTAGGCCGGTATTACACTATCAAAGATTTGATAAAGGATTTTTTATAATATAATTTTCATCTTCATCAAAGTTGTCATAGTTTAAGAACTTATGTTAGCCTGTTCTACCGCTCTCATCATATTACTATCAAATAGATTAAAGAATTACTTACGTACGTAAATTTAGACGCCAAATCTTTTAAAAATTGGTTTTCAAAACTTTTATCAAAATTATTAAAATAGAAGATATTAAAAAAAATTTTTTTTTTTTTTGTAAAATATAATCTATTTGTAACATTTGACAAAGATATAAAAGCTCTTTTATAAAATCTTTGAAACTGTAATAGCAGACTTACCAAATAATAAACCAAAATGACGATAGAAAAGTAAAATAAATAACCTATTTATTATTTCACTTACACCTAATAAATACAAATTAATAATAATTATTTTTGTGGCTTCCTCCAAATAATAATAATTATATGAACAAACATAAAATTAAATTACATAATTAATACTAAACCATATTATTATTACGCATAATATTATGTGTGTTATTTAATACTTTTTATATTTTATAATTTAATTAGATATAATAATATTTGTACTTATTATTTGTTAGGTATTACTTTGTAAGTACGCAGCAGTTAGTATGAACATTAAAAGTACTACAAAAAATGATAACTAAACCAATCAGTGGTTTTTATAATTTAATAAAAATTTATACTTCCTTCATTTCGTCATCAATTATATTAACTCATCATCTATATAATGGGGCAGTCTCTATAATAAATAGCTATAATATTCAACCAGTGACAAAAAATACTTCTAATTTTTATACTCGACATATACAAGATGTCCGTAAATAACTGCACGTTTTTATTTGATCAGATAAAGAATAAATTTCGAAGATAGGAAGTTCTTGTCGATTCTTGATCTGACCCATAGGTAATTTAATTACAATAATTAACCAATAATGAACAAGATGGAGCGATCTTTTACGGAAAACCTGTATAGAAGTTACTAGTTTGTAACGCTAGTAAATATTGACCACAAACAAAACTGTGGTCCTGTTCATAGAACAGAACTTCGAATATTAGTCCAATTTTGTTTGTCCGCCTTCTGTAATCAAGATATTGGACCTAACAGTTTAAGTTCGTGAATGAGTAAAATCATTCGAGCCAAAGAGTCCACTCTCCAACTTTTGAACGATGAAAGAGGGAAATTCAAAAACAATAAACGTTTGTTTTCTTAAAACAAACAACTTTTTTTCGTAAAATATTAGGTGTCGCCACAAATTTAATTCAAATTTAGCTAATAAACACATATAATCCAAAACATTAATCTTATACATGCATTTATAACTGTATAGGCTCGATATTTAGAGTATTTTATGAATACTAATGATTATACTCAACCATGTGTCGAATATCTAAACACATAACTCTGTTAGTTGTGTCTTGCTATTTTTCTTTTTCAAGAAATTTAAAATTTTTCTACTAGTAAATTTTTGTTGGTTGTTAAAAAAATACTTTTTATATGCGTTAATTAGATAAATTTATATTTTTATTACACGTGTTTGAACTTAACAAAAGCTTTCAGTATTTAAAATACAATTTTAAAATCTCAGCTAAATTAAAATCCAATTAATAGAATATTATTTTAGAAAACAAAAGACTAGACAGACATTCATATTAAATATACCTACATTATAATGGTACGTTAATTGTGTCAAATTAACTTAAATTATTTTGATAAAAATAGAAAAATACCAAATATTTTTTGCTTTTATTATTTTTTATTCTTACTTAAACTTCAAAACCTTTAGTTCCGTTCTAGACAGCGTTTCATTTGAAAATTAAGCCTATAAATTCAAATAATCAACTGAAAAAGTGTACATTGAAATAGTGTTTCGTGTTTTTCTCTCTCAATTTTTATTTAGGCTTTCCAATTGTCGGTCAAAAAATCTACTTATGCTACATAACATATTTTTAATTTTCAATAAAATAGTGTAATAAACTTTTATAGATTGAGATGCAAATGTTATTTTTATTTCCGTAAAACGTATACATTCGCTTGTACTTATGGGCACCGTGCATCAAAATGTTTTCATTAGTTTCTACAGCTACGAAATAATAATTTATCAATTAAACGATATATAACTCAACAAAAATTTATCAAAATTTATTAACAAATTTCAATGAATAATTATTTATATTTGCAATAAAAAATAATTACTAATCAATTAATTCGATCATTCTTTCAATTTTCAAACCAAAAACTACAGTTAAATGTGATTTTTATAATTATTCAATAATTTTTATTTGACATTTGCTATACAGTTTACATGCAAACAATTGTACGGATAATTATATTTTCTAGCATGTTTTATAACATATTTTAGATACTCGTGGCGCATTAATCGATGAAGAAGTCCTTTTCACGTAGTATGCACGATACGCATAATAACAATTATTTAAAAAAAACAATCAGGCCATGTTTATGTTATAATCCACACTTCATATGAACAAAATAAATGGAATGAAGATGTTATTAACCAAGGAAGTTTTTACCAACGCATTTATGGTGTAGTTGGTAGCATATCCGACCGGCAATTGGAAGGTTTCGTGCATCATTTCCTGCGGATCTATAATGTTTAAGAATTTTTTATCGGATAATATTTGGCTTCCTTCCACATTTCATGAATATTAACGAAAATAAGATAAAATTTAAGTTATCCTCCTATAAAATTTTGTTTATCAAAATTTTTGCGTGTGTTATCTTGAGACCTTCTATCGTGTAGTTATCAATTCCTGATTACCTGTCCCTTATTTACATTATGAATAAATTCTATAATAAATAAAATTAGGTGTTAAAATTGTTTTAAATTAAGTCAAGTACTTTGTAAATTATCTATATGCATAAAAGACAATGGTCCCGACTGACATATTAACGCCCAGCCTAAACCTAAGAAAAAAAAATTATTCATTATCAAAATTACTTGAAATTTATTATTTATACCCTTCAATACGCACAAAGAAGCACTTGCTTAAGTTTTTTTTTTAAATTTTGACCCTTAACATCGTAAAAAGAGTTAATGCCATTATATATGAAAATAAGGAAATAAGGAAATCGTAACGTTTACTTCTAATTTGAGTAGTGTGTAAGTCATGTTATTTTAACCGAATCTAAAAAATATAAATGTTTATTCTTTTTATAAATAAATAATATCTTTTAAGAATTGGACCCCTCTCAAAATCATTATGTGGTACCTCAAAACAGAAGTATAAAATTTTATTCGATTTCGCGTATTCAGTATGGAAAATTTCCCGATTAAATCGGCATATTTTCACAGAATATCGAAACTTAATCTGATGTTTTATTGAAATATTTTTTGAAGTTCACATTTTGAAGTTTTCTAATATATTTGAATTTACAGTCAAACAATTAAATTGTTTATTATCTATTTTAAAATTATAAATTACCTATAGAATTTATTTAAATTTTTTAAAACGATTAATTATAATTTATAATATTTAAAAAACCGCACTGTGAGTGTTTTAAAACATGTATGCCATGTTGTCTTATTATTTATGACCAAAGAAAGTAAAAAATGTGCGCACCTAACTTACTCTCTATAAATCCTAGTAAATTAACGCATTATAAATTATTTTAAAAAATTAGTGCTAATAAAAACAACGATGAGAGTCTTTAAGAAAGTAAAAATAATTAAGAAAGATTGATTAATATTTTAATAAATTATGTAGATTATTATAATTTTTAAGGAGTGTTCGTTTATTTTTATAATACCTACAGGATTCATTTGCGCTGGGGACAAAATTTATTCACTAAAGTTAAACTTGTTTATCTTATAATAAATTCAATTTTACATTTTTAAATAGGGTATTTAACTAAATTTTTTTATTACTTCTAAAATATTATTTTTCAAAAATCTTTTAAAATAAGCAAGATATGGCCTAAATTAATTAAATGAAGAGGAAATTAATTATTAGAGGAGAGTTTTAATTAAATGAAGAGGACGTCAACTGTTAGTTTCTCCATTTAAATTACGAAGCTCTTCAACCTAACCTTATCATTTCGATTATATCCTTTAGTCTTCAAATAAAATGATGAAATTTAGGAGCTAAGATGCCAGTGACCAAGGATTACACAGGCAACAACACCAAACTTGCATAGGAGGCTAGTAATATTGTAGTATTATTAGGTCAATTTTACGGTCAAGTCTATACATGCGAATTAAGACTGCTACAGGTTTTTATATATCCATTGTTTTTATCATAATGGATGGATTTCCTAAAAATGATAAAAATTTCAATTGACTAGTTTTGCTATCTTAAATTTCACTGATTCAAAGAAAATAAATAATTTGAGTTGGTTTTCTTATTTAAAATGATATTACATTTTAATATATTATAGAGTTTTGGTTCACATATTACAGTACAGTACTGAACCTTCAATGTGGCTGTCAAATTCACACATATATTCAAATTATAATAAATATATTTTTATTACATATTAAACACAATATTTAAAATGAATTTAAACAATCAAAAGTTTTAATTAATAAGTACCAGCAAAATAATAAGTAGGTTAATTTGATAAGATAGTGAATTTTAAATTGGCTTAATTTTTTATTGCTGAAGTTAGACTAAGGTACAGCCTAAACTATTGAATATAGAAATGTGTATCAAAGATATGAAATATGAATGTTTTTCCCAGCGAACTTTCATGTGTTTTATAGTTTTCATTAAATCTTTTAAGCTATAGTATATTTTCGGCGTATATAATCCTTAGATCTAGAATCTTGTAATTGATTTTAAATTGAAAAAAATTATCCATTTTTGTATAATTTTGTATAAGACTTACAAATAGATTCAAAGTTTAAATTATTCACAAAAACCAATTTTTCCATTGCGCTTAAATGCGGCAGATTTTTAGCCTTTTGAATCTAATAATTTTTAAATGATCTAAAATAATAATCGAGTAAATAATTTAGTTAATAATTTGTATTTTGTTCACAACCTGCTTCAAAACCACAGTTACGAATGTAAATTTTAGAAAAAAAGAGTAATCTTTGACTAGACACAGTATACGGCCTTAGAGGTGCTCGGGCATAATATCATGGATGGTTCGCATCATCGTCAGTTCGACCGAGTACTTGGGGCAAACGTCCGAATTTGTGGTTCTCGTAATGCGCAGGATTACTATCGCAGTGACGAGAAATCACTACCCTTTTTCACAACGATCTAAATTCAGCTAACGATCCTTACTTAAGGGAGTTTAAAATTTTATATTGAAGAAGAAAGTATTTTAGAGAATGTGAATTAAATTTTTGGTCAAAAGTTAAATTTCAAAAAGCAACAAAAATATATTTTTAATGCAAAATGAGAATGACGCCATTGTGAAATCATTTTTGGGGCGGTTTCTGTCAGAAATCGTTGTTAGAGAAACCAATTGAATTGAATATATTTTCTTTTTCTTGTATATGTAAATTGATTTTCTTTTCATTTCATTCCTTATTTTAATTAAATTGTGTAATTTGTTTGATAAAAACATTGCATCAATTATATCTAAATACAGATCATCTAAACATTAAATAAAATGCGGTTTAATTTAAATATGTCTATTTAAAATAATATTGAATATATTACTTTATTATTTCTTCACTATAAAAAAAAAAAGTTTCCTTTTAAAATATTCAATAAATTCTCTATAAAAGAATAGGGAATTTTTTACTAACTTAACTAAATTAATAATAATAATCATATAAAATAAACTTACTGACTGCTTTATATTGAGTGAACACACGGTATTTTTCAGTTGGATAACTATAGGTATGCGTTGTTATGTGAATTATAAAACTATGTAAAAAGTAATTTTAAATGATTGATTTTATAAAACACTCACTTTTTTATTCATTCTTCACTTCAAATATACTATCTGAGTTTGCTAGTCTGTATAAGCGTATTGGGATTTCACATTTCGAGAATAGTAATCACCCAGTAACATTTGTTACGAAATTTCAGCTTGCTAGAAGTTAACATTTCGGAGATACAGCAATGATTGGATCAATCACTAAGTGAGTGTTTCTATTTTATATAGTAAGCTATATATATTTGGATTCTCAGAGGAAAGTTTTGATTTTCTTGCAACTGAACACGATTTTTGGGTCACTGAACACGAATTTGAAGTTTGTGGGCAAAAGTTTTGTCTGGAACTTTGTTTTCGGGGTACTTTTTCAGAATATTTTGACACTTTATTTCAGTGGGTCAGAAACCATATATATGAAGCGAAGCGTTTTTTCAACAAGCCCATTCTATACAAAATTAAAGTAATAATATAATCATAACCTATAATCTTTGCACAAGTGCAAACAATAAATTTATAAAGTTTGATAGCATTTGGATAAAGCGTATAAAATACAACACAAAGGTATTGATTTTTATATAGAGATTAGATGATCAAATATTCTTCCATGCGGTTGGAAGAAGTGCCGAACTCACTTCATCTTGATGTGTCGTGCTCTTGAAACGATACATCGCTACTGTGCATTGAGTTCCTGGACCAAAATGGCCAATGTGATCCGGTCTTTTTAGTTATATGTGTTAGTTATAGCTAGCTTGGAACTAAAATTCTTGTAGGTTAACGAAAAAATGTTTAATAAAAGTTGAAAGAATCAAACAAACTCAATTGATCGATTTTGCTTCTTCACTAACGTAGGTTAACTCAATTAGCGAACTTGTTATAAAATGACAATTTTTGAAGTGTCGAATTATCGTTAACCGCTTTTCATGTCTTTTTTTATTTCAATTTTGCATGTCTTTTTTATTTTATACTATATTTAAGTTTAGAAAAATAGAATCCCCAGAAAATATCCGGAAATCTAAAATTTGATTAGATTGATAGAGTTTCGTACTTTAACTAATTGCCGTTTATTCACGGTTTTCAGATATGAAACTTACAAATTATTTTTCTTAATTCATTATATTTGTAAATATAATAATCATAATTTAAAATGTGGCATGTTTTGTCTAAAATGCACATTTTCAAACAGAAACAAAATTTTTCCCTAATTATGAAGTTTCACATAAGCCCTCCATAATTTATTAGTCGTTTATTCACTTTATGAATGTTTGTAGTGCATAAAATAAGTGGACATTATCTTTGATTCCAAATTATATGAATATTTTTACGTAGTTAATTAAATCTTTGTAATCTCTCTGTAATAAAACTATATTCAACACACAAAAAAACACACAACACTGCGGTGTTTGTTACATTCGATTCAGTGTTCAGTGTTGTGTTAGTGAGGTGTTGTAATCAAAAAACCAGAACTGTTCGTCCTCTCCGTTCATACGCGAATTACCTAAACTCAAATAGTCATTATTAACTTCTTTTTTTTTTATTATTATTATTACAATTACATTGTTGTTAATATCTTTTATATATGTCTTGTATATAAAAAAAAAATATCTAACAATATGTTCAAAAATCAAGTGGTTTTTTCATAATTTTAACCAAGTGCATTGTTGTGATGAATTATTTATAAATTAATTTTTTTTTAGTGCGTTTAATATGTTTTGAGTGTTTCGTTGTTGAGAAAAAATGAGTACCGATAACGCAAATTCACCATCATCCCCTGCATCCTCCTCTGAACCGAATACACCATCGTGTTGTGATTCTGAAACAAATAGTTTATCACGGATGAATTCATTGGATTGTTGGGATTATAGTATTGAATTAGAATGTTTAAGAGGATCACCAGGTGTGTTGCGGTTTTTTGTTTCAATTTTCAATACTATATAATTAAATTTCTTTTGTACTAGTTTTTTTTTTTTTTACTAAATAAATTTCTTTTTATTTAAGTAAATGTAAAAAATAGATTTTGCTAAAATAGAAGAAAAAAAAATTATGTTAATGCAAATTTTCTAATTAAAAAAAAAAAAAATTTTTTACATATTTTTTCAAGGTTGATTTTAATTATATTTCGTGATTGTATTATACTTTAATGGAAAATTTATTACTTAAGTTTTCTCAAGAAAGTACTAAGCAAAGATCAAAATCATTTTTCATTTTTTATTTTATTGTTAATATATAAAATTAACTTTTTTAAATAATTCAATAGTACTGAAGTATATACTTCGTATTAATATATAGAGTACCTCCGGGGGACATGGCCGTAGTTTTAAGGAGACACGTTAATAGAAGTGAACTAAGCATAAAACATAACAATCTACCTTTTGTTTCCGAAAATATTTGGACTAGCTATTTTTCTACTTTGCAAATGTATCTAGATACAGATCGAGTGTTTGATCCACACACACTATCCTTGAAAATAGTTCATATCTTAACTACTGAACCGATTTTGTTTAACCTTACATTATTTTACACACCTATGTAGTTGACCAGATTTCTGCTTATTTTTGATAAAGAATAGGGTTTACAGATCACGGAGCAGCTAGCATTATTTCAGTTAAGTTTTGGATATAGAACTTCAAAAAGTAGTATAGGCATACATTCGGAAAACTATAATATTATAAACCACTTATACTAGTCGTGTTTAGTTTTTTGAATATAGTTTCTTGAAGAACGATTAATCACACTAGATTTGGAATAATTTTTTTTTCAAAATCTTTATTCGTGTTGAAGCATACTGATATAATATGAAGATTAGTACATTGACCCTTAATATTATAAAAGAACTACCAAAATGATTTATAATTATCAAATCTTACGAATGTTTAAAGTCGAAATATAATATATATTTTTGTCTTCAAGACACAAATCGATCATCCAATCACCTTACATAATTTTTTTTATAATCAATTTTATGATTGCAAAACATATTATCAGTTATGTATAAAAAAAAATAATTTAAAGCATATGTTTGAATGCAGTCTATCTGACAAATAAGCCAATATAAATAATAAAATTAATTTAAGTCGTTTATGATTTGTTAAGTGGCCTTAATTCTTTGAACACATTTATATTATTTTATGACTAATGCTTTATACAACAAAATGGTTTTTTTACCATTTAAAATATACTCATGACATCACAGAATTTTATAAAAACATATTAAGAATTTCAATATACCAAAAAAAAATTTGGTTTAAAACACTCATCAAAACCTCTATGTATGTAATTGTTATTTGATGCTATTTAGAAACGGTTAAATGCTATTATTGTTGAATTTGTTAGATACGTAATGAACCTAAAAATAATGTAGGTACAATCATAATTTTATGAACATCGTGTTTTCTATTGGTAAATTTTATACCGATTGGAAATACAACTATTATCTATAGGAATTTATTGTTAAATACTATTTTCTATAAACACTATTACCTTTGAGCATCATGCTTGTGTTGTGCATACGAACAGTGTATTGTACACTCACTTGTACTGTTCATAATCAGGGTGTCTATTGATCAGGGAAAGTCTATAAAATAGTCAGAGAATTTCGAATTTGTTGAAAGTCATGGATTACTCTTCCTGGATTTTCAAAACATGAATTTAATTTTTTAAATATTCGTAATAATTATTAATGAGTTCTTTATCCCATAATTATCCGATAATGATGCTCACTCATAAACAAGTCACTGTTCAGGTCTAGAACAGAAAATCATTTTAAAATGAAGAATGATAATTGTTCGTATTTACAAAAAATGGTCTAGAAAAAGTCATTGTGAGACCTGGAAAAGTTAATTTTGTTCTTGATACATAGTAGACACTCTGATAATTTATGATATGGTGTTTGCGGTACGTATACAGAATATAATTCTTGATTTCCTTACATTTAAATAATTATTTTTCGAGTCAATTGTTCGTCAAAATTGAAAAAAAAAATACAATATATATTATATCAGAGATTGTCTCTATTATTGAGGTCTTATTTTTTTGTAAAATCCCATTGAATTACTCTAGGTTTTAAATATATTTTCAATCGGTATATCTTATATAGTTTTAACGTATCAGCTTTTATTTCACCAAAATCTTATTTTAATTGATATCCGGCACTTCAGTTTTCGAAGAGCCACAATTTTCTTCAACACCCAAATTCCGATGTCATCAGATTTGGTGATCTACCCAGTTATTTCAAATCACCAACACAAAAGAAAGATCAAAACTAAATTCAATTTTTATTCATTTCTGACCAAATGGAAACGTATTTCATTTGTCCCATGTCTTTTGCCCCACCTTGTAATTATCGTATACAAAAAAAACATCAATCTGGTAGATTTCAATTGAAGTTTTGGATAAGAAACCTAGTTAAGATCGGATTATAATAACATGTTATAACGTCATGGAAGTAGTATAAAGTTTCACGAATATTATGTGTTGTCTGTAGATAAGTTAGAAAAAATTTATATACTTATTAATTAAACCATAACAAATTGAATATTTTTTGAAATTCGTTTACATTTATCACCAGCCGCTTCGAACTGGTAACAACAATTTTTAATTTTATTTTTCAATATACGGATTTATTTGATTTTATAAAAGCAGACTTCAAGGTTATTTTAATTTGTTTCGATTAATTACGGAATTTGAATTTTTCAAAATAATAAAATTAACACATTTGACATGTATTTAAAATCATGAGTTCTTCATATCTGTTCATCTCAGACAAAAGCAACTAACCATTTTTTTAGCTCTGGGACTATCTACACTGTAGGGTGTGAAGATAACAACTAACAGGGTTAATTGTTTAGATACTCGACATACAATTTCATTGTTTGGACTATTTTTATCATTCATAAAATACTATAAATATCATAATAAGTAAATAATATGTGTTTATTATCCAAATTTGAACTAAAATTGTGGAAAACTCAAACATGTTACGAATCTTTTATAGTTTAAAAGTTAGGTCAAGGATCAATTTGACCCAAAAGACCAACGAACTTAAACTCACTTTTTATGTTTAGAATACGTCACCAAAATTTTAACTCGCTGTCTCTTTTTGTTTTTGAATTATCGTGATAACGGACGGACTAATTAGGTGTTTCTATGAACATCTATACCAAAATTTCGTTTGTGTGGTCATTATTGGGTAGCGTTACAAACTTTAGAATAAAATTAATATACTCTAACATATTATGTATGTCGAATATAAGTTAGCTTCTTTCAATGGTTTTCAATCTTTGATCGTTCGTTCGTTATCTTTTACTTGGTCTGATAAGTCAAGGATAACGAACAAATAAATTTACGCCTGTAGCTCGTACACCAAAAGTTTTTTGAATGCATCAACAAACTTGAGGTAAAGCATTGAAGTGCACAATGGAATGTTTATTTACTAAGAAATAAATGCATATAAATATTATTATAAATTTGAAGCAAAACAATATTAAGAATGTGATTTGATAGAAGAATTTTACTGTTTTTTTTGTGTAATACAAATTATATTAAAACTACGGAAATGACTTATTAAAATGTTATATTAAAAATAAATAAACAATAATATTTAAAAATAATGATAATAATAAAAAGTTATACTTTGCAATGAAATTGGAATTTGTTGAATGCTTACTTACTTACTTTATGGTGTCTTGTTTTTCTTTTGTACCTCTATGTAACTTACAACAAGCCAACTGTATATTTATACTTTATTATTTTTGTAATATATTAATACTATATTATTTTTGTAATGATACAAAAAATTTACCAGATGGTTTAAAGATCATTATAATTGGTGCATTAGAGTATATACAAAAATCGAAGACAGGATTGTGCAAATGGAATTGTGCTAAGGACAGCGCAAACATGGGACGTATCTGATTCAGTTATTTTTCCTACCTCCTGTTTCTATAAACTGTATGATTTAGATTCATCACATTTTGGATTTTATTTTTTGGGAATAATGATCTGTTTTCGAGTTTATTTTAGATCGATAAAAGTAAAAAACGGCTTTTTTTAAATATGATATTTTTTAAACACTGTGCCTCCACTGGAGATATTTTAACTTCCCAATAGAAAGTTTTTGTAATGGGACCGATTTTATAAATTCCGAATTTTGACGTATTTTCGTTTAAAGGTAACTAGATACTCCCCCCCCCCCAAACAACGTTTTTAGTAATATGTGTGTGTGTATTTACGAATAGACGTTCCTAATCATATTTGCGCCTCGATTATCTCGAGAACGAATAATAATGTCGAACATCGGAACCGCATTTATTCGACGCGTAATTATATAACTTAAAATGCAGTGTTCTTTCAGCAAAATCGGTCCAACCGTTTTTTGGTAAGGAAAAAAAAACAAAAAATACCCTTATTCACAATAACAAACAAATCATTGTTTTTTATTCACCTCATTTCGTATTAATGTAAATAAAACACTTTCTAGGTCACGAAAAAATTTTTATTTTAAAAAAAATGTGAAACTTCTTTTTTTTCTTCCATTTGTAAATAATAAAATATAGTGTAGGTTTATCGATTCGATAAGTTTAGACGAATACTAATAATATTTTTTCCGATTGTAATATAGCTAATGCTTTTTTTTTAAAAGAACAACTAATGCATTTATGATAATATCACATGACGAAGTCAAGGTAAAAAATACACAATAGGTGCTATGGTGTGTTCAAAGTGATCTATTTTTGATTGTATACTTAGGTAAACAAAAAATACAATCATCTGAATCTTCTACGCTTACTTACTTAAAACTATAAAATACACTAATTTTATTATTTTTTCAGTTTAAAATGAATGTTTTATACAGCTAAACAAAATTAATTCTGATAAACAACTCAGCAGAACTTAAACATCGGGTATTTAAGGTTTTTAAATAGATAAAATCGAATGTCGTATTTATTGTTTTTTTGAGTATACATAGCAGTTTTTTTAACATGCGCCATATTATTTTGAATCATTCTGTATTTTAAAAACGTAACTGTTTTTTATTCACTATTTTGTAACGTTATCTTAATCATTATACGTTGTAATTCGAATTGAAAATGTATTTCAGCATTAGAATTAAGCATATATTCTTCCAGTTACTTCCATTAATATAAATTTTATCACATTCTTTAACCACCGAAAAAGACAAGACTTCTTTATAAAAAATTTTATAAAAGAAAGTTTATTCATTTTTCCACACTAAAATATATTCGAATTGAGATATTTTTGTTCATTTTTAATGATTCGAAAAACATACTAGTAGAATTAC
Organism: Chrysopa pallens; assembly: GCA_020423425.1. Taxonomy (NCBI): domain Eukaryota; kingdom Metazoa; phylum Arthropoda; class Insecta; order Neuroptera; family Chrysopidae; genus Chrysopa; species Chrysopa pallens. The sequence continues at coordinate 59,829,640 of CM035593.1, read as the reverse complement.
CAATGTCGTGTATATCCCTACAATTTAGCATAGGAATATAAAGAAAAGAATGCTTAATATATTGATTGGTATTAAGACACAACAAATCGGGGCTCTAACATAGACTGTACTCACTAGATTTTAATCGTTAAACCTCAAAATATAAAATTAAAAATATTTTATTTAATTTTTCGAAACTAATATCAATACAAAACTCAAAGTACTTGCCAAATGGTACATGGGCTAGACACAGTTTTGAGTATGCAGTAAATTTTAAAATTAAAATAATTTTCACATTCCGCCGAAAATATTGTAATTTTCTTAAGTTGTTTTTCAATTTTGTATCAATTTTGTTTTTTATATAATTTTGTATAATCGAAAATCAGCTTCAATTTTCGTAACAGAAGGAATTGTTTAAATACCGTAAAGTGGATTATGAATTTTCCGTTACAGCATGAAATTCGACCATAATCACTCAAAAGTGAATATCACTTCTTTTAAACAAAAATATATGTGTGCTTTTTTAAATAAACGATTTTATTAAACAAATTAGAATTATTTATTTTAGTGTGTGTAATATAGGCCACACTTCTTGTATATGTGTGTGTCATAGTGTATGTAATGTTTTTTTAATGATTTAATGTATTTTAATGCATAATTTTAAAAAAGCATTTCCTAGTCCTCTATACAATCGTGCACAAATTTCATACGCCCAATTTTCGTAAAAACAAGTACAAAGTTTTTGCTTCACAGATTAATATATAAATAAGAATAATAATGGATTCTTGCTCTCTCTTAGATATATAAGTCTATAACAGAAACCACCCACATAATCATTTATAATCTATAATTACATACATAAAATGAAATTAATGATGTGGGTTCCGGATAGGATATTGCGTAAAATAAAAATTTTGGACGATAGTCTGCGGCCGATTTTTTGAAAGGAACTACTAGCATTATATCCGGCTACTTCGTTCTCATCTATGCACCAACAGTCTAATCAATTAACAACCCCATTAATTCTATTCGGCTATTGACTGATTAACTAATTGATAATACAAAATACCAAAATTCTGTAAAAGCCTTCAATTTTTTAACGGTACAAACAATTATGATATTCATATTGTCTATCTAATAATGGAAGTGCTAAGATAATATGTGCTAATCTTTTGTTTGATTATAATTGACGTAAATCTTTAATTAAAATCCAAAAGCGGTTTGATTTAAGTCTATAGCTGAATATTAGATATTAATTAAATTGATATAAAATATATTATTAAGTAAATAATTAATATTTAAAAAAAAAATTTAACTCTAAAGCCTTTCACCAATAATTTTGGGAAATTTTTGATTATATCCATCGAAAATATACGTATATTTTTTTAATTTTCGTCACAAATAAATAACTAAAGTTTTTAAACATTCTATTTTTTTTTTCTGTAATTAAAATAATCAACAAAAATATAAAAATGAATAATAAAAAAAAATCACTTATTGTAAATAAGTCACGTATAAATATTATTATTTTAATTATATAGATATGAGTTTTGTTTACTTATTTATTTCCGTAATAATTATTAGCGGTATCGTTTCGATTACAATAATAAAATAATTGTTTTTTTTTTTTTTTTAATAAAAGCTATAAGTATTGATATTGATTTGATTATTATTACATGCCTGTGGTACGATTAAACCTTAATTAATATATATATAATCATAATTTTACTATAAAAATTTTCAAAATGGCATTCATTACAGAATACGCTTTTTCAATGAATTTCAAAAAATATAATAAGAAAGGTATAAGCAAGTATTTGTTATTGAAACACTATTGCGACAGTAGTTTAAAGAAAAATAGAGAGTTGCTTAAAATAAGCGAAGTTTTAGTAATTATTAATTGTGATTAGTGAGTTTTAAATGTTCATGAAAATGGAGAGTTTGTCTCAAAAAAAATTTCTGAGATAAAAACGAAAAATCCATTTTATATAAAAAATGTTCTTTCGAGAGAAACTTTTCGACAAGCCCTCCGTTGTACTTATCAAATTTCAAAACATTTGGATAAGTATTTTTTGAGTTATTTGGGCGTCAAAATTGAAAGATTTTGTATAATGGAGGGTGCTTCAATATTATGTTTCAATCCCCCTTAATGTAAATAAGCAATATAAAAAATCTTACATCTTTTCTTATGAAATATCACAAATTCCCTGTGAATTTAATAAATTTGCGTACTACATGACGTAAAATTTTTATAATTTTTATTAACTATTCCCATTAATTTATGAAGTCACTGAATATTTATTTTACCATAAATTTATGTATCTGAATATTTAATTTATCTAATAAAATCAACATTTTACTTCTATTCAAATATAAGAATATTGTAAAATGCTTTATGAAGCATTTAAACCTCTCTAATTAAAACTGAATTAAATTAATCATAATTTTAAATATTTTTCAAAATATTTTTAATCAACATTTTTCATATTATTTACTTTATTTTTTTAAACAATAGATTTTTGGTTCATTATTTTTTTTATGGTATAATTTTTAAGCTTATTTATTTTATACATCGATATTTTAATGATAGTTTCAAAATATAACAACGCTATAAACATAATATTACAAAATTTTCTAATCAAAATTATAAATAAAAGTTGTATTTGTTATTTGGTCAAATAATTTTGACCTTCAAATATGAAATAATGAACGAAAAATTGAAATTATTTACCTAAAAGTAAACATGTATTACAAAACAAAATGAAATTTTTAATTGCGGATTTTTAACTATAATTAAAGTATTCTATTGCGTATCAACGCATGAAGATTGAAAAGCATTTGATTCTATTGAATGCTATTTTAGATTGTCAGATAAATTTCAGATTATATATAATAATTTTCCAAAAAGCAAACTTTTTAAAAATTGATAAAAAGTATTGTAATAGTAAAATCGCGATAAGATAAGATGCTTCGCCTAGTACATCTTAAAGGTTATTATTATTATTTAAACAAATTAGACATTTATACGCCATTCACAAATAAACTTTCATTTTAACATCGACCATATGTGATATACAGGACAAATATAGCAAAAACATTTAATGCCAAATATAGATTTGAAAAATTAATTAACCAAATGGTAATTTAAAAAAATTTCTTTAATAATGTAATGTAATGTTTAAACATATTAATAATTTGCTATACCATATATAATTAAATTTATTTTGATTTAGGAAATATTATAATATTTTTTATTTATAATAAAAAATATTCAAACTATTGATAAAATAATAATTAATATTAATAATTAGAGAAAATATATGTATATATTACAATTAAATTACTTGTAGGTACGTTATTAAAAAATGGTTTTTTATTATTTATTATTAATTGTTTATATTAAATATTTAAAATATTTATTATAATTATTCTATATACGTAGTAACACAAAGTGCTGTAACTTTTCTGATTCTGAGTCTCCTAGATAACAAAAATAACGGTTTTAAGATATTGGTCTGTAAGTTTTTTATTTGTGGGGATAAATGCGTTTGTGAGAGTATATCATCGAAATATTCCAAACGAAAAGTCTTATTTGTTCAAATTTTCACACTTGTGTCCAAAATACAAAACTAAACCTATTATTAGTTTAAAGATTAAGATACAAATTAGTCAATCCCAGAAGGCATCTCGAAATGCCGACATCAAATTTAGGTCTTGTCACGCCACTGTTTATATTCTTTGACCAAAACAAGCCGTCTGTTTTCATATCAAAATTGTGTATGCCAAATTTCACAACATTTGGATAATTCTTCTTGTTGATCTATTTGTGTGTTAAAATTGAAAGAAATATAATACATAAGTATAAGAAATTGTCTTCATTATAGATGTCCCTTTTTTTGTTCAAGTTTATAAATATTAACTTGCAATTTTTATAGTTTATTCGAAATTACTAAAAAAAATAATTTTTACAATCGAAACAAAATACAGCTTATTTATCTTTAAAATTTCTTTAAAATATATTAATTCCAAAAAAAGCTTTTAAAATGAATGAAAATTATTCTAATATCTTCTAATTATAAGCGTTTATTGTGCCTCGCATGAAGTATGAAGTTTATACAATATGAACAAAAAAACGAAAATATGTCAAATTAAAAAAAAAAAAAAAAAATATTTAATTTTATGTTGGAGTACCTGTTAATTAGTTCCCACGAAACGAGTGGCACTCCAACTTGTATTTAAGCTAACAATAAGCCAAAGCAATATTCAAGGGTTACCAAATTTCAATTAATTTACATAATTATTTTTTCTACTTATTATTAATCGCTTAAATAATTTTAACTTTTTTTATAGTAATACAGAATCCTACGATTTTAAGGACCGAGGTTTTTTAAACGAGTTTTTAAGTTTTTGATTCATTAGAAGAGATCATACATTGGACATCGATTGTTCAAATATGTATTCAAGTACAATCGCAATAATTGTATAATGAATAATCAGGTGTATTGTGTATTGACGTAGAACATAGGTGATTGATTTTATACCGATTATTCATATAAACAACATTTACCTGTATAAGGTCACCGGATGTGACCACATTATTATTATTATTATTATTATTATTTATCAACACAAATTTAAAAGTATTATTAATGTAGATTAAATGAAACATTTGTTATTTTTATTTAATTGAACTGATTTTTAAATTTTATGTTTATTTCAATTTCACATATCTACATAACATATTTTAGTGGCTTCACTCGAAAAATAATCTGGTTACGTATTTAAATAAATGGCGACCAAATTTAAGAAAAAAATGTTATATTTCGAACTGAACATCAACAAAATATTGTTCAGGGGAATTATAACAAATGAAAGAGTGCTGCACCCACTCTTTCACACACCTAGTCCCACACCCACTCCAGTTTATCTGCAGTTTCAATGGTTAGCAAATTAGTTATATCGACAAATGAATCTGTTACTCCTTTATACTTTGGGCATTCCATTCGAAGTGTAAGAAATTGTTAACGTTGATACCTCAGTTCAGACAAATATCACCTTCTTATTATAAAAATCAATTTTCTTATTATAAAAATTACAATTTTACTATTATTCTTGAAATTAAAGAATATATTTCGTTTAAATTCTATTTTAAGTAAATGGACTTAACGGTACGTAAAATTATATGAATTATACCGTATGGTAAAAGATAAAATATGTTAAATAGATATTAATTAAGAAGATAAAATGAGATAGTAATTTATTTAAAAAAAAAACAATAAGAAAAGTTTATTTAATTAGTAAAAGACGAATTAATATGTAAGGAAGATTAGGAACTCAAAGCTAAATATCTGGTTTATGAATTAAAAACATAATTGTAAAAAAAATTAAACAATTTACTAAAAAATGTTTTAAACAAACGTTGTTTTGAAAACACACAAATTTTGTGTCCTTAAATTTTTTATCTATCTTTAATGGATCAATTGGATTATTAAAATTTCAACTGGCTATCTGTTTTCGTTTTTGAGCATGCATAAATTGACTAGTTAGATGATTCTATGAACACCTATACCCAAATGTTGTTTGTGCGATCAATATTTTTTAGCGTTACAAACTTTGAACTAAAATAAATATATTCTGACATATTGTATGTATGTCGAGTATAAAAAGTTATTTAATATTTTATGTACAAAATCGATTAATTCAACAATTCCAATTTGTCAGGCAAATGCAAGACCTTCGACCATGCACCGACAATATACTAGAAATACTGAAAAAATACAATGAAAATTAATAAAATAATAAAACTGTTATTTTTTTATGTTTATATAGAAAGGTGTTTTATTAATTTTTTTATGTTCGTATATAAATTTTTGCGAAGTCCGTAAATAAAACATCAAGAACCATTCAAACGATTGAAATATAAAAATTAACTTAATGTTCAGAACAATAAGCCCATTATTATATTAAAGATGGTCATATAAATTAATAAATTAATGCTTGTTTTAACTATGAAAATGTATTAACAGATTTATATTTATATATATATATATATATACATATATATATATATATATATATATATATATATATATATATATATATATATATATATATATATATATATATATATATATATATATATATATATATATTGTACTCATACGGGTCGAATTGATAATCTCTTTTTTTTGACGTCAGTAAAAAGGGAGATTAGAATATTTAATAAATATTTAAACACAGTAAAATCTCGATAGCTCATATCTCATAAAAAGTTATTCGGAGGTTTTTCAATTTTCACGGTTAAAATCTGAAATTGAATATTTGTACCACTGGTTTATTTGGGAGAGTAGAACCTTTCGAGTGCTTCTGGTTGACTTGTTTTCTTCACAAGCCTTGTTTTCTTCCAGTAAAAAGTTATCGTGGATAAAAGTTATCGATAACTTTTTACTGGAAGAAAACAAGGCTTGGGATGGGCAAACATTAATTTTTCAAAAAATATAAAGTGGATGTCAGGGAATGATTATTAACAAACCGAATATATAGAACAACTAATCGCCCCAAAAAACAATTATTCAATGAACACAATAAAATTAAATAATAATTTTGTAAAATAATAGAACCGACTTCAAAAAAGGACTAAAAAGTAAAATACAATTCTACTAACTAATTTTATTGAGAAGTATTTATTTAATTTAAAATTATTTTTTATTTTTTAGTAAATTTTTTAAAGAGTTTTAAGAGTCGGTTCTGGTTTTATGAAACATTTTTATCGTTTACTATCACACCATATACAAGATCTTCTGCTTACATTCTTCTATCATTTTTTTTTTTTTCATATAAAGTAGGTCATTTTACACTTACTTCAAACATAGGTAATTACTAAAAATAATACTATTTACCACTAGTAGTAAAATATATTAATAATAATAATTATTATTATGTATTTTTATTTATTTTATTTTTTTATATTTAAATAAATAATATACAGCTAAAATAGAATAATTTCATATTATTTCTTTTCATTTTTCTGTTTAAAAATTTTTTTATTTTATTTTTATTTTTTTGATTCAATGAATGAATTTTAATAAAATTATATAATCTTAATTGTATTACATATTTTATTAAATATGTAATAAGACATATAATTAAAATGTTAAGCAGTTTATTGTTACCTACCGTACACGTAGTCGATAGCTGTTGTTAATTATTAAATGTATTCGTCGAGGACCAGTATCAATGTACACTACACTTTGAATAGAAAACGGTAGGCCCTGATGTACACTACACTTTGAATAGAAAACGACGTCTTCTTTGGCTACATGTTTAATCGGTTGTATTCACGGACCAACTCCCTATCTAATTTGTACCGCAGACGAACCAATAGATTAAGCAAATACTTCACTCCATTCCCAATTGTTCTTTTCATAGATGCAAACCTACATTTATTGCCTAAAAAGGATACAAAATACCATAAATAAGAAGAAAATGAATTAAAATCCGTTCAAATGGCATTCTCTTGGAAGGTGTAATTTGTTACAATGATTAATGTCTGCCAATTTTCCGCAATGTTTTGAAATGAAATGTTTCACAGAAAACTGATCTAATAGACAAAATAGAAAATAACAACTTTGAAAATAACATCAGTGTTTGAACTATTTTTAATGATTGGCATTCATAAAATAACCTAAATATACAGTCTATAAATATATGTGCTTATAAACTAATTTTGAACTGAAAGTGTGTCTAATCTAAGCAATTTACAAAAAAATGGTTCAAACAAAAATTTTTATACAACAAACAACTCTTGTCTTTGAATTTCTCTTTGGGTCTTGGATTCATTAGAGTCAATGGTCCTATTTTCCTCATTCACGAATTTAAACTCACTTTTTATGTCTAATATACATCACCAAAATTTCAACTCGTTATCTCCCCGTTATCTTATTTGGAGTTATCTTGATGAAGAGCAGACAGGCGAATGGATATGCAGGACTATACAGCGGATATTATGAACTCCCATACCATAAATTTGTTTGTGGCTTCAATATTTGCAAGCGTTAAAAACTTAAATTTATGTACTCTGACGTATTCTATAAATGTCGAGTATAAAAACTCTCAAAATTAATTTTTTTCAATTGGCCGAAGAGGTAGAATACTACGGTTTAACTAGACTCAGTTTTGCATTTCGTTTGTCTGTATCTCTCTTCTTATCTTCTTATCTAGCTCTGTATGTTGGTCAAAAAATGCAAACTTTTTTCAATGTAAGCTCTAGGTATCAATGCAATTTCGTATTATAAAGTCTTGGTGTAAAAAACGAATAAAGTGTATTCAAATTTCAATTTATATATTATTATTAACGAAAATCTTGTTGATTTACGAGACTGATTTAACGATCATATATATTTAACACTCATATTTTATTGGAGAAAGTATTTAATACTGTTTCATATTGATAGGTATGTTATGAAATCATTAAAAAAATCTTTAAATAATCAAATTTAATTGTTTATTACAAGGAAAATATTAATAATAATGCTCATTAAATTTATTATATGTTTGTTTGAACGGGTGCGTCTTTTATAAATACTTTAATAAATATGGCGTTATTACTAACAGTTAAAGTTTAATTTATAAAACCCTAATGATATTCAATAAAATATAGAGGATTTTATAATATGAAAAATTAAGCTGAATTTATCTTTCAATTAAGAGAAATGATGTTTTCGTAATAATTTATATTTAATTCTATTATCCATTATTTAGTAAAGCTTCAAAAGCTTCCAGATAAAATTAATCAGTACTATTTATAATAAATATTTAATATCTTGAATTTGAATAAAGATAATTTATTGAAGAGAGCTTTACTTTGTGGAAATCCATGATAATGACTGAAGAAAACTTCAAGGATATATATTTTGCAATATTCCACTATTTATTTTATTATTTATTAAAAATTAATAATTAACAATAAACTGGAAGTGATCCATACGATGGAAAAAGGACAAAAACTGGACATTTGGGAGGCAGTGGAGATACACAAACACAAAAAAAGTCAAACGACGCTCTTAAACGATCAAACAGAGCTAATACACTCCAGTTTGTTTTCTCTATTGTAATTTTTTATTTTCCTTTTTCCATTTGAGTTCTTTTAATATTTTACAACGTCATTTTAACGATGCTAACTTTTAATTATTTTAATTATTTTACCAATTTAACTTTGTTTTTAATAATACTTTGTCTAAGTTTTAATCTTATATTCAAAAATTTTTAACGATGGGCCTTTCGGTACCAAATTTTATTATTATTATTGTTTTTGTTTTTTTTTATATAAAATAAGTTTTAACGTAGGGCTACCTGTACCTGTAATGGAATTTTATTTTTATTTATTGTTTTATAATTATCTAAATTCGTAACAAATGATACATATTTGTTTTTGTAATTGTTGAAATTGATCTACAAGTTTATACCAAATATTTATACGTCATAGTAATTTATAGTATATAAGACCTTAAAAAAGATTAATCTTCACAGTTTGAAAATGGTTGTACAAACCGAAACATGTCACGACGTAATTATTAATTTTTAATAAATAATAAAATAAATAGTGGAATATTGCAAAATATATATCCTTGAAGTTTTCTTCAGTCATTATTTGAATAAAGATGTTTAAAATTCATAAAAAGTGACACAATTTATGGTAATTATATTTAGTCAAATTCAAGCCACTATAAGTCATAAAAATACTGATAATAAGACTTTTTTAACAAAAATTATTATTATATATAAAAATATTTCGCAAAAAATTAAACCGACTTCAAAAAAATGCAATAAAATCGAAAAAATAATTACAAATTAAATATTGTGACCAGTAAGTTGGTTACCTTTTGAAATCATCCTCGACTAATCAATAAGCTGAGAGATGATTCAACTTTGAAGATCACAACAGTTTTTGAAAAAAGTGGGGTGGTATATTTACATTTAAATATTGGTACGATTTGTACTTCTTTCTCCAATATAAATTACTGAAAATTTTAGAACACACTGACTATACTAATCGATATTCATGTCTATAAACATAGCGCGGGAGTATATTTTGATATACATATAATATCTCCCTTAATATTTTACGAAACTCCTATTACTTTTCAATTATACAAACAAGTATTGGCACAAATTGCATTTAAACAGCTTTATTTAAGATTTATAACAATACATAATTATTATATTCTTTAATAGTACATTGTACCAATAGAAGATTTTTCACATATGATATTTATCATCACTATTATTACGTCAGAAATAATTTCTAAACAGGCAATAAAAATTTCGTAGCTAACTATATCTGCAGAATCTGTGTATAATATACATTTATATCTTTGTATCATGTATATTACATTTACAAAAATTATTTAATTTTATTACAAAATAAATATTTGTTCAATCAATTTACACAATTTTTTATTCAGATTTTATGTAATATTGTTTTATTTTATCATTACAGATTTGCAATTAGCTGCAGAATTAGGAAACACTCTGCTGGAGCGAAACAAAGAGCTGGAAAAGAGTTTACGACAACATCAGAATATAATAGAAGACCAAGCTCAAGAAATAGAAGTAAGTATTTTGCGTATTTAGTTTCCATTATCATACTTATCCTATAAATCAAAAAATATATATTTATGTCATTTTTCGAATTAATAATTCTAAACTTAATAATTATTTAACTTTTGTTTGCTGTAGACAAATTTCTGTAACCTTTGATATTTTTAACACCTTTTTATGTGATTGCACGAAAAAAACAGCAATTCTGACAAACAGCCTCAATTTGTACCAAAATTTGGATTTGGATTTTGGAACTCTTTTTTTCAAGTACCCCTTCAAATACCCCTTCTCAGGGATGAAAAATTTTTAATATAAAAAATAAGTATATAAAAGCAACTTTTGTTTTATAAAATTTTTACTGAAAGTGAATATTACAAAATACACAAACTTTTTATAATTCTTTCAGTTTAAAATAAATGATTTAGGTAGATAAACAAAATTAAATATGATAAACAACTCAATACCTACAACCAAACGATCGAGTATTTAATGTTTTATGGAAAGCCCTGGCCAGTCCTAAAACAAAGCTTTCCTTTGGCCAAAAACTTTTCTTATTTCTCCAGAAAGCACTGCAACCACAGATTCTCTCATTTTTCCTTGTTACCACAGGCTGGAACCTGCTACTTATAAAAATTCTTAACAATCTGTATTATACTTAATTTCTGCGTAAAATTTCAGCAATTTAACAGCTTAATTGTAATTTTGAATTGACACATCCTAAAACGTAAAGAATCAGCAAAAAATCCAAATTTTAATTGAACAAGAGTCCTTGTATTGTTAATATACGTAAAAACAACTTAATCTTTTCTTCGACTCATTTTAAATATATAACATGAAATTCGAGTAATAATATCGTTTATATTTTTGTTCACAGTACTTAAATAAACAAACAGCAGCACTTCGAGAAGTAAATGATTCTCGTCTACGTATTTATGAACAATTAGAAGTAAGTATCCAGGACCTTGAACGATCCAATCATCGATTAGCACTTGATAATTCTAATGACAAGAAACAAATCAAAAGTTTATTATCAAATATTGAAACATTAGAAGAAAAATGTGAAGAATTGCAAAAGAATTTAGACGATGTCACAAGGCAATTAAACTTAACAAGACGTCATCAACAAAAATGTATTAATATTGACCAATCCGCTATTACTTCATCACCAATCACAAATGATTCAATTCAATCAGATAAATTACGCTTAAGATTAAAAGCCATTCATGAAAATGGTAGTACAAATCAGGATTTATTACCTATATCGCAAGAAAATCAGGTAAGTAGTTTTTATTTTTTAATAATTTATTTTCGCGTGAAAATCCACATTAAATTTTGTAAAAAATTTTCTTAAATATTTTAGTAACAGTCGAGTGCAATACACAATTCAGTCTGCTTTTAAAAACTTAAAAATATAAACTAAAATTTTGATTATTTTTTTCCCATTTGCTAAACAACTCGTTTTCATAACAACTAGTTTTTTAAACAAATAATAGAAAATTTTTATTGTATATAAAAATGTTGATGTAAGAACTTCGACTATTATGATTATACATTAAATACAATTTTTATATAAAATGAACAATTTGAAATTTTATACTTCTGTCAGTTTTTGTCGAGATCGGATAAATATTTTCTCTTTTATACATATTACGAATTAATATCGATATGTTATTAGTTGATAATGAAATCAAATCTTTATTGGGGGTTAGAACCTTAATTATTTTGCTTTTCGATAATCAAAGTCCTTACAAAAGATCTTATTATAAAAAAATTCCAATATATTAATATATAATATATTAATATAGTAATATATTTAAAGATTTTTAAATTTCCTTGAAATAAAATAAAAAAATTTTAACTATTTGTAGATAAAATGCGATTCAACAACCTCAATTGATACTACTGACAATGGTATCACAGCCGATTTAAACAACACAGCTGAATTAAATGAAGAAATAATGCAATTATTAAAAGAATTAGCGGATGAACGCGCACAAAGAACGCGAGATCAAAGACGTGTCACAGAACTTGAAGAACAGATGACAAGTTTATTGCATCAAATACAAGCACTTGAACAACAATTAACAGAATATCATCAAAAAGAAGTTATGACTAGCATGCATGAAGAAATTAGTACATTAGAAGAAGTCAGGTACAGTTTTCTTAATATTATAATTGAAGCTTGGATTTTAGGTAAATTGCTTACCATTGAATTTTTAATGCAATGCAAAATTATAATGATCCAAGTGCTGACTATAAAATTTTAGGTCTATAAATTGACAAAATAATTATCATTTTCTAATGTTTACGAAAGTGGAAAAAATTTTCTCGTGTTAGCTACCAAATTAATTTCTGCCATTATTGTCTAAAGTCATCAAAGATTTTAAAAATATGAGCTGGGTTCATTTTTAATGCATTAATCCCACCAGTATTTAGTTTATTTAAGACATTAAACTTATATTTATTTGAATTTATTTTGAAATAAATATTATTAATGTAACTTCATTCCTTATTTTTTAACTCAATAAATTCAAATGATTGTTCATATTAGTATAAATTTTATATGACATTTACAACACCAATTGTTATTTATATTCAATATTTTTATCAAGGACCATATAGGATGTATTCTATGTGGGTATTCTTTGCTTCGTGATTTTTAATAACCTCAACTCCACAAATTATTTAAAAAGAAGATTAAAATTTTGATTCGAAAAAATTCATAAAGAAATTATGAATACGCCATCTACTTGCTATATTCGATCGTCTTATATTCATTTATAAATAAAAGTTTGAATCGAAAAAATTATTTAAAAAAATTTAAGGTGTTATTTTATAGGCCAAAAAATTTTTGATCAGTGCTTAATCAATAACTTTCACACTCATTTTTGTCTATTTCAGCAAATTTTTCAAAAAATGCTTATTTTGCGTTTTGTCGTGCCTTTTCTGAGTATTCAAGTTTATCATAAGTCATTTATTTTGTAGTTAGATAATTTAATCATAGAGGAATAGATGGAAATAGCGTATTAAATTGTTCTATTTCTACTTAGCGAAGAATATAACAAAATTTTAAAGAGGTGGGTTAGTGAACAAGTTTATTTACTTTTCTAGCAAAATTGTTCAACGAACATATGCTTCGTTCATACCGGATTTTTAACTTTATGCTTTTAGATTATAAAATTGCAACTACTAAGTTTAAAATAAGTACGAAAAATATTGCTTATATTTCTTGTCTATTTAAAAGGCATGGCTGCGTATTTTCCCTTATACTTCTAATAATTGTTCTTCTTATAATTTTATTTTCTATATTATTTCATTATCCAAATACTATCATTATAGAATGAACCCCCACACTATTTAATAATATTGAAATTAGATCGATAAAATCAGCAATGGCTAGGATCGAATAGAAAATCAAATATAAATTATAGCAAAGAATATGTTCGAATAGGATGTTCAGTTGTATTCATCCCGATATAAACATATTTAAAATGAATAGGATTAATGTATAGGTTTTAATTAGAATACAAATTAAGAAAATTTATTATTTTGGATCGGAATCAAGAGGATCTTATATCCTATTAAATCCTATTCATTCCGATTTAAAATTTTAAATAGATTTTGATCGTAATGAATTAATTAATGATCGTAAAAACAATCGCAATCAAATTTCCTGTTAAATTCTATTCATTTATGATTCATTTCGATTCAATTTCAATATTATTTAATAGAACTATTTTTATTAGGACCTAATTAGACCATTTCAACAAATCCGACTGTTTGTGACGAAGGATAATTCAATTATAAAAAGATCTTAATTGTTGAAATTCTATTTTTTTCTGTTTCTAATAAGTGTCTTCCTAGAGTTAAATATGGTAATCTAAAATCCCTGTAGTTAGAACATAATTAAATGCGCATTTAAACATTAAAAAAAAATAAATATTTTTTCGTAATCCTAACATATTTCAGTTTTAATGCTACCTAGAGAGTATTTAAAGAATATAAGTTTTTTGGTGCTTAAAATCTTCACTCTTTAACTGTTATTACTATTAATTCACTCTTTATTTACTTATTTAATAAATAGAAAATAAATCAACTGGTTTTTCTTTATTTTCTTTGAATGTGTAATGTATCATTAATCAAAGTATTATCTTCTTTATATAATGAGACATTGTACTTAGAACATCGGTCAAGGTATTCAAAAAAAAAAAATTTACAACTTTGCTTTTTTTTCATCAAGCTTTTAAAACCGTTTATGGAATGACATAACAATATTAATTAATATAAAATTAAGTGGAATAAGAAACAAAAAAGAGAAACCTGTAATACAAACAATTTCTAATGCAAAATACATTGTATATGTTTCAATTTTCGCAGGCAAATAACTCAAAAAGTAACTATCATAGTAATGAAATTTGGCATGCATACCTTGACATGAAAACGGAGGGTTTATCAAAGTTTGTCCGAATTGAAAGAAATACAATGTATATTGTATTAAAGATTTATTTTTTTATATGTCTCTTTTTTTTGTTCTTATTCCCCAAATTAAAAAACAGTTCCCCAAAATTATTTTCAGTTCGTCATTCATAATAAAGCATGCAACATCCGAGTCTCTTCTAAAACATAGCTTTTTTGTAATAAGAATCTGGAAAAATCGGATTGAATTGGAAATTATTAGCAGCTCATTCCAATTAAAACATATTCAAGATTATGAATTGAATTGAATTCCGATTCTTTCCGATTTAAACGTATTCAAAATTCGGATAGGAACGCATTTAATTGATTCGGAAATTAAAAGCTTATTCAAAATTTGAACTATACTCTTATAAAATATATACCACAATAATAAATTTCTAAACTTAAATATTAAAAAATTAGATTAATTAAGAGCCCAAAATACTCTAAATTACGAATCCTCTTCTAATATTTGTTAAAATAATTACTTTTTTAAATAAACTAATTGATAATTATTATTATTATTACAGAGACGGACATTTATGTGCCCGATGTCTTCGTAATGTAGATGAACGGGCTCGAGACGAACTATCATCATTGTTAGATCAAGAAAGTGTTGTGTATGAAGATGATAACATGCAAAGTATGAATAATTCAATAATCAACGAAATACCATACCGATCAACAATATCATTAGATATTCAGGTTAGCAAACATATCATTGATATTTTTGGCTTATTTAAATTCCCTTAAATTTATTTTTTTGAATTATATACAAAATTTAAATATTATACATTTTTTTGTATATATAAATTTAATTTTAAAACTCGTTAATGTTGAATTTTGTATATAATAAAAAAAAAACTGCATTAAAAATGCGCATGCTCTGTATGTACCTTACCAAGCGCATGTTTTAAATTTTACTTTGCGAATTAACTTGTATTGTTGTTCTATCATTTTTCTGTACCAAAAACAATAGTAATAACAAAACCTGATACTATGCTAAATTTTGATGTCCAGGGATTACGGATCTATTTATTTCATGCGAAAATAGGCCAACTATTAATCATCAAGGTAGTTCAAGTATTAAACCGGGATTATGGAACTTAATACAAAAAATATTAGACATCAGTCAATGGCCAACCAAAAATTTAAAGTATTTTAAAAAAATAGACTGATATTATAGTACAAAGAAGTGAAATTATTCTTCAAATATTTTTATATATTTTTGTTTTGTATCGCAGAATGGGAAAAATATAGTGTTTTATGACTATTTTTACTCGACGCTTTCAATTTTTCATACTTGTAGAAATCTGTAGACCATCTATTTCTACTTCAAATACGAATATGGCACTTATTCAAAATTGATTCGTTTCGTATGTTTTTATCCAATTCAAATTTATATACTTTTTTATCAAGTCGTTCAAATAAGAGATTAATTACTAGTAGCAAAAACTGATACTTTTGCTGAAAGTTAATTAAAATCTCAATTTGTTATTGATTATTCTCCTCTTTAATTTTGACATAATTTGATGATTATTTCCACCACTAAAAGAATATATCATACAAATCGTCCTGGCAGGGATGTATGAATTTACGATGACACTAGTAACTATCTACAATTCATAACATACTACGACAGTGCCCTGCCAGAAATTTTTTACGTTTTTCTTCTTTAATTGATTATTTAATTGAAAAACTCATTAGTTGTAACTCTACCAACGGAGATATTTTTTGAATCACCAGAATTAAATTATCAAAAATTTTTCCAAGTAGATTAGACTATTATTTCGATTTGTTTTATGAACATCGTTATTTCATTAATGTAATAAAATTAGATAAATCAATACCGTAAATTTTATTTCAAAATCCGCAATAAAAAATAAAACGTGTGATGTATAAATTTGCTAGAACTTGGTGAATAGATTTCGCATGACTTAATTCACACTTGAACTACCTTAGTAATTTTTATTTTTGAAAAATCACAATTTTGTTAGATTGTCTACCTACTAAATGATTCGGTAAACCAAAATAAATTTAGCATTAGTATCATTAACACATTCCAAAAAAATAAAATTCAAATTGTTTTAACACATTATACATAAAAAATATCAAAAAATATTAACAAAATTTTCATTTTAATAAAACCATTCAAATAATTATTTTATTTTTAAAACATATCAAATGTGCAATATAACAGAATTCTCCATTATCCTATTACATAACGTTAAAATATAAAAGTAAATTTATATTTATTTTTAGTGTCTATTTCATTTTGTTGTTTTAACAGGACCTAATAGAGCTCGTCACATGGATATTCCGTCTATTGTTGGCCTGTATTACACGCGTAGCTGCACCTTCCCTATATTTTATAGTGCTTGAGCTTTTCTTGTTCCTTCGAAATTATATCCTTATACCTGTTGCATGTAAATCTTGGCGCTTTACATTGTGCATTGTTGATTGGCTTAGTATAACACATGATAAAATTTCAGGGTGCTAACATTCATTCACATTATAACACAACACCATTGTTTTGTGTTTCATTTGTTACTAATTTTTTGTTGAAGTTTCGTCACATAATTTTGAATCGATGATAAATCGATTGTAATAAATAACTCTAAATCAATATTATAATATTGATACCGTTTATAACGAATACAAATTATTCTTGTGTTGAACATTCGAATGTGATTGGTAGTGTATTTAAAAAATTGGAATGCCCTGGTGGAAATATCTTGAAAATAACTCTTAAAAAGTCTAAAAAACTCTTATGAAATTCTGATGAAGTCTTATTAACTCTAAACAACTCTTTGAGAAAAGTCCCAATTTTCTGAGAATATAAGACTTATTAAGAATTTTGAAAAGTTATTCTCACTTGTCGAAACTTATTTTGACTTACTAATTTCTAATAAAAATTTTGAAATTTTTTCCACCAGGGTGCTCATAAAATAACAAATGAGATCTAGTCAAATTGGCTGAAGTTAATTTTTATCCGTTTTAACAAAATTATCATTTATAATTATTGAGAACTCTAGACACTACTCAATTATGTATTTCGAAAAATTTTTTGGAATTATACAAGAATTTGAACAAATTTTTTGATACTTGTACAACAATAAATATAGGAGAAAAACTACTCTTAATATTTCAAACAATTCGTAAAATGTTTAAAACTATAATATATGATAAAATTCAGCTAATTTGATGATGAACTTATTATCGATTTATTTTATGTTTGGCGAATCCTAATGCTTTGTAGAAAGTTGCCATATTTTTAAGGATTTATTAAAAATTTATTAAATTATTATTTTACGAATATAAACAAGTGTACTTAAAAACGGGACCAATCAAATCTCTAACGTTAAATTACGAAAACTAATAAAATTATATGGCAACGACTATATATAACGATCGTAATATGTGTGATTAATCATACCAAGAACCGAAATTAATTAATTGAACTATTACATCATATTTTGCATTGTCAGATTGAATAAAATATAAATAAAATTAATAATTGGCGATATCGTACTTAATTATTTAAATTATTTTTCGGGATCTGTGCAATAAATTTTTCAGAATTTTTTCTAAATTTTTTGTAGTACAAATGGTTTTAAATATTAAATTACAAAATTATGTAATGTAATAATTATTGTTATTATTTAGGTTTTTTTTTAATTTTTGTAGAAGATAAAAATGGTTATAATATAACGTGTAGTCTTTTTCTTCTAAGAAACCTTTTTAGTAATTCATAGCAACTTGCCTATTTATTTGAAAATTAAAAGTT
The DNA here is from genome assembly GCA_020423425.1 of Chrysopa pallens. Lineage (NCBI taxonomy): Eukaryota > Metazoa > Arthropoda > Insecta > Neuroptera > Chrysopidae > Chrysopa > Chrysopa pallens. The sequence continues at coordinate 59,810,820 of CM035593.1, read as the reverse complement.
TTATTGGCTTTCCTAAGTAATACGACGTCGTAGATTATTGAAAATAAGAATTAGTAGGAATTCAATTTTCATACAGAGTTTGCACTAAATTTATAATACTAAAATTAATCTAATTTTTGCTATCGTTTTAATTGATATTTTGTTTCCCGTTTCTGTTTTTTATATGAGCAAATTATTTATTGTGATAACAAAACAGGCTCTCTTTGTAGAAATTTTTAATAATAGAAATACTTTCATGATAGGAAAGGCGAACTATCTTTGTTTGGAAAACTATCCGTCAAAATTTGTCAAATTAGGATGGCACTACAACAACAACAACAGAGTAAATTTTATAAAGAGGGCATATAAAAACAGAATAATAAAATAAAATCTTTTTACGTTCAGGACAACGTTTTGTGTCCCAAACTAACCCATGATTGTTTAAAAAGTATTTTACAAGTCAACACTCAGTATATTTACAAACCTCCACGTTTGTTGACACTGGTTATTTTAGATTATATTTACCAAATTATTTCGAATCTACGAAAATAGTTAAAGTTCTGTATACTAACTACTCTAATCACTAGAAATAATAAAACTCGACACACTTCAATTTCTCAACAACTGCCATTTTCATACCCTTTGCCTATGCTAGCGCCACTTATGGCAAATTTTAATCCTATTCAAAATTTTGAATAGGGAAATGCTTTCCTATTGGATCCTATTCAAAATTTGATTGATAATTGAATATGAAATTCAATTTCGTTTTCATTCCGATTCAATTTTAATACGATTTGGATAGAATAATTTTTTGTTAAAGATTCTCACATCTGAGAATTAGATTCGATAAGTTGATTTCCAAATTTCGTACCCAGCTTGCGATATATTAAGTTAAATAAAACTCAAGTAATAGAAATAGATAATACGGAACTAAGGCTTTCTTTGAGTCCGTTGTAAAACTTATTGTAGAAAATACATGCTAAGTTTAACCTGAAGATTACACGTTGTGCTATAACATTGTATATTCCTACAAAACGCGTAATTTATCCAAATTGTTTTCTGAAAATATAAATTTTCAAATATAAAATTTGAATTAGTAAATTCAAATTTTTATTGCCACATTGTTGCCAATATAAGTTAAGGTAACGCGTAATATTTAGGCTACATACTTTTCCGATTTAAATTGTTCCGAATAATAAAATGTTAGGTTTATTTTTTATTGTACTAATTTATAATAATATTTTATAAAGTTACCAATTTGGTAATTAATATTTACGATGGAGTATTAACTTTAGCGGGAAAATTATTAATAGACTAGGCGTTCATAAGCACCTATAGTGAGATTTATTTATTATAATTTTTCAATTGTTGTAGTATTACATTTTACTGGGAACTTAACCATTACACATTTAATTCATTCGATCACTTTCCTTCTTTATTGTGATCCTGGATTACTCCCTTCTGCACTTAAAGCTTTATAATTTACATTTCATAGATTCTTGAGTTTATTGTATTGCTAAACTTATTTATATTTAAATGATACATACATATTTATGATCATTGAATTAACGGCTATAAAAAAAAACTCATTAAAATTTAGTAATAAATCTGTATAATAAATAATAAATAAATTATGTAAATATAATCGAGAATGGGAAGGGGGTGAGATGAGAACAACATAAAATTTGTTTCTAATATTTATTTTGACATATAAATAAGAGATTTTTTATTAATATTATAATTAATAAAATGCATGGTCACTACTCCGATAAAAATCTGATTTAAATCTCGCTCAAAGTACCTGAAACTTTTTAATTAATTCAATTCTATAAATCATTGATGTTTATTTTAGCTCCCTCAAATTATACTTCATTTAACGCAACATACTTTTAGGTCTTACGAGACTAAATCTGATAATTACACTAGTTGATCGGAAATATTTATAAAACAGCATGATTGTTTGTTACATTAGTCTCGAGCAAAATCTACGAATTATTTCACAATTATTTTTGTAAATTGACCTTTGTATAATTATGCGTTTTAGATAAAATTGTTTTTAACGATAACCGTTAGGTAATGTTTTAAATGAGCCGGGTATATTTTTAAGTGTAAGAGTGAAATCTTTTTTTCTTAACATCACACTGGATATAAATCATTTGCATTCAAATATTCTAAACTCAGGAGCTTCCGTGTTAATTTAGAATAAATTTTTGATTTTGTATTCAATCGCATTTTACACGATTGTATGGTGTGCTGCACGTTTGTGTTAACATTTTTTGTTGTTGCATTTTTATACTACAAAATCTTTTCATATTGAATTGTGTGCTTCTGTGTAATCTAACATTTTTATAAACATTTTCTATTCTTTTCTACTATTCTGTGTTTTTTTAATACAGTAAAATTTCTAATACTATTTCTCTTCATTTTAAAATAAAGGTAAACGTAATTACTTAAAAATTTCATTATATGTAATCTTAACAAACAACTATTTGAAATAATAATCGTTCATAACTACGCTTACTTTTATTCTAATTGAAAACATTTTGCTTTAGCGAATGCAATAAAATTAGTTTTTTTTTTTGTTTGTTATTGTTTATTGTATACAAAGTGTACATTTTTTAAAAGTGAAATATATCATGAATTTTAATGACTGTTGAATGTTGTAGATTTATTTTTCACACTCAAAAGGTTTATCCTATTCGAAGTTAGATTACACATGCAGTACAACATACTATTTTAATTAGCCACTATTATAATCACAGTTAGAGATAAAAATCGAAAAAAGCAAAACCATCAAATGGATCTGTAGATAAATTATTGCTAATATTGATAATTTAACAATTTACTTGTTGGAAATTTAGATAGCGAAATGAAATTAATTGTGTGAAATCTAAAGTTTGAGAAACATGCTTTTCTCAATTATAAAAACAATGGACTTCCGATATAAAAATATTTAAAGGATCGTGAGACATGAATACGCATGGCTACGCTTTCTTGTACGACCAATTTTCATGATGCATTTTGTTGTGTTAGATTAAAGCCGCAGGCTCGAATTCTATTGTACTTCTCTATGCGTAGCTGGTAGCTAACTATTTCAACTTCTCATTTATTTTTATTGTAACTTTTTCATATATTTTGTAAAAACATAAAAAAAAACTAGATAATAATTAAGAATAAAACTATTCAATATTTAGCTTAATTTTGTAATATATCGAAATCAACAAAAAAATGATAATTATTTACTATAATATCCTCATTTCTCTTTAATAAAGAGAAATTCTGATTTTCGAAATTCAATACCTTGAAAACCAAGCAAGATGAAAACTATAAAAATTCGATAATAATTTCCCAATAACTGAACAGTGCAGATCTATTTAAACATATTTACATCTGGTGTTGCTTATCATGAGTTTTATATCTGACTACGAATATAAAAAAGGTTAAGATTTTATAATGTTTGCTTAATATTTTTATTTTATTATAGACCAGTGAAATATTGCAAATTATCCCGTTTTATAAAGAATAACCACCATATAATATTATCAATAAATACATAGATAAAACAAATTTGTTTATCGCATGCGAAGTATAAATAAAGAGGTAGTGTGCCAACTAACTCTAGTAAAATACTCCTATTCAATTCTATGAAAATGAATAGGAAATCAATTGGTCTAAATAAGAAATTAAATTTCCTACTCATTCTAATTGAAAATTTTGAATTGAAATGATTGCGGATGAATACGAATAAAATTTTTATTTCCTATTCATTTCGACTTATCTTCAATAGAATTAAATCTAAAATTTCCTATCCGCTTGAACAGAGTTGAATCTAATTTTTTAACTAGGGAAATAGTGAGCAAAACCACCTATTTGTTATTTTTTTGTTTTAATTTAAATTCATTCAGATTATTCAGTGATACTAGTCTAGTTTTTTATTCACAACTTGTTTACGACAATTGACATGTTTCACAAAATTTCGGAATAGACGAATGAACATAGTTTTGATTCTTGAGAATATCCACATCACGACTTTATGTAATATCCCTTGACGGATGTAATTTGTTAATTTAATTTAAACATATTCGAAGTAAGTATATACTTCAAATATATCTTTTGATAAAAATTATTTATTCATCATCGATTATTGAAGGTAGTAAACGCGTGCGTTGTGGGTAAAAAATTTAGACCAAGGCTTTGAATGTTCACATGATTATTAAAATTTAGTTAAGTGTGCATTTTCTTGGGAATAAAAGACATCGATTATAAAATATTTTTTCTAATGCTTGATGAAAAAAGAGGATTATACAGGTAGGTTTTTTCCTAGAGTTATCAATTTCTTTTGTTAATTGAAAACATTTGAAAACAATATAAGTGATTTGGGACATATCTTACGAAACATTTTTTTAAATCTATATAACAAGTAAGTTTAATAATATTTTTACGGGAATTTGTTACACAAATCCCTAGAAGTAGAAACAATTTTGGTATAAGAAAAATGCTTATATTGAATTATTTAAAGATGCTTGTGTTTGACTGGTCTATTTTTATATCCAAAAATATTATTCGCATAACAATTTATAGCGTTTTTCATTTATTTGGTGACCGTATTTACTTATATGGAAATCAAGCTTTTTTGGGTGCTTTCAACATTCTATTATATAGTATAATGTTTAAATTTTGATATCAAAATTGAAAATACTTCAAATACCTCTAAAATGTTCTCACAGGATTCACTCAACAAAGATGCAGCTGATATTCATGGTACCGAGAATGACAAAACCAATCCTTATCGAGTGCTTGTTGAGAAATATGAAGCGTTACTTCAAGTGGATAGACAACGAACAAATCGTACATGTAAACGAAATCCACCCCCAACAAAAAGTTTATCATTACAAGAGGAGTTACAAATGTCAGGAGATTTTAATAGCTTAAGTACTAAAGATACAGATGATGAAAGTGGCCACGGTGGAGATAGTTTCAAATTAAATTTAAATAATAAAATAGTAAATCCGCGTAAGCATAGAAAAACAGTTTCAAGAACTCCCACGGATTTCTCAGAAGCTGAAACATCATCATCTGGTTTCTCCGACGAAACAAGTAATAAAGCTACACAAACCGATTGGCCACGACCAGGGTCATTCTTGTGTACAATTGCTGATGGTGAAGATTGTAAATTCAGTATTTATGATGATGGAAGTCCAATTGATAGTCGATTCCGTAATCATCCCGAATATCGAGAATTATTTAAGCAAATCTTTTCAGTACTTAAAAAAGCAGCTGAAAATAAAGATGAAGGTGAACAACTTCCTCTATTGGATGACGCTGCTGCCACAAATCAAGCACCTAAAGTACCCCCAGTAACTCCTCAAACTGAAGATATTCCATCAGATTTCACTGATGATTGTCAAAGTGTAACTTCATGTACGAACTCTGAAATGTCCACAACTTTAATGGAATCACATGAAACAATACCTGAAAATCGTGCTATTGAAAAAGTAGAAACCGTAAAAACAGAATTAGAAATTGCACAACCGTTAGAAAATAAAACAGATATTCGAAAACCAGAAGAACCGCTTATTTTAAAACCATACAAACGTGAACCATTAGAATACAATCCAGGTGGACTTCGTAAAAAATCATCATCACGTAAAAATGGCCTACGAAAGTCAAATGATCGGTCTGAATCGCCTGTATTACCATTAAGTAGCCCTAAAATTATATACAGTACACGAGTTAATCCATCGAAAAATGGTAAACGTCGTGACTTTAAACCTTTGGAAATACCTTTACGAGCACTTACAGAGACTAGTCCCGAATGGAATGGTAATTCACTGCAATTCTGGTCTTCAAATCGCAATTTAGCATCTCCTAGTCAATACGAAATTGTTCAACCCAGTCCTGCATCAAAGGATTTAATTAAACTGAAAAAATTAGATTTGTCATACGCTGAAGTATTGCGTAATGCTGATAAAAAGAAAACGGCTAGAATGAATAACCATCGTCGAAAATAAAGTCTGAATTTCTTATTTTAAATTAATAATATTGTTGTATTCAATTTTACAACGTAATGTAAATATTATTTTCTTATTTTTTATATAGAAATCTGAGTAAATTTTTTTAACTCATAATTTTCTTTATTAATTTTTGTTTTAATTTAAATTTTTTTATATGTAACTCCTATTTGTTATTTTTATTTTTTGGTAATAGTCTACAATGGTAATGATCTATAAAACTATTCATACACTCTGAAAACAACTGTGTATTATTTTTACACTTTGAAACCACAGTAACTTTTTATATATTTTTGTATGTGTAAATTTTAATTCACATAATATAAATGTATTTCAATACATAAAAATTGTGTTAAGACACTTTGATATAGGTGCTTCAATATTAAACACTATTCGAAAATTTTTTTAAAATTTATTTGACCGAATTACGCAATTAAAATGTGTAAAAATAACACCTTAATTTTTAGCGTGTATTTAGTATTAATTTGCAACTATTATCAGATGATTACATATAGTGTTTTTGTTTAATATTTAAATCTGTATTCATGAAACTCATTTCAATGTTATAATACAATCAAATTAGACCAAAACTACATACGAAATAAAAATAACACATTAAATATAAAAAATATTATTTCAAAACTACATTTAATGGCTTTTATTAGCCATAATTATCAAAACACACTGTTTTCAAAAAGTTGAATTACACAAATTTCAGTAATATAAACAATATTTGACTCTTATAATAATACTTAAAAGTAATTTGATATAGAAACGCTAGAAACTGTAAATCAAATCAGTGTGAATTTATCCTGTAATCAAAATTCTAATTTGAGTGTAATATAATTTATTTTTTTTTAATAATTATTATTGGACAATCTATAAGAGTGTAATTAATTTAAATAATAAAATTTTTTCTTGTGCCAAGATTATGTGAATATGTAATATGTAATTTTTTCATACTTCATATTATAATCAATTCTAAAAAAAAATATTAATTAATAAATAATTTTAACATAAAGTACATTTAGATCAAAATGTATTTACTTTACAATTTTCTTGTAACTCAAATTAGATTTTATAAGAAAACACATACAACAATCTTATTTATAAAAGAAACATTCCTAAAATTTCGAATAAATATATTTCTTTTGGAAAACTAACATTCTTGGTATTTTATTCTTCAATTAATTTTATTAACTTTTCCTTTCCAGAGTAATTATTAAAATTATAATAAGTCATTCAGTGAAAGTAATTGGTATCAAAATGGAACTTTTGACCAAAATGTGTTTCACTCGTACAACTTATTCAGCCAACCAATCATAAAAAAAACAATATACGTAGAAGTATTTATTTTAAACTATATATTTATATGATAAATTTTATTTCGGAGAAATATCATTCGTCACATTATGTTGTGCAAAAAAATGAAAACCTATTAACCAAATAAATTCAGTGAAAATCGAATGCAAAAATCTATCTGCACTCATATAAAAATCTGTTTATGTATTCAATTTTTGGTAATGATATTTAATTGGTATGTATATAAAAACTTGAGGTCCTTTTTTTTACAAAAGTCCTTGTTAAATTAGTAAAGAAATATTTAGCTGGATACTATATACTAAGAGATATAATATTTTCATGATAAGTTTCCATATTTTCCAGTTTTAGTTACTGATAAAGCAAGTAATGAATAAGTTTGAGTTAAAATATAGATGGCTACTCATTCAATGCTCAATGTTTTCTAAAAAATTTCATATTCTTTAACTTTTTAAAAGTGAGGGTGATTTCATTGCTAGGAATAAGCAAAAATTTGAGATTTAGACAAAAAAAACTGCACCTTGCAACACTCATAATTTGTGTAAATAATTAATACATACGCAGTTTTGCCAATCGTAAGTTGAAAAACAGTTGAGTGTTCCTTGAATATTTAATAAAGTACAAATACTGCTTGTAAATGGCCCCTACTAGATCATAATCAATGAAGGTGTCAAGCGTTTATTAGCTTTGAGATTAAATAATATATGTGAATATTACTAACGTTTTTAACATCCATCAATTCCAATTATGAAGAACCTTATAAAAAACGTAGATCGATACAGTAGTTATAAAGCATACATTTCATAATGTGTAGAGCATTGATATTAAAAGATAAAATACATTTACCAAAATATGTAAAACGCCAAGAGTTACATCTCTTTTAAAATTATTGATATCAGATATTTAATACCTTTAAATATTTCAGGCGTACTAGAAAATTTTCCTTTATAATGACATATTCCGACGCGAGAAGTATTTGAAAGAAATTCATCATTTCAAGAAAAATTTACTTTTGGTGTTTCAAGTTTTTATTAATGTTTTAGATTTTCTAAATAAATATTATATAAAAAAAAATTGTAGTGGCTTTAATTTTTTTATAGCTGAGCTTGATATAATCTTCTATTTTCAGGCATTTGAAATCTTATTAGTTTACTATAGTAATTATAATCTACCATTCATTTTCCATTTTAAGTAATTATTTTATATAGGTAAGTATAAAATACATTTATATTAATTATTAATTAAGGGGGCCGTATTTAACACCAAAAATTTAATCGTGTTTGAAACTGTCGCTCCCCGAAACTGTTGTAATCCTGTTTGCTATAATCTCTTTAAAATAAATAACATTTTGGCATTGAGGCCATTTTGAGGCGTTCAAGTAGCCAAAAATAGTGAATTCTAAATATAGTATCCCCTTAATAAAAAGTCACAAAAAAAAAAAAAATAAATAAATAAAATTACATTAAAATTTAAATTACTGCATTTTTTTATTTCAATACAAATAATATACTTCTATACTTTTAATTACATTTTTCTCAAAATAAGTTCGCTCCCCGTTCTTGGTATCCATCTATTATTATTAAATTACTTTTTTGGGTAACACATGCCCTATATCAAACGACTACTTCTGACTTTTGCCAGAACAGCTTCAACATACAGGTAGTGCTAATATAGGAGTAAAACATATTTGTATTAACCAAAGTATGTGTAAGCTAAAGAATAAGCATAAAATATATTTCCTAACGGAGTGTGTAACGGAGAGAATTCAGCTTCATCTTTTTACCAAACGTATTTTATTTCTGTAAATATAAAAAGCACTCTCATATTAAGGATATTAAAATAAAGTACCTATATGCGCTGCTTTTAAGTTAGTAATTTCTGATTTTATTTTTATAGCAAAAATTTAATTTCTTTATAATGATGAAAAAGATTAATAAAAATAAAATTTTTTAAATTGTGTATAATATTTCATTTACTCCAAATTTGATTAGCATTTTGATTAACAAACGCATTTAAAATTTTTAATCTTGTATTTGGTCAAAATTTTAGCATGATGACTTACATGACTTAGAACATCCATTTTGAACTGAATCTCAACATGACATTTAACCGCCATACACCATAGAGCTATATAGTACACGGGAAAAATAGATAGCCGTCTCTTTTAGGTATACCGTATGTATCTTTGTATTTAATAATGTATTTAATACATCATATAAAAAGAGATAAGATACGGTAATCTTAATATACCTGCCAAAAACTAAACCTTAAGAAACTTACCAAAGAGAGACGTAAATAGAAGTTCAGTTGAAATGAGGAAGTGTGGGCTAAACATTTAGTAAGTCCTGTTCCTGTCCATTGCCGAGACGTTCGAGAGGAGGAGTTGGTGATACAATATAATTCTGCATTGCTATATTAAAAATGCAACCAAATAAAGCCCATTGTTCATAATACTGATTTACTGAGACCAGCATCGTCGCCTGAAGGGGCATATAGCGCCTCTTGATCCACAACAGAACACGGCTTTGGACTTCTATTTAGGTCTTTTTCTTTGTTATTAGCTTATCTCGTTTTAGATTGGTTTGCATATCATAACTCATAGAATATGCAACCTAATAGTCTATGATCCCTTTGCAGGATTAGTGCGCTCATTGGTTTTTTGCTTAAAACCAAATTTTTATGTTTATTTATAATTAGGAAAATATATATTGAAAGAACATGATATCATTTGTCAGACGAGGATAGCGATTGCCGGCTGTGCGACAGCCAGCAACCCGTATTTACGGGCGAATTTAATTAGGCAACCATATATGATAATAAAAATTAGCTTTAATTTGATATATGAATAATAAATAAACGTTATGAACGTATAAATGTAACAAAATCATACCTGTTTACACCTGGCTGCGAAGAGGTGCGGCCAGGTGAACGATATTTTTTACCAAAAATCAATTGGAAATACTAGCGGCCAAATTTTGATAGGCAATCTGGTAAATAAATATTCTCCTAATTCTAAATAAACATAAAAATTTCGTTGCAAAAAACCGATGAGCGCACTAATACTACAGCGAGATATCGTACTATAGCGGAATCATTAATATATTATGTCTGTCGTAGACTTTCTTTAATTTAAATTTGAGCATTAAAACGATAAGAAATTTAAAATTAATACTACAGCGAGATATCGTACTATAGCGGAATCATTAATATATTATGTCTATGTCGTAGACTTCCTTTAATTTAAATTTGAGCATTAAAACGATTAGAAATTTAAAATTTATATAATGTCCAGCGTGATGTTATTGTTAATATTGAAGCACAAACTGAGTGTGACAGAGGTCCGAAATATAAACAAAATCACATCCATCATTATCCACATTATGTGGATAACTCTAAAGTGCAAAATTCTGGAAATTTTAACTGTAGTTTAAATCTTTTTTCTTAATGAAAGGAGCAAACTTTAAATAAATCAAAAAACTTTGAAAAGTCTGTAGATTCAGAAGAAAATATGCAATATCAAGCAATTGCATATCTTCAAACTATTCAGGAATAATTATTTAATGAATTTAATTAGTTGAAAAAAAATACTAGATTGCAAATAAAGATTGTATTTTTTATTTAATATTTGTTTACATCGAAAAATTACATAATATTAGTTATTATGGATTTCAAGATTCAATCACTCCATATAGACCTCAGTCAATACGGTAATATGGCATGTTCTCGGTTATGCGCTTTACCTGATTGCAACGCTTAACTACGAACACCTCATATTTTTAAAAATAAAATAAAAATCAAACATATCTTACAGTATACCTAGAATAATATTTTTTGTTCAAAATCTATAAAACAAAACCACTTGATATTAATACTTGATATTAACTTTCTCAAAGAAGACTTCGTATTTATGTTCGATTAAATAATACTTTATGAATCGTACTAAGATCCGGTACTAATTTATTACTTTTTGATACCGCTGTTGGTTTTTTCACTGCACCGGATGATGTATTTAAACGCAATGAACTGAAAATATAACATACGGTTCAGTTACAATTTATAGATAAAGTGTCAACTATAAATAGAATTACTAGAACAAATACATACCTTGATGTTGTAGATTTTGTTATTGCCGGTGCTGTTGGATTGTTAACTGGTCGTTTATTAACCAACATACATTTCATTGGTTGGCCATCTAGTTGGCGATTATGATATACTTCGACAGCTTTATTTGCATCCGCAAGATTTTTATATATTACTTCAGCAGTACCAGGTCGAACCAAACGAGCAACCATTAAATCTCCGATGTCCGCAAATAATTCCTAACAATGTACAAAAGATTCGTTTTTTATTAATAAACAGTAAAATAGCAAAAAATTTAGTTACTACCCTAAAAAAATATTAAGCCTTTACCCTAGTGTCCCAATGAAATCGAATTATACGTTTTCGAAATTAATATTAATAAACAAGCAGACACAAACATACAAAATATATAAAAATAAATTGAATAAATTTTCATATCATGTAAAAGTTTTGAATTTATAAAATATTATAAATTTAGACAGGCAGTCAAAAAAGGGACAGGCAAATAATTTTACTAATTTAAAGAATTTACTTACTGTAATATCTTCTTGTGTTACTGCAGAATGTAAATTAGATACGACAATACGATGTCCTGGTGAAACAATGGGTTTAGGTTTAGCTTTTGCAAATATCCCATGTGATTGAGACGATATAGGTGCTGTATCTAATCGAGCTCTAATTCCGGCATTTAATGGTGCTTTAACTGATTTCAAAGGCTGTGTGTCTTCCACTGCATCCAAATCAATATAAGAATGAACCCTGATAATATAAACGGTTTATTTACTCTCAATACGATACAAATTTCCTGATGTTTTTGAGCATTTAAATTTAATTCACAAAAAGATAAATTTATATGGTCAAAATATTATCTGAAGAAATTTTGAAATATTATAATTAAAAATTAAAGTTAAGGATATAAAAACACAGAAAAATGCAACATTCTGATACACTAATAAAATACTCTTCAAATTTAAATTCAAATCATAGACCAAATACCTTATTATACTCAAAAAATTATCAACCGAAATTCATTTTATTATTTTTACTTTTTAACAATTTATTTGAATTAAATATTATATTTTATTAAAAATTATTCTAACGATAAAACAAATAATAATGTGCCTGAAACGATAAGTCTAGAACAAGCTATGAAGAGAAGGAGTTTTCGATTTGAATATTACAACATAATTTAGATTAAAATTGATTTCAAGGTAAGTAGTAAGTATGGAATGACTCTAGGAAAATATGGATTTTATTAACGTTGAGCAGTTATTTACTTTACCTATGGTTTGATCTAGAAATTCGAGGCTCATCATAGTCAATGTATTCACTCCGTGGAGATTCTTTTTTTCGCCGGGATTCCATTGGTATTACTTGAGAAGATCCCCAAGATGGAGGATATAGAGGATTTTCAATAGGTGCGTATGAAAAGTCTGGCAATGGTGGCAATTCTGCTACAATATCATTATGAATAGTTCTTCGTATTACCGGCGGAGCAGTTGGTACATACTCTAATAAAAATAAATTTTAAAAAATTAATTTTAATAAAACAGTTATTATTATCAAACGTTAGTAATACAATTTTAAACCACCTTCTTGCATAGAAATGTCCGATGGATATCCATCAAGTTGACGAGTAGCTAAAGGTAATTTATAACCAATATTATGTAAACTCTTATTAACTCCACCTCTAGTGACTTGACGTTGTTGAAGTGGTACTTTTCTCTGTACTTGACGATTCATGGCTGATGAGTGTGCCGACGAAGGAAGAGCTCCAACTAAGCCAAGTTGCCTTTGAACAGCTAATCCGAGTGATGGAGGTGCTAATACACTATTTCTTGCTGACTTATTAGTAGTCAAACTAATTTTTCCATGACGATCCTTTTTCATTGTAATATTTGTGCCAACAGGTCTTGTAAAACTACTATTTACAGAACTTGATCCCGTTGTACGGGCTTCGCGTAATTTGGTTAGTTTTTCACGTGCATCTTTACTTTTAGCCATTTGTGCTAGTTTATCCCGAGCATCAAGTAATTTTGTTCTGTTTTTTTGAATTATTTTCAAACGGGCATCACCTTTTGTAATTCCACCAGCTTTGATGGGGGAACTTTTTTTTATACCCAATCGTTTATTAAGTGGGACACTTTTACGATCAGCTCGTAAGGATCCTTTTCGTAGTCTAAAAAAAAATTTATATAACGTTAAACGTCGACATAATAAAATATTTTATATTTATCAAATACAAATTTAAAAACTAGGTTAATTTATTAATATCTTTAAAAAAAATTTCTTACTTTCCACCTTTTGCTGGCATTTTAAATAAAAACCTATACTTTTTTAAAAATCCAAAGCACTACTTGTTTATATTTATTAATAATTTAAACTATTTATAACATGACAGAACAGTATATTAATAAAATTCTGAGCGACTGTTGATCGTGTTCATCTCACAAATATGCAGAACAGCAACTGCTGTTATAAACTCTATTCAAACCACATTCAAACATTAATGTTCACTTAAAAAATAATTTTCTTATTTTAATATTTAGTATTATTTGTAATATTTTATTTAATTATAATTTTCATCAGATAATTTCAATATTAACTTAATTTAAACTTTTTGTAATACTAAAAATATACCATTTTTTATATAGAGTGTTTTATTAAAAATAACACCACCCAAAATTGAAATAATTCCCTAAATTGACATATTTGTAATCGACCAGACAATAGTACCATACACTTTAATTGACAAACATAAAAACCACTAAAACAGGTTTAATTGGCATTTAAGTTTTTTTTCATAAAATATATTGCCTAACGGATGGTTTTTTTTACAAGAGCATGTCATGGTAAAATCTTAAAAGCAAATTTTTCAAAATTGTTCGAAAAATATAATTTTTTTCAAATGTATGTTATTTGTTTCGCCTTTGTAATACTAAAAGGGAATAGAAGTCAAGATGATAAATCCGAAGTGAGATTTTTCAAGTTTTCGATAAGCAATCCAAACAAAAATCAAATGTGATTTGTCTTGGATTAACACGTTCCTTGGGTTAAGAAGAATTTTAGATCTTTCATTTTGCAGGTTTTATTGGTAGTTGAATTATTACCTTCATCATTTAACCAACTTTGTAACTGAATATCTTGGAAGTGCAGTGATATATGCTGTCTGTTACCAATCTTTTCAGAATTTTTCACCATAATTGACAGAATATAAATAATAATTCGCAATGAAGTCTCAGAGAACCCATAGTTCTAAGTATTAAAGACTCAATATAGCCTTCTTATAGATACATCCTGACTTTGTTTATTACCATTATTAACACGACTCATCTAAGCTCAATCCAAATAGCCACTCCTCCGAAAAGAAATAAATTCATAGAATGCTTTGTGAGATTAGTATTTATGGAAGTTATCTTTATAATTATTAAAATACATACATACAGAAGATACAGAAAAAAAAACTTTCTTCGAAACAAATTAAATTTCAGGATTTGAGTGTATTTTTCGAAAAAATAACAGATTTTATTATTATGAAAAAGAAGAAATGTGAATTTAAATCATTTTATATAATAAATAGTTTTAATAAAATTTAATAATTTTTATCAATTAACCATGAGCGTTGTTAAAATGTTAATAGCTCACCTTGTATAATAAGTTGCCGAATGCGCAAGCTAGTCTATTTTAATAGCAGAGTAAAAATGGCGAGATGTTTATCTGGAAAACGTTGTATAGTTTTATTATGTTTTACTTTTAATACAAATTTATAAACACAACTAATTAATTTTTAACGTATTTATTTATTAACGGATAATGTAATGATTTATTTAGAATACATATATTAATTTGCTATATCTAAATATTATATTCAATTGAAGTAATTTTTTTACATTTTATCAAAAGATTTTTGTAAGTAATCAAAAATGTCAAAAAGGCCGGCTGATGAGAACGTAAGTGGACAACCACCGATAAAAATGGTTCAATTTGAGCCTCATTTGATCGGTCCAATATCCACATTAGAAGAAATGGATATAAAAGTGTTACAGTTTCAAAATAAAAAACTGGCTCAGGTTAGTATTCGAAAAGGAGAAACATAAAATTTGTATAATAAGTTTGTTATGCAGTGGTTCCCCTATGCAGTTTTCGTATTTTTCAAATATAATTTTTGTTTAGCGTATTGAGCAAAGACACAGAACTGAAACCGAATTGCGCCAACGAATAGAGCAATTGGAGAAACGTCAAACACAAGACGATGCGGTGTTGAATGTTGTTAATCGATATTGGAATCAATTGAATGAAGACATTCGAGTACTTCTACAAAGATTCGATGCGGAAACTGCTGACGAATCTGAAAATAAAAGTATTTTATTTAAAATTATTGCTCATACAATTTTGTAATGTTGTTTTCAATTTTACAGACGAAAATGAAGCAACTACTTCATTTCTTATGCAGTTATCAACATGGGATAAAGAAGAACTGGATGATAAATTGGCAAATCGAGTCCAGGTATCAAAACGAGCTGTTGCTAAAGTAATTCAAGCTTTTGATCGACTCATGCAAAGAAATGAAAAAATTACTTTAGCTCTGAAGGGAGAATTAGATGGACGTAAGTTTTATTTTCATATATACCAAATTTAAATACATGCCGAATTAAATTATTTTAAAATTTATTGACTTACTGACAGTCGACGATGTCTTAAGTGTTCATAGTGACCACTACTTATTTAAAAGTTATTCTAATTATTATTTATGTAGCTGTCATTCGATAGACAGTTTTAATTACCATTATTAATAATATATAAAACTTGAAAAGTGAAGAAAAAACCGAGATCATTAATGACCGTGTTCAGTATTTGATTTCTGATCATCATTATTGCTGACTGCAATACACATTACTAATATTTATATAGTATAGTTTATGATAGTGTATTTATCATTATACCTTATCATAACTAATTTTATGTAGAATCTATACGTGATCGATAGACGAACATTTTATTAAAATTAGGTCAATCTCTATTTTTTCGAAAATAATTAGATGTTTTTAAAGCTATAATAGCCTAGTAAAATTCACAGCATATTATTGATATAAGTTCAATGACTTCGGTGCAATTTCAGAGGTTATATATTTGTATTTATTATAACAGTTTATAATATATAAGATTAATTTTTTTAAATTAAAACCCATTTAAAATTATCTTAAATCTGTCGTCCCACAACATTAAGAACGTATTTTAATAATTATAATATTTCACTCAAACATTTAACAACTCAATAAAAATAAATATTAAATATTATTTTGCCTGAAAATCGTAATAAATTATCTTATTACTTAAAAGTTACAAATTAATTTACAGAAGAATCACCACCATCAATGGACGAAACAATTCGACAAGCAAATATCGAAATGCAAAATGAAAATCGTAAACTTCAAGCATTAAATACATCATTACATGAAAAATATCATACAATAAGTTTAAAAATGTCTGAATTACAGGATTCATTAACAGCAAAAGATACAGAAAATGCTGAATTACGTAATCAAATTGATGAATTAAAATATGAACAAGAAAAGATACGCTGCCGTAATGATAAATTAGAGA
The DNA here is from genome assembly GCA_020423425.1 of Chrysopa pallens. Lineage (NCBI taxonomy): Eukaryota > Metazoa > Arthropoda > Insecta > Neuroptera > Chrysopidae > Chrysopa > Chrysopa pallens. The sequence continues at coordinate 59,793,826 of CM035593.1, read as the reverse complement.
CACATTTAGCTGAAGCCATTGAAAAGTTAAAAACTTATCATCAATTACATGGTGATAGTGAGAAAACACCACAACAAAAGGGTGTTGTTACAACAAGTGTATCACAATCAAAATTAGAAGATTTAAATAAAGAAATTGAAGAATGGAAGGAATTAGCAAATAACCGATTACAAGAATTAGATAAATTACATATGCAACATCGTGAATGTTTAAAAGAAGTTGAAAAATTAAAAATGGATGTAAGTTTAATTTTAATTTAGTTATCTTTCAGCAAAATTAAACAAATTAGGTGAAAATAATAACTAATAAAGCTAATTGTATAAATACTTGTATAATTTCAAGTTTTTAACTGCTCAAAAATGGTTAAAAATAGTGGAAATTTGTAAATGTATTATTAAAAAGGTTGTTCAGTAAGCATTGTTAATAATTATAATTCTATTAGAGTATAGTATAATTCTATTTATCTATTCAATTGTAATATATAAAACTTACTGCTTAATTAATAGAAACTGCGTTAATCATATTTCCAAAGTTTATGCATATTATGGATTTAATACGGGTCTGTATGTATTTTTTGGATTTAATTTAAATAAACAAGAGGAAGTTTACGGTATAAATACTCTTATATTTAGTGTATAAAATACAAAACTTAATAAAAATCTGGAATTTAAATTCAGAAAAGTCGAATTTGAGTCATGAATTTTTCTTCCTTTCACGATTTCATAAAGCCGCTATTCAACATTTCGTAGAAATGATTGGAGTTAATGTAATTTCAATTTTTGTAAATGTAACTTTTAGATACGACAATTACCAGAAAGTGTTATAGTCGAAACAACTGAGTATAAATGTTTACAATCACAATTTTCCGTTTTGTACAATGAATCCATGCAGTTGAAAACTCAACTAGACGATGCCCGAGCTCAACTTCAAGCTTCTAAAAACGCACATTTAAGAAATATTGAAATGATGGAGGTAAATAAATATATATTTTTATTTTATAATAAACTTTGTATGTGAGTATACATATAGACTTGTATTGTAGTTTTGAATTTTGATTTTTATTCGTTTAGCAGATAATTATCATTCATTAAATAAAAAACTTATAATATAGCAACACAAGCATGTTTTTTACACTCAATGTAATGGCAATCGATAGTTATTATAGATAAGCTTCTAGAGCTTACAAAATCCATCATGTATGAAGTTATATTCTTTGCATACTCAAACCCTTCTTTTCATTTTTATATTTATGTTTCACCATAATTTAGTTCTATTTTTATGAAATAACAACTTCTATAAACAGGCGACATAATTCTAAAACAGATACATTTTATATCCCGGGTTTGACTTTAGCAGTAGTAGCAGTTAGAATACAAAAAAAGTAAGCCCTTATATGGCAAAACATCTTGTGTAACACTATATTGTTGTTTGATTATTCACATAGTATGTATTTTTCGCCTTTGTGATATTTACAAAAACTGCAGAGATCGTTTCTCGTTAGATTCTTAACATGGTGGCCACAATGCTGGAAAATCCTTAAAAAACTGTAAATTTTATAAAACATCAGAATTTTGCTAGTAGAATATTATTTATTTTATACACAAAAAAAGTATCTAATAAAAATAAAAACTTTTATTATGAAAATTTATTGTTTATAAAACTCATTTTTTCTGTTTGCCTTTTAACTAATCAAATAATTAAAAATTTCTGAATGTGGTCAGAGAATTAATTTTTAGAATCTTAATTAATTTTTAGAGAATCTTAATTTTTATGCTTAATCCTATTTTCCATAATCACATGCCTTTAATTTGGGCTGTTGTCCTTTTGACTCATTTTTTAAATCTTTATAAAAAGTAGTTTTTAATATTAATTTCAATTTAGAGTGAAGAATTAATGGCACAGAAAAAATTGCGCCAAGAAGTAATGCAATTAGAGGATGTATTAGCACAATTACGTAAAGAATATGAAATGCTACGAATTGAATTTGAGCAAAATTTAGCGGCAAATGAACAAACAGGTCCAATTAATCGAGAAATGCGTCATCTAATTACTTCTTTACAAAATAATACACAACAATTAAAGGGTGAGGTGCATCGTTATAAACGTAAATACAAGGAAGCAAATGCTGAAATACCAAGATTACGCAAAGAAATTGAGGAATTAACTGCTAAGTTGGGACAACAAGCAGCAGTACAAGAGTGTAAAGATAATCGATGTGGGGAAATTAGCGGAGATATTAAAGATGAAGATAATTCGAATAGTTCACGTGATCCTAGTATGCAAATTAAAGATGAAAATTTATCGTTATCATTGAAAAAGGAAGTTGATGAAGACATGGAGGTTTGTATTTAATCTTTTATTATTAAACTGAGAGTTCGTGGAGCGCTTAGATTAACGCACTTTCTACAAGATTAAAAATTTGTTGTGATAAGCCGTAGTATGCTAAAGACGGTAACCATGTACAGAAAACAGCACTGAACGTCATTAGCTTTTATATATTTAACAAAACTTTGAAATGAAAATTGTAAAGCATCAAATTTTACACATAAAAGGTTCATTGTCTTTTCTGGCAATTTTAAAAAATATCGGAGCTATACCGTCTTGAAGTTAACATATATATGTATAAAATTCACATATATATTATGTGCACGTAAATTCTATATATGTGTATGTCTCTAGCTGTGTTATAAGAAATGAAATTACTTACCAAAAAAGCCTTAAAATTTTATGCTTTACAATTTTTTTTTGAATCCTGTTTTAGTAACTTTTACCATTTTTGAATAATTGTAAAGAAACACTTTTTTACACTTTCAAATATATAAAAGATGGTGCTTTGCGAGGCTGATTTCTGGCAGAACATGGCTACCGTATTTCGCATGCTATGAATCATCACTGGCAAATTATTATCCTTACAGAAGACCTTTATCAAACAGCACATGAGCTCTTAGTCTACATATACAATTATTTTAGCCTTGAATTTATAATGGATAAAAATAGTAAAATCTCGTTAATGTTCACTGGATCGAAAAATACTAAGAACCTTTCTGCTTAAAATTTTATTGTCTTCATAATATTATACTGTATACCAAACACCATGCTTAAGTTTTCTTTGTTTTTCCAATGTGAAGTCTGATGTTTGTAATATTTCTCCTACCAGAAACAATATATGCCAAAAAAATTTTGTTTAATGTTTAAAAAATATCTCCCCATTATTTCTCAAATAAAAGTGTCATCTTTAAAATATCCACATAATTTCGGTCATTATACTTTTCAAGGCATGTTAAAATAAACTTATAAACTTTTTAATTTTATAATAAAAATATTTTTAAATAATTTAGGTTGATGATATGGATGGGGACAAAGATAAAACCAATGTAATGTCACCATCATCCACAAAAAAAGAAGGAGTAAAACAAGAGAAGGGTGTAATAAAAAAAGAATGTACAATTAAATCAGAAAAGGAACGTGAAGCACAACGTTTAAAGGAGGCTAAAATTGCTGAATCTGAATTAGTAAGAGACCTGAAGGCACAACTCAAGTAATAAAGATATTTTAAATTTTGTTTCCTTTTCTTTTATTATTTGAGATACTTTCATTTCATCTTTCAATTGTAGACCAATTGTATAATAATTTTTTTCTCAAAAAGAATTATGTATTATTTATGATTAATTTTCTTTGCTTTGTTTCTTGTTTTATAGAAAAGCCTTAAATGAACAAAAAGAAATGAAATTATTATTAGATATGTATAAAGGCGTTAGTAAAGAGCAGCGTGATAAAGTTCAATTAATGGCTTCAGAGAAAAAAATACGTGCTGAATTAGAAGATATGCGACAACAAATGAAAAAAATGCAGGTAATTACTATTATGTGGAAGAACCAAAAAGATAACACCTATAATAAAGTCTCTAATTCGATATGCTGTATATTTCATTCAATTTTATATTTATGACAATTTTATGACAAGCCCTCCGTTTTCTTGTCTTGATTGTGTGATTCTGTTAACCATTTGGACAATTTTTTATGAAAAATCTTCAATGCTGCTACATAACATTCTTAAAAGGCCAAATTACAAAAGATGATTTTTTTTAAATTATTAAGGTACCTTATAAAAACTATAGTGTTTTTTGATAATACGTGTTAGTTAAAGCCTTATTTTTTCAATTTTATGTAGATGTGACTGTAAAATATATTAAATTTTAAAGGAAAGTAAGCGAGAAGATCGCAAAAAATTAGCGGATGAAGATGCATTGAGAAAAATCAAACAACTTGAAGAGCAAAAATATGAGCTACAAAAGCAAGTCGCATTACAAAAACCACCTGGAGACGGAGCATGGGGTGCTGCACATGGAGTTCATCATTCAAGACCTTTTGTTGGTTCACATGAAGAAGAGGCTCTGTTAAATGAAATGGAAGTAACTGGACAAGCTTTTGAAGATATGCAAGAACAAAATTCAAGATTAATTCAACAACTTCGAGAAAAGGATGATGCTAATTTTAAATTAATGACTGAACGTATTAAATCGAATCAGTTGCATAAACTGGCACGGGAAGAAAAAGATGTTTTAAAGGAGCAGGTTGGAACGTTAACTGCACAAGTTGAAGCTGCAAATGTCGTTGTTCGAAAATTAGAGGAAAAGGAACGAATTTTACAAAATACATTAGCCACTGTCGAAAAAGAATTAGCTTTAAGGCAGCAAGCCATGGAAATGCATAAACGTAAAGCTATTGAATCTGCACAATCCGCAGCAGATTTAAAACTTCATTTAGGTAAAAATGACTCTTTACTGAGTACACTTTTTATTATAAAAAATGATGAATAATTTTTAAAATAATTTGTTTTCCAGAGAAGTATCATTCTCAAATGAAAGAAGCTCAACAAGTTGTTGCTGAAAAAACAAGCTCGTTAGAAGCAGAAGCGTATAAAACGAAGAGATTACAAGAAGAAATCGCACAGCTACGTCGAAAAGCTGAACGAATGAAGAAAATGGAATATACTGGTTCATCATTAGATGAAGTTATGATGGAAGAAATTCGAGAATACAAAGAGACTTTAACATGCCCTTCATGTAAAGTGAAACGAAAAGACGCTGTGTTATCAAAATGTTTCCATGTATTTTGCTGGGATTGTCTTCGTACACGATATGAAACGAGACAGCGAAAATGTCCGAAATGTAATTGTGCGTTTGGAGCAAATGATTATCATAGATTATATTTATGCACTTAAAAAATATAAATAAAATTATATTTGAATTTGTTTATAAACTGTTCTGAGGAAGTATACAATAATTATGTTAATGTTAATTGTTCAATGCTAATAACATTTGTAACTTTTATAATGCAATTAAACTGAATTAATTTTTTATATTTCTAATTAAAAATAAAAGTTACATTTGCGAAAAATCTATAATACATTTTTATGAAGTTTTTAATTCAAATATTTCACGATATTTTAATTATTTTATTTTATATAATTGACTAAAAAAATTGTTTATTATATAAAATAAACCATTGGTTCACTGTGTTTGGATGATTTTTAACGTATTTAACTGTACCTACTGTTTTTGTAATGTAACAGTTAAGATTCTTTCTGACATTTTTTTTTTTTTTAAATTTGTGCTATCCAAAAAAAGTATTATTTCGGTTAATTTTAATGCACTTTGGTGTCTGCTTAATTATACCAATTATTCCTGCGTTTGTTTACACATGTGGGAAGTTAAGATATTTTCAAATTTAAATACATATATTCTGAATTTATAATATTATCGTGGACGAACTCTGTTCGTGAACTTGTAAGAAATGAAAACGTTTTGAAAATATAATGTCAATACTAAAATTTTCATTGATTGTATCAGTATTTCCAGAACAGTGCAAAGAAAGTTGTATAATTTGAAATATAAACAATTTTATTATGAATTTTTTATATTATTTTTTTTTTTTTTTACATTATGGAAGTGAAAGTTAACAATATAAGAATTAGGGATATTTATTAATGTTCCAAGGATACTATGTGTAGATGTAATTTTAATTCAATTAATAAGTATGTATATATTTAATCATTAAATCCTACAAAATGACATATAATTTGGTTTTGATCATTTTTTTTAAAGGGTGTAAAGAATTATGAAAATTTGAAAACCACCTAAAAAAAAAACATTAAAACTTTTTATTTTGAATATATCCGCAAAATAAAAAATTTGTGGTTCTCCATATATCCTTATATCAGTCAACATAAAATAATCACAGAATTATTTCTTCCTAATCTCACCCATGGTCTTACACGTAGGTCTTGACATTTTAGCTGGACAACTTTTGACTCGTCGCCAATCAACCTTATTGCCGATAGTACTTATATCTTATCAAATAATTTAGGTCTTTATTTACGGCATACTTTGTAAATTATTAATATTATAAATGAAGAAGAACTCTCTATAAATTTAAACTAACAGCAAACATCAATTCATTCCATAACAACGAGATAACTTCAACTAAATACGTATCCATACCATGACACAACACGCCCCCATGATGCCCACATCATCCCACACGTAGTCATCCAAGTAAGCCAGCCTCGCTGCAGCTCTCGTCGAACGTACTTCCTCTATTTGTCCGTCCACCTCTACCTGTTCTTCAACCTCTGCTTCAGGTACATCAGCCTACGTACATTTCGCAGTCTTCCGTCACCTCCATGCCCTTGACTCCCCAATCCACCCGCAAGTTGTTGGCGAAAATCTCCGTTTCTCAACCCAACCTACCCGAATCGGCATTGTCGCCAGTCCTCCATATCCTTGACTCCCCAATCCATCCGCAAGTCGTTGGCGAAATTCTCCGTTTCCCAACAAGATATCATATGGAGGCAGTATCTCTTCCATTATACAATCTTCAACGGTACAAACTCCAATGGTAGTACCTACTAGGTACTACCTACAGAACACACCGTTTCACGACCGTTCATCATCCTTACTCTACTGTGATTCGGTCGCACCTCACTTCGAGTGACACTGCCTGCACTTACTATAGACTTTGAGCACCCCGTCTCTAATAGCCTTACCCTTGGCAAACGTGCCAACGATGATGACGTGAGACTGCCCGCACAACTTAATGCAACCTCCCTTTCTAGTTTTTTGCTTTGTCTGGGTATGCTGTCGCGACGTTCCCTTGCTTCCTACAGGCATAGCATGTCACCTTTTCCGGACATGATCGAGATATGTGGTAATCTTTCCCACATTTTAAAACACTTTCTTGTATTGCTCTTATTTGGCGACCAATGTCGCCGCCGAATCGACATCGCCGCTGCCCCAACATCCACACTGGACATACTAATCGATACTCTAGCCCTCTCAATCAATTTTGACAGGGTCATCTGCTCCATGCTACACAATACTTTCAGCTGCTGCTTTACCGCTTCAGTTTACTATCGCACACTTGTTCCAATCCCCGACACCGATGTGTCAATCAATGCGCCAAAACGTCGCAGATCCGCTACAAACACGTCAACCGACTCTCCCGGAAGCAAGCTTCTCGACACAAATTTTTCATACGCTAACAATCAATGCGCAGAAAATGCTGCTCTCAACGCAGTCGTCAGCTTACGGTAATCTGCCCGAGTATCATTCTAAGAAAAATCACCATCAAATTGTTTAATAATGTCAGAAAACTTCACAGAAGCCATACTTAATATGCCGAAATAGCTTGTAATTTATTAAACAAAAATAAAATCCTTTTAATTTGTCAAACGTCACTTATCAAAAACCTAAGTATAAATTTAAACTAACAACAAACATCAATTCATTCCATAGCAATGAAATGAATTAATTCCATAGATAACTTCAACTGATTACGTATCCATATCACGACACAACATTTGGATGTATCAATCCACCTCTCTCTCTCGATTTGATTTTTTTTTTTCAAATTTACATTATTACTTTAAATACCAAACTTTTAATTTAAAATCCCTGTCCTGTCTTACAATTTCAAAATACAATAAGTCGGCATTGTAAAATAAAAGTTTAATTTGTGGTATGGCTAAATTCTGAAAGATTCGAGATAAAAAGAAAAGAAATAACATTTTGAAAATAATGAAAAAACATGCGCAGACGTATGTACGTCCTGTTAAGATAATATCGTCCCTTGTAATAGAAAGGCTCTATTAGCAGGTTTGGTAACTATAGAACTATATTTTGTGTAGTGTTTACCAAAGAGTATAGGATAGAGGAGAAGCAGCCCATAAGAGCTAATGAAAAATAGTAGTATACGAGTTTTATCGCCTCTACTGAGTAAAGCACTAACAACGAACCATTTTTTTTAAATTTTTACTTTAAAATTATTAATTTATTAACTATTACGTCTTAAGAAACCAAAATCATCAAAAACCCAAGCGTAGATATCATATTTCAAAAATTCTCCTTCATCGTTGCCCCCGCAAAAGCCAACAAGCTCGATAGTGTATATCCTGAAAAACCAGATGCCGCTTACAAAATTATACGGCTGCTTCTCTATCCTATACTCTTTGGTTTTGACTTGACATTCAGTTTAAAAACGTGTTGTTGAAAATCATTAAAGTTCTAATTGCCCTTATAAATGACAGGCATGCTGTCGAAGAGACAAACATGATGGTACAAACGGAGGACTATTGACATAATTCATAAAAATGGCAAATAAATATTTATTTCATGATCTAAATAATCATTTATTCATTCGTGAAGAAAATATTAAAATTGAAAAACAATTAAACACAGAACCTATAATTATTACAAATGATATATTTGAAGAAGGTGATGCAATCGAATATAAACCAATTAAACAAGAAATTTTAGAAGAAAATATCAAATGCGAAGAAATTCATTTTAATGATCATCTTTTTATTAACGAAAATGATATTAAACTTGAAAAACTGTTACATACAGAATTAATAATTAAGGAAGAAATAAAAGATGGGTATATTTTAGAACAGCAACGGGCTGTCAAAAGATTCAAATTTTTTCCATGTCCTGATTGTAATAAAACATTTAAACTGAAAAACAATTTAATCAAACACCAAAGGATTCACTCTAAAGAAAAAATATTTTCTTGCGAAGTGTGTAGTAAAGAATTTGCCTTGTATCGAAAATTACTTCAACATAAACTTATACATTTTAGGAAAAAAACATTTCTATGTGAAGTTTGTGGTCAAAATTTTTTTTTAAAACCGCATTTGATTGATCATCAACGAGTTCATACTGGAGAAAAACCATTTGTATGTGATGTTTGTAATAAAAAATATACCCGACATCAGCATTTAAAAGAACACAAACACTTTCATATGGGAATAAAACCTTTTTCATGTAAAGTTTGTGATAAAAAATTTCTGCGACGGACTCGTTTAACAAAACATGCTCGAATTCACACTGGTGAAAATATTGAAAAGCTCAGTTTTTCGTGTGAAATTTGTGATAAAATCTTTACGCAAAAACAAAGTTTAAATGAACATAAACGAGTTCATACTGGAGAAAAGCGTTTTTCATGTGATGTTTGTGAAAAAACATTTACTTATAGACAGAGCTTAAATCAACATAAATTGATTCACACTGGAACAAAAAGTTTTTCTTGTGAAGTTTGTGATAAAATATTTACTCAAAAAAGCAGTTTAATTCAACATAAGCGACTTCATACTGGAGAAAAACCTTTTTCGTGTGATATTTGTGATAAATCATTTACTCGAAAACATAATCTAATTAAACATAAGCGAATTCATAAAACAGATACATTGTAAAAATACGAAGAATTTTGAAGCGGTGCATTTGTCATCAGAAGAAGTAAATAAATGTATTACTAAAATTTGTGAAATAAATAGAATTTTATCATAATTACAACGATTGCTTTATCTTGTTGATACAGTTGCTGTGATTGAACTACATATTTGTTTACGTGCATACTACATAAAATTCATAGATTTAAATTCTCTGATTCAGAAGGTAAAAATACATATAATGCTGGTTGGAGCTGTGTGAACATCTCCATCTGGCTCGGCTCCCTACTGATGCCAAGAGTATAATAGTTTGTTTTAATTTTTTTTTTTCTGAAAATAAATTGAAATCTTACGTATTGAATTTTTTTTACCAGTCTTTCATATTCTATACTCATCACCTCTCCTAGGCCCATTAGCTACGACTTCAATCCATTTGATATTCCTTTATTTGTTACTGAAACAAAGATATTCGAACCTATATACTTAATGCTGATAATGTTTTGACTAAAATATTTTTTCAACTTTCCGCTTTATGCGAATTGAAACATCTATAATAAAACACTATTTCGCAAATTATTTATAAAAATAAAATTGTAATTTTAAAAAGAAAAATTTTAATTTTTTTGCGAAAAAGAAAAAAATTTTATTGCGTTAATCTCAATAAAAAATCTAAAATTTTTAAACACTGATATTTACAGTATTTTTATAATCAAAACTACTTATTATGCCCAGTTCTGAAATAGACTGGATTACGGGTCACAGCATCCTTTTCTCGCTTCTATAAAGCCTATATGTTCTATTCACTGTTACGATTATTGTTACTGTCATCCAGTCTATTTCAGAATACGACCAGTTTTTAATTGTGTAGGTATTGTACTACTGAATCTGTAAATGATATAAATTTGATATTTAAAAAAAAAAAGTGTTTTTCTGAAATTTCCATAAAAATCATAAATTTCTCTCAAAAGCATGGTTTAGAAAATTTAATTTAATTTTTTTATTGAAACTGAATAGAATTTAATCGATTTTATTTTTGGGTGGCATTCCCTGTTATCGACTGAACTTATGTCGTTTTATTAGAAATTCTGAAATATCACGTTTTTGATCTTCCTTGAAAAAGAAGAATCGGTACACAATGTTAAGTTTTCACTAAGTACACACAACTTAAAAAAAATTAAATGTAAATTCACGATCTGCTGAGGATTGGCAACGGTAATGTAAGAAACCGTCCCTGCAGTTTGATTGTGAATAATTCAATTAGTGCAACAGGATAGATTCTGTTAGGATTCCTACTAAAATAAGATAATTCAGAACCATATATAATGAAATACCGAAATTTAGTCATAGCATGCAATACAACATTCTACTCAAAACTGTGCATTAATTATTATATTTTTAATAATATTATAGCCGTGATTATCATGAAATATTAGTACATTTGTTTTTAATATACTAACATGATAAAAAGTTTATAATAAAATCGGGTTAATTTTCTATTTCTTTCTTTGTTAGAAAAATGTTTCTATAAATTCTGAAATGAAAATGCATGAGTGCGCAAAATCATTAACTTTGTATTAGAATTTTTCCTCCGTATTTACATTTACACTTTAGTGAAATTAAAGCTTGTATTAGCAGCATGTTTCGTTTTTCTATTTGTATTAAATGTAAGATATATACGTATTTTAAATATTTACAAAAATAAATTCAGTATTAATAACATTTAAAATATTTAAATAATAAATAAATGGAAGTTAAACTTTGTTAAAAAGTTTTTTTTTTCCAAATAATATTAAAATTTTGAGAACCATTGTTGTAATGGTATGATGGCCGCTCATATTTTCATTGGAACATGGGAGGTACAGAAAATAATGAATATTTCTTTTAATTTAGTTTTTAAACTTTTATAAATTTTTAAATAATATATAATTTATGCAAATTTAAGATTTTTTAGTATGCTTGCATACTTAATATCAACTTTGACATTTTACTATGGGCGTAAATAAACGTCAAACTTTTGAATTGATTTTAGATAACGAGTTGTATATCACCTGGAAATCCAACTGATATAAATGAACTTGAAGGGTAATTTTATATAATTTTGTAATTTTATTCTTAATTTATTAATATAATTATTCTTTTAGAGTAAGATTTCATTTAGATGAGACCGGTGACGTAACATGGTATAATGTATCAGAAGAAGCAAAACAAACTCCTATATGTAAATGTGAAACATATGAAATTTACAGTACATCGACTTTGGTCTTTAATTTACGTTTTGGTGCCTATGCTGGCCATGTCATCGAATTTCGAGTATGATTTTTTTAAATAAATATTTTGACCCTACTTATATTAAGTACTCGTGCCTTATTTTATTTCAGATTTTATCTCAGGAACTTTAGCTTTATCTTTACCATTATCCAATTTAAACATTTTCGTGTTATCATATAGTAGATATTAGTTACAGCAATGTATATTATACACTCTGTTACTAAAAGGTTTTATAGTGAAATCATAAGGATAATAATTAATCTTAAGGCTAAAGAGCGCTGGCTATTTAAATGTTATGTAAATCCAGGGGTTAGTAAATGTTTACACGGAGCGAGTACTCGACCGACTAGCTATACAAGTGCGTGTTATGTATTCGACAAGGGTGCATACGGTTAAGTAGAAATACTCAACCAAATATTCGCCTAGTGTTTAAGCCTTTTTCTGGAACATTTTTCAGCCAAATAATCTACAAAAATTCATTCTTCATAAGAAAAACTTGCTAATCGAAAAAGCAAGCTAAAAACTAAACAGAAAACATGTTAAATAATTTTTCTTTCTATTCACTTACCAATATCCAAAAGTATGATTTGTGTGTGATGATGTTTTATCAGTGTTGATAAAGTTTTTTTTAGATTTTTGTTAATTACTGTATACCTCGTAAATAATTTGATCCACAGATTTGATAAACATTTGAAGATTCAAAATCGCATACTTAAAAAAATATCTTTTGATTTTTTTTTTCATCAGAAAACACACTGCATAAACAAAACTGTTGAAATTTAAAATAATATTATAGATTTATTTTATTAACAATTAATTTGAATTTTTCATTTTAGACTGATCACGTTGATTGGAGTGGTAGTATGATAATGATGTGTGAAGGGTGGTGTGTCTTAAATTGCAAGCGCGTCAATGAAGATAATTCACTAACTTGTACGGATGTTCCGTTTTCGTTATTACCAGCATTGGAAGATGGTTATTTTTCTGATTTAAGTATTTTCTCCGATAATAATAAAAAAGTAAATGTTAAAAAAAATACGATATTCGTTCGGGATCTGACATTAAAAAAATATACTACTATCCTTTAATAGGTTGAGGTACCCAATATACTAAACTATCTTTTAGAGCTCTTTCGTGTAATATAAAAACTGTCTAAGACACTCTCATTGAAAAAATTTATATCCTTACAGAAAGGCTGTTACACAAGCCACCCACGAGATCTAAATCTATTAGAAAATTTCCAATTTTATTTTCATAGACAGATTTTATATACTATCATAGAGCACAAGAAATTTCCCATTGTAAATATTTTTTTTTTTTTTCTGGTCAAAAGTACCATTGAATCAAAACTTTTTGTGTGTGTTATTAAATTTTTATTTAAAGATTTGTATTTTTGTTGAAATAAATGAAACTTCTGTAAGGATATTCTAACGTGATTTTCCAAAACTTGTAAACACATATATTATTAGTTGTCTATTATCTGGATGAAGGATATATTTTATAATATTAGATTCCCAAAATTAAAATATTACCAAATGCGTACGGAATATTAGTAATTTTAATTTTGCTGTCTCCATAGTTTCAAGTTCATACGTGCATATTGCAATTAATTGCTAGTGATATTGATTGGTCTTGTCAGCCGCCTCCACTTAGTGGCCTTCCTGAACCTGTTCTTGGAACAATTTTACATTGGTTATATGCTGAATGCCTTCCACCAAATTTGTTCGAGCTTACAGCTCAACAAGTAATGGCAGCAGTAACTCCATATCCTTCATTGGAAAAATTAAGTTTATCTTGTCAGCTATATTTGAAAAATATGGCGTTGAAACAACGTAAGTTTAATTTAAACTCACCTAAAATTTCAAAGTTTTTTTTATTAACAGATTTTTTATTTTTCAGAAATTATTGATTTAGTAAGTGATATGCATGCATGTTGTTCACAAATCATCGATTATTTTAACTCAAAAAACTCTCAGTCAGATAATTTAGTTTCAAATCCAGCAAAATTTTCTTATGTATTAAAACAATCTTTTCGTGAGGCTGCTGTTGGTAAGTGAAAATCACAAACATAATTTTATCTTTTTAAATCAATAAGGAACCCCAAACATATCTGTCCACAATTTTTAAACACAAAAATTAGTGTATATCACTTTTAGAGATCTGTAGAAAAACGCTAACACCGAAGACTTTATGGTTTTTTATGTTGATTCACTCATTTGTTCGATTTTATTGAAATGATATATTTTTACAAGACTTTGAGGACAATCAAACTTTCCAATGATTACCCTTACGCAAATACTGCGCATGAAACCTCCAAAAATCAAAACTTTTTATCTAAACATTAAGAATATGATAGAACATAAAATAGTTAACAATAGTCATGATTTTACAACAAATCAGAATTTTTGTGTATAATTGAGAATGTATAAAAAATACGAGAGTTTAAAGTGTACAGGTTACACAAAAATGACCATAGCTGATTACAAAATCAGCATCCGTCTAGTTTTTGAGATATTAGATAAGCAATGTGAAAGTATCGCGTTCGACTCTAGGCCTATGATTTCTTTGTCAATTGAAATAAGCCCATTTCTGCTTCTACATTAATCAATTTTGTTGATATTGACGATAGCACACGAAAAAAAAAACAAATTTCTTTGTTCATAATGAAAAATTACAAATAAATACGTACTCAATTCAGCATTTCTTATATATTTTTTATCTGTTTATAGCTGGTGCTAAATTATTATTATTGTGCGATTTATTCACAAAAAGAAAAGGGGAGCTAAATCAAAATGAACGTCACGAAATAATTAGATATGCAAAAACACGTTTACCAATATTTATGTCACAATTGCATCGATTTTTACAAGCTGTTAAAACTACATTTGGCTGTATGTCAGCTGCTCAAAGGCAAGAAGTCGCCACGTATTTAATTCCTGAGGTATAAACGTCATAACATATCATTTCAACGTTTATTTTAATATACTTTTTATTTTATAGATTGATAGTGGATTGGAACAGTTATCCAGTTTAATTCTGTCTTTGAAAACAGCATTAGATCAAATTATTCATGTGTTATCCGAAGGTAGAACCGAACAACCAGTTGTAGAATCATTAAAGTCTGTATTTTTCATTCGAGAACTATGTAAATTACGTGATTTTCATGATCATGTTACTTGTAGTTTGGGATTGCTTTTACATAAAAGGTATGTTTTATTTAAATTTAGTATTCAGTTTTTAGCGAAGGACTATATGAAATACATATATTTAAAAATAGGTTTTAGATATGTTGCGATTTTATTATATTTTCAAACATAAATACCCATCTGATTATTACTGAAATGAAGCGTTTTTGGGCCATTTTGAGTCTATAGAGATCATAAATTTACTTTTAATTTTGATGGTAAATAAAACGAATGAAATTGAATCCATAAATCTAATTCTGATTATATGTTTGATTTTCTTCAAACATATTATATTTACGAAAAAATTATATGAAACAAAACCTTGCTTGTTATTTTATATAGAATAATTTTTCACTATCTCGTATTACTTTCGTAAGTTTATTTTAAAACAGCCTTGAAAATTAGGCTCAAATTCAAGGATTCCAAGGATAATATATCCATCTAAAAATATTCCAAAAAATGGTTCGTTGACGAATTATTTTTTTAAATGGATTAATGGGATTTTTGTATATTTAGTGGTACAGTTTATATATTATTTAATAGGCATTTTGTTTATTTTTTATTTTAGGGAGAATTTTAATGACATGACTGGAAGTCAAAAAATTCGGTCAGTATCACGAAATTTGGAGCAATTAATTGAAGAATTGCCCATATTTTTACTGAGATTAGAAGAGGTAACAGCTGCGCTTGATGAAAAATTGGAATGGCGTGAATTTAAATTTTGTTTTAAAGTTGGAACGAGTAAAGTTGTGAGTAAATTAAACACTTAATTATCAAAAATTTTTGATGGTAGAAAATAATAATTATAATTACAGGCAGCTGTTTTAAACAAATTTGTGTCACATCGTGAAGCATTACAAGACGTTTTATCAAAATTATGTGAAATTGTTCAACGAGATGCCTTTACACAATCACTTGTGATATTGGGTCTATTAGATCCAACACATTGTTCTGGATATAACGAAGATAGTGCTGTGAATCAGACTGACACCAATTCTACCCCAAAACAACATGGTTATAAGGTATTCCATTGTGTTAATTCAACTAATAGATAATAGAGCACTAAGAAATATACAATAAGTTTCATTTATAATTATTTGAAGTTTAAACTAATTTTAATTAAATATTATTTCGAGTTTTGAATAACACTCGAAGAAAACAAAACAGTATAAAAATAAACTACTAGAATTTTAAAGCATTTACAAAAAAATTAATATTTACTTTCTTTCTATTTATTTTCTTTCAGCTAAATTTAGTTGAATCTCTTTGTACACCACCTACACCAAATAATTCTCATTTATCAAAAAAAGCCTTACAATTATTAAGATCAGGAAAAGATGCTGATATGGAATTTGAAGTATGCTTCAATTTGGATGAAACTACACAATCTCCTGAAGGTGCACAAAAATCATTGACATCATCATTATTAACCACTTCAACAACACCAACGTCTGCCACAAACGATGCATCAATCACATCGATAAATATGGAAAAGGCGACAATTAGTACACATCGTGTTATTGTGGCTGCACGTTGTGATTGGTTTCGACGTGCATTATTATCGGGAATGCGTGAAGCGATTAATAAAAAAATTGTTATACATGATACAAGTTTATTTTTATTTCGTGTATTCTTAGATTATTTGTATAGTGGGAAATTAGTACCGGAAACATTAACAAACGAACAATTAGCTGATTTAATGCTGTTAAGTGATAGATATGAATTGGATTTGTTAAAATTAGCGTGTGAACAAGGACTTAAACGTTATATTGATGAAGATTCAGTATTATATTTTTTAAGTATGGCAGATCAATTTAATGCTAAACAGTTAAAAGTGAGTATAATTTTTTATAAACCACGTAAGTGATCGGCAACAAGTAACCAAATATTAACTTAGAGCGTAGATGTGTAGGCAGAAATTTGTGAATAAAACAAAGCAATCGTGCGAATAGTATATGTCTAACTTTATATTTGTCGTACAATCCTTTCTCTCTTACAGGTGGTAAGTCAATTATAAGTGTATTGCTTAGTCCATTCTATATGCCTATGGTTATTGAAAAGCGATAAATGCAATCATCAACACATCCTCGTTGCTTTGTTAAGAATTCACCATTAGTTAAAATTCATGATTTAGTCATACTAGACAAAATTCACATCAACAATTTTCAGTACACAAAAAGTTCTATAAATTTAAATTTTGTAATAATGGCTTTAAGTTTATTTTTGATATGCAGGTAACATATTTTAAATACTTCATTTTATCCTGAAGTATTAGTGTATCATACTTGTTGATGAATAAATAAATGTTTTTGGTTTATTATTTATGTCATAAGTGACATAAAATTTATGCATTGGGGTTGCTGGGATGAAATTTACCTAATGTGATTATAATAATAGGAATTAATTAGTTATAACATATATTTCATATGCCTTTATGAAATATTCTAAAATAATATTTGTTGAATATAAGTTACAGTAAATGTATTGGTACCTTGTCCACTTTTCTTATTTATTCAATATTTCGTCTTTTTAAGGTATGGTATTAGATTCTTACAATTCATTTTATGGTGTCTTGAATCTAATTATGTCCTTTAGATCCATTCCAAAATTGACAATAAATTAAAGAGGAAAACTATAAAGTTGTACATCAACAGTAAACATTCCAATACTGTTATATTTTTCCTTTCTTTTCTGTATAATTTTCTCGATCTTATATTAATGAATTGATAGATTAATTCGGGGAATCTTGCACACAGTTTTTTGTTTTCTCTAATCTTACCAGTCTATTAGCCGTCATTCTTCTCTTATGTTTCTCGGGTGCCTTAGATTTTATATTCTTTAAATCAATACATAGAGGGTAGCTTCTCTGGTAGTATATTATTATTCAGTCTATTCTACATTGAATTCCGAGCTACTTTCAATGGATATTAAATATTGCTTACCACACGGTTATAGGTAAATTAGTTTATTCTCATGTATCTTTATTCCTCTGTTATCAACTTATTTTCTAAATAAAATTTTGAAATATCATAATTTAATATCATAACTTGAGAGTTTGTAAAAATTGACATTTTACCTAATAATAGTTCTCATAAATGTCGATTTTTCATAAACTCGATTTCCTTAGTCTTAGAAATTTGTTTCCTGCAATTTTTTAACGTTTAACTTAAGCGTTTTTAAAATTAGTATTTCATACAAAATAGTATGTATTTAGTATTTCATACTACCCTACGATGTTCCTACTCCTGTGATCCTTAAGGCTAAAGTTTCATTGTTAAATATGTTTTAGGCTGCTTGTACCAATTATATATCTCAACATCCAAGTGTACTTGACAGTGAATTATTTGGAGAATTACCAAATGAACTTCAAGCCGAATTGTATGAATTGGCATTATGGGCCCGTCCTTCATCATCCCGTCCAATAAATAACAGTATTTCAACAGATTCTGTTGATGATATATTTCCACAACAACCAAATCTAACGGGAATTGAAGAAATGACAGCTAATTTAAGAGTTAATACAGATGTAAGATTAATTTTATACACTCATCAAAACAATTGTAGTAAAATCTGTGTTTAAACTTTTTTTAACGGATTATTTTTTAATTCCGAGTAAACTAAAGAAACATAAGAAAATTGAAAACGAAGACATTCTTTAATTCTTTTGACGACTTATTTATTTAGTGTATCAATGATATATATGTATTTTATATATTTTTTAGATGAATTCTGTTGATAAAGAATCTATGGAACAATTACCGTTAACTCATGATTCAGCTCGTTTAGAATCATGTATTGCACAGTTGCGTGATATTGTTGGGGAACATGCTGGTAGAGATGAATTAATTCAAGTGGCATTAGCCGCAGACTATGATGTTAATCGAGCAATTAACTTTTATTATTCTTCGTGAAAGTAAGTATTTACTGGAAAGTAAAAATATAATACACACCAATTAAAAATTTGTTACGAATTAAAAATTTATGTTCAAACTAATAAAATGAAAATATTCAGTTTTTTATAATTTTTTTTATATTCGCCATTCAGTGTCAATAAAATGTATAAATAAATTATTAATCATAAACCTTAAAAAATGTATAGATTTTCGAGAAAATTGCAACAATTTCATTTCCTTGCCGTAAATAGATGCTTGTATAAAATTTTTGGCCCAAAATCTCTATTCAAATTAATTCTTCTCAAAATTTACCTATTTCTAAAAATTGTTTATTTCATACAAATTAAAAATTGTGATGCTAAAGGAGTTACTGTAAAAATAAGTAACCACTAAACCTACCAGAGCGGGCAAATGACCACTTTTGAGACTGAAATATAATGAATATTAGAATTCTTTAAGTTTGCCTAAAAAAAGACACTTAAGTCAATTTTAAGAAAATTTCTGAAATAGTATTGCATTTTATGGTGAAATGGCATTGGAGTAATTTATTTATATTTTTTCCTTTTTCAGATAGAACATCATACAACATTTAATGAAGAAAACATCATTAGTAAGGTAGAAAGAAATTAAAATTGAATTAATATATCATTGTTCTAAAAGATTTAGAACACGACAATGGTCCAGAATGAATGCAATAATTGTGTTGAAGGTATGAAATTTGATGTTCTTGCAACGGATTTACGATGGTGTGGATTTGAAAGAATTTTGATTTTAGATGTAGATATATGAATGGCTTTTTTTAAAATGGCCAGATGCATTTCAATATATTGTTATATATACAAAATATTATAAATCATTTAGTGACAGGGAGATCACGAGTGCGCCCATCTATGAATAGTCGATTATTTTTAAGAATTTTTGATTTTATGATAGAATTATTCGGTCATAAAATAATTTAATATTCATTGAATTATTTATTTATTTATTTATTGATATATTTATTTATTTATTTATTTTTGTAATGTAAAAATTTTTACTTTAGCCCTTTCGGCTCTATTGTAATGAAATTGTGAATGTTGTGATTTAAACTTACGTAAAATTAAATTAAATAAGAAAAAAAAATTTATTCATAATTGCATATGCTCCTTATATAATTTGGCACCAATCATATTTCACAAACCAATTCTGAAAAATATTTCTGGTGGTAGCCCATATTTAAATTTTTGAATAAATTTTTTATATACAAGATATTCATTGAATAATATTAATTTATATATTCATTTCTATTATATTCGAATAATAATGCTTAAACAAAATAGTTTTTGAATAAAATTTATTATATGGAAATTTAGCAAAAGAAAGAATAATTTGTTTTAATGTACTGACTGTCTTTGTATTATTTGGTACACATACACTTATTTTATTTATCACACCGGGATGAAAATTTAGCACGTCCATTTAACAGATAAACAATTTTTACGAAACGCAGCACATTGAGAAATATCAAAATTTAATGTCTCATATTTTGAGAAAAAATACAAAAATTGGGTTAAAAGTAATAATTCTGAAAAAGAATTCTAAAAATACAATTTATAAGAAGAAATTAGAAATATTCTTGTGCTATCTCACACGTATGGAGTACTTTTCTGTGGATGTATTTTAATTCGTTAGTATATGCCGGTAAAATTAAATTTTTTGGATGCCAACATGTTTATCGATAATATGTCGATATTTGAAGTTTTATTAGTATTAATTTTTAAATATTAACTGGTAATGGTTAATTCAATTTTTGCGAGACTCTTGGTTTTTTAAGTCTAAGGTTTTAAGCTCTAGTATTACCTTTTTAGATTCACTCATTCCTACTTTGCTGTTCTTTTATGTAGTAAAAAATGTATGACCTACGAATTTTACATAATACATTTTGTAAAAATCAGCGTATGTTCGGTTAAGAAATTAAGAATGAATGCTTACTGTTTCTTTTGTAATTATTTGTCGAAATCAAACCGAATAATTCTAGAAATAATTCATTCCACTTTTTTAAAATTTTTATAATAATAAATTTTTTAATTTGCGTACATATCTTTATTATTAATATCATTAATAAAAAATTTTACATTCCATTTTTTTAATAGAAGTAAAAATATATAAAATTTATAAATTATATAAATCTATATATATTGAAACACAAACCAGCAAAATTTGCTGCCTATTTAAGTGGTGGTCGTTACTTAAAAAATCCTGTTTAAATAAACCGATTGTTACATAATTCTTGTTATATCACATTTAATTTATGAATCTATTGTAAAAAAATATAAGTAAATGTTAACAGATTTTTTAGAGAATAAAAGCAGTTTTATGAAGATTTCAATTTAATGGAAAAATGTTGTCGAATGGTTCATATTATTAATATTAATTACGAAACAATAATTCAAATATCGTATAATTATGCCAAATTAAAACTGTAAGGTCTTAGATTAAAAACAATACGTATATGTCTAAAGTAAAAACAGTTCGGTTTTGTGAAAAATGCATTTAGAAGTTGCGTAGCATATATAAGTTACGTATTCTAGTGTAAGATAGATAGGTCTATAATCTTACACTAAAATAGTGTAGTGAATATTTTTGCTGGTTTTAACGCATGCAGTCAGTTAAAAAAATAGTCGCCATATGTTCCAAAATCGACGTCCATCATTTTTTATGCTAATGGGGTTTCAATCATGAAGTAGATAATTACACATATTTGATATAAAATTCTACTGAACAATTATTTAAAAAAATATATATAATATTCATAAGAGAATATATGAAACAGTGGCTACACGGAAGACATGAATATGCTACAAGAGGATGAGAATTTTAAGTAAATAAAGTATAACAACATTTGTTTGAAATTTTATATTTACACATAGTAAGTTTTATATACGAAATAAAATTTTACTTCGATTTCGTTCTACAATAGTTAAAAATTAAGCTTTTTATGTAGGCAAATTTAAAGTTGTAAACTGTTATAAAGCGAAAAGAGAAAAATTTTCCCCGGTCATATTAATAATAAGAATCATTGATTAATATTTATTTTCATGGCCTCATAAATTCTACTTTATTGAAAGAAAAATTTTGTGAAAATTTATTGTAATAATTATAACCAATAAAAAAATTTACACTTTTAGCTCTAATTAAATGCAATAAGAAATTTATTAACATAACGATTCGATTGTAGTTGAAAAATATACATATATATTATTTCGCTAATGTTTAAGAATTTATTCTAGTCTCTCAGGCCTTTATTTATATTTTAACAACAATGCCCACAATTTGATATTTAGATTGTAATACTTTTTAAAAACAAAAACTATTGTATTATGAAATTTTAAAAATTTAAATATGTAAAAAACAAACACTTTTAATTAAATCTATTTTAAAAAATCTAGTTACAATTTTTTATTTAATCCTTTGAAAGTTTTTTACAACTTTTATTTATGTTGCAATGTATGCATTTTTGTTAGTGTAAAATCGTGCAAGCTGAATTCGAACCACTTCCTCCTATCCACGAAGTTGAAATTTTACAGTTTGATTCAATTCCGATGATTATGCATTTTAATGATAAATATGGACACCTCCCGTGAGCAAAAATACCAACTTTTTTCTATGCAAGCTAGGAAGACGCCTGCCTTGGGGGAAGAGCTCCAAACATACCTAGTTTTTTATATGTAAGCTGGAAACATGCGGTTTTTTGTAATCGATGTGATGTATGCCCTCTCAAAATAAATTAATAGTAAAAAACCCATTAATTTATTACATTACACAATTTATATGATGTAAAAGCTTGTCGTGAAATTTACATATTAGGCTTGTATTAATTCTGTATTTTCTCCTAAAATAATGAAATCAATAGTGGTTTGTATCGACTAGGTTATTTTTAGACCGCTTGGATTTAATTAAATTAATTAATTAAAAACTAAAATAATAAAAAATAGCTGCTGTATTGAAATTTAGAAAATGAATAAATATTACAAACTTAAAATTAAATTTTTTTTTATTTTCTGTTTTTCATAAGCATAATGCACATTTGATAATTCGATTATAATAAGCATAATATATATAATATATATATATTTATTTGGCATCAGAACATATAAAAAATTCCATTAATTTCTAAATATTTTTAATCTAAAAATACATCATAATTTATGATAAACATTATCGTCAATATTTTTTTCCCATTTTCACAATATATACACAAATAGAGTTTTCTTTTTCATCAAAATACTTAAATGCCGTACTGTTATTTACAAAATGGCATTTCAATAATTAATTTTTATTTTATAATATATTATTAAAATTAAGACGATTAAAAAATATCAATTAAATCAGACTTTATTTAACTTAAAAATTGTTTTATTTTATTAATAATAATTACATTTTTTTTTCAATTTAGTAATAGTTTATATTTCGACGGGCAAAATGGTCGGAAAAGGTTATCTGTTTTATGAAGTACTAGTATTTGATTGATTGAACAAAAACATGTTAGCAATAAAATTAAAAATTTTCGTTAATTAATCGAACACACTGTTATCATATGTGATCTTGACAACACCATACTGTAATTACGGGAATGGACTATTGGTGAGTATGTTTCGATATACACTGTAAGTACACAAGTTGTGGCATATGATTTGTTGATTGAAATATTTATAAGGAATAATCGTAGAGCTGTTTAAGTTTTCACTGTGCTCATTTTCGCTTAAATTCGCTTACAATGGTGTTAATATGATTCGTTTATATATTTCTCGAAGTCGAAAACATTCTATAAAAACTGCAAGAAATTTGTAATTTGAAAAGTTCTTTATATTGAAATACACAAATGCATCAGGATTTTTAAGATAAACAGAATTATTAAAAAAAATATTGGCCTGTCAATAAAATTTTGCATTCCAAACTTGTTAAAAAAAATGAAATGGCTCTATCGAATTGAGACTTTACAAAGAAATTACAGATTTGGAAATTTACAATGGTCATGTAAAACATGTGTATTTACATATTACGACTCGTATAATTTCGCTACATGACTTTTTTTTGAAAACTGTAAACAGTCTAGACTCAAAAACACTGTACGAATTTTCGCTAGCAGTATAAATGGTTACGTTTAAATTCTAACTGTATATAACCCCTTAAGTCATAATTATAAATGTACAAAAACCATTGGCATGTGCCCAAAAAGAATAAAAACATTGTGACTTTTAAACAGTACTTAGATTGCATATCAGAACATTCTCTGACTATCTAATAAGCTATTTGGGAAATAACTACCAAACAACTATAAATAAATTTTAACACAATACAGTTATTATGTATGTAGTATGAATGTTGTACGATTGAATGTTTTTATATAAATTATGAATAAAAAATATGAATACAAGTACCTACTACGATGGAAATCTTTTTTTATGATAAATCAGTTTTGGATTTTATCGGCACCAAAATTTATAATTAAGGTTAATATATTCGATTTTTATTATAAATATCTGTCTCATTATTTTCTTTCTAATTCTGTAAATTATTAGAATATTTTAGAACATGTAGAAAGAAAGAAATAATGAAAACTATTTTTCGTTTTAAATTGAGAAGACTTGTGTTTAATATAAATATTAATTTGTTTAATTAGTACTTCGTTAAGTACATGGTCATGCAGTTCCATTTATGGGTGTAACTGGAGAAGTTTCTAAGCGATGATTAGCATTTGCATTAAAATCAGATGCTACTACTAATGGCACTAAAGGGATTGACGATGCGCATTGAAAACTAATTTCTTCTAATTCATGTTGCAACTTCGCTAATGGAGGACATTTCTCTACAACGCTTTGAATACCTAATAATGTCTGAAAAAAATTTGATTTTTTCTTGTTATTAATACTATTTAAATTAATAAATTTATTCAATTTAGAAAAAAAAATTACCTCTAAAGCTGCATCAATTGCTTCATATTGTCGTCTTGTTTCACTAATTGCTTGATTCCAGCTTTCAGTCATTACTTGTTTACTTGTTGAAAATTTTTCTGTGATTTCAGTTAGTTCGCGTTCTTTTTCTAATAATTTTTCTTTCAGCGCAGGAATCTATATTAATAAAATGGTATTTAATCTTTTTGTAAAATAAGCATACCTGATTGTTTTCTTTATTTGACTATTGCATCATTTTTTTTAGATTTCCTAAACTATTCTCCTCTTATAAAATAAATAAAAAACAAATAAATATATTACTCATGCACATATTAGAGACATTATTACTAAAAGAAACATGGTTTGTATTAGATAAAAACCACGAACCTTTTCGTTTTTATTGTATCTACCCACACACATCGACAAAAATCAGATAGAAAAAGTATTAATAAAGTTATTTTATCAATTTCTATACCAAATTTATGTTTCTACGACCAGTAAAAATTACTTCCACTTTTGAATATTTTTAGTTTTAGTTATTTTAAGCAATTTATTTACTAAACCTTTGATAATGAATTATTTAATAATAGTGATATAACTATCGAATTAGATCCGTTGTCACTGAGGTAGTGTTGAAGGGATTATAGATATTTATAATTTGAATGAAAATACTTCATATATAAAAGAGACAGGCTTGAATGAGTTAAAATAAAAATAAAGAAAATATATTCGACTAGTAAAGTTATGCTGGTAAATAAAAGCATTAGTCAGCTAAAAATTAAAATAAAGGTGTTGTTTAGTATGTAAAATTCAATTCTTGAATTGCCTCAACATAGAAAATAATATTTATTTAAAGGATTCAAGTGATGACAGTATTTTAACTCAAAAAGGAGAAAAACATATACATAAAACAATCGAATAAAAAGAGAACGCTGCATATAGAGGTATTGTTATTCTTCTCTTGAGCATTTACATACGGTATACTGTGCGCACATGCTCAGTCAAGTATATATAAATATTTATTATGTATAGATAGATAAAATCATGATGTATAGAAAGAAATACTCCAATGTAGCGTACTTTTTATATTCATTTAACGCTTTATACGCTCACTTCCATTATCTACTGTTGTATTCCTATGTGGAAAAATCTATATTTAACCCAACTTTCCCCTACACACCTCTTTATATCGCTCTTATATACCGTGAGGCAATTAAGTGTTGGATTCGACATACTAAAAACTACCTACAACCGGCTACTAATTTGGCCAAGGTTAAGATGATGTTTTACCCAAGACTACTTCACTAGAAATAAAGTATGACTTAAAAAAATGATTTCGTTTAAAAGTTTTTTTTTTATTACTTCATGTCGTGCAGTTACAAGTCGTGCCAAAACATCAGCTGTTGGTAATTTTCCAGTTTCTTGCCATTGTTTCAATGTTGCATTCGCTTCTTCTTCACGTGTACGCAACTTCAATTCAGTTTGACTACACAATAATGTTAATTTACAAATGTCTTCATTTAAGCGCTGAAAAATTTTAAATCAATCAATTACTACTAAACAATTAGATAAAATTAAATTACTTACGTCAATATCTGTTCGTCTTAGCTGTAATTCACTTTTAGCATCATTTAATTCTTGTGTTTTTATTCCAAGCTGTTTGTTAGCTTCTGCTAATTGTGTTTTTAATATAGCACCCATTTTTTCCCAATCTTGTAATTGTTGAACAGCAGCTTTGCATGATTCCTTTTGTTTGACTATTTGATCAGTTAATTGTGCCCTAGAATTCAAATTATTTTGTGATATTAA
This sequence comes from Chrysopa pallens, assembly GCA_020423425.1. Lineage (NCBI taxonomy): Eukaryota > Metazoa > Arthropoda > Insecta > Neuroptera > Chrysopidae > Chrysopa > Chrysopa pallens. Next base: position 59,767,012 of record CM035593.1, on the reverse strand, counting down.
ATTAATGTGAATGTATCTACTAAATTAATGTGAAATTAAATTATACGGAATTCTACTTGATGATTTCATTGAAAAGCATACTTATAGACTAAAATTATTAGACTTATGTCTAAAGTAAAAGTACTAGTGCTATACAATGAAAGACAAATTGACATCGTATTCAGCATTAATTATCTTTCTTTGGATAATAACTTAGACAGCAACTAACCGCGATCGAAATTATCGCTCTCTTTTTCCCTAGATTTTGATTTCACACTTTCAATTTAATTCTTATTCATAGACTGAAAACTAATAAGAACGAAGATTACAATAATCTTGATAGCTAGGATTTTGCTATTCTATATAGTAGAATAGAATAGAAGGATTTTTCTATTCTATATTCTATTGAACTTTTCTGTATTCGTAGTTAGAAATAAACAATTTAATTGATATAAGTAAAATTAGATGATGTTTAGTTCCTTGTGTGGTTTTAAAAAAAATTGTAATAAACTAAATAAGTGAAATAAAAATATTTTTTCTTAAAGTCTTTCGAACTAAAGTATTACGACTTAAAAAAATTCTAGTTGGCGTATTAATGTGAAACAATACCACCTTCCTTCCTCCACTCTTTATTATATTATACAATGGAGTAAAAGGAATCGAAGACAACTTTTTTTATTGGAAATATTTTACGAACAAATTCACCAGAAATTTAAAAGTCAATTGTACACTCATTTAGTCAGTTTAGTCAATTTCTGGCCAAACAATTAATCTTTTTTGAAATCTTTTAGAAATTTCTGAGTAAATCTATTTACGACATTAAATTTATGACTGCGTATGCGTTTAATCAGTTTTGCCAGAAAATGGACTCACGAGTAGTACAATGACGTTAAGAGAGGATGGAGAAGAACACATCAAAGTTCTTAATTTCAATACTTTAAATATTTTCTAGCCTTACAAACTAAATTTAATATAATCTTATAAATTTGGTATATATCAGGTATAAAAAGGAAACTTACCTTTCATCGTTTAATTCATCTATATATGAATCATTCTCAATTTGTATGATGCGTAAAACTTTTAACAATTTTGTTACCATATTATCAACATCAATTACTTGATCAACCAGTGTAAATGCAGGTGCTGGTGTAATTTTATCAAACACGGTACAACGCTCTTGTTGTTGACGTGCTAATATTGATTGTGATAAATTATGTAATGATTCACTACTTTGTGCAAGACGACTTGATGTTGACATTAAACTATGTGTTGATGAAACCATATTATGAGAATGTGTATCAGGAAGTGTCACATCTTCCAGTACACTCTCCATCATTAACACGGGTTCAGTTTCCGAATCCAATAGTTCACCTGAATCAGTATCTTCACCTTTAAAACACATAAAATTTTTAATTTAAATTTTAGAGAGATAAAATATCACGTTCATTCAACGGGTTCCTAATTTTAATTAATTTATTTTCATGAGTCTTAATTGTATATAATAATTTTTTTAAATTTATTTAAAAGGTAGTTTTGATACTGAAAATATATTGTAGTCCTTTTCAAGAAATTAAAAATATAGAAGTATCAAAATGATGTTCTATGTAACGATCTATAATGCTTTAAAATTCCCAGAAGCCAAGGAAATAAATCTCCTTTTTGGTCATGGAATATTATAGGTCGATCTTTATAAACACTACAGATACATAAAATAAAGAAAAACAATAAGGTAAAAAAAAAAAAGAAAAATTTCTAAATGACAATTTGAAAGGAATAATTTTGAAAGGAAAAAATTTAATTTTATTTCTTATTTGATCAATTTTTCTGAAAGTTTAATAATTAAAGATAACATAACAAGTTTTAATTTCTACAATTTTGTTTATTATACAGATTGAAATTATATTGATTGAGAAACTCTCTAAATTAAAAAAGATAATTTAAAGATGTTTATTTTAAACATCTACAAAAGGAAATTTCTACTTAAAATGATATTTTTTAAGTATGGCTGATTAATCTTTACTTACTATCTGTATAGCCAACGGCAGCTATAGAATTGGCACGTATAGCCGTTTGGGCAGCTGCGTTTTTAATAGCACTTATAACAGCCGAAACAAATGAAGCACCGCGTTTTGGCGATGGAGTCCGCTTGCTCATACCACTAGCTGACGATTTAATGGGTGAACCGTCACTGCTTTCACTGTTACTGTATGCTTCATTATGGTAAATTGCATCCTAGAATATAATTAATAAAAATAATATATATAATAATTTTATAGGAATATAATAGTGTGCATCATCCAGTTTCTCACACAATTTCAAGCTTAATTACCTCTAAATCTTGTTCGGAAATATTATATGTGGCTACAAGTTGTGTTACAAGACTTTCTAATCTCCCAATAAGTCCTGATAATGCAACAGCCGCACCGGAAACTGCCGCACCATGTTGTAACAGAAGCTCCCGACTGCGTGCTTCTAAACATCCAAAACGTGCTTGTAATGTCAAATTTTCCTGTCGCCGTTGTTCACTAATTCGTACAAGATGTTTACATTCCTCTTGTTGACGTTGCAATTCAATTTCTTTTTGTCTTAATTTGTACAAGTGTACTCGTACATCTTCTTCTGTATCACGTAGTACTTCAGACAAAGTTGATTTTTCAGCTTGCATAAATTCTTTTAATTCAACACTTTCCGCCTCCATTTCTTGTCGTTGTTGTATTAATTGTTCCTGAATTCGTAAACTTTTTTGAAGATCCTAAAGCAAAACAATAAAAAAAATTTAATGATAAAAAACCATTTTTTTAAAATATCTATTTCTTAAGGGACCTACCCTCTGAAGAGATCGTGTGAACGCATGTAGTTCCGATATTTCTTGTTCCTGCTTTATTAAAATTTCTCCAGCATTTTTAAATTGAGTTTCAAGGGCTAGAAGACTATCATCGCATCCATCTTTAGAACCTAAAATTACAACGTTATAATATATAGTGTTAGCTATATTGTAAATAACGCGGAGGAATGAAATCATTTTTTCTGCAGTTAGTGTTTCATACTAAAAATGCTTCTCTAACTTGAAATATATTTACTTAGGGAATATGTATCTTACAACAGTAAAAAAATGCTATTACTCTTTTCAGAGTGGAAATTTTATATCAAAAAATTTCATCAAGTTGGCCTCAATTTTTTATCATGTCAAAATGTAACAAACTAAAAATATAAAAAAATTGGACTCAAGTAGTAAAATATTGATATTATCTATATCATATTATTATATTAATCGTATTATAAATTTTGACATTGAAATGTACAAGAAAAAGTGTAAAATTGATGAAAAACTCTTTCATGACATTTTACGTGGTTTTTCGCCAGACGTCAGAAAAACTATTTTGATTTTATAATCTACTGTATATTTTTTATAAGATCATGTAAAAACTGTTTTAAAATACATTAAAACAAAAATTTCTATACGAGATATTAACAAATTTGTCTCATCTCATTTCGACATCTAAGCTTAAATATGTCAGCAGACTGGAGTTAGAACTGTTCTACATAGTTAGTAATTGGTTATCGGTTAGTTGTACGCAAGCGCATTGCAAGCTATTTTGGACATTTATGCTCATATATGTCAAAAAGGATTGCAATGCGTACGACTAAGCGACAAACGACTATCCGACTACAACCTACTCTATATATAGAGTGGCTGTGATCTGACTATGTTGAACAGCTCTAAGAGTTTTAATAGGTAAATTTTCCATAGGGTGTGATTGAAAATAATCGTTGATGTTTATTTTCTATTTTACCGTGTGAACATAGAATAGGTTTTAAGAGTTTTAATAGGTAAATTGGCTAGTGTTATTGAAAATAATTATTGGTTTTTTTTTTATTTCACCGTATGAACGAATATATTAGCATCTGAATACACTTCATATTGCTACACACCTTCGCTATTTTTATGCACCATTGCAAGGACACGTTGCGCATTTCGATTTAATTCGTCTTTGGCAGCCTGCTTTTCTTCACGTTCAATTTTTAATTGTTGTTCAAATTCATTTAATTTGTCATTTTGTTCTTTATTTTCTTGTAATAGCTTCAAATTTTTATCATTTAATTCCTTGATTTGATTTTCTAACCGTTCTATAATTTCATAACGACGATCAACTTGAACACCACAATCCATTTTTTCCACTTCAGCTGGATCAATTGATTTTGTTATATTCCCACTAAATACATTTTCTAAATCAATTGATGTTAACGCTGTTTGAACACTTGTTTCGTGGTATATTTTGATTTTTGGTACTTTTCGTTTGACTGGATAAGGTGGAAGGAATTTTCCACCTAATATTTCTTTATCGCGCTGCTTTCGCGGTGGTACAGGTGTTCGTGTTAAACTAGGATCTCGACTTCGACTAGTTGATTCTTTGTTTGAACAATCAGGTGTTCGTTCACGCCTCCGCCTTGGCAACGTTGCATATTTCTCTAATGCGGTGGCTTTACTTTCTACGTTTAATATTTGATGTAAACGATTACCTTTGGCAGACGATACCATTGGAGTAGTGCCAATATTATCATTCGTTAGACTAGTACCGCGCATAGATCGTGCAATTGTTGTTGGAGTTGATCGTAGACCTAAATCAATGAATAAAATGTTAATGGTCTGAATCAATTATTTCTGTGTATGTACTCTTATCTTCTGCGTACGAGCACAGAAGTTTGGTTAATAAGGATGTGTAGCTTGATGGACTTACAATAATCAGTGTATTTACTTCTTGATCTTATATTGGTGGAGTTTGTATTGCTGACGCACGAAACAATTTGAAAAAAATTTTGAAAATGTAGATTCAATACTTGCGCTTTAATATTGTGATTCGAATAATTTGTAAAATATGGAATATTAAAAAAATGTATGGGTAATTTTACAAATTATTGGCATTTGGTTCAAGTTGTTGACTTAAAAACAAATTTAAAAAGTGTATTTGAATTGTACTAACCTGTACTAGGCCATCGACCATCGTCACTAGGCGTGGATGCCGGTGTTCGAGTTTTTACTAATTTATTTGGATTAGTTCGTGATAATGATGTATCTCGTTTAACTACCGTTGTATTTGAATCAATTTTTGGTCTAGCCTTCGTATTATTATTTGACGAAATTGACTTTGTTGATGATTTCGTTGCAGTAGCCGCTGTTTGATCTGGCTTATCTTTTGATCTTATTCGTATATTGCTAATCGTGGACGTGGCTGGTGGTTTTGTGCTATTTATACGTGAAGAATTTGATTTTGAACGAGATCTTTGTGGAGGTGATTGAACGCTTTCTGCATTACGGTTTCGTGACTGTCTGGAGGGCTCAGTAACCGCAACTTTTTTCTTGACAGTACCATTGGTATATTGATTATTACGTCGTGAACTTAATGAACTTTTTGGAGTACGTGTAGTGTTACCACCAGTAACTGATGAACTTTCGCTGCCATTTTCACTGGCACGCTCATCACGCATAGCATGGCGGGATAAATCTTCGAGTAATGTTGAATTTTTTGTGGCAAGTATATCGAATGCATCTTCGTAATTTGAACAACAACTTACAATACTAGAATCACAGGAAAATGCCAGAGTACCGTCATCAGCTCCATTACATGAGCTTGATGAATAGCCTCCACCGCTGGTGCTACTTAAAGCACGTTGTAATATTTCACGACCATGATCGTTATCAACAATAGCACTCGGTTCAGTACCACCGCATAATTCCACTCCACTGTCACTTCCATCATTCACTACCGTCTTATCGTCAGTGACTTTATCTACTTCTATCACAGTTATATTTGAACAATTAAAGCCATGTATTGTTTTATTTTCTTCATCGTTATAATGGTCGAATTCAAAACTGAGTCTTGAACGACGTTTGGAATTATCATTTACTGTCGCGTCTTCATTATTTTGTTGGTTTTCTGATTGTGTTTTTGCTGATTGATTACGATCTACATTATTTGGTTTAATATTTAAGACTGTGGGACGTGGAGGTGAAGGACATTGATTTTCATCTTTTACTGATGTGGTTAAATCACTATTCATTGTGCGAAAATGATTCACTCCATAAATATTAATCTGAAACAATAGAAAAATATATTTTAATTTTTATAATCAATCTATACTCCTGAAACCCCCTTGATAATAATAAATTGTTCTGAATATAAACATAATGATGAATGTAAATTCGGGGAAGAATATGTATAAGAAACATATAAATATTTGTTTAATAATACAAAAGTTATTTTAATTGTAGGAAACTCAAAATACTTTCCCTACCCTTGTCTCCAAGGTAGCCAACGGCTTTCGGCTTCTGAAAAATGAAGCTTTGTCTTGTGAAATATTATGAGATCCTAGCTGGACCCGGCTCATTACCACAAACTATATCAAATTAGGAGGGAAGTGAGTAAATTTTAATTTTTTATATTTATTTATTCATACTTTACATTTATATTAGAGATTAACTTTCCAATGGAAAGTTCTTGTAATGGGGCTGATTTAGTGGATGTCGAATTATGATATATCTTTACTTTTCAAGTACAGATAGTTTTTAATGTGTAGTAAAATAGCAAATTTTTTGTATTGTATCTTCCCATTTGAAACATCAATTACCAATCTTGAATATATAAATGTATGCATGTTTCCATCATAATTGGGCATTGCATGACAAAGTTGTTTGGTGTGATAATTTCAAGTAAATGAAAATTAACTATCAAAATCATTCAAGCAAGTTAAGTAACTGACATATGAGTTCTTATTAAAATTTACAAAAAACAACAATCTAATAACTCTTTTATTTTTAATACCAAAAAAATTTTTTTGTATTTATTTTATAGTGGAACAAGGCAAGTTAGTTTTAAATTTGAAATAAAATAATTTTTGATTAATGAATTTAAAAAAAGTATAGTTAAGTTTGTTGTGTGTAACATAAAATATTAAACCATATATGGATTAAAAACTAGAAAATATAAATTAGGAAAAATAAAATAAATATTGCAAAAGAAAAATTCAATAATAATAACATTAACACAAATTTAATAATTATTTTATAATCGATAATCAACAATAATAATTCGGGTGAAGGATAACTAATCATAAATTAATTATTAATAAATATTACTATTTCTAATGATTAATCTTCCCTATTTTTTACAAATTTAGAAATGTTTCCATTTCTTTCAAAGTTTTTTTTTTTTTTATATTTTACAATTGGATTTAATATTTTCTGATCGAAAAATCTCATGTGAATAATGCAGTATTTTTATTAAAGAAACATAAAAGTAAAAAACATAAAAATAAAAGAAAACGTGCGGTAAAACAAACCGCACGTTGATAAAATAAACACTAGTGTGGCCGAGCGCTTAGAATGTAAAAAGTGAGCTTTTTATTTTTATGTTTCTTTAATCGTCCGAATGGTGTTCGTTCTAGCTTCTTATTGTTGTAAATACAAGCAGCCACACTAGAGTTTGTTATACAACGGACGTTCTAGCTTTCAATTGTGTTAAAAACGAGCTGCCACACTAGAGTTTATAAAACATACGCTTATCGTCGAACGGACGTTAGTTGATGTTGATATTTTGTTTATTATCTATTGTAAAATGGTTCAGTTCAAACTTGTTTGAATTTTATTTTGTTATTTTCAAAAAATAGATGAATCATTTGCAAATAATATTTCTTGTATTATATCGTATAGTGTGGCAGAATGCTAGGTGTTTCGTTTATAAAAATTGAAGGTATAGAACGTCAGTTGTAGAGAGAAAGAATATATTGAGTTCCTGCTCTTTAGCCGTATAATCGTTGCCATAAAATTGGGTAGTTAATTTTTATTTAATTTGCTATAGTTGCTATATATCAAAATGTAAAAATGGTCTTACAACTATAGTAAAATTCGAAAACAAAAATTTATGAGCTATCAAAGATTACATACGTCTCTTACTTGTGTATCAAGTAAGACGCAATTTCTGCCTGTTTGTCCAATCAAGAGTTTACTTAAAAAGTATATTTTGCTTACTTTAAAAATTATTTTAAAAACTTATCTTTACCTTACGAACAGGTAATGCCATTTCAATTAAAGTAATTAATAAAAATTTAACCAACGTCCCTATTTTTTTTTAAATTTGCTAGATTAACAATTTCTACTTTCTCCTCCTTTTATTTTATAGGAGTTAAAATTACGTGAGCGTACTTAATTCTTACTACGTTCATTTTTTAAGACTCAAAAGAATAATAATCAATTTTCGCGTATAAATAAAAATAGAGAACATGTAGAAAAGTTTTCGCGAAAAAAAAACATTTTTAAATACAAAATAATATTTTGTTTTGTACTTTATTGGAATAAGCTATTTTTGAAATTGGTTAAATATGAAAGTATTTTTCCAATTAAAATTATTCTACTCAATTTTAAAAAGACATAAAAAAATTGAAAGTATATGAAAAACATGTAAATGAATGCAATTAAAATTTTCTTCAACATCAAACAATAAGAGAAAATTATATACTACATAATATGAAACAATATTTTTAGAATTTGGTTTGAATGCTTCACACATAGCGTCCATATACAAAATGTAATACGTATCTTTTGCATACAATATTTATTTACAAAAAAAAAAAAAAAAAGTGTGCGTGTAACCTTTACGCGCGATTGAAGTGAAACTTCTTTGGCGTTGACGACATATATCACTGAAATGATTAAATATTAACTTAAATAAATAAATATTATATTATAATTTAATTATATTTATTATTCATGTGCTTTACAAAGATTATTTAAATGTTATATTAATATTATTCATTCGAAACAGGTAATTGAATGTCATCATAATTTCTTAAAATAATTGAGAGTAGCAAATTGAAGGTTAGATCAGCACATGTCAATATAACCTTGTTATTAAATATTATAAAATGTCGCAATTGTCAGAAAATTTATTTTTAATTTACTTATTTTAAAAGTAATAAATAAACAAGTATATTTAGAGATTTTCAAAAAATTTAATTAAGTCAAGAAGCGTGTAGTATATGACATATACTTACAACCAATCAGAATTATTATTTTTAAATGGCGGAAACATACTTACAACCAATCAGAATTATTATTATTTTTAAATGGCGGAAACGTTACTTCCGTCAGAAAAAAAAATCTGAGTTACTCCCTAGTCGCGCCTAAAGAAGTTTCACTTCAAAAAAAAAAAAAATATAATAATAATAATAATAACTTGAGCTTAATGCTCAAAAAATGGACCTTAGAACCAGTGGAAACTTGTCATATGTGTTTGATTATCCAGAAGTGGTTATTTAAAATATTAGAATTTTTATTTGATTATAGAAATGCATTTAGTTAATCTCCATTTGACACCTCATATGAGAGACATATGGACAGCTTATATAAAGAGCGTCAAACCAATTTGAATTAAATTTGATAAGATTAATCAAATTATCATATTATATGATCTTTTAATATAGTGATGAGCAAAGCAAGACCATGGCTGGGACAGTCTTGGTGTCGCATATTCAGTGTTAGTCTAGCTGGTGTATAGGTAATCTTAGGCTTAGTGTTAGTGTTATTTTTTTTGCAATACGAAGACTAAGACCAATTTTTTATCCTTTAGGTTTTATCCTTTTCTTACTCAGACTGAGGCGATTCTGAACTCACGGCACGTTGTGCGTTCTCAGTGCCGATCCAAATGATTTTTCGTCACTATCCCTGTCTCTACCATCATTTCAAATTCGACAAAAGTGGAATACACCAACAAAACTTTCGAAAATAGGCGATCTGCTAATTTTGGTTGAAGGTTTTATACTTCCCTAATTTTGGTTTCATACTTCCCTTATATCGCGAATCAGTTGGGGTTAATTAGAGTAATCAAAATCAGAACAAGTAAAGGAATTTGCGTTCGCCTAATCGTGAAAATTTGCACATTACCAAATCAATAAGAGTATTTAGTTTTGTTTAATATTTATTTTTGTTAAGAATATTTAGTTTACGATCTATTAGCTTTCCAGTATAAATTCTCTGTAATGGCGTCGATTTTGTGAATTTCGAATTTTAACATATCTTTACGTTTCAAGGTCAGTTAAACCCAAATCCAACATTTTTATAGAAACCTGTGTGTGTATGATTCCCGAGAATGATATCGACGCGTAATTATGCAGTTTAAAACGGAATCGGTCGCAGCAAAATCGATCCAGCCGTTTTTATTGAGGATAAACAAATTTAAAAAAAAGTTTATATTCGCAAATTATTGTTTTTTTTTTCTCATTAGGAAGTTGTTTGGACTTTGCGGGTCGCACCTAACTAATTCACTTATTTATTATTTGGTAACATATAAATTTCATTCATATCGGCCCCCTTGTCCCAGAATTGTCTGTATATAGAAGTAAAAAAATGTATTAAATACATCTTATAATTAATTGAAATGAATCGAATTTTTCTCATCGTTAATTAATAATTATAACAATCGTTTGTAAAATATAATACACTACATACGTATATTTTTTTGAATTAAAAATAATATGTAGTTGTGTTGGTCTTTTGCGTTCAGATCAATAACTTTCTAGTAAGCTTAATTATTGTATTCGATAATATCTCTCTTAATAATAATTTCATACAAATTTTATAATTAAAATTAAAAGATTAATAATAACTAGACTTGTTGCGGCTAGTTGGCGACTACTCGGTAAAGTCGACGACTAACCGGCTTCTATTTGTATGAATTTCTTAATAACATTTATTTAGGAGATATTAAATTAAACAAAAACCTCATTGTTAATTACCATGGTATTATTTTTATTTTATAATCAGTAATATTAAATCAAAATTTCCCTCGGTCGACTTATCACTTAGCCGGATAGTCGACTAAAGTCATGGTCGATACAAATTTAATAATAACAAATTTTGTATTTGATTCGAATATTCAAGCAATTGGTAAATATTAATCTTATAGAAAACGACAGATAATAAATTTTAGAAAAATAGATTTTCTACAACTCTCCGTTAATAATTATTTCTATTAACGAAAATTTTACATTTCCATTCCTCGAACCTTACTCAAAATTGCCCTATGCTATTTTTTTTACTGTAAATAGATTCCTTATAGATTCAGATAGACAAAAGGTATATGCCAAGGACTAAAAAATATTTCAACACGAAATGGGGGTGTTATAATTTTTACGAGTATATTTTAACCCTCGACGCAAAAAAAGGGGTTATAAGCTGATCAAATTATCTGTCTGACATTATTTTTAACCGGATAAACCGATTGTGACTAATTTTTTCGCTTGACAGTGAGTGTTAGTATCCCGAAATCTTCGTTTTCGCTTTTCGAAGGGAAAATAATTTTGTATCAAAATATTAGTAATTAAGTGTTTACAAATTGTTTACCTCTATGTATATAAACATAATATACGAGCAAAAATTAAGCACATTACAGGAAACAAGTAAAGATATCAAATAAAGTAGTTGACCATTTAGATATACCTTTATATGTTTGAGTATTAATATTTGAATTGTTTATATTTATTAACATTAATAAAGATATACGGGGGATGACCAATACTTGAAAAGTGATCAACCAGCCGATTGCAAGGGTCAATTTTGGTCGTCAACTTTGTGATTAAAAATAGTACAAACACTCCAAGCCAGTTTAATTTTTCAAAAGACTCAATCAAAATATCAACCTAAATTGTGCACCCAGGTAATTACACGATCCTAAATGTTACAGTTTAATTATAGGGTGAACGTGAAGCCCAAAAAAACCCGCAGGTACGTGCTAACTGAACTCCAAATATGTAGTACTGTGCTAATTCAACACCAATTGATTTAAAGTTAATTTTTAAAAATCTTTAAAAAAAAAAGCAATTCATGGGCGTTCAGACCTCATGAATAAGCAAAAGGAAGGTCTGAAATGTATGAGGTCAATAGGTGGTATCGTCATAGACATGGTGACCATAGATTTAAAAAAATGAAATTCTCTAACTTTTGTTGAAAGATATATAATAAGCATACAAGCATTTAAAATTTAATAGAAGTGAGATTTCATCTGCAAACATTTCGGTTTCATCAATTGATTCTACAGAGCACCAGAAATCAAAATAAATTAAGATCTTATTATTATTTTTTTTTTTCGGAAATATTTATGAAGTGAAAACTTCTTTAGCTGCGTTGTGCACTTTTTGGCGTCACTAACATGCTTATAGCAGTATATCTGTATCTATACAACTGATATATGATTGTATATTAATTGTTATTTGAATTGAATTGTATTTATATTTTGAATAATAAAAATCCAGATAAACATGATAATTATAGCTCCAAGTGTCAATAGATGTGAAAACCAGATTGATGTTGATAGTTTTAATTTAAACATTATGAAGTTACAAGTTTTAATACTAAAAGTTCTAAGTCAGTTCAGACAGTCCCTATAATTGCCAATTTTTAAGCGTATGTGTTATACGTATATGGGTGTTGTGTGGAATTATCAGATTTTTATATGTATTGTTTGATGAACATGTTTTGTTAATGTTAATACAAAAATGTTAACTTCAAATGAAAATCTCACGGTAGGTAATATGAGTTCAAATTGTTCAAACAATAACATAAATTGCTAAGAATATGCATACGTTTTTGCAATATGTAAGTAGTTTGTTTGTATTTATTTAAAAACTATTCATTGAGTATTTCCATACTTCCATAAATATTTAGAATTTACATTGCAACAACAATGTTTGTAAAACATTTTTTAACAACCAGAGGTTATATTAATAATTTGTTTATAAAATCAATAAAATTGTTACTAATAACGGTTAGTTAGCATGATAGCAGGCATAAATCTGGGAAGTAGGCCATCATTGGACTTTTGTACCAACGCCCCTAACCCGAGATGAGTTAAACTTATTTATTTCGATACAAGCTGAGTGCAGCTGTTTCATACACATCTCATCGGAGGTGTAGTATTACCCATCTCAAAAATAAATTTTTTGTGGCGACGCACGACGGAAAACAAATCCGTAACCATGGAAAACAGACGACTTAGCTATTTTTTTCGTAATTGTATTGTTAAATAAATTTCAAAATAGCATGGCTTTCAACAATCGAAAACCAATTGCTCAAAGAGTTTTTCAGAAAATAATAGAAAGAATTTCTTTTTTAGGTCACTGTATGCGCAAGACTTCATTGATACAAAGACCAAAATTAAGGAACACAATTACTTGAAACACCTAAAGCATCAACAAAATTGATTGGATTTTTTAATGGCTGTAGTGTAAATGTTCGTATCTATATGAACAAAAAAAAAAATTTGAAAGCTTTTATCAATTTTACAAATTTTGTATTACAAATTTTATCAATGGCCGAATAGAAAGTTCAAAGGTGGTTTCGGAGTCGTGAATAACTTTTGACAGTTAGACAGAAAATTTTGTAAAATATCGTAAAAATAGGAAAAGGATACAATTGAAAATCTGCCCAACGTTTGGGCAACAAATGCTTAGTCAAAACAAACGTCTGAGGAACATGCAGGTATAATCAACAGATATAATAATAAAAACATGAATTTTGTACGAATTTTGCGAAAAATCTTGTAAGCTTAAAGATTAGAGAATGCGTTTTGGGATAAATAGGGTAGCATAACACCTGGTCGCAATTACCCGTCTTATTATAAATTTCGCTACCTAAGTGCTAAAACGCGATATATACTTTCTATAATCATGATATCGTAAGTGAGGCTACGAGTAAATGTCAGTTCTATATAATATAATGAATATTCAAACATATTATCATACAAAATACTCAGTTGCATATCCTCGTCTTATTTTTCACACATTATTCTTGTAGATTAATTTTACATTCTTTATGCATGTAGTAATAAAAATATATTCAAGAAATTAATGTCTATTCGTCGTTATTGTGTGTTTAAAATTCCAGAATAAAAATTACATATACACAATAGTTTTTACGTATATAGAAGCCGTATCTTATAAACGAAAAGAATTTACGGTATTTTTTAAACAATTAGAAGATTTTTTTTAAATTATTATTAAATCTGATTTTTAATGTCCCATGCTAAATTTGTAATACACTTTATTGTAGGAAATAAATTTTAATCTCAACTTATATTAAATTATTGCTTAAAATAATAATATTCTGATATTTATCATCAAATTTGTTTTTGTAATCATTTTTGTAGTAAAAAAAAAAAAAAATAACCAGGCAGTAACAAAAATGAGACATTTATAATAAAGATATAAATTTTTTGTACACAAATAACTAAATAAATAACTATTCTAATGTTATACATTTTGGCATGCAGAATTTTGAGAAATGTTTGGTTTGATTTTTCGGGGAAAAACTATTTAGCAAATCTTCCGTTTTCATGATTAAATTGTGCATGCTCAATTTTATAACATTTAGATAATTATTTTTAAGTTATTTGTGCTGTCATCATAATATGTAAATTTATAATTGTTATGTATGCCAAAATTAAAAACAAAGATGTCTCTACTGTTAGATTATTAAACTGTTTTTATTTTAAATTTTCACAGAATTTCTGTGAAAATTAGTGGAATATTTAAATTGTTAATTTTTGTTAGATTTTATATTATGCACGCACACCAATACTTTATAATTTTCAAGAACAATTTATTTTAAACTGTAAACGAGTACGATTAAGTTGCTGAGGAAGTCCTAACAAAAAGACGAAACGTTCAACTAAAATCAACACTTAGTTTGTAATTTATTGTCCTGAATCCCTGTGACCAATTTAGTTATTTATTAATTTTCTGGACGTGAACAAGATTTTAATATTTAGTACCTTTTAAAGTTGACCGTAATGCAGGGATCGATCACCTGATAAAAAATGGTGTAAAAATGAATCATTTAAAAAAACACATTGATTAATAATAATAAAACAACCACTCATTTGAAATAAAACAACCACTCATTTTTATATATTATATAATTAATTTGAATGATCCCACGTGTTTCTTCTATACTTAATAATAATTACACAAACTAGTGTTATTTGTGTATCAAAATAACTAATTCTGTTATACCTATATTATTTATAATTTCTTCTTTTGTAAAAAAAAAGAACTGTAAATTAAATCTAAAATGGTAATGGTTTCATCTAAAAATATATCTAAAAATAATATTTTATATTTGAATTATTTATATTAAATAATATATATACAAAAAGTATATTATAACGCGGGCAATAAACAACAAACGCCATTTGGACAATAGATAATATCAATTTATATATAGGTATATAATTTACATTTATTGTTTATTTAGCTCCAAAAAATGAGAACGGCAGAACCGATTTGGCTAATTTATTTTTCAAATGGTCGTAATAATTCCGGAAAGGATTATATAGATAGAAAAATTTGTAAAAACTAAAATTTTTTCTTTCTCTTGGATTTTTAAAATTCGGAAAATATTTTTTTATTTGTTCATTCTGCTTTTCAAGTGAAAATAATTCAATTAGCTTTTTCTATTAGTTAATACCAATAGGAGGTCTGCAAATGTTGTGCAAATAGATCGGCGATTATCGGTAGTTTTTTATATCGATGTTCTTGAATTAATCATTTGTAAAGAAAGTTTAAAGTGCCCTTCGAAGTGGGAAAGTAAAAGATAGTATAATAATCTGAATCCCATTTTTCATTGCCATGGTCAATGACTTAAGCAAAGTTTTCTTTACGTTTGTTTATATATTAAAGTAAAATTTTCAAGATATTTGTTGGTAAAGGATCACCAAAAATTGTAAGAAGGATTTATACACTAAGAGAAATTGAACATTTCGTAAATTTTTTTCATAAAGTTGACCTTTTCTATTTACAATTAAATTTATGTATTAAAAAACGTAAAACAATGTGTCTTATTTTTCCAAATCGACTCCACCGGCTTTAAAATCTAAATACCATCGCTCACTGATTTGCTCAATTCTGAATAAATTATAAAATTTAAATAATAATGAAGTATAACATGAAAAGTTAATTTTTCCAAAATACATTGTGTTGATAATTATATCCATACCATATTCACCCAAATATTTACAATTTAGTCAAATAATTTACAAGCGTATGGTCATAGTCAATTTAGTGATCGTCTTATTAATGAAATTTACACTCCAAGAAAATTTTGTTACTCTTTGACCAAATCATAATGTATTATGTGTATATTTATAACTATAATTATTATTTTAATGTGTGCAGTGAATATTAAAAGTCACCGTCCTAGACTTTTCAAGAGAAAGAGTTAAAAGTAACATTAATATAACTACTGCTGCTGATTGCTGAACTGCCTGTTATATGTCCAATGTTGAAAATAATATGATTATTATTCAACACGAGGACGGGGGACAACCTTTTTATTTATTCATTGAATGATTCATCGACGTTGATTTTTTTGTTAATTTCTTTACAATACTGGTACTGGTTTGTCACTGAGATATGAACATTTATACAAATAAGGTAATAGAATTTATAAACATAATATATATGAGTCGTGTGTGTGTACACAATATAAATAATACACGCGTTTGAAGTACAAAACTATTAAATGGATATACTTGAATCGAGTTAACTGACCATAATTCTGAACATTTTTTTTATCTAGAATTAAAAAAATGTCTCATATCACTACTTTGTCTAGAATTGAAAACACTAGAGTCTAATTGGCTAGATTACAATCTAAACCATTTCATTAGATTAGTCTTAGTTAATCTTAAATCTTAGTTTAGTTCATTTAGATGAATCGTTTTCGTTAGTCCATTGTTTGTAAACAAAAGTTTCACCTGAACATTTTTAAAAATAGTTTTCCTAAATTCTAATGGAAATATTTTTAATTAGTTTTTTTTAGAAATATCTGCAAAGAGAGAAATTTTTTAGAAATTTTTCATGCAGTATCTGCGTGTTTTCTCGCAGTTCGAATTTAAATCGCTTATAGCACGAAAACGAATAAGTTATCCAAAAAGTGTTTATTGTTCTCAAAATACATTAAACGAACACTTTTGATCAATTTCGATTAATTCGAAAAATCTCCAATATTTAGACCGAAAATAAAGAAAGTATAAAAATTGTTCAAAAGTATTTGCCCAATTTGCATTAATCAATCAATAAAATAATTCCAAATCTTATATAAGGTCTAAAAAGGAGGGTGGGGTTATAAAAAAAAGGTTGGATCAAAAATTGATTTGGCAACATGCGGATTCTTAATATTTAGGCTAATTCTGAATACAATTTCATTGACAGAATACGGTGTTCTATTTTTGCACACTCAATTTCATTCTGATCCTGGGCTATACAATAAGAAGCGATTTTTCAACGCTAAACAAATAAAATAAATTTATATAATGACCACGTCCGGTTAAAATGTATGTAGTATTTACAAGAAGTATTGAACATTTTATGATATTACATTTTATTTGTGTACGCATTGCCATGATGCCCGTGATGTGTATTTATAAAAGCTTTAAATATCATTATCATTACTATGACATTTATACACAAAGAATTACTTTTATATAATGTTAAATTAGTTTATGTAATATGTGTTTATATAAAAAGTCTTTTCAAGAAGTTATTTTACAGGATGTAACATATTACAGAACACATAATGCTGTATAAAATGTGTCCCATCGTGTGCACCGGAATTATTTCACAAAATAAAACATATTAAATTATTTCTTAATTGAATAAATTTTATTGATTTAATTAGTAGACATGTCCAGATTTGGTGATTATCAATTGCTATAATTTAAGAGTTAAAATAAACAGATCAAACAAAATGAGACCAATCGAGAGTTAATTTCTCGATGAATGTTCACTTAAAAGCCATTGAATACAAACGATTTTTAACCGACTTCAAAAAATAAAAAGAGATTCTCAATTTGACTGTATTTTTTACCTCAAAAAATATACGGTTTTATGGTGTTTTAAGGTATTTAACAGATTTAATTTTATTTATCTAAGTATAACTGAATAAATTATAAATCATACCATAAAAATCGTGTAATTTTTAATTTTAACAAACAAGTTTCCTAGTATGTGCGTTTTCTTTGACCGGTAGTATACTTAAAGATTTGGACGTACCCGAAATCTGTTTATCGTTCTTTGAAACAATTGCTAATTTTCTCAACAAAACTTTCAATAACTTTCGAAAATAATCCCACCTCAATTTTTTTTAACACACCGGTTTCACTATCACTATTTTTATTTAATATTAAATTTTTTCAACAAAAAGAATTGAATGAAAATTTTTTTTGAACATTCCCACAAGTCAAAAAAAAATTTAGGAGGAGTTAATGAGGATTTTCATAAAATATAGATAGCAGTTTTTATTGAGTGAAATTTGGCTATTTTATTAATACCCCTATAACTTTTGAACGGGACAGAAAAAAACTTTTTTTTTGGTTGTACAAAATTTTCATAGAAAAATCTTTATACTTTGCTTCTATTAAATCATATATTCTTTAAAATAAAATGTGTTTTTGAATATGTCTAAAGGAAATAAGTTTATGATGTAACTGTAGTGGATAATTTAAATTAATTTCTTCATATATTATTTTAACGATTAATTAAGTTAATAATAAGACTTAACAATTGTTCATGCGGAAATTCAGGGAGGTACCAGTTAAGAGATGTTGTTCAACTAATGAATCGATTACTTTTTTTTTTTTTTAATTTATTATAAAAAGTAACATTATTATATTTAGAAATTAACTGTTGATAATTAAATATGATTCTGAAGAAGACAATAATAAAATCGGAGATGCCCATAATATTCATTCGATAATACTCCGAATACAAGATATATATTAATTAAAAAATAATAATTGCTGTTCACTTCATCAATATGTTCATAATTATAGATAGATAAAAATTAGAGGGGAACTGCAACTGCGTCCCTTGCACCTAGATCTTTTGGTCTTCGGTACCAACCTTTAGAACATTCCATCATCTGATGGCCAAGATGCCTTCTGGATCAAGGTGGAGATAAAGAATCTTATCGAAACCAGTGGCCACGCAAATATCCCACAGCTTCTCCACCGCAATTGTTCCCATAATGGATGGATCCAGAGTTTCAGAATTTTCGAACATTCTATATCCAACACCCTGCAGATATCTACAGATGCATATGACGTGAATGGAGGTTTGATCATCCTACAGACACCATCTACAAGTAGAATCGTCTGAGATTCCCAAATTATGAAGGTAATAGTTGAACTGGCAATGCTCAGTTAAAAGACCGACAACTCTTCTCAACTGTACTCTGGCCAGTTTCAGCCCGGAACAGTTAAATTAGTTTAACTGTGGTAATACACAATTTTCGCAAGCCATCCGTGAAGACTCAGTAATCGAGGTGAGCTTGTTGAAGCCAGCCCTTAATACATGATATTTGTATAATTACTGTTAGTGAAGATACCCTTTTCAAAAAGTTTTTGGTTATATCATCTTCAAATAGATGTAATCATTAAGATTTTGATTTTTCTTACGCGCTGCAATAGAGAGGATCTCAAATACATTGTATGGTTATTTGTTGACTGCTAATTTGTATTGAACAACACTAGAAACATTAAATATACCACAGCGCAAAAACACTAATTATGAATTCAATTAATTTACAAAGAATGTCAATGTTTCAGTATCAAAGGAAATGATATAAATACATATGAAGTTAGATAAAAGCGCATACTTGGTTATCATTGCAGAATAACGTTTTATCAAAATTCGTATTATCTTAGACACACTTACTCATTGCTTAAATGGCAAGTCACCACCATAACGGCAATTTACTTACTAAATATTTTTCTGCGAAAAATTTAACAAAATAAATTAAAATCACGTATTTTCCAAAGCACGTCCCATTATTATATTTTTTGTTTTATAAGAATATACATTTTAATTCCACCATTTACAACAACAGCAAAAACAAATTTTTTAAGCATATAATTTAAAATATCTTGTTTTTTATATTAATTATATAATAGTTAAATTATATAATATAATTGTTTTGAATAATTTGACAGAGAATAGTAAAAAATCATCATTTTTGAGTATGTAATTAGTGGTTTAATGAAAATAGGAATTCATACTCAATCATGTAAATATTATGTGAGTATATGTAGTTTTTACTTCTGTGTACAAAGTGTAAGGAGGTAATGCACTGAGAAATAAATTACGAAGCAATTAATGGACAACGAATTTCTTCGTGTTTTATGTATACTTTTATTTAAATAGCTATATGCCCGAAACGAGCTTACACATTAAGTGGATTTCGATATTAATTGAAAAAAAAATACATTTTTTATATTTAAATTAAATCACAAAATCTAATAATTATAAACTAGCTGGTATCTAGCGCTCCGCTGCCGTAAAAGTACAAAAACACATATGTATCCAATAATACTGTAATCAATAACTCGGTAAATTAAATTATTTTGAATCTTAAATTCTAACTGATTGCATTTTACAAACAGACCTAATACTATTAATCATTCAAATTTCACAAAAAAGGTGTCAAGTGTGTGTTGACTTCTCAACAATCTCCAAATCATCCAATTTGAGTGTTTGTATAGCTATGGATCTTGAGTCATTGAGTATTCTTAGAAGAACTTTCTATATTCATTAGAATAGGGGATATTTAACTTTGAGTGAAGAAAACGAAGAGACATGCAGGCAAAAATTGAAGGATTTAGTAATTTTAAGAACACGTCAAATATCCTCAGATATTTCAAGTTGAGTATAACAACAAAATTCGATTTGCCCCAATTGATTAATATTTTACAATAATGTTAATGATTTTGAAAGTCTCAACTGACTATTTCTTCAAGATATACAATATATTTATACCGCTTTCAATCTGTGTATAGTTGTTATATGACGTTTACGCTACAACATTTATTTATCTAAACAAAAAAAAGTAATAATAACATTTTATCTCAAATGAAAACTTCCTGTTAATATTTTTAAAAGTATGTTGTAGAGTTCAGCTAGTGGCTTCTATTTATTCTAAGAAATTTTAGCTAATAAATTTATGATATAAACAAATATTTTAATTTAAAAGAATACGAATCTGTCTAAATAGAGTCATTTCATGCAAAAAAATGTGGGAGTTGAAATATCTCCGATTTTGATGAAAATACGCACGAGTGTTAGACTTTTCGTCAAAAGAAAAAACCCAACATTTGTGCCTATTTTATTGAAAAAATAACATTTTTTATAGATTCATTTGTTCCTGTTTTAATATTGAAATTTTGTAAGTGGGATTTGAAAGCTTTCTTAAAAACTTTTTCCAAAAAACAATTCAAATCTTGTGAACTATCTCGTTATTCAATGAGAGATTTTTGAAAAAACCCTTTTTATGCATAATTTTGACGTTTTTTCCTTAGCTACAACTATGGACTCGATTAATAAATCAAAATAAAATTGTATTCATAAAATTAACTTTTCCAGAAATAATTTTCATAATTGGATAATGTCCTAAAAGAAATTGAATGCAAAAGTATACTCCACCCAAAGAAAAGGAACCTGGAAGCGAGAGGTCGAAGAGTTCAAGGCTCATCTCTGGCTGTAGCATCCATTGCTTAGTTTAGCTAGCAAAGAATATCCAGGCAGAGTAATTCATCGGATTGCAACATAACTTGGAAAAAAATCTAAAATTTGACCAAACTATCAGACAAAGAAATATAAGAAAATGTCTAATGAATTTTATATTAAAAAACATTAACCTATGAAAGTGTCAGAATTTATTTAGAAACATATCGCTCCAATTATTTTTGTAAATTTATCTAATTTTTATTCTAGTGGGTATCAAATGACAACCATCTGAAAGTGTTATCCAAAGTTGATGTAATTTAAGTCAACTGTAACAGCTTACACAGTAAAATATTTGCAAACAACAAACTTAACGAAATAATATTTAGGGCTCCGTAGGCACCAAAAAAAGTTTTCAATCATCGTGGGTGGCTTGGTACAAGAAAAGAGCGGTGAATCTCAAATACACAAATGGTTGATAAAAATGAAAATGACGTCTTATCGTAGAATCACTCATTAAACTTTTTTTGTAAGAAGGAGATGAAAAAGAATCTTTAAAAGTTCAAAACTTATTCATTTTGGAATCAATTTTAATTTAATTTTCGATTTTTGTGTGGTATTCCGCCTAGCTTAACATTTTGATGGGTAAAATAGCAATATTCCCTCTTCATTCCAAATAGTTAAAACAGTTAATTAAAAATGTCTTAAAATTTTAATATGTAATAATTCTAAAATTCGAAACAATAAAATTCGTAAGCAATTTTTCACACACTTTGAAAATTTAAGAATATCCTCCTGTATAACAAATTGTTGAAAATAAAGTGGCTATATTAATATTCTTTATTACCTATCGTCGTATTTTCGTGCGAAAAATAATAAAATTTAAATATATCTTGATAATAATATTTTGTAAGTACAACGAAGAGGCGTTTACTTATTCAATAGTTTTAAAATAAGTTTTTTATTGCTGTTACAATCTGAAATTCAATTCAATTATAAATAATATTTGTTTGATGATGAGAACCTTATCATATTATCTGCTATTTTATTAGTCTTAACGGTATTAATTTAATTAGTAATAATGTATTCATAAATAAAATATATATTTATTTTTAATTTTCTTATAGAAAGCAATTGTGTTCATCCCGACAAAATAAAAATTTTTATGATACATGCATGGGTGGCATCTTACACAGTCGAATTACAATTTTAGTAAAATTTTTGATTATTTCAATTAATACTCAAGTTTGTTATTGATTTTAATTTTTAATTTTTCTTTGTTAATGTGAAAAAAGCAATTTTTTTTCAGATTTTGTTACAATTCGAAGTTTTAGAACTTGCTGAGTAGCTGTCATTTCCCATTAGTCTTAAAATTTATCACAAGAGCGACCAAGGCTTGGTAAATATTAATGGAAGTATTTGAGATTATAGGGTAGCGGACTATTCTAAATTAGCTATATTTCACATCAAAATGTCCAAATTGAGCCTTCAAGACCATAACAAAACTTGAAAATTAATTTAAAATTGATTGAAAGACAAAGAAGTTATAAGCTGCCAATGATTTTATTTTTATCTTTCAAACGATGATTAACATGTAATTTATATGGAGATACTAATGAATGAAGTCAATGTATTTAAAAATAAATATAAAGCTTTAAGATTTTTTAGTTTATTCAAAAAAAAAGTAACAGTTGGAGAAACTTGATTTTTCTATAATTAGAACATTTAATCTGCGATTCTGGTAAGTACAAACAAAGATATTTTCATTTTACAGAAAAGCATAAAATAGGGAATTAATTTCTTGTTAACTATATATTTTAAAATATACCAAAAATCAACGAAAAAAATGTTATTAGAATCAAAATAATAATTTGTTGAATCAGAAAACTATTGATTCTTTACTCAAAAGTCATATGCATCACGACTGGCTAAAGTAAGGTTGTAAGGTTGGTTACTAAATTTTATTATATTTCTAAAAATATCATATTACCGAACATAAATATTGTTTAATAATGATTAAATTTAATATATTTGGTAAATTGAATATTTTAGTTGTTATAAATGGCCTTACAAGGTCATTTACATTTTATCCAAAAAATTATTGATGACATTAAAATAAATAGTTTTTATTTGATCAATAACGAATATTTTTGCTTCACATGCGAAACTAATATTAATCAATCAAAACTTGAAATAGTATTATTAGTATGAATATGAAATCTTGTACAAAAGGAGGTCACCTTTTGTCGGTCACCTATTAGGGTCTAGGGTATTTATACAGCCAAACTGTTTATTATTGTATTGTCTAGCACTAAAGGTTCGCACATATATAGTGTCGTACCTTTATTCTAGAGTTCTCTTTAATAATATTCAAGCAGAACTGTGTTTTACAGAAATTTAATAAGAATTTATTTTTTTGAAGCAGAAAAAAAAAATCAAAACTGTATTTTTTTCTGTAAACTTAATAACTTAATAAAAAAATTTTTTTCTATATAGGTTATTTCATTATCCTACATTAGGAAGGAAGTGGTAAAAGAGTATGATTGTAATTATTTTAATCGATTTCAAAAAAGGAGGAGTATTTTAATTTGTCTACCTATGTACATATTTTCATACCTTGTTTCCCAAGGATTGCAATGATGTTTCTGTGTTAACGGATTATCTTAAAAATTAGTAAAAATTAGATGTAGTCCTATAAAAATTTGTAGCCGAAATTAAAGTCCGAAGGGAGAGAGGAAATTTTTATATGATTTTCGATAAAATACAAAATTTACAGATTATTTACACACCCGAGTAAAAAATAAAATTTCGGAAAAAATATAATTGACTGCAAAAGGTAATTGATCACAAAGAAATCATGGACATAAGTTATTAATTTAATTTATAAATTTTTTTGAACGTGGTTCTAATTTTTCGACAAATTTTTTTTTTGTAAAACACAATACACAAATATATGAATATTGAAAATAAAAACAATTGATTTTAAAATATTTTAATTAATAGTGGCAATTAAAAGTCTCATGGATCATATACCTGAAGGTCGACACTTTTGAAATTGTCCAATTTTAACCATTTTAAATATTACTTCCGTTTAGTGTTTTCAAGCGAGATATTACTTTATAAGATACATGATCTTAATTTTTATAAGATACATGAACCAAATTTTTATAAAAAGAAAAGTATCGACAAAGAGGCCGGTAACTTTAGCTGGTCGAAGTTGCAAACTCTTATTTCACTAGCCGAAACTTTGGTTTTCATATAAATATGGCTCATGTGTCAATTAAAGTGAGATAGCAAATGAAAGTACCTACCGGTAGAAACATGCAAGCGGGTAAATTTGGAAATTTTCATAGAAGACTATAGTAAAACTTTAAGGTTTATAGTTAAACTACGTATTTACCAAAAAATTTTCCAAGTGAGATATAAATTTATCTACTTAAGGTTTACTTAAGATGCCACTGAAGTCAAAAAGTCAGTAAATTCTAAATTTTTGTATAATAAGTTCCGATAATTTACATTGCGAGCAATGAAGAGTATGCTTTATAAGTAACGTTTGCGTTTATAAAAACAAAAATAAATTATACCTCATTTATGGGATCTTTATCTGTTTTTTTAATAGTTTATTAAGAAAAAATTGACTTTTATAACAAAAAATACAAATTAATATGATAAAAAATTTATTATTAAATGGTTCAGTTATCAATATTGTTCTATTGACATTGTTCTATTTTTATCCGATTACAAAACGGATACACTAATATATGATAATACATTTTATATAGATGTGTTACCTTGAGATAGGGTAAAAGATTAAGAGTGTGGTTGCACTACCATTTGCCAACGTCCGTTGAAATTGACTTCCGTTTGAGCAAATGTGTTGTGTTAAATACAAGTGCTAGAGTTTAATATTCAACTGACGTTTTAACTTTTATTCATTATGCATAGGTAACAAACTGTATCACACTAGCGTTTGAAAACTATGATTTCAACGAACGTCAACTTTTTATTATTTTATAATTGTTAACATGGGTAAAATTTGATATTGACTTTACTAAGTAACATTACTTATATGAATTTATAGGTAAATGCTGCAACAAAATACTGTTAAATATAACAAAAAAAACACTTCTCGAAGCTCGTTTTAATACTGAATGTTTTAATATTGACAATATTGATATCAATATTTAAAAATATACAAACACGTTTGAAATTCTCCGATATTATAAAAAATATCGGTTTTTTGAATAACTCATTTCAATCCTAGCCTCATCTTTATAATATTCTACAGTTATTGGAAAGTAAAAAAATAAATAAAATATTTTAAAAATAATGATATATTTAAAAAAATAAAAATAAAACAAAGCAAATCGGAAACGATAAATTTTTCAAAATTAAGAATTTTAAAGTGTTTTAAATTCCAAAGTTTTATTTTTTTTTTTTTTAATAATTGTTTTTTTATATTTTTGTGTGTGTTTTTTATTATTTTGTTTTTAAACAGTCGTAATATTATTTGAAAGTTAATAAAGAGTGTCATTTCTATAAAATGACATCTCTCTAATATCATATTATATCCACATTTTTTTTTCAGTAAAGTGTTGTGTTGTAAGTATTAAATTATTATTTTTAATTTATGTGTGTTTTACAAACAACTAATCTATTTTAAAAGCGTATAATATGTATTTAATAAAAAAAAATATATACACAATGTAACAGGAATATTGTCTAAGGGCCGTTCTAGATAGTCGCATAGTCGTACGCCAACGCATTGCACATTATTTTTTACTGTATATCCATAAATGACAAAAAATGATTGCAATGCGGTTCCGTACGTCGTTAAACAGTTTTGGTGGCCTGGGAATAAGACAAAAGTTTAAATGCACTCGTGATAATATCACAGCTTCCTCTTTTTTTATGTAAAGGAACTAGTCATTGCGATTGAATTTGACGTACTTATAATACATTCTCATGGTGTCCAAATTTTCATGCAAAGGGTCCTGAATAAGTCCAGAAAACCTTAGATTGTATTTTGCTAATATTTTGACAAAAGTTGAGAGACGACTTCTGCAATTTCTTCGCTAAATGAAAAAACACGTATACTAAGTTTAGTATCGCTTTCATACCTACGTTATTAGTGCTTAATTAATTTCTAGTGTCAAAGCATCTAGGGGATGGGGTTTTACAGTTTTTTTTTCTCACTCTTACATCAATCGGGCTACTATTTTTTAAGTTCCTGCACGAAATTTAAGTAAACATTGACTGATTTCTGATTCCAAACATTGTGGCACATTTTGCATTTATGCGTTGCAAGGTCCCTAGAGTTGCAAGCTCCAGCATTTGAGTATCTGTCTAGTTGAGTATATGTAAATACTTTCGCTTTTCAACAAACGTCGGTTCATTTTTACGCTGAATCAAAAAATTCAAAAAAAAATTTTTTTCATTAAAAAATGAGCTATTTATGGTTAATATCGATGTTTAGTGTAAGCTTCAGTGGGGATTCTAACGATTTATTTCTTTCCTAGTTTTCATTATTTCGGATGAAGTGAGAAATTAAAAAAAAAATGTTTTAAACTTACATTATTTAGAAGCAAGTTAAAATAAATTTTTTAATTTTCGATCACTAATTATAAAAATCTTTAAATAAACGGTGAAAGCAGTCTCTATTTAGATTCACTACGACTGTCATATTTTCTTCGATCACCCAGTATATAGTACATTGAAAAAACCACCACTGACAAAAAATTTAACAGCTGAAATATATACTGATGTACATTATTAATAAAACAAACTTTGTATATTGTGCAGTTAAATTATATAATAATGTTATTATACGCTGTTTATGGACTGTGACTTGTTATATTTTCAAGGTTCAATTTTTGAATATTAAATCTTTATAATTAAATCGAATTGTTAGGTAGGCGAATATAGTTTATTCCAAATGTTTACGCAAGATATACTTTGAATACATGCATTCACATGTCGTACTCCTTAGTTTAGCTTTAAAAATCTTTAAAGCTAAACTCGATAGTTCGAATGGAAAGTCAATACTGAAAATCCACAAAAAAGGTGTTGAAGTATTTATGATTGGAAAGTTTCTTTGGATACGAATATTCAAAGAATGTTTTTGGACTTGAGTTATTTACAATCCCAATGATGGTAGAGAACAGACAACTAAGAAAGTTACTCATTGGATTTTTCAGACTTTTCGCGCCCGTAAAAGAGACCGTCAATGAAAAATTTGGACACAAGATGTTAAGAATTCTGTGCTGTATAACTGCGTTTATTAGTATTTTTAATTTTGTATACACATCGTCCGCCGAGTCTCTTCCCATACGGAAAAAAATCGAAAATAATATTAAAATACATCTATATAGAATATAACAAATTTATATTGAATATCAGTATCATTTTTAAAAGATTAATTAGTGGGGATTTATATTATTACTAACTTCACATACCGAACAAAAATTGTAACTCAGTAAGTTATACATTCAAAAAAACTCCAAAAAAATAAAAAAATAATAATATATTGGTAAAGTATTACGTACATATTATCGACATATTGTGATCTCTAATATTCAATTAAAAAAAAATAATGAAAGCTCACTTTGTGTTTAGTGAATTATAGTATTGATTATGAATGTAAATTTTTGTGTTTATGTGTTATATTCTATACATGTGTATTTTAATATTGTTTTCCCCTTTTTTTTCTCTATGGGAAGTGATTGTACTGTCGATCTGTATATAATAAATTTTTTCCGTCTAGTTTATTTGAATAAAATAGGCTTCAGCATTCAGTAATAATTGTTTGTATAAGTAATCTTAAAATATAATTTCATTTGTTATAATATAGAACGCTATTAAATTGTGTAAGATACAATCATCTATATTCTTACCAACATCATATTTATTTTAAATGTCTCATCAATATGAAATAAGTTTTCGAAGTTTTATTTCGAAAACAAAAAAAGTTTAAAATAATGAATGGTCATATATTGAGCCTGTAGTATCTGTTACAGCAGCAAACAACCGCAGTGTTTGTCGTTCACAACATCTGTTTTTAGTAACTTTGATATACATACATTTGCATATTTATTTAAAAACGAAAAAAAAAAAAACGTATGGAAAGCAGAAGTTAATTTTGACCTGTTTATATCTCAACAAATCGTAACGAACATGAAACGAATGTACTCAGAGACTCTATATGTCAATTCTGTAATTTTTAACCGACTTCAAAAAAAGAGGTTTTCAATTCGACTGTATCTTTTTTTGATGTTCGTTACCTCAGAACTTTCAACTGGGTGAACAAATTTTGAGGATTCTTTTTTTGTTTGAGAGCTGGTGCTTCCATATTGGTGTGATCTAGATATGATGTGTGTGATCTAGATATGATGTGAAGGAGAGAGAAGAGGCAAAAACAATTTTTAGTGATTAAATTTCATCAAAATGACAAATTTTTCGTAAAAAAAAAAAAAAATACATGGGCGACTGTGCCATGTTGAAATCTTTATAATAGGTAATCGAGAAGTAAGCGTACTGTATACAAATTTTATGATTTTGTTTTAAAAATAAATTATAATATAAATATTTAGTAATTATTTTTTTGATTGTAGTTTATTTTATTCTATCTATTTATGATTATTATTAATATTAGTCATTTGAATATTTATTGATAATAAACATTCTTAAAGGTTTTTGAGCTTTACGGATGGAATAACATCACTGTTATAAAGATGAAAATTAATAAAAATCGCTAGTATTAGTAAAAGGCACTTTAAGTGGGTGGTCTAAATAATTGTTTTATATCAGATTTTATTTTGAAAAAAAATTTTATTTGTGAAGTGTTAAAATACAAATAATTATATAGTATAGTTTTTGAATTATAGGTTTATTAACTTCAAGTTATTTTGTATGAGTGTGGGATTAAAAAAAATTTTTACTTTTAAGCAAAAGTAAATAATACATTTTTTTACGACTCATTTTCCAGGACTTTCTTTTTTTTCGCATAAATGCCGATATCTCCTGAACCGTTCATCGGATTTTAATGAAATTTTATATGTGCATATGTGGTGTAAGTTTACATTAGTAATTTAATTATTGTTATTAAAGAAAAATCTAAAATAGAAAATAAATGTGAACGAAATATTTTTTAATCACATATCCAAATTTCAAATCATAGATCAAGCCATTCTGAAATGTACCTATCTATTGATGTTAATATATTCGATAATGGATTTTACATATATATATAAATCTATATATAGTGAACTATTCATCTGATTTGGATGAAATTTTGTTTGTAGATGCGTGATTTAGTATTGCATTAGTTTTTTGAATTTTGTTGAAATTGATTTCTCTGAATATTTAAGGAAAATAATTTTAACAGATTCGCAAAAAAACTGAAATTAGCTTCGTTCACTTAATGGTACAGAAAATATTATATGATTAAAATCTACAAAATATTTAACTATTTTTTTTTTTTTCATCTTAAAACGAAATTGCAATTCATTCGTTAAAGACGTACCAAATGTATAGCTTCTGGATGATAAGAAAATGATTTTTTTTGGAAATCAAAATTTTTGAGATTCGTTTTAACTTCCTTTAAAATTATCGGAAAATTTTATATGAAGATAGGATAAATAACAGGATATAATTGAAACAATATAATGAATAAGTATTGCACTCTAAATTTGTTCAGATATCACGCGTCCAGAAAATAGCCGTGTATTACCATGCGAGTAGTGGTGGTCAAATATTTGTCGTTTTACATAATTATGTTTATTTTCAATTTCAATTTATAGTAGTAATAAAAACTATTTCATAATCAAATGTTTATATATTTAAAACGACATACCTCTAAAGATCGTATGTCGTTATGTATGCTGATGAGACCTAAAATATATATTCGTATAATCATTTTGGTTTTATAGTCTTTAGTCATCAACACTTTTGTGGCTAATTTTATAAATACAGTATTTGTAGCGTTGTAATATTTTTAATTCTAAAAATTCCATTCTTTGTGGATGCCGTTCAAAATATTACATTAAATATAAATATTATGCAATGAGTTGTAATATTTAGGCATTGTAGCATTTCTTAGTTGTGAAAATTAGAAAATGAAAAATCACACACTAATGCCACATGAATTAATGATATTTTAAACGTTTTAATACTTACTTAATGCAAATTTTTTTAAATTGCAGCTTAATTGAAGCGAATCTAAACAGTTTACGAACAAAATTTCCAAACAAATTTATGGTTTTAAAGTTCGGTCATGGACCAATTTTGCTCATTCATCAAAATTTCAATGCGCTATCTCTTTTCGTTTTTGAGTTAGCTTGATAACGGACTTATAGATGGAAATAGATTCATTGATTCTATGAACATCTATATCAATATTTTGTTTGTGAGTTCAATGTTTGCTAGCTGTTACAAACTTAACAGAATATACTCTGACATATTCCATATGCTGATATGCTGAGTATACAAATATTTTAAAAGATATCGTAATACTTTCACTTTTCAACAACATTGTACTTAAAAAAATTTATACACATAAATTTATGTCTGAACGACTGAGGACATTCTCTTGTTGCTCTTTTATGTTTGCATTCTATTTGGACTGTGATAGTTGTCGGATAGTTTGTTGTACTTTCATGACACGATATTTTCGTTAGTGACTTTCGTTAAAGGTATGTCGTACTAGTAGAAGTATTTATATGTTTTTATTTTGGTATCGTTGATGTATCTGGATAAGGAATGCTATCTCTGAACATGTTCTTTACTACATTCTGATCCGATCATCAATCGTTCGTTGATTTATATACGTACAAAGAATTATTATATTGTGCATTGACTTACGATTATACTTACTTTCAATTACATTTAAAGAAATTATACTACAATGAATATTATTGCAACGTGATATTTGTAGAAAAAAAAACGTAGCTATTATGTTTCAAATATTAGGTTTGTGCAATGGACGCTGAGAGAAATTTTGTTTTACTCATCACTTTAAGTGTAATAGTTTTATTCTGTTACTATACAACAGGTTGTGTTTTGTTTTCGGGACCAAATTTTCTATGCCCAGTTTGTACTGATGATACATATTTTGAAGATTCCTAATATCAATACTTTTTAGAAATGGGTGGTCTGATCGTGGTGTTAATATCTTTCAAACCAAAATATATTTATAATTAAATATTTAATCTTTGAGTGTTTGAAGGACAAGAAAAATCCACATAAGGTAAGGGTGTAAGGGTACATGTAACATTCTATAATACACGTACAACGTTCAGACTCTGTAAGAAATACTGTATAATGACTACTAGCTCATACACGTTTAATCGTATAGATGTATGTAGTTGTCTCCTACTGTCGCTTTTTCGTTTCATTGGCTTTCAAATCATAACAATGCTAGTTCACTTCAAAAAATTCAATAAAAAATGGTGATTGATTCATAGAAAGTTATTCAATGAGTAATAAAAAATTGTTATGTTACTGAACCCTGAACCCTAGATAATGATAGATGATTGTAATTATTTTTCTAAAATAAGGTTTAAAAACAAATTAAAGTAATTTAAGATAAAATAAGTTCACAACTTCCATTCAATATAAATGGTTCCGTTGAAATACTTTCAAGCAACAGAAATAAATCTTATAATTTTACAAAGCTTAATAATATATATAAATCGTTAAGTGAAATTTTATTTTATATGTTTATCTCACGTTCTATTATCGATTTCCAATAAATTTTTATTAATTATCAATATTTAAATTGTATGCAGAAATTAATCATTTGATTTCGATATATATTTTTAAGGTCATACATTTTCTTGGTATTTTATGCAAGTTACATTAAATAATTTACAAGGATATACTCAAATAAACAAGAAAACACGAAGATATTAATCTTTCACGCTTACTTAAAATTTTAAAATACTAATTTTATGTTGAATTATATAATTTTTCAATTTAAAATGAATGTTTTCGATTGATAAACAAATTTAATTCTGATAAACAACTCAACACAACATAAGAATCGATTATGCAACGTTTTTAAAATGGTTTTAAAAATCGAGTGTCGTAGTTTTTTTTTTTTGAGTATATAGTCGAGGGTAAAAAATAGGTCCATTAATGAATTTATTAATTTTTATTTTGAAAAGTTGAGACAAAGTTTATAACAACAATACGATTAAATTAGAATCTGTATAGCATTTGAAACATTCTTAGTTTAAAGAGCCCTTATCACAGGATGACAATAACGCAGTTTTATAGTAAGCTTTAACAGAGGATTCAATTTAATCTTTAATAATTCTTTTTTAAACAATGCATATATTTCTCAGAATCAGTTAAAATGTATAGGATAAAAAATCTTTACAGAATAAATATGAATATAAAAAAATTTATCATTACAAATTGCAAGTCACTCAAGCAAACGCAGAGTGCTTGTCTATTTGTATCTATCTTAAAGAAATAGAAAATCCTGCCCAAGATTTAGAACAAAATCTCGTCTAATTATTAAATCGAATAAGTCAATTCCTATATTATGCAATTTTTTTGATTGTTAATCAATTAAAAAAATCATGAGAACAAAGAAGATAGATAAATTTAATTATATGATTTCGGTCGTAAACTTTGTTGCATCATTATAATAATATAGTAAATATTTGATGCAAAATATACCATTTGAAAGGTAATTCCATTTTTCAAACTTAAAACATCATTAATCTTAAAAATGTAAAAGTATGAAGTTTTGGAATCAGAAAACTTTATATCCTATTTACTAGATCAAAGTCAAAATGAGCGTTCAAAATAGCAACTACAAAATACCTTTAATTAAGGGTAGAAAATAATCTAGAACAATATCATGCGTGTGCATACAAAATTTCATCAAAATCGGATGTAAGGCTCACACGAAATATCGGAATGTTTATGAAAAATTAATAAATATCCGTTCAATAGTTTTGGAACATTGCATGATCGTCAGAATGATAAACAGACAGACATGAAATACAAATTTTGTAAGTCCTTTCAATATTTTGTATCGTTACAAACGGTAGACTAAAATTAATAAACTCTCACATATTCTATGTAGAGTATAAATAGATAAAGAGAATTATAACGAGCAATTCAAATGTTTGAAATAATCAAAATTTTGTGTATGTCAACATTTACTTTATAAAATAGCATTGCTGAAAATAAATGAAAAAATAAATATAAAAAAGGAAATGTTCCGATTGTTTACAAAAAAAGAAAATTTTTAAAATTTTGTGTTTGATTTAACACAGTATTTTTCATATTCAAATAAATATATGAATCTGTATTAACACAGTTAATATTGTCATTATGTTATATAACTAACCTTTTTATAGTTGACATACATAATAATATACCAGAGTATATTGATCTGAGTCTAAAGATTGTAACGCTATCTAATATTGACCGCATTGTAAACATAAAAAATGAGTTAGTGAATGAGCAAAATCGGTCCATTGGGTCCAATGGATTCTTGAACTAACTTTTAAACTATAAAAGATAGAGGAAAAGTTTAAATATTAATAACTTTAGCTTGGAATATTTTTTCGTAAAATACTTTTCTCCACAGTTTTAGCTCAAATTTGGCTAAAAAACACGTATAGGTAATAGCAATACATATTATGATTATACATATACACATACATAACTGTACACAATGGATAGTATTTTATGAACGCTAATTTAAAAAAAATGCAAACAATGAAATTCAATATGTCGAGTATCTAAACAGTTAACTCTGTTAGTTGTTATCATCACTTGTTTAAATAAAAAATATGAATTCGGTATAATTATGAAAATCATATTCATATTTATTAAGTTAATTAGAAAGTCAAGGTAAAGGTTGATTAACATATTTTGAACTGATTTTATGAGTTTATTAAACTTTAATTACATTTGATAAGTTGCCAAAAAAGATTTTCATTTTACAGTTCTATTCAGATTATTTTTATAAGAAACATTATTAGTAGAATTTGTATATATGAATGCATGACGTTATTCAGATTGTTATGAAGAAAATTTAATTGAGTTATCTTACTAATTTAAGAGGCGTCATACAGATCGTTTTTTTGCATCTCTTGGTACCGGAAAACAATGTTGAAATATACCCATGTAGAATATTATAACTCCAAAAAAACGCATCGACCTGAATGAATTTTTTTTTTAAATTAAAAAATAATACATGATTTTTATGGTGTATTTTATAAATTTTTGGGTTTAAAATAAACGTTTTACTTAGATAAACAAAATCATATCTGATAAAAATCTTAAAATACCATCAAAATTGAGTATTTTATATTTTAAATAAACATTCAGGGGAGGGCCCGATCGGAGTGAACCGAAACCCCAAACGTCCATTCCGAACGAAATACATTTACCAACAAAGCTATCTCAACACTTATTATTAAAATACCATATTAGTATATGAAGCTGAATCGAAAATTTCCAAACGTCATTTTCCCCGAAATGATTGAGCGTTGCATGTTATTATTGAAAGGGGAAAACATCTTATAGAAGTACAATAAAGTTCGTGCACTCCCCTTTCTAAATACATTGCTGATATCTAAATTTAACTAAGTTCAGAAATTCAAAAATAAACAATGTGAATCGTTCAAAGTTTTCAATAACAGTAATCTACAACTCCAGGAAGTGTCATTTAATTTAAATGTACAATATATAATTTAGTATAGATAGATAGATATATAGCTTTTACTTTCTTTGTTGTATTGGAGTTTATTGGCATTCTTAACGCATCACATTCTTTCTATCATACCAAAACGAAATGACGATCATTTCTGTGAACATACTATTTTTTTTATGCAAATAAAATTTTTTTTGAAATAATAAAATATTTCATTTTTTTTATTTATTTTTTGCTTCATATAATAAACTAATTGACAGCTACCGTATGTGACTGGAAATTTTATATAAATGATTTAAAATTCTAAATGCAAACATAAATTATATGATTATATATAGAGAAATTTTTAATTATGTCTTTTATGTGTTTCGTAAGCCTAATGGTGTTACTGGGCAGTTATGAACCATGTTATCAAATATAACATAACAATTCATTGATGACATCATACCCAGCTGCCTAGCAACTGCAGCATGTTTAGAAACATGCATTCTGTTATAAATGTAACCTGATTAGACAGACAACATGGACGCCGGAGTCATTGCTTTAAAAAAAATTGACCAACAAAAGATCGGATGAAAACCATGTCTCCAAGTTTTACACCACTAAACTACAAAAGTGCAATAAACTTTTGAAACTACTCAAAAAATGGATAAGGTCAAGGATAATAATAGCACATAATGGCACTTCCATACCATCGATTTTCAATAAAATTAATATTTCCTTGAAAAATCAATTAAAAAATAGGAAAATACTTTTTGGATAACCCAATATAATAAATACATTCATATATATTATTACTTACTATTCAGATGAATGGAAAATAATAAGAAAATTATGAAACTCACCTGAAACAAAAATAAAAAGAAATTATTTACTTTAAATATTCAAAAAAAATTTAAAAAAACAAAAAATATTTTCACGAATTACTATGGTAAAATAATACCATATTATCAATCAAATATGTTACATTTTGAAACGCAAGTAAATACGGACCGGGCAAACAAAATTTTGGTATAGGCCTTTATAGAATGACCTAATTAACCCATATTCAAATACTCAAATTGGCAGAGTTGGAGATTGTTGAGAGCACAACAAACACCCATCACCTTTTTTTATGTGATTTAAATGATTAATAGTATCAGGTCTGTTTGGAAAATTCACAATTGTTTAGAATTTAAGATACAAATTTATTCTAATGCAATATCATACACAGGTTTATTAGTAAATTATTACCTTTATTAATAATTTCTCCAATGTCGATTTTTTCATTAAAAAAATCGTGGAAATACGTTTCAATATTATATAAAATATAACTTGTTATGACTGTTCCAAGGACTTAATTACCTATAGAATTTAATAAACAAATTTGATATTATATTTGTGAGTAATATGTGTATAACTTTTTAAACACTAAATGTCACGTATTTATAACTCCAATAATAAACAAAAAACAAAAAAAGCAGATATTATTTTAATAATAAATAATTAACAATTGAAAACACTTGACACAGAACTTGCATTCAACCATTTGTTAAGTCACTATAATACTATTGATGCACTTTCAAAATAGTGATTGATATTTTCCAAAATTAAATCACATATTATGTAGGGACATTGACTATATTGTAATTAAATAATTGAATAGTTGTTCTAAATGCTAATTTTTTTTACATAATTTTGGGTATTTGTTCGTGTACTATCTAATACCATTTTGTGTTTAACATAAGTAATAAGTATTTCGTAATATTTATTTTTATAGTTCCGGTATTATAAAATATATAATTTTATTGAAATCAAATGAATTTTATTACTCGCAAACATAATCGAATTAAAATAAGTGAAGATAACAACTAACAGAGTTAATTGTTTAGATAACTGATATATAATCATTGTTTAGACTATGCAGTCTATACAGTCATAAATGTATACATATATAATAATAATATGTATTTTTATTACCTATATGTGTTTATTAGCGAAATTTGAGCTAAAATTATGTAGAACTAAAACGTTTTTCGAAAAAATGTTGAAAAAAAAAAGTTATTTGTTTCAAAAAAAATAAACTTCTTTAATTTTGCTCATTCATGGACTTACAACTCGCTTTTTATGTTTAGAATACGTCACTAAAATTTCTGGTTGCTATCTCATTTTGTTTTTGAGCTATCGGGATGACGGACGGAAGGTCGTACGGACTGTCGGAAATTTGGTGTTTCTACAAACACCTATACCAAAATTTTGCTTGTGTAATCAATATTAGGTAGCGTTACAAACTTTAGACTAAAATTAATAGACTCTGACTTGCAAAAACAAAAAAGTATTTATAAATCGAACAATAATACTTCAAGAATTAATAATTATAACATATCATATTAGTAATACAAAACAATTAGCACCATTGTTAAAACCTTAGTGCTAAAAAATTATAATACGATTATCATAATTTTGAAGCCAATGAACTGTTTAAGACTTCTACAGAGTGGTGATCAAAGCTATGGCTGTAAAATTATTTCTATTTTTCCTTGAATATTCCCTAATTTAGGGATATGAAGTATTAGATGATAAAATATTCAACTAAAAATGATTTAAATTTCTTTATCTTATAGATTAATAGATTATATAATTAATCAATATAATCACGGCTGCACCTCAATTTTATTATGTAATTTTGTCTATTGAATCTATACAACTTCTATGTCAGAACATTAAAAAAACTAAAGTAAAGCTATTAGAAACCAAGAAAATTACTAAGATTTCTTCCTTCTTAACGAAAATTCAACATTTTTCTAGGGTAAAATAAGGTAAATTGTGTTTGAATGATCACAATATTTCCAAGTGTAATTTTACAAAAATAATAATATAGAAATTTATACAGCGAATATAAAATTTCGGTACCTTAGTTTTTCAATTGTTTCATAAGCTTTAGGTTTTCTTTAATTTTAACCAACACTGAGAAAAAAATGAAAATAAAACTTAACCAATCATAAAAATAAAATACTGTCTAGACACTTTTTTGCAAATTATATTTTTACAAATTATTTTCGATTATTTGAATATAAAAAAATTTTTGACCAAATATGGCCTATTTTTTTTATTGTGCAATAAATAACAATTAAAAATTAATTAATGATAAATGATGCATTTAAACAAAAAAATTAGTTAGAAGGTATTAAAAACATTTAAAACATGAATATAAACACTTTTTTTTAAAGTGTTACTTAGCACATTAACAGATAATTTTAATCAAAATCTATGTGTGGTAATAAAAGTTTGGTTTTGTTTTTTTATTTTCTTGATGAGTAATTTATACATTTTTTTTATTATTACTTAAAATTGATTGATATCTATCTAATCATATACTTAGCACGATTGTTAATCACAAATAATATTTTTTTTTAAGTTCTATACATATTGAAATGAAATTAATCAAATCACAGTTTTATTAAAAAAAGAAGGAACCAGTTTTTAAATTTTCGAAACTAATTATTAAATTATCATAATCTTATGGTAGAAGCTGGAATAATTCAGAAATGTTTGTTGAAATATGAAGCCGAATAGAGGATTTTATGTAGAATTTTATTTTAAACGTCGAAATATAATTTTTAAAACACAGAGAGAACCTAAGTAACAGCATAAGGTTTCAAACAAAAGTTGTTTGTTTTGAAAAAAACAAATATTTTTTACCCTTGAACTTTTCTTCTGTCTTTAATGGTTTGAAAGTTAAATCATGGATACATTAGACCGATTTTGCTCAATCACGAACTTTATTTTACTTTTTATGCCTAAAATACATCACCAAAATTTCATCTCACTATCTCTTTTCCTTTTTGAGTTATCCTGTTCACGGACGGACGCTTTATTGACTATTTAGATGATTTTATGAACACCTATAGCAAAATTTTGATTCTGCTGTCGTCATTTTTTAGCGTTACAAACTATAGACTAAAATTAATATACTCTAACCTATTAAATATGTCGAATATAAAAATTATTTAAAATTATAGAGGTTTGATTACAATTTATCGGAGAGACTAAATCTTGATTCATAGAAAGTCAATACCTATGCTTTGTTTTTACGTAGCAATAACCCCAACTCGGAAATGATGACATCTAAAAAATACCAAATGTGAAACGTCTACAACGACGTTTTACATCTTCTAATTTCTACGATTTAAAGCTACAGTTTGAAGTACAGCTTTTAAATTTTTAGTAAATGCAACTGAATTATTTTTAAGTGAAATAATAAGAAAGTAAAAATAAAAAAAAAAACAAAAGATGTAATTGATGAAGGAACGAACGATGTGCTTTTGTTTATTAAATTATGTGAGAAGTGAAAGCATTAATTATATTATAGGTATATAAATATTTTTTTTTTTTTTTCATGAAATATTTCATAATTTCTCTATTATAATATTATGATAATATTATAAAATATAAAATACTTACATACATTAACTTATAATATGTTAATTAAATCATTAATTAATCACATTCTTATAATTATAATTAGTTTTAATTTTAGATTGCACTATGTACATGAATTTGATGTATTTTATACATTATATATAGAGTGTGTTTTTATATATAGCAACGAATCCGTACCGTGCATAGTACGTAGACAGCACTTCTTAATATATTGGTGCGCCACGAGTATCTAAAATTTGTAATAAATCATGCAAATTCTAGAATTGTTTGTTCAATTGTTAGCAGCATGTATATTGTATAGAAAATGTCAAACTAAAATTATTGAATAATTTCAATAAATGATATTTAATTGAAGTTATGGGTTGAAAATTGTTAAAATCATCGAATTGCATATATAAGTCTATGAATGGTATATGTTAAATCATATACCATTCATAGACTTATTTATCATTTGATTGATAAAAGAATGAAAAAATTTTGATGCACGGTGCCCATATAAGTCCCGTTACAAGTTAACGTATGGATTCATTGAACCGATATTGCTCATTCATGAACTTCATGTTACTTTTTATGTAGAATATATTAAGAAAATTTCAACTCGTTATTCTTTGTTCGTATCTTAATCACAGATGGACGGACGGACATGCGGAAATGCATAATGATTCTATGAACACCAATGTAAAAATTTTCTTTACGGCTAAGATATTTTATAGCGTGAAAAACGCAGACTAAAATGCATATATTCTAGTCGAGTATGAAAATTATTTAAAAATATTAATTAGGCGAGTGTTATTTCTAATTTTGGTCACATTAAATCACAAAAAATAAAGTCTTTTTTTAATTACATGCTAAATTTTAATAGGTAATATAATTTAACGATCCTTCTGTTAATATTAACAACGGGCCACTTTCGTAAGAAAACACCGTTAGAATGTACAACACTTAACCTTTTATATAACACCCTGTAAAAATGTATATCACACCATAAGTTACCATTGAATATACAAATTAATAAAGTAAGTGTAAGCCCGTCGTCCGTCAGTTATACTTTCATTTAAATTCAATTATTATTATATAAATTGAAAACTTTATTATTTGATAATTGGATTGACAACACATACATATAATAAGAATGATTCTTGTTACTTTTTATAAAGGGAATCACCTTGACAATATGTTGTATACAAATAAA
Source organism: Chrysopa pallens (assembly GCA_020423425.1). NCBI lineage: Eukaryota > Metazoa > Arthropoda > Insecta > Neuroptera > Chrysopidae > Chrysopa > Chrysopa pallens. The sequence continues at coordinate 59,726,201 of CM035593.1, read as the reverse complement.
TTAAAAAGTCATGTCATTTACATTCTCTAGGTAGATATACTGTTTGTTCACTTTTACTGAATATAAAGTTTATAAATAGAATTCGATTTTATATTATAAGAACATAAATTAATAAATATGCTTAATTTAATAACTATTATTACTAAAAATAAGAACATCACACAACCTCCATGTACGAATAATGTAAACGCTCCCACTTACAAAAATATTTTGATAAATTTAAAAAAAAATAATAATAAAAACAAAAAAACTAAGTAACATGTCGTAATGGATGCTAGTTTTCAAAGTCGTGGCAAGTACTTCCTCCTTATGCAATTGCATATAAAATAAAGTATAACTATTATTACATAAATAAAATAGATATTATATAATGATATTTATTACAAAAATGTCTTAGCGGTATTGGAGCTACAATATTGCGAAATCTTAGCAGTTTATGAAAAAACCTTTTTTCAAGCAGAATTTGTTTTGAGTCATGGATCCATAGAGCTCAAATGGCTGATTTTGCCAAAAATTTAATGGCAGCGATTCTACCTGTACATGTGCTTACTATAAAAAATTTATTAACTTCATGTGGTTTTCGGGAGTAATCGTGTCACAAAAATTAGTTGGTTATAAATTCTGATCATTGTGTAATGAAACAAAACGTTTGGAACACGTTCTGAAGGTGTGCTTGGAAATAACTGGGAAGTTGCCATTCCTTACATTTTTTTATATTGCCTCTTAAAGAAACAAAATCGGTAGCTTAAATAAAAATAAAAAAAAAAAAATATTTATTCTCGATTTTCACATTCTTAAAGAAATGGCATTATAGACATTACATTCCCAAAGAATTTCACGTAAAAAGTTAATTCATATTTCTATTAGACTAGTTTACAGACTAAGCATTGTTTTCAGGTGAATCTAAAAGGTTATTTTTTTATTAAATATACATTATTTGATCTTATTAGACCAATAACAGGATATAGTATCTTAGAATCATATGTCTCAAAATGTAAAAATCGCAATCGAATTGATAGATGGCAATCAATACCTTTTCCTAACACTATTTATTATATAGAGGTATAAATAATAGTGTACAAGGAACTGTTATATTAAGTTTGTTGTATCACCAAATTGGTTCTTTATTTGACGCCTTCATTTTTCTAAACATGAAAAAGAACAATACCAATTTCAAAAATCAATGGACATTGATTACAGTTTTAAACATGTGTCCATAAATGGAGTGTTTCAATAATACGGATATACAATTCACTTTCGTTTCATCTCATAAATATACTCAATCAAAGTCTGGAAGAATATTTAAGAATTCGCAGTAGTAAAATTATTTCCCCCAAAAATATATTTATCGTAATGTGAAACAGAAAAGTGTTTATTATACCGGTAAAAATCATTTCGAAAAATGTTTTTAATACACAAAGCTTATGAAAAGAGTTAACTTCTCCAGACATTTTTATGTTCAAAACTAGCTGAATGTTTATCTGACCTGCTTTTTTCTTTTTCTGAAATTTAGAGCTCCTTGACACTTTCGAGGCACCATCTACTTTGTTTATTAAGAACTACGACAGACTAGCGCTCTATTCAACGTAGAAATAAAATGCAGTTTATTTGAACGTCCGTTGAAACGAACGTACATTTTAACTTCTAATGAATCAACTGTAACTAGCTGTTCACTATAGCGTTGCATCTTGTTAATTTATATAATAAAAATACACAAACTAATTAAAAAGACACTGCATAGATACTTATTTAGTGTATTTCATTAATGATAATTAAAAATAGTTCAAACAATGATCGGCTATTAAAAACAACTAACAATGTTTCCTTTGAAAATAGTTTTTCAGAATTTAAAAGACAAACTTAATGTAAAATTTTTATTTTAATATTATGGTGTTACGAATGAAAATCGGCTATATCTCACAAGCGGTTGGTTTTAGCGTAGACGGCGCGTAATATTTGTGGTTCCCACAGACGCTATCTTAGGTTATTAGTCTAAATAAAATATGTGGAAATCATTAGAAAATTCATTTTATAAAAATAAATAAATTCAGCATTTTCCACTTTTGATACAGTAACAAATTACTCTCTATGAGCAATAGATCCCAATCACGGTAACACCCTATTTCTATTAAGACGTAATGCCACGGCTGATTATGTTAATTGGTTTATATGGCCCAATATTTATACTCTGCAGTTCATCATACTGGTAATGATAAATTATACTGTATATTTCCTGATTGTGATAAACGTGAGAAATTTTATAAAAATTCCAAATTTGTTCGAAAGTGACAACGGAACAACCATAGATACACAGAGATATTCAGACAAACGAAACGCAAAATCGTCTAGTTGTACCATAGATCTCACTATGGTCTATCAATACTCGTGGAATCAAAAAACACGACGAGCTAAATCTTATTTAAATTCACCCTTATTTAAATTTATAAATTACACTAATTTTATAATGTTTTTTATAATTTTTTCAATTTAAAAATGAATGTTTTAGATTTATAAACAAAATGAATTCTGATAAACAACTCAACACAACATAACAATCGAGTATGTAAAGTTTTAAAATAGGTAAAAAAAAAATGAAAATAGGTTGATTCCACCACGAGTACATGTTGAAACCAACGGGCGTTCTTAAAAAGCTAGTTTGGAATGTTATGTATTATACAAAACTAGAACGTCGAAGAAGAAATAGAAACATATATGTCGTTTGTATCCAAATCTATTCGATACAAACCACAAACTATTCAGAAGACGATGTTTAAATATTTGCACATACCCACTTGATCAATAGTACCAAAATATGTAAAATCAAACCGAAATATATATTCTTAAAGTGGTTTGACTGTATTTATATTTGCAAAATATTTCAAGCAAAAAATATATAATTGAAAATTTCTCATAAAACATTTACTTTTTTAATTTAAATGTATAATTAAATTTTGAAAATATTTAATTACATAAATTAGATATTTATAGATAAGTTACATATCTAATTGATAAAATTAATTGTGACAATATAAACAAATCACTTTTATTTCCCTGAATTTTAAGTAAAATAAATTTAAATGCAAATTGTTGAAAAATTTTAAATGACGTTCAGTATAAAATTGATTATTTTCATGATAATTTAATAGAAAATACATATTTAACAATAGGTTATGAACTAAGATTTTTTACCTTGTTAAAATATTTATTTTATCATCAAGGTAAACTGTAAACAAGTTTTTTCAATTATTTAAGCAATGGAAGGTAAAAGAAATATTTTAGAATATTAAAATTTAGAAATGATATTTTAAAAATAGTCAATAACTACAGTCAATCATTAATAACTACAGTCGATGAATCGTTGAAAACATCGATGTTTAATCTGTAAAACATAAATATATCGTTTAGAACCGTTCTGCATAGTCGGATAGTTGTTTGTCAGCTAATCGTAAGTAATCGTATTGCAATCATTTTTGTTCGAACCCTAAACTCCTAGAGCATTGACGTATGCTAAATCCAAAAACTGGTTTTCAGAAATTGGTCTGCGTGTGTGACGGTGATATCGTAGCAAGCTTTCGCTATCCAAAATTCACCAAACTTTAGTATTTTGCCTTTTCATATTACCTCTAGTTGCAATGCGAAGCTTTTTGTAACAATCGTACTACGGGGTGTCCCATATATTCTAGAATCGTTCAAATTTTTTACGTTTTTCTCGAAAATAGTTTCAAGGATTTTCTTCAAAATTAGTATATTTACAGAAAATCATAAGCTCTACAACCTTTATTTGAAATATTTCACTGAGAAAATTCATATACGGAAGAAAAATTTAACTAAGTATATAATTTATTAAATAGTTATTTTAAAAAAATTAATTAATAAATAAATAATTACTTTATTATAGAATTATAAAATAGACATGTGACGCGTTGCCGTAAATATTTTTTGCAGTTGAGTATATATTGCACACATAATATCATCAATTTATTATGTATGATTGGTTAATCATTTGACCGGAAAAACATATTTTTTAAAAATAAATAATATTTAAGTTTTGTATTTATTATTTATAAAGGTAGCAAGCAATACCAATATAAAAGTAAAGATGTAATAATATATTTTCTCTTTAACAGAATATTGATTTGACATAAATTTATTTAAAAAAGAAAAAAAAAAACATACAAGGCATTTAAAAAGCTTTGGAAAAACTCAATAACTGTTTATTAAAGCTTTATTAAAAAATGTGTAATTTTTAAATTTTTTATAAAATTTTTTTTAATTTGACAAAAATCATTTAGTAGGTTTATTTGTGTGGCATAATGGATGGCAATTTTAATTCACCCATTCAAATATCTCTAAAATTATATACGGTACGAATTTTAATATTAAAAAACAAAAAAATCAAAAATGTCCCTTGTTTACTAAAATTTTTTTAGAATAATTTTTTATGATATATACCATACGAATATACTTCGTAAAGAGTTCGGTTTGGAACTGTGACTGATTTATGGGAAATATAAAAAAAACTCTGAGGATATTCGGGAAATCAGAAGGACAATAGGAAATATTGTTTCAAAATGACAAAAAGTATGAAATATCAGGAAATACGATTTTTATTTAAGATACGAATTGTCGATATAGTAAATCTCATACTTACAGACTTCGCTCACTTATGATAATGATAATTGATTGTTTTACCCGCAGTACAAATTTATATACGTTCAAAATAAATTTGTAGAATTATCGAGACGTTTATGAACTTTTTGAAATCTTTGTATATCATACATTTTTCTATATTGCGATTATATTATATATTACTTTTACTTCCGATATAACTCGACACTTGGTAAGTGTAATGCATGTGAATAAAATGCTTATTATTTTTAACTTGTTAATATCATCGAAAATAAACCCTACAATTACCATACTCCGAAAGGTCAATATTTGTCGCTTTTTCTGCACATGTTTAAACTTTTTCATTTTATAAACGATGTATTTATTTAAAAAAATGCATCGTTTTAGTCTCGATGTAACTAGTAAATTAAGGATGTATTCTAAATAAAGCTTAGGATAAGTGATATAGTTCATATTGACAATTAATAAATAGTTATTAATTTGAATTTGAAAAATTTCTTACACATCATAACACACAGTCAGTTACTCTAAATTTTTTATAGTTTATATGAACTTTTCCTTTATTTAATGATATAGAAGTAATAGATTATAATTACTTTATCAGGAACACAAAGTTGACAAAAATAGAACTTTTTTTAAATCAAGTTTACTTCTTTTTTTTTTGATAATTTTGACAAATTAGGCAATTTGTCAAAAAATTTTAGTAATAATCAGCCGTTTATGATCATTCAAAAAAGTAATAAGCAATTTGTCAGATTATTCTCCGTTATATTTGTCAGGTATAATAATATTAAAGATATATTTGTTAAAATCTAACACAATTATATTGGAAGTATTTGCTTCTTATATTAATAATAAGACATTTTGGTATCAAGTATTATTAAATTTGAAGATGAAATATGATTTTTCATTTTTATATAATTTTAAACGAATAGCCACCACGACAGGCAACAACACCTGCTGTCAATGATTTTTCACAAAACCACAAATCATATTTTTATGGTTACGACAATAAAATTTGAGTTGAACAACATTATTGTTCAACTCAAGCAAACGAAAGAAGGTATAAAAATCATAAAAAAGTGTAGTATCTTTTAATGATTATGTTTGTTCTTTTGTAAATTGCTATTAGTCTGGAACTAGGATACAAATACAAATGGATATGTTAGTATCCATTTGATTATTATACAAGGTGAGGCAAAAGTAATGTTACAAGCAAAATTGATTACCATTTTATTGGAAATAAAAAAAGGGTTGGATTATGTTTTCATAATTATAAATGTAATGTTATAAGATGTAAAATAATAATGTGAGCTGCCTCTATTTAAGACCGTAAGTAAAGATCTATGCTTATTATTTGTTAATGTCTATATTAAAAAAATTATCAGTCAATAATTACTCCTTTTCCTAGTTTTTAATTGGCGCAAAATCTCTGGTCTTAATTTCTACTTCAATGCTGGCTATCAACACTTGCAGATTTCGTAGTTTGTTGTGGTAGTCTACAGATTGAAAAAAAGAGGCCTGGAGCCAACAAATCTGGAAAATCGACCTTGATCTCAGAGAAATTGGTTTGTTGAAACTTTCAGCGGGACATTTGATCTCTCATGTAAACAAGTTTAATTAGATAGCTTAATCACCAAATTTGCAATAGTCAATTAAGATTGTTTACAACAACAAACCGCAAACATTTTAAATCGTGAAACGAACACTTAAAAATAAATCATCAGTTTGGAGTCAGTTGTTTTGCATGACTTTGACGAATCCATTTGATCAATAACATATTATCAAATGAATGTAATCAATTTCAAATCTTCAAATAAGCTTTCAATGAAAACAAACATCATTTTTTTTTCATTTTTAACAAAGTTAAAAAAATAAATGAGAGCCAAAACAAATTGTGATTTTAAATATGCAAATTTTCGTAGGTATTCGCAATCGATTTTATAAGACAACCAAGTATCTACCGTCTACTAGTTAGCATATATTATCAAAGAGACCTCTGCGATTTTTTGAATTGTTTACGATTTTTGCCCTAATTTATTACATCAATATTTTTTGTATTTTATACGTAGTTCACCTGTAAAATAATCATTTTTAGTATGAACTACTTAATCGTAATACATTTCCTATAAATTAGGAACAAGTAACATTTCCTCGGAGAATCATTATGCTTAGCTAATTCATACTGATGATGACTACTTTGTTGTCGAAATACATATTTATTTTAATCTAGGAAATTGAGACGAAGATCGAAATTAAAGTTAGCTTATATTAAAGTTTCGAAAATCCATTAAATAAAACAATTCCGTTGGTAAACTTACTTGATTTATTCTGGCAGCCCACATTTTATATAATAAAAATCACTGTTTAAAGTATTAACAAAATGTATTAAGACAATAACAATAACATTTTAATATCGTTTAAACAATACGTTTTAATAATCTAAAATTAACTGATTCAATATTAATATTTTACATTTTAAAATCTTTAAAATAACTAATTAAAAATTATCCTAAATAAGAAATATTTAATAAATCATTGAAGGGCAATATTTAAAGTATTGGGTAAACTTATACAAGCCAATCGTACAAACGATTCAAGTTCGTGACCTTCAGTGTTTCAAACTAATTTATTTATTGTAAACTATCATATATGAATAAAATATTATACTTATTATTTGATTCAACCAATTAAAAAAATATAATTAATAAAAACAAGTGCATTGAATACGATTTAATTATTAAATACACAACAGGATTTGTATTATTTTTAACCGACTCCAAAAAAAGGAGATTCTCACTCAATTCGACTGTATTTTTTATTTGTTTGTTATCTCAGAACTTTAATTTGAAAGCTGGTTCTTCCTGTGTAATTTCATTTCAATTTGATCCAGATCTGATCAGGATTCCTAAGCGGAGAGAAGGGATAAAAACAATTTTTAGTAATTACATTTAATCCAAATGAAAAGTTTTTCGTGGTTGCATACAACATTCAAAAGTAAAAAATAAAAATTTTTTAACAAATCGCCTTAAAAAATAAAAAATCATTTAAATTTTTCCTTGTGGCCGATTATCTTTCGAAGTCGGTGTGAATCTTATCCTTAGCAACAAAATTGATTGGTTGACGTCGAATGAAAAAGGCAATTGGTCACAAGGAAAAATTTAAAATTAATTTTTACTGTTTAGTTCTTGTTAAAAAGACGGTTCTTTTTTGTTAAAAAAAAATTTTTATTTTAAAATGGCATAAATGCGGAATTTAATTGAACAGTAGTCCATATCCTCCCTGGTTCTGTATAATAGAGTTCAAACGCTGTTGACATCTGACAATCGCACACACAATGAAACAGAAAAACACAAAATAGAAAGAAAAAATATTTCTTTATAAAATAGTTCATGACAGCTGCCTCAAATTTATAATTCAATAACAAGGACACATAATTAAATTGACTATTTTATCTATTTTAGAATGATCGATAATAATCTGTTCAATTATTTTACTATCACTAATTAGTGTTGATGTAGGCGTACTAAATTGTTTTATTATTGAGAATAATGTCTTCCCTTAATTAGACAATAACATCAACTACTACACATTGTATAATACAAAATGACCTTAATGTAAAATATCTATTATATATTAGATGGAACCCGTTGAATAAACAACGTTACAATGATGGGTGATGCCAAAATGTGTATACCTTAAAAATATTTAGATCAAGAAGCTGGCATAAGAAATCAGGAACGGATCTACACTCTCTATCGATCTGAACTCGATCCAGTGGCACCCTCCGCCCCTCTACCACTTACAAATCACAAGGCACCTTTTATACAACTAATACGTCCACCCAGTGGCACCCCCTACGAGTTTTCGCCTTGGTAGTGGACCCTTTTCCCTAGATACGTTCTTGTAAGTAACTGAAGTTTTATTACTAATAAATAATAAAAGTTTTCGGGTAAATAGTATTCATTGTTCCTATTAAAAAATTGAAATTTTAAAGAAAGTGGGTTGATAAGAGCCTAGTATCGCCTATCATACACTAGAAAAAAATGTTTTGGATTCCGTGATAAATAAGAAAGTAAGTCATAGAAATTATAGATCAAAAATTGAGTGTGTTTAAAGTAAAATTTTTATACATTTTAGATTATTTTCATCTTTTAAAAATAGACAGAATCCGCAAGTTTGTTTTTTTTGAGTGTATGATAGGCGAAGTGTATCTTTCAACCAAGGTCCTTTAGAATGAACCCTTCAAATTAATTATTCTTACTTAAATCATTAAAATATCTTTTTGAATAAATATGGCTGCATTTATAAATTTAAAAGTGACTACAACCTAAATGCAGCCTTTTAAAACAAACACACGAAAAATTTAATGTCCATGTTGCATCGAAATTTTAGTTTCGAAAGTAAGTTTTATAATTTTGTGAAAATATGGAACGGCAACGGACATCGGACAAAACAGATTTTTAGATATTATGTTGATACACATTATTATTGTTTCTATTTTTGGAAAATATTGTCATTTTTCTAAGGTGTTTAATTCTAATAATTTTTATGAAAATTAAAAATGTATTAATTTTAAAAATATCATTATATTACTCCATAACTACTAGCATTCGAAATATGGTATGTTGACAACCAAGCTTTCAGAATTTAGATTGGGATTCATGTTAAATATCCTTACTAATTACAAATTCGAAAGTAACTATGCTAAATTTCTGTACTATCTCTGTCTGCCTGTGTATTATCCAATTATGCCTAAACTATTGAACCGATTTAAATGAAATTTAGTACAGATATAGTACAGAAATTTAGCCTAGAACCTGAGAAAAGACACATGCTACCTTTTAATGCAAAAAAGGGTAAAAGGCAAAATAGAGCATGCAAGTTTGTATGGAAATTACGTGATTTTTAGAGCTAGGATCTTGAAGCTTAATTTTTTAGGCTTTGGATTAGATATAAATAAATAAGACATTAAAAGTTTGTACAATTTTTACACTAAAGGGGGTAAATATATAGAGGATGAAAGTTTTTGTGTGATGACAAGCAAAAAAGGTTACGGTCTAGAAAATAAAAAATACAGAGAATTGCAGTGCGAGAATAATGCCATGTTAATGTGGCAATGGTTCAAAATACAAAACTCATTTATGAAATACTATAATTACAACAATGTTTACTTAAAATTCAAGGTTCCTAAAACTGAATTTTATAACAGAAATTTCTTCTATTAATTTTCAATTGTTGTTTGTTTCGCGTGCACATATAATATTTTTCATGCTTAATTTGACATAAATAAAATTACATTGATTTTAATGTAAATCAAATAGTAAATTGCATTAAAAGAAGACAATTACATTTCTTAGGTTATATAATACAACAAGGTAGCATTGAAAGTGTAGTTTTTACTGAAACTGTTGAAAATATAAGAAAAAAGGGGCATAGTAGAAATAATATTTCTCTGGCAGTTAAAAGTACACTTCTAAAAATAGATCTGAACTGGTTCGTTCGACCGCAAATCTTGGAAATCCACAGTAGTCATCGGCTGCTCTTCGGCATGGCACTTTAATCATGATCATTTCGACTAAAGAGATATCCGGCAAGTATTGATAAAATACTTTTTTCCAAACTTTCGGAGGTTTCCATATCTTTTTTCTGGTACTTTTATGAAAGATAGATAATTGAAATTACATATGTGGCCTCTTGTTATAAATTTAATACTATAAAATAAATTATGACCATTTTACAGTAAATTAAAGCTTAAAATTTTTATTTGAAACATGAAAATGTAAAATTTCCGTAATGTGGCGTTTAAATAAGTTTTATTATTGATTGTATCACTAACAGTCAGTTTATTCTCAGTAATAAAAATATCTAAGCCATATACGTAGCAAAATTTTTGTGAAAAAGCATTGTGTTTAATATTCTGGAGGTTTCCAAAGATTTTTTTCTAAAGCTTTATAAGTTGCAAACACATGTAGCTTCAAAACATATGCTCAAATCTAATATCCCTAATCAAATTTTTTTCTGTATTTAGCTTACCTACAAGTTTCATTAGGAACCATAATCAAATAAGTGTTTTTGTTTTTTTTTTTTAATTTCGTAAAAAGATGAAATTTCTAACATAATTATAAAATACATAGATAGATTTTAAACTGAATAAAACGCTAACAAAATTTATTTCAAAAATAAATAGTAGCTCTGTTGGGCACCAGATCTGAATCCCGCTGACATTATAGGCCACACCTCTTTATCATAATTGGTTTATCAGTTTGTAAATGTGAGAATAACAATAATTTTTGAAAATTTGGTATTACGAAGTCCTTGATTGACCAATAGGGCTTAAACTATTCAATTTTCTTCCGAGTATAGCAAATTACATAAAAATCTGAAAACACGTTTGAAAGTTACAGCGGAACAAACACACACACACACACCCATAAACGAAGTGCAAAATCGTCTACTTTACTATAGATCTATCTCAATTCGTTCGAGCAATTAAATGTAAACAATTGAAATCCAGCTGATTCTTTATACTTAATGCCAAAAAAAATTCCTAATAAAACCTCTGTCATCCTTTAATGAAATTAACTATAACAAATCATCAATAAAAATAATCAATCAATTTGAAATGTATTTTAAAATTAAAACTTTTAATCTTTCAATAGCGTATCCTCATATTCACGTCTATCAATGTCTTAATAAATTAGTAATGAAATGAACAGTTCTGATTTAAAGAATATAGAAAAGAATCATTCATTTGATTCAGTTCGTACCAGGAACATTAGGGGCGAGGAGTGTTGTATTCAATTTTTCATTAGTAAAATAAAATTTATTAAACAAAACAAAACAGTCTTCAAAAAAAAATGAACTAACAAGTAAAAAATAATTTTAAATTTTGCCTTGTGACCAATTACCTTTCTCAGTCGACGCCAACCAATCAATTTTTTAGTTAAGGATAAGATTGGCACTGACTTCGAAAGGTAATAATTGATCACAAAGAAAAATTTAAAATTATTTAATACTTTTCCGTTCATTCAAGACGGTTCTTTTTTGTTTCAAATTTTTTTACTTTTGAATGTTGTATACAACCTCGAAAAATTGTTCATTTGGATGAAATTAAATCATTAAAAATTATTTTTGTCCCTTCTCTCCCCTAAGGCACATCAGACCAAATTGATCATACCGGGTAACACGGAAAGCACCAGATTTCAAATAAAAAAGAATCATCAAAATCGGTCCCGCCAGTTGAAAGTTCTGAGGTAACAAACATTTAAAAAAATATAGTCGAATTGAGAACTTCTTTCTTTTTTGAAATCGTTTAAAAAATTTATTTTCTGAGAATCAGTTAGCCAATAAACAGCAATTTTACACAAACTTTCTTGCGACTTAAAATATCTCCTCAAAATTGTCTACCGGCTCTTCAATCATAACAATTTATTCCTTAAGAAGAGAGCAACTTATTCCAGCTCTACAAATGTCTGTCAAAAGTGAATATAAATATTTTCATTGGAAATTTAAACATTAACATTTACACTATACACGTTTTGACGTCAAAGAAATCCGTCCGTCCGCCTATCAATCGATCGAATGAATTATTAGAATTGTTCGTTGACAAACGAATAGTGTGATAAACAAGCATCTGCAATGACGTTCACTCCACAATCACCTCCACGTATAGGTACGTATAGATTTTGTGTACCAAATATCCAATTTATTTTTTAATGTCTGCAATAAACTTCTGCTGAATGATATTACTTTTCTCTATCAAATTCGCATAGTTATTATGAATAACAAATTTATTTTTTTTAAAAAGACATTATCACAAATTTTGTTAATGGATTTATGTTAACAATAGCTCAAATAAAGAGCCAAATGTTGCCGGTTATAGACAATTTAGCGAATTTTTCGGAAAATGTTCTGCTTTGTGCCATAAGTGATTTAAGATCAAAACACAGTCAAAACCTCCATTTTTAAATATACTTTACTCTGCTTCCAACAGAGAATTTATGATTTTATTTTTATTTTTTAAATAGTCTATCAAAATAATAATATTGTAATCAAAAGTATAACGTGAACATTTGTATTCTACAATTTGATTGATTGTTTGAAGGCTATTATATTCATTTATAAATAATAGTGAACTACTATTTATAGTATGCATACGGCACAGTACATATTATACATTTATATTATGCAGAAACAAAACAATATAATCGATCAGGGAATGAGTAATCAGTGGACTAAAGAAATCGATTCAGCTATAGAAGTTTAAAAATTTTAAATCACTTATAGCACGAAAACGAAGCATTTTTCATGTAAATCACAAGGCTTCAAAATTATTAATTTTAAATTTTTGTTGAAATGGGAGGGAGAAATATTTAATGTTTATGGCAAATGTAATCCTCTTCGATGTTTGCATGTTCAAGTGCCTACGCTCTTGCTCTAATAGTATAAAAGGATAAATTTTTTATAATTTGTATGTGTATAATTTTAATGGTACATGTCTAGTCTTTCTAAAAACAAAACTTTTAATTATTGTTATTATTCTAGAATATTTTAAACGTTAAATATAAGAATAATATACAAAAATAAAATAAAAATAAACCGTTAATTTTAAAAAATATATATAAAAAATAAACATTATAAAGTCATACTAGTATAAGTATATGTGTATTTTTAACCCCATTTGCTTATTACGTACAGTGAAACATCAATACACAAGATTGATAAATAATTTTTATACTCGACATGATGTCAGAGTACATTAATTTTAGTTTTAAGTTTGTAACGCTAGAAAATATTGACCGTACTATTCAAAACTATTTCATCTCAATTTTTTACGAGATTCTTTTTAAATTGTCCTACTGATGTCCTAAAAGGTCCTATGACGACGATAAATTTAATATTTTTAGAAATATTAATTTTTAAAGGTTTAAAAAATCTCGAATTTGTTTACTTTTGACTTATTAAAAATATAAAGAAAAGAATAAAAAATAATTTTTTAATGTAATAATTATTTTTTTTCTTAATACAATAGTTAATAATATCCTTAAGCGAAAATAAAATAATTTTGAATACCTGTTTTTTGATTATTTATTACACAGTATTCGTAACTTATATCTATCTTATTATCGCCTTCTCTCTCAGACTTGCGCGTGGCCTACTAGCAACAACTACTTAAAAAATAGGTATAAAAATGAAAAATTTTAATTCTCGTTGCAGGATATTATTAACTATTATTGTCTAACGAAATTTAATAAAAATATCTTTTATATTTTAATCATTTTCTTTATATATTTTTAATGGGTCAAAAGCATTCTGATTCGTGATTTATAAAACCTTTAAAACTTAATGGTTTTTTTAAAAAACCGTTTTAAAATAACAATTTCAAGGACAATTGACGTTTCCAGATTTTCCAGTAGTGCGACCAACATGATTATTGTACTAAATTTATGAACTAGATTATTGTGTCGTGAATAGTCCAATACTTCAATCCATCGATCATCCATGTGCTTGAGATAAAAAAAAAACTTGATCGCCCAGCCGTAAATTTTGCATTGTATAAAAAATTCAATAACCACATTTGAAACTTACATTTAGATAAAACAAAATTTGTGATTTCAAGTCAATAATAATTTATATATATAAGGCCTTAAATTATATAATTTATATAAGATCTAAAAATAAATTTGACTGTAATATATTCAAACAATAATTTGACTGTAATATATACGTACATAAACATACATTTAATTGGAATTGTAAATTCATTGCTTTAACAACTCGAACTACGATAACTTGAACAAACTATGTGTGAATCTTCGTAATTACTTTTAGCAATTATACAATAGTTTTGTTTGGTGTTCCATTTTTAAATTACAATTAAAAACGTTCACGTATATAGGACTCTACAGGAGGTGAATAATACAGCTACAAACTTTGAAGAACGTTCTTATATCCTTTGTTCAACAAAAACACTTCAAGAATATTTCTTTATAAAAAAAGTTGTTTAAAAAAAAGGGTTCGAATTTTTAACTTATAGAAATTAGTGATATTATATTTGAGACGCACTAAATAAGTAATAAAAAGATTTATTTATTTTAATTTAATGATTTATTTCACTGTAAAAAAGAAATAATGGCAAAAATTTAATGAACGTCTGACTGAAGTACGCATTTTATATAGAGAAAATTTTTTTCTAAATTTTCACCAAAAAGAATCCTAAGAAATTTTGATAATAATGGATCAATAAAAATCGAGGGCCATTAAAAAATTTTAAATACCTAAGAGAGTTAAATGAAAGGAGGCGAAGGGATGTGGGCAAAACATGACTAATAAGTAACTCAGGAAAGTTGAATTTAAAAATCAAAAGATTGTATTTTTTCATCTTGAGGTAAGTAGTTCTATTTGATAGCCAGTCAATGATTCTTGGATTGCGAATATATAATTAAAATTTTTTTATAAAAAAGTCGAATTTTGGAATTTTCCTCCTACTTTTCTTTAACTGTATCAATATCTTAAAAAAGAAAAACTATTGGATTACTTAGCGAGAATGCTAAAATTAAAGTTTAGCTCAAGATTTAACTCAATAAATCAAATAGAACGCGAATAAGATCTGTTTTTTATTGTATTGGGTCTACTGGACCCCATAAGATCAAAATTCTATTATATGGTGATCTGACCGCAACATAAATAAAGAAAATTATAGTCATTCTAGATGAATAGTTAAATATTTATTGAACTAAGATTACATATTGTAAACATTGGAAGCTATTTAAAAAGCACCTGTAAGTTTCATTCAACACCTGTGGTTTATAGTTTATTCAACCCTTAAGACTATAAATTTAAAATGTTCTTTGAGAACAGGTTTTTTTTTACGATTTAGGGTTATATACTTATAAATTTATAGTTATAGATTGTGCAAGAAACAATCCAGGAATGGATGCTGAAATTTTACTTAAAAATAACATTAACCACTCACCATGTAATATGTAGTCTATAGGGATACTCTAAGTAGTCTCAAGTAATTATTTGATTGCAGTGAAAACGTATTATAAATTTTACAGGAAGTTATATATGATAAGTTAAAAGGAAAACAATAAAAGGGCTTTAGGCTAAAAACATGCTTCAGTCAATAAATAAATGGTCTAAAATCAATAACTTAAAAGGTTTAAAAAAGAGTTTATCTTTCTAAGATTAAAATTTTATTAAACAGCAAAAGATAGAACAAACGCCTATAGAAGCTCAAAAGTCCAATTTTTGTGTATTCAAAAAAGTTAAGTACTTACCCTGTTATCAACATTTATCAACATTTTATAATGCATACAGAGTTTTCAATAAGTACGGAAACTCACCCGCCACCCTACACACACTTTACAGATTCACTAATATATGCAAAATATAAATTTAGACAAAAGGTATAAAATATTTAACATTGAATTCAATAGAGTTATTCATTTTGACCTTCGCAATGACATTCAAGGTTATTTCAAGATACACTTTATTTTGTTTAAAAAAAAATACTTTCGGTTTTTTAGGTTTAATGTTACAGGTTAAGGGTTTATGGACTTGATATTTATGAATTTGGGGCTATGAGTTCGCAGATAGGAGTTTAGATTTTTGGAAAAGAGATTTCCGATTGAAATAACAAAGTTGTCCTTGAAATAATCTTGAACAAAATAAAAATGAACTGACAGTCTCATCTTTAACTTTTATCTAAATATTTTTCTAAACTACATATTTTAGGGGAAAACCCTGTATCTTAATAGACCAAGATAAACACAAAATTTAGCATATTTTGTATTCTGATAAATTTTCTTTTTTGTTTGGTAGCTATTTATGAGCTTTAGTGTTAACAGTTAAACAATTTTGAAAACCGAACATCGTTAGTTGAACTTTGACTACAAACAAAATTAGTTACCATTTATAGTCATATAGACCAAGTATTAGAAAAACGAACAAAATAAAAATTCTCCAAAAAAAAAAATAGTAAAAACTTCTCCCAATGATTTTCACGAATCATTAATTTTGAAAAAACGAAACTGTACTCTGTACTCCTACATATTTATTTCAAAACACATAAAAGTCAAAACTGACCTTTAACCCTCGTTCCATTTATTCACCCTCTAATATATAAATGGATATATACGCAATAATTATAATGAATATTACAACTACCCTTAGACTCCATTTAAAAAAAAATGAAGGGGACAAATATTAGAACAAACCTAACTCAACAAACAATTTCATTTCAATACGAATGATATCCAAAGAAAATATTATTATAGCCTTGTAGATTAAAATACTTTCAACACGAAGTATTCAGAAATATAGGGTTCGTACCCCTTATAACTTTATTTCACTCAAAAATTACTGACATAAAAAAAAATTATTATCAAAAAATTGTCAATTTTATTGAAAAATATACAATTTGATCAGAATGGGGAAGATGCACAAACTTTTTTTTATTCCTTCAATTGAAGCGTATTTACGAACATGACTTTAAAAATCTTATAAAATAACCAAAATATGGATGTTCAAAATTCTGAATTAAACAAAGAAGGAGATTTGCATAAATGGCGTCATACATGTTCATCTCCATAGTGATTATACATAAGGGTCATTCTACGCTAAAAGGTCGTATCGATATCTATGGAACTTATGTACACTTATAATCACTTACCTTCAAAATTTAAGATAAATAATGTAAGTATATTTTTTAAATTTTTAATTTGTTCATTTCAGTGACGTTGAATAAGTTTGATTTAAATAGGACTCATTTTGTAAATGTTTACAATAATGACAAAATTTTGTTAGCCGCGTTCTCGCAAAATGGATTAAATAATCCTATCAATATTATTTGTTTTTTTGGATGGTCTATTTTTGTTTCTTCACGCAACTGGTGGAGACGGCACTCTAGACCACAATTCATAATTTGAAGTCTACTCTTGGGTCATTCGAATGTTCTGAACCTTGGGTCATTCGAATTCACTTTAAACAATCAATTTGTATTTATATAAAATTTATGTGATCTATTTGAAAAATTTTTCCAAAAACATATTGAAAAAGAAATCTTAAGTTTTTAGATTCATTAAAATTTCTTTCTATAGACATTTTTCTTTGTTATTTGTAAACGCAATAAATCAAAAAACAAAAATGGGTTTATTAAACTTACGACTTTAGTGCACACTAACTACTAAATAAAATTAAAACTAGACATAAACGTTAAAATAGCATAAAATATCGAAAGAAAAGTTAAAAAAAATGTCATTTAAAAAGTAATAAAAATTTATGAAATAACAAAATTAACTAATATTTCATTTTATTATCGTTTGTATTCAGTTACAGTTATAATTTTTCAATTTAAACTTTGAACCAAAAATAAAAACGAAAAATAATATCTTTTTAATTTTTAAGGTTTTTCGCGTAATGCTCCACCAAATTGTCTACAGAAAAATATCTAGAAAGATAAACTTTATTTAAATTTAGCTACTTTGAATATAGTTTTGTTGTTCTTTTGCTGATAATTGAATACAAACTTCAATTATCTTCTATATTCTAGTTAATAAATAATATTTTATCTACTATAATCATCATAAATTGTATCATTCGGACATTCGACCAGTAAATAAATACTTGCGGACTTGATTGATACAGAGTAAATTATTTTCAAATAAATTAAAACAATTTGTCATTACCTTTGAATAATTATCTTCTAATCTTTAATGTATACACATTCTAAGCTCTTCTATCTTCTGAATGTGGAAATTGTTGGACAGTGAAAAAACCTGCAAATAAAGTAGAAAACTAATTAATAACATTTGAAAAGAAAATTTTCATTAAATAGAATAGTCGACTGTATATCCACTTTTCATATGAACAATACAAAAAAAAAAAACTAAGACTTAACTTATTCAATTATTGAAACAATTTAAATCATGGGCATTCATAAAATACTCTAAATATGCGGTCCATACAGTTATAAATACATATAATAAGATTATTACAATTATTAGCTAATGTGTTTATTAGCTAAATTTGAGCTGAAAAAATGTTTTTAATAAAATTCGTTTGTTTTGAAAAAAGACACATTTTTTGTTAAAAACTTGTTCTTATGGTTTAAAAGTTAGGTCATTTGGATCCAATGGATCGATTTTGCTCATTGAACTTAAACACTTTTTTTAGGTCCAGAATATGCCACCAAATTTCTGCACGCTATCCTTTTCATTTTTTAGTCATCTTCTATGAACACGTATATCAAAATTTGTTAGCATCTTCGATATTTGCTAGCGTTACGAAGTGACGATAGATTAAAATGAATATACTCCGACGACCGACATATTCCATATATTATGTCGAATTATTTATAATGAATAAAAATTGCAAGTGATCTTTTGTTTGATAAGTCAAGTATAGGGGTTGTACTGTAATTTGCGAATATAAATTTCCACAAATACAATAAAACATTTTGTTATATTCAGTATAATGTTAACAATGTGTACATATGGGGTTACTGTTTGCTTGAACTTAAATTCACAATGATATTATACATAAAACGAATCTAACCGAATACAAACGAAACGATCAATATCTCATCCCTTTCGAAGAAACGCGTTTATGTACGTCATATAAATAAAATAATACCCACTCTCGTCACTCTCTACTCGAATAAAAACAGTTGTTACACTGGAATCCGTCACGTGCTTAGAAACATCTACTCAACTCAGTCAACGCTACATGTCTAAAGATTGCAATACACGCAAGTAATTTTTCGCCCATCAAATTTAAGTCAATCTAGACTATTATAAAGAGAAAACATTTGTATTTTTGTATGTAACGAATAGAATTACAAGGCTACTGGACCGATTTGAAACCGTTGGAAAAACCTTTCACCATTGGAAAGCTACACTTTCCTCGGATGACATAGGCTTCTTTTAATCCCAGTATTCTCATGACAACGGAAACTACGCGGTGACGTCCGCTAGTCAATCATAATTACAGCTACTTTCTTCATATTTTATACATACATGAATGAATATATGCAATAAATTGAACTTGTGTATGTAGTAAAACTTTTTCTACGACTAAATGTATAAAATTTAAGCAGGGCGCACTGGCAAAATAAACAAAAAAAATCAAAAAGATAAAAAACCAATCCAACAACTACATTAATATAATAAAACGACCCCCAACCTTAAAAGTTACATGTAATGTCGAAGTATACAAAAGGTGAAATACTCCCCGATTTTTAATAAATTGACTCGATTTGTTAGAATAAACGCATATTAGCAACTATACATTTCTATTTATCGAAATATTAATAATTTTCTCAGATGCAAAACATATTAGATTTGTAAAAATAATTTATTAAATTGAAAATTGCAAGGAAAAGGCAAAAAAATGACATGTATATGAAAAAAAATGTATGAATACTTAAATCAAAATATTAAATTAAGCACATATTTTATTGGGTAAATAACCAATTAATTCCAATGCTTTATTATATTAACTATCATATGTATATACTTTCAGAGTGAAAGTATATTAACTTTTTCTAGACCATTTTTTTGTAAAAATGAACTATTATCATTCATCATTTTTAAAATGATTTCCAGTTCTAGACCTGAACAGTGACTTCCTCATGAGTATAAAAATCATTATCGGCTATATCATGGGATCAAGAACTTATTAATAAGTATTAGGAATATTTAAAAAATTAAATTCATGTTTTAAAAATTCAGAAAAAAATTCACAATACCCGATCTCCATAATATGCTATTTTGCCTGACTAACTATTCCATGATTTTTTCAGCAAATTCGAAATGCTCTGACTATTCCAAGTTTTCAAGATTTTTCCTGACCAGTAGACACCTTGACTTTACAAATAATTGTTTTCATTGTGGCAACTAGCCTATTGTAAACCTTTTTAAAATTCTTTTTATAATAATTTTGTCAGATTATTTGTTATTTTAGCGATTTTTTTGTAGATAAAGCAGTTCAATTTATTTAAACGTATTGTTTCAATAAATTATGTCGTGTGTAGCAATTTAATGTAGACAAGAAACATTATACATAGGAATACCAATTTTCGTCACTCAACATGATGTAGGAAGAATAACGAAACCTCAAAATATGATGAGTTTATATACAATTCGGTCAGTTTGATACAAACAATTCTATTGAATTTTGGAATAGCCAATAATTTAATTATATCCGTAATTTCTAAGGTATGTCGTCAATACCATTTGTTGTTTGTTTACAGTTTCTGCTAAATGAACAAAAAATTATTCTTCAAAGGTTTAAAATCAGAAAATTGTTATTTATTAAATGATAAAATATATATTGACTGAAATTCAATTTTACAAAATTATCTAAAATATACAATGCAATATTTCTTTCAATTTTCGCGAACAAGGACTCAAATTGAAATTTAACTAAATGTTTTGCAATTTTTTTTATCTTAATATGTAAAAGAAAGGATTATCAAATAGTGTTTCTAGAAACGATAAAAATGAAAAATTTACTTATATTTTTTTGAGAAAAACCATTTCTCGAAAAATTAAATTTGGGTATTTATTTTTTAAAGTTTTTTGCCTGCGAAAATTATCTTTATTATAAATGTCTACTTTTTGGTTCGTATTCAACTTAAATGATAATCAAGCATTTTGTTCCTTATTAAACAAAATTCACAATTAAACTAACACTTCATTTTTTATTAAAATGCTTCAACAAATCCAATCTTAATTTATATTTTTTTTTTTTTAGTTATTTATATTCTACAAACAAAGCAACCACTATTTATTTTCATATCCCAATGAGTGTTATTTAAACCACCCCCATCATATGTTTGTTTGTTGTAGTTAAGTGCACATACTAAAAAAGAACCACTTGATTCTTAAATCTTGAAAATAAAAATATATTATTCAATTTACTGGAGCAAGGTTATTCATTCCTACATACATGTTATAATATTTTTTATATAAGATATTTAAAAAAAAGAGTATTAGATGGAAAAATTTATTATTGATTAAAGCCGATGGCAACCAAATATTATCAGTTCAAGAGAAAAATGTTTACATTGTAACCCAGTAACTATGTAAATAAATAAAATTTATTCTTTTCGCCAGTTATTGCGAGTATGTATGTTTACCCGCCTATCTGTCTATCTCAGTAGCCTCCAAAGTAGGATACGGGGACCCCGAGTGGGACATACGAAATTTGGCGGGGTATACTAAAATTCTTGGCGTACTCTTTAAAATTGTCCACTAATTAGTATTTTTAACTTCCGAGTTTGTGTAACGTGACCGTTTTTTGTGGATCCGAAATTTGTACATATCTTTTCAAGGTCAATAGAAGACAAATTCAACGTTTTTAGAGGGATGCCTATATGTGCGTATGTATTTGCTTTCGCTTTTTTCGCCTCAATTATCTCGAGGAAAAATGATGTTTGCGATGTGAACTTGGATTAATTTTTTAGCGAAATCGGTCCAGTCGTTTTGTGTTAAGAATAAAAAAATTAACCTGAATAACTCTTTAGCCAAATCTTACTTATTATAAAAGTAGTGTTATAGAATTCAGAAACGATCTTTTTTTTTCATTTTTCAACCCTTTAAAAATTAGAAAATTGTGAAAAATTTCTTGTTTAGAATTTCGATTACAGATTATTTCTAAGGTATTTCTGGCAATAAATTACAAAATTACAAAAATAATATCCATTTAGATTTAGATATGTATTTTTTGAGATATTGCTAAAAATTCGATTTTTATTCTGAAACGATGTTGGTATTTTATTGGAAGATTTGAAAAACGCAATCCAAAAAAGGTCGAAATTCAACCCTACTCAAGTTTAAATTTGAAATGAAAAAAGTTTATAATTTTAACAAACCGTTTTATTTTGAATATTGTTTGAAAAACGGAAACGATATTATGATTGTCATTTGTACAACCTTATCTCCAATTTAAATCATTTTATTGCAGAGTTAAAAGCAGTTGAAAAATGAAACTAAAAAATTTCTTAGATAAAACAATAAATAAAAACCAAGATGTATCCACAGATAAGGAAATTTGTAACTATTTATTCCTGAGACACTTGGTAAAGATTATAGATAATAATTTATAAAATTTTACCCACGCACTAAAATTCCATTAAAATTATTTCCATTAAAAGGAAAATTAAATTAGAAAATGAAATATGAACTTATTTATCATGAGTTGGCAGATTTCGATGTTTTCTTTTATTTTGAAAAATGAATAAAGATAAAAAAAAAAAAAGAGAACAGCTAAAAAGAATACTAAATAGCAAATTAAAAAATTTTTTGTTTCTTCTACAGCTATTGTTAGTCAAAATAATTCAAATGAATTCAAGAAAAAGTACCTAAATTATGTATGAAAAACTAAAAAAACAGTTTTTATTTAGCTTGTTAGAATCCGTCGTCCATATCGTTGAATTTGTAGGACAAATATTTATTTCGAACCAAAACAAGGACCAGGAACCATAGACCATATCTGGTATACTAAATATATGAATACCTACCTACATAACGGCAGGAGAGACCAAGCAGGGATTTTTGGATATAATCGAGTACGTCAGATTAAGATATGCGAGATACCTTATCCCTTGTATAGAGTCTTACCTCTCTATAAGGTGCCGTGCGTATTGGGTAGTCGATCAGATTATTAAAACGAAAAAATTGATAGCTCGATTGAATCGAGCGGGTCAGATTAAGATATTGTAGATTGATAACGTGCTGAAAAGTGTACATTTAACTAATCTGACGATTTAATCGTGACGCAAGTGGCGTGTCTGTTTGGCCAAGTATATGACCCTCTCAAGCTCTTGCATCACGTTCAAATCTACCATATCTTAATCAGACGTGCTCGATTAAATCCAACTATTTGTTCGTTTTAATTTTCGGATAGACTACCCAATACGTGCGGTGCGGCGCCATATAGAGTGCTAAGATTTAGTAGAGGTACTAAACAAAGAGTACGGTATTACCCATATCTTAAACTAACGCACTCGAGTAAATCCAAAAATCCCCGCTTGGACTCCCCTACCATAAAAATAGCTAACTCACCAATCATCGTCAATAACTCAAAAATAAAATTTTAAATACAAAAATTTACTATTGTGTCTGTGTCTAATACAATGAATGTATGGTAGAAACATTAAAAATTTATCATAAACTGCGGCAACAACTACATTTCATTAAAATATAAATGCCAACCAACAAATGTCGAAAAATTCTACGAACATAACTAGAAAAATAATCAATATCATAAAAAAGTTATTTTTAAAACATAATTTGTGAATTTGTTAGGTACGTACCAGTTTATTTTATCTTCGAGGTGAGCATAATATATATAGGTAATAGCGAAATAGATAAACTTGGGTGGATTTTCACTCATATACATGATTATATGAGGGTATATTAAATCTAGTCTCAAATTTGTTACGCTAGAAAATATTCATTCTTTAGAAAAATTGTATAAAAGCTTAGAAAACGAAAAATTTTGGTTAATTGTTTAGATACTCGACATATGTTTGAACTATTTTTAAGCATTCATAAAATATTATAAATATCCAGTCTATACAGTTATAAATACATATATAATTATAATTGTTTGTATTATAAAAGTAACGATATAAAGGCCCAGTGGGCTGATTTTGCTTATTCACGAACTATATCTTACTTTTAAGGCCTAGAATACACCACCAATTGGACTAATTAGATGATACTATAAACGCTTATATCAAAATTGTATTTATGCGGTCAATATATTCAAGCGTTCCATCCAAACTTTAGACTAAAATTAATATACTCTGACATATAGTAAACATGTCGAGTATAAAAATACAAAGCTACTAAAGGTCTTTTTTTCTTATATTGAGTCATGCTTTACATTATTTGAAAAATTACAGACGATTGAGGACAAAAAGGCTATTTTGAACACAAATCCGGACATAAAATATGCCCGTTTAAGAATTTCGAATTATGTGCGGCCACCTTTAAATAGTCGATTGAATATGTATATTTACGCGGTTGTCGAATATACCTATACGTGCGTCATAGTATTGACGTTATTACCTTATTAAGATATTTATTTATATTTATTATAAACATTAAATACTATCAAGATTATTCTATAAATTGTAATACCATGATAAAGAAAGTCGGTATAGGTTAGCTCTAAGCATATATACACATCCTTTTATTAATGAATGTGATCAATAATTAGTATAAATGGACAGTACTGCTTTCTTAATAACAATACTCGTTATGATTAACATAATTAGATTGAAAGTATTTATATTTAACCCTCAATCAACCAACCTAGTTGTAGAGATATTTGAAATTGAGAAAAAATTCAATATACTAAATTGTTACGTATATGAAATAAAAATAGATTAGATGGTTAATTCTTTTATTTTATTTATATGCATCGGCAATTTTTATAATTTAAATTTATTGCATTGTTAAAAAATTTTACATTAATTTTGTATTAATGTTAGAAAAGACATTTATTAATAAGATTAAAACTTAACACGGAAATTACAAAATTAATTATTTGATAAATCGATCTAACAATATTAACAAACAATAAACACAATAATACAATTAAAGACACAATTAATTAGCATAGAAGAAAATGGTAACATAAGAGATTTAAATCCAACGAAAAATTTTACGTTTTACATTCAATTGCTCTATTTTATTTAATAGTAATATGATAGATGGCATTAAGTGTTACTATCATGCAGAGATATCAACGAGATTTTTTTTTCGAGAACTAAATGAGTCCCTTGTTTTACTTTATGGTATTATAATCTGTGTGTCAATTCCTCTTAATATTGAAATACCAACAAATAATACTGGAATGAACACTTGTTCCATTATATAAATAGAATAATTAACCTGATGATGCCTACTTTTTTGTATAGATAATTATTACATTATATACGTCATAGTTATTGTTCGTGTAAGTGTGTTTAGTGGATGTAAATAAAAATAAATGTAACAAATAAATGACTACATAACAATGATAACAATTATTGAATAATGAATGATTTTATTCTTTATTTATTCCATTTTGTGTGTCAAATTGAATATTAAATGATTCAAAGACGAAAATTGTAGCAATAAATGTTTTTTTATATACACTTTGATTAATTTGACCTGTAACATTTTAATGTTGTAAACAAATTTTACACCAAGTTTCAACCCACTTATTTTAATTATTACGTGGACGCGACCTCCAATAATCATCATATTTTACATAATCGAGAAAATATTTTAAGCTATTCAAAATGGAAGAAAAGTTCAAATACATTATTAATTTTAAATATGAAAAATGCATATTAACAGGGTAGAGTGTCTACTATATATAATTTTTTTTAATTATAACTTTTCCATTTAGTCAATTTCCTCCTGCTGATCATCAAAACGAAAAAAAAATAGGCAAAAAAAAATTTGTGGTGGCGTATTTTAGAACTAAAATAAAAATAAAAAACAAAACAAAATGAACTAACTAGAAAGTAAAAAAGATTTTTAAATTATTCCTTCTAACCACACCGGTCGACGCCAACCGATCAATTTTTTAGCTATGGATTAGATTGGCACCGAAAGGTACTTGGTATTTTTTACTTCTTAGTTAATTTTGAAGGCGGTTGTATTTTTAAATTTTTTACTTTTGAGTGTTGTATACGAAACCACAAAAAATGTTTCAATTGGATAAAATTTAATAACTTAAATGTTTTTGCCCCTTCTCTCCTCTTGGTGACATCAGATCTGTACCCAAATGAAATGGGACTACGCGGGAAGCACAAGCTTTCAAATAAAATTCACCAAAGTCGGTTCACGCAGTCAAAAGTTTAGAGGTAGTAACACATATAAAATAAAAAATAAAATGAAAAAAAATACAGTCCAATTGAGAATCTCCATCTATTTTTAAAAACCGTTAAAAAGTAAGTCCAAGCTCGTGGAAGGGCAATATCGAACCATTTAAAAACCATGTAAGATAGAAGAAATATTCAAAATAAAAAAAGAATTGTATAAGCAAAAAAATGATTTTGCATCATACCAAACTTAAGTCTATTAACAAAATAATCTTTAAACAGACTTCTAAGTCAATTTCATAATTACAACTTTTGTATCAAATTTTTTCTCGAAAACCCTTTTCATTCAGATTATTTACGTGTCCAGGTGGCCAGTATTCTTTACACCCTGTATATAATTGCAACGTTATGTTATTATTATGTTAGTTTAGTGAATGTACTTATTGACTGAAATTATTATATTATCATGCAGATTATTAAATTTGATGAACGATACGAATGATGCTATAGTTCGTGAGTTTATTCAGTCTCTGACGTTATAATAACATCTTTCTGTGTCTATTACGCTAACAATATAGTAAAATTTACCTAGTGTTCTGAGTACGACTCGAGATATTACTATTTATAAATTGAAACAAATTGAGCTAGTTTGCCTTTTTTAGATTTTTAAAGCAGCCCATTAAATTGTTGGACCAATTTTTAGTAGTCGTTCTTCTGACAAAAAACGGTTGATTTAACTATCGTCATGATGACTTTGGAATCTCTAGCAATCCTACTTGTAGTATCCAGTCTGGAAGACGATGAAAGTTCTATTCACGTCATTTGCATCTGTAGAAATCTTCAATGGGTTAGATATATCATCTGGTGCTAATAGTTATTTAAATGGACCCCTTCCCCCGGGCTAGGCGACATGATGAGAAGTGTTCTATAGGAGGGTATATAATATATAAAACCAGGAGGACTGGTGTAAGAGACTCAAAAATGAATCCTCTCTCATAATTTTATTTGGACCGATTTTGTGAATCCGATATTTTGATATACATTTACGTTTCAATATCACCATAAGTACCCAAATTCAACGTTTTTATATAGACGCCTATGTATGTGTATGTATATGCGTACAGCATTTTTTATTTCAATCATCTCAAGAACAAATAATGATATCGACGTGGATCCATTTTCATTCAACGCGTAATTACGTAACTTAAAGCTAAATGACTCTACAACAAAATCGGTCCAGTTGGTTTTTGTTGAGGATAAAAAAACTAATTTAATAAAAGTAAAAACCCCCATATTCGTAATAAAAAACAAATTATTGTTTTTATATTTTTCTCATTTTGGAGTTCATCTGGTGGATCTTTCGGATCGAACCCAGACCAGTTCTTATTATTAAGTGGTTTATACAGTGTGATAGACACATTATTTATTCAACAAATGAATGAAGAACGTTCATTCGCATTGCATTATTCAATGTAAATTAACTTGTGTTTAGAGAATTACCCATATTTATAATCAAGTTTTATTATCATGAATTAATACATCATCGTCAACATCAGCAATACTCTTTAACTGATGCTTATAATGAATTCTAATATATATACAGATGGTGTTTTTAACAAATGAATATCTCTTTAACTGATAACCTTATGAAAAAGTAAAAAACACGTATAGACAAAGACACTTGTGGAATCAAAAAATGAACCACTTTTACCTATTTAAAAACATGAAATAGTTGTTGGTTATGTTGTGTTAAGTTGTTTTTCAAAATTAATTTTGTTTATCTATCTAAAACATTCATTTTAATTTTAAATTAAATTATATAAAATACAACATAAAATTGGTGTAGAGTTTTAAGTAAGTGTGGAAGATTCAGGTCGTTTAATTTAGAAAATTATTTATTAATCATGATATTTAGCTGATAATAAAACAAATATAAACATTAGGTAAGTTATTTATAAGCCCTGACTCAACTATAATTTTTATTGAGTGATAAGCAAAGAGAGATAATAATAGAAGGTGTGGCATTTAATTGAGTTATTTGTTGGTTTGTAATCCGCGAGATACAACGCAACAAAACGCGAAGAGTTCATCTATATACATTTTGATTATAATCCACTATATAATATACACATGAAATAAATTATACTAACTATATAATAAGGCCCGTCATAAAAAAACTAGCACCTCAATTTCAA
This sequence comes from Chrysopa pallens, assembly GCA_020423425.1. Lineage (NCBI taxonomy): Eukaryota > Metazoa > Arthropoda > Insecta > Neuroptera > Chrysopidae > Chrysopa > Chrysopa pallens. Next base: position 59,697,545 of record CM035593.1, on the reverse strand, counting down.
AATTCTTGAATAGTGCCAATTTTATTATTAAACTAGTTATTACTCACAACTTTGCATGTCTGATGTTATAAACACCGAAGTTTTCATTTTCTACTGAAAATTCGCTTATCGTAGAATCATCCATTAACCTTCTTTTTTTTTTGCAAGAAAGAGATGGAAAAAAATCTTGAAGAGCTTATGCGTTTTTGACTCAATTTATATTTTAATTTTCGAATTTTGTTTGGTATTGATCCTATTTTCACATTTTGATAGGTAAATTATTTGCATCTTCTCTATTATAATATCTTAAATTCAGACCTTCTGAAATTGAATATTTCTAACGTAATTAATTTAAAAAATGTCTTTAGATGATAGAGATAACATTCAAAATAATAGATCGCAAATAATCGCTCGTCGCTTTGATAAATCGGTATTAAAAAATATATCACTATATTATAAATCATTCATACATTTAAATATTATTTCGCAAATATCTTGGTAAATATTAAGTCTCAATCAGAAATGAATCTAGCTATCACATATTTTAAGGGGGAATAATACTTCTGAAATAAGTACACTCTTTTATGTAACATACATTGCATTTCTTTGAATTTTCGCGCAAAAATAACTAAAAAATAAAGAAGATGCAATAGAAGAAAAATTTATTATTTAACCCAAAAAAAGGTAAAACTGGACTCAATACCAATCAAAATTCAAAAAACTCGTTTAGTTAAATTACAATCACAATATGCCTACTTGAGCACATTCCTAGTGCAATAATTAGAACCAAACGAATGCAAATTTGGACTATAAGCTTAAACAAATAATGATTTATTGATCATATTAAGGAGTACGTAGTGTAATATAATAATGAAGCACTAAAATTATGTAAAAAATTTTCAATTTTCGTGCCCAAATACCTCAAAAAATATTTATCCAAATGTTTTGAAATTTGGTATGTACAATATTGACAACGGAGATAGCTTGTCGTAGAGTTTTTCTCGAAAAAAATTTCTAAGGTAAAATCAAAAATTCGATTATATATTTTAGAATATTTTTTCGTGAAAAACTCTTCAACTCGCCCATTGTTTTCAATACTGTCACATACCAAATTTCATAATATTTGAATAATTATTTTTCAAGGTATTTTTATTCGCAAAAATTTAAAGAAATACAACCAATATATATTACATTAAAGAATGTACTTATTACAGAGGTATCAATCCCGCTTAAGAAATAAACACACTAAAATCAAATAATAAAACAGTCATTAAATAATTTTTGACCAATAGGTCATGAATAACTGTTTTTTGAATAGATTATTAATTGATTTTAATTTCCTTTTAATATTTGAATAGTTTTTTGGTCTATTGAATACATTATTTCATTTTATAACAAATAAAAAAATTGTAAACAATTCATTATTGAATAACATACATGTCTCGTTTCGTAAACAATAGCGCAGTTATCCTATAGAAAAAAGTAAAATGCATTTTATTGCACTCCCAACTTAATTTAAAAATATGTTAATTTGAAAATGAATGATATGAATGATTAGTGTACAGGTTGCGATATCACACTTATAACAAAACTGTTTCAAGGTAGAAAACAATTTAAAAAAGGAAAATTGTCAGCCTTCTATATATAATTATGAAACAACATATTTTACTAAAGATAACTGAAGAGAATTTGGGGAGATTAATTTCATTTTAAAATCTATTAAAGACCTATTTCAGGTAAAATGACCCAACAAAGTATCCAATCTAAACAATGCGACCGTTCGAGGTGTCACAATCTGTACATATAATTACTAAGTTTCTCGTAACCATAATAATGGCAAAAAATATTTTTAATATTTAAAGTTTTTATGAACAGTACGTTTAGTTTCAGAGTCGTGAGAGATTTGACTAACGGACATTCACGTTCTGGCAGGAATCAATCGTGCACATCATCAGCTTTTAAGTATTTGAAAGGAGTGAGAATTAAGCTGGGTCAAAACAGTAAGAGGTAGAAAAAAAAGTTGTTGTTAAAGCATTAAATTTTACAAAAGAAAGGATTTTCAAAATAACAATTCAAATCTCTATTATTCAAAATAACAGAGTCAGAGCGCCTGGAACTTTTGTTTAATGTAAAATTTTACGGTGTACAACTTTTATTTGAAACGGAAAAGCCGTTAAATTATTTGTTGTTATGAACATACTAAGGCAAATTAGTTTTATTTTGTGTGTGATTGTCAGAACCTGCAACTTGAAAACAGTACAAATCTGTCAGGAATCAAATCCAGGGTCTTCCAATTGCCGGTCGGAATTACTGCCCACTACACCACAGTTGAATATATCCATAAATAATCCTACAAATTTATAGACCCTCGAAATGCTACAAAGTAATATTTCATAAAAAATTTATTGTATCTCAACATTTCATACTGAATACTGGGTAAAACATCAGACTTAACTGAGTGTTACGATAAATATAGTACCCAAAAATATGTCGCGATTTCCTATACAGTTAAACTTTACGAATTTGGTTACTTAGGCTAAATTTTCATCTTGTCAAAGACTGAAAAATGACTATCGTTCTACAGTATAATTTTCAACAGTTATTGTAATAATAAAAATGATACAAACTGCCTCGGAAAAATAAAGTTTTTGTTGCAAAAACGAACGTTTTTCTATGAGCAGCTGTTAAAACAAAGCTTTCTTGTTTCCTTATTATTCATTAAGTAATATATTTTTTCGCTATTGCTTCGATGTAAATAAATTCACACCTTTATAAAACAATATTCTGAACTAGAAAGACACAATTTTTTCTATTCATTTATTTAAGATAAATATTTTTACTCTACACTTTACTTTTAAAAGAATCATAATAATTTTATTAACAAATACTTATAGAAAGTAGATTTATATCATTTTGCATTCATAAAAAATATTTAACAATAGGATTGATTGCATTTCATTAAATTTTTTTTAAATATTACATTCTATTGTAAAAAGTTGTTGAAAGCGAGGGAGATGTCCATTTGATATAAATTTATTTTACAATTTTTAATGACCTAAAAATTCATTACAAGAAATCTCCTGCAAAGATATTTTATTAAAATACACAATTTATTTATATCAAAAAAATGACTTGTAAAAATAAAACATGATTAAAAGGAGGTGCATAAAATTTTAACAACTAATTACTTTCACACTAGTCAATGTTTATTATTTTTGAAATCTCATTTTTATAGTAATAATTAAGTTATCATTTCAAAACAATAACTATTAATCATTCAGTAAAATTTTAATAAAAATCCATATAGCAAAATATAGTTTAAAAAATACCATAAATTTTCATGTTTGTTCACAGAAAGAAAAGTGTATATATATATTCACCTAAAGTGTACAAATAAATGAAAATTATACAACCCCTAATCTGTTATGCATGTTATCGATTTTATTTTGAAACATAAAATCATACATAAAATAATTATATACTATTTTATATATATAGTAATTATTTTTATTATTTAAAATTAATATTTATATTTAAAAAATGCAATAGTTTATTTATGTAAGACCTATTAAAAATGAATAAAATAAATAGTAAAATAATTATTAAATACAAAAAAATTTCACTAATTTCAAAATAATATTAGGTATGCATTTTAAATAAACATCCCTTATAAATTATTTATAAGTAAAAAAAATCATATGATAACATTTTTCAAAAATTTAAGCTTATTTCAAAAACATGGTAAGTAATTGTTTTTCACTTACTTGATAACTTAAAAACAAAATTTTAAAGAATTGATAAATTAAAGCATCCCACAAAAAAAAGAAACACAAACACAACTTATTTTTTTAAATTGTATTTTTTAATTCACATAACTTTTTTAACAAAAACAACAAACCACACATCTAACGTATTACCGCGGGTAAACAGAAAAACAGTCTGTCAACAAATAATCATATTACACAAATTACATGCACAAACACTGTCTCGTCTCCACTTCTCGTGTACAAAAACATGGTATTCTCTATCCCATCTCTTCCATATATGTTTATTTTTTTAATTTAAAAATATAATTCAAAACAACGAACATGTAGGGACATCTAGTAATGAAAAAAAAGTTGCATTCTACCTTATCGACATATGCATATGTAAGACAATTTTTGAAATTTATATCAATAAATTGTAAAATAATTAATGATATATTCTTTCTTTCAGTTGTAATATTTCCTATTGCGTTCATGATTCAATATTGATAATTTCCTTTGTTATACTAATTTTCTCGGAACAGCTTAAAAAAATTTAAGTATAAATTATCCTAGTAGCGACATCCATTATTATATAGATAAGTTAGTTAGTTTTAATAAATGAACATGTTTAATGGCGTCCTCATATGTCATGTAAAAATAGCTTGGAATTGAAAAAAATGTTATTTCTACGTAAAAATCGAATAAAATGAAGTTATTATTTCTTCATAAAAATAAATTTTAATGAATTTTCATTATAATGGAAAATAAAAGTGCAAAAGATTTAGGTCTGATCCTATTGATCAGGCTGTTACAGCGCGTCACTCCCGGATGCGATCCCACTACTGCTCGACACGAGGACTTTTGGCTGCTGGGTTTCCCCCCTGGCCCGGTTCGCCCTTCCTTAGACAACCTGCACACCTTAGATTCCTCCGAGGTGTCCATATTGATGCCAAGCTTAGTGCGGACATCCAGTCAACATGATCGCAACTGTAACAGTACTCCTAACCTCATACCATCCATTAAATCTGACCTCCAAGTAGCTAGATTACAGGAGCTCGCCACACTCCCAGTCGACGATATAGACAAAAGTTTAAAATATAAATTATTATTTATATTTAATTTTATTGAATTTAATGAAATTAAAATTTGTATATCACATTTTTTATTAATTACTAATTTAATAATTGTAATAAATTAATTAATGTAATTTTAAATAGTTACGTTTTTCAATTAAAAAAATAATTATTAAAATTTTAATGAAATTTGGCATGTACTATCTTAACATGAAAATTCACGCCACGGCAGTTTTTTTATTGAAAAATAAAATTCTTTAAAAAGGGTTCTTTAACTTTGTTAAAGATTGATTAATTGATAGAAGCTTATTTGTACAATTTTTGTAGTTAAAATCGTTTTCATTAACCGAATTAAAAAAGCTTATTGTTGTTAGTATTCCATTCAATAAGTTCGATCATAAAATTTTTTTCAGAATTTTAAATTTTCAATAGATATGAACGAAGACTACATATCAATATGCCGCATTAAGCATAGGCAATGAATATGGTCATATTTTATTCATAAAAATTGGATTTTTAAACTTATGTCATTTGTTATCTTTCCACAAAGTGAACTAATTTGTGGTGAAATGCATACCTACACCAGGAAATACATCAGTAATGGAAACTCAGTGTCTATGTGCTTTTGGAAGTTTTAAAAATTTTTTCATTATCATAAATAGAAAGTATTTCAATGAAGAGGCGTTTTGGTCTTATACATGAGATATGTATTTTAAAAGGACGGTTCATACACACACCTATTTCGTAATATACATAGTCCCAAAAAATATATACGCACTTTGCGGGTTATAAAAACAGTATATATTTAGATGCATTACAGATTAAAAGTACAAATTAAAGAAAATAAAACTAGAATTTGTTAAGCTAGCGCAAATATTCAAAGTGATGAACTCCACTCTCCGATTATAATCATCTTCATTGAGGGCGGGGATTTATCTTGAAATGTAACTTTTTCACAGTATGTGCGCGCTTCAAAATGCTCGATTTTGAAATGCCTAATCCACACGCCACTTACACAAACTTTTTTGAAGTTTCGTGACAAGTGTCTGGTAGTTCTTCGCTTGTGGATGCTCGTGGTCCCAGAGCGCTATTTTTGGGCATCTTGAACAGTTACATCTCTTTCAAATTCATCCCTGATGCCAGTAATAGTGACTTTCGTAGGTGGATCAATCTGAAACTCCCTTCTAAACTGTCCTTGCACTTCCACAACGTTCTCACACTTATAATTAAATCTGAAATAAATGGGATAAAAAATGAAACACAACTGTTCATTTTAATTTTAACCGTTTATTGATCATATTTGTTACAGAGTTGTAACTAAAGTAATTTATGTTGACCTGGCCATCTTAACTAATTAATTAGATCTTAATTGGCCATGTCGTTACATGGAATTTAGTCGGGTTAAAAACAACGGTGTATTTATAGTGTATCTTAGAACACCAAAAAATTGTTTTAAACAATTTTAAATAGGTATGGAGATACAGGTGCATGTCGCATATTTTTAACACGCTTTTATTAGCTTCACTCGTATGTTTGTTTGTCTGTAGGTAACTCTCTGAAGTTGGCTGCAGAACGCATCTGAACGGATCCTTTGCATGAGAGTAATAAAGATAGAGCTAGTGCGCGAACTACGCATGCATGCGTGTTTTTTTAGTTTTTTTAAACTATTTTATTATTATTACCGACTAATCTAAACCAATACACAAAATTTTAAATTAAAAAACTTTTCAAATACAAGCTAGTCCTAGTTAGCTCCATAAACAAGCTATAAACAGGTGGTATATAGAGAAATATAATAATATAAAATATAAATATCTGCATAGAATATTTAAAATAATAGTTAATGATAAATTGAATATTTATTATTATTGATAATTATTGTACAAAATATTATTATTTATTTTTCCCCTCTCAACTTTCCTTTTTTACTCTTTTCTTCCATTTCTTCTAATTTCTTTTCGTCTTTTTTTACATCTTGTTCATATTTTGTTTCACTTTCATTTGGTTCATCCTCTTTATTTTCCATCACCTCTTGCATGTTTGGAAGCTCACCTTTATAATAAGGTAAGTTATGTATAATATACAGAGGATATAATTGTGGAATAACAAACATAGCGAAAATATAAAACCATTTTTGTGGTAATGACATTCTTACTGTAGCGGGTGCAATAATAATTGTACGATGTGGGGCATTCCAAATTTTACGATTTATAAAAATTCGACGATTAAATGAATGAAAAATCATCTGCAAATTTAAATAAATATACAATTGAATATATTTTGAATTTGTGGACTTCTACATTCCTAATGTTCATAGATATATTATTTAGAGCAAGTAATCTTTTACATGGAATGTTTCAATTGACAGATATGTCATGTACACACAATACAAATAGTAATTGAAAAAATTTGATGATTTCTAAGTAAAAATCGAATAAAATGAAATTATTTCTTCAGTAAAGTAAATTTTAATGAATTTTCTTTATAATGGAAAATAAAAGTGCAAAAGATTTAGGTCTGATCCTATTGATCAGGCTGTTACAGCGCGTCACTCCCGGATGCGATCCCACTACTGCTCGACACGAGGACTTTTGGCTGCTGGGTTTCCCCCCTGGCCCGGTTCGCCCTTCCTTAGACAACCTGCACACCTTGGATTCCTCCGAGGTGTCCATATTGATGCCAAGCTTAGTGCGGACATCCAGTCAACATGATCGCAACTGTAACAGTACTCCTAACCTCATACCATCCACTAAATCTGACCTCCAAGTAGCTAGATTACAGGAGCTCGCCACACTCCCAGTCGATGTATGAACAATAAGTTTGAAATAAATAGTATTAAAGTTTTAATGCTAAATTTCTCACCACCAGGATTGATGTTGATCGCAATAATCAGCAGATTCACGACACTTTTGGATAGAAACTTTATTTCTTAATTCAAGTATTATACACCCGGGCGCAAATTGTACAATATGTATTATACAGATTGATAAGCATGAATAATCGAAATAAATAATATTCTCACAGAATTCTCTTAAAATTTCAAAAATTAAAAGTCATATTAACGAAATATCACTTTTAGAAATTTGGCAGCCTATAAAAAAATGTTTAAACCTCCTGTCCCAAAAACTTTACTCGTTATAATTAAGAATATAATCCCATAATTTATATATTACTTACGTTTAATTATTTTTAATTCAATTTTTCAATTAATTTTTGATTAAATCAAATTTAAAAGTTTAACAGAGCTTATTTATTAAATTCGATTATCCATGGATACTCATCTTTTTATACGAACACATAACATGTTGTAGCAGTTATAGGCCGATATTTAGTCCTAAACATAGATTGTCTAAGTTATTTGATCGCGCCACACTTATTTTTAGAAATTATTGAAAATCTTTCAAACAACAATTCAGACCTTCTTCTATAATTTCCAATCATATTTATTTTTATAAAATGACTTATTAATAAAAAAATGGAATTCATTAATTTGTTTGCTATGTATGTGGATTCAGATATGATGGATAGGAATATAGTCTCTTTGTTTTGAATTAAAAACAAATTATAATTATTATCAAATAATACATTGAGAATTTTAACAATCCACCGTAAATTACATTTCTGGAACATTTGATGTAATTTTAACTATTAAGAAATAATTATTATTTTGTTTTGATTATTGAATATGAAAATAATAATTTTTGAGTGATTATACTGATCCGTAATTAAATCTTAGGAGATAATCTGTGATTAATTTTTTTTATTTTTGGCAAATTTTATAAACTTGAAATTCAGAGCCAATAATGCGAATCTATTTAGTTAAAAATTAATGAAATATGTTATATTACCTGATATTAAACGATTTACAATTTTGTTTAAAGCACCGATTATGATACCTAAGAGTAAAGTTATTCTAGCCCTTATTATTAAATAATTTCTGGAAGAAAAATAAAAAAGTAGAAAAAATTTCCACATAAATTCAAATATACAAACAATTAATATTTTTAAGTGTGATTTCATAGCAGTTGGTAATGATAAATAGTTTGTTAATAGTTTATACTGAAAAAATGGCTGAAAGTTGAAAGGAATATATTTCAGAGCTAATACAAATAAATTAAAAACAATTTTAAATTAACTTAAATATTGCATAGTTATTACTAAAAGTGTGTAAAAAAATTTTGAAAAAAAAAATGTTATAAAAAAGTTTTTTGAAATGTCTGGGTTAGAACAATTTTCCCTTCGTTGGAATAATTTTCACACAAATTTATCAACTGGTTTTCATGATTTATTGAAAGAAGAACAACTTGTTGACGTTACTCTAGCTACAGAAGGAAAACTAATTAAAGCTCATCAAGTAGTGCTTTCTGTTTGTAGTCCATTTTTCCGCAAAATTTTTCAAATAAATCCATGTAAACATCCAGTTGTCATATTAAATATTAATTATCATGATCTTCGAGATATTCTTACATTCATATATCAAGGTGAAGTAAATGTTCGGCAAGAAGATTTAGCTGGGTTTCTAAAAGCTGCTGAACTGCTACAAATTAAGGGATTAACTGGCGACGATAATGTAAGTATAGAAACAATAAATTACTTATATATTCAATAATTTTTTTTTTTATAATCAATAAATCAGTTAATTTTGATCTCAAATGATGATTTACAGAATCAGGACTCAAAATCTCATGACAATATATCAAAAAAATCTCCAAACGAAGAAAATAATTCCACGAAAACCGACAATTTCCCGATAAAAAATGAAGAAATACACCAACCACCAGTGAAACGACCACCAATTTTACCGAAATCACCCAATTATGTGCCAAATTTTAAGAAGAAACGTCCATCATCTATACCAAATCATTATGATTTTAAAACATTTAATCAATCACAATTTTTAAATGAAAATTCTGTAGATTCCACCAGCGAACAAAGATATTATACAGCAAATGTTATAGATTTACAATCAAATATTCCAGATTCGAATGTTGATGAAAGTAGTATGAAAAGTCATATTGAATCACCACAGGAAGATATTTCAGATTCTGAAAATTTCCATATTAAATCTGAAATCGATATAGACGATAATATAATTAGCAATCATTCATCACATTTGGAAAGTATGTCTCTTCAAGATAAAGAAAACGGTAAGTGTTTAATATTAATTATTATATTTTATTAATTTTTTGTGGTTTCAAAAATATGTATTAAAACCCGAATATAAGAATGTAACTTAAAGATGGAGACTCAAATTACAATGCGCATAATAATAAATTTTATTACAAGTGGTAGTAAAAGTATTTTTCATTATCGATAAAGTATAACAGCATATTATATACCTTTATGAAACGTGGCTCCAATTTCGTCAATACACAAAGCTGGAAAAGTTACTAAATTCAGAATAAACATATATATAATACTACGTATGAAGTATAATTATGCTGTATTTAGTATACATATTGCCTAACTTTTCTGAATATATTGCTTAAACACTCTGCATATACTGAATGGGTATCAATTTTTGGTAAATTTTAAAGTATGTCCGCTATACATTTACTTAATAAGTATACTGCACATGAAAATTAACAATTTTGGTAATTATTCACACTACATTACTCAGAGTATGCGAGTATGCGGAATGTTTTCACAATTAACTCTGGTTGAAAACCAATTGGAAACTATAATATATTTTAATTGAATACGGATAATTTTATAATAAAATATCAAATAAATGGCTTTAGGGAATTCGTTGATATACTATTTTTCGTTAGAAGAAATTTGGTTTGAATTAAGAATTCTCCACTATAGAGATGAAATGCCAATAGGATGATAGAACCTTTCATCGTGATCACGATTGGTTGTTAAAATCGTCCAATTTGATCCCATGGGATGTTTTTTACACAAAATCGTGCATATTTTAATCCATAACCACAATATGTTGCATATTGTTTATTGCGATAAAAAAACTTTATAAATGATAAACAATCAATATTTTTTATTCTAATATTATATCATTCATATTGGTACTCTACATCAACAATATGTGATTTGGAATAAATGATGATTCCAGATCGGTGATGTACAAGCAGTATATAGCTTGTACTCCACTACGCTGTATAAAACATTAAAATAATGATTCGATTATTAAGATTTTCATTTATTAATTATTTTCCGATAAGGGGTGGTCAATTTCAATTATAAATTATGATTCCATAAAGTTTAAGTTTTTCGATAAGCGACGTCTTTAAATTACATCTTATATTTTTATTAGGTTCAATTTTTTTTCGATTCGATCATATAAATAATATCAACTTTCTGAAAAAAAATTACGCTTTTAATATTAATTAAATACTCTTGCATGAACAAAGCTGAATCCATGTTAGAATGTATTTAATAACATTTGCTGCTAAGCATATATTTATGATGATATTTAATTGTGTTTTGAGGTTTGTTTTGTATGTGTAAAACAATGTATTTCGACTGTTCTAAAACAAAAATTAAACTAAATTTTGACAAATTAAAGATGCTTCATTTTAATACACATAAATTTATAATCTGGTAAACGAGGATATTGAACAGAAATTAAATTTCTTTTGACGTCTACAAAAGAAAATTTGTTATAAAACTGATGTAATACCTTGAGTTAGCAGCGTCTAAAATAACAAAAGTTCGAATGGGATTTGAAAAAAAAAGTGACGGGCTACATAATGTTTTAACATCTTTTATAACTATAATTTCTTTAAAAAAGCGTACAAATAACTTAATGTTTATAATTTTTGTCCAATCGATTAAAATAATTTTCTTTCAATTTTATTCATTAGCCTATTGTTTGTTTAGTATTATACTGAGCTACGAGTATAAACCAGAGATGCTCATGTTAAGATTTTTGAAAGATATATGTAAATTGTGAATAAATACGACATTAGTTTTAATTATATTTATTTTATAATTAAATATTAGTAAATAAATTTAAAATTGATGTATTATACTTACAATTAATAAAGAATAAATTAAAACTATTATAAATCGAAAATTCTATTCATTATTATTTATTTAACACAACTTTTAAATTAGACAAGAATTATTTAATTGTTATATTATCCTCGTCTACGGAGCTATTGAATTTATGTATATTTACTAAAACAAATTTATTTTTTAACTTTATTTATGGAATAGCAGCGGTTAACCAAAGGATTATGTAAGCAGTTTTTATATTAATTTTATTTGCTAAAGTATTTTACAAATACTGGCTTTAAAGAAATGTGTTGAAAAATTTTTAGACGTGTTATATTTAAATTAATGAGGCGCTAATTGTTTTTAAGAATACTAATTTATTTAAGCATAATTTATTTTGGGGTTTAAGTATTAATCCTAAATTGTTAATTCTTAGGGAAACAAGATATTAAGAAGTCAAATTATCAATGTTCGATATGTAATAAGTGTTTTACACGCCGAGATCACCTCAAAACACATCATAAAAATTTACATGGAGAAGATAAAGGTCCATTTGAGTGTGTCGTATGTTCACAATTATATAAAAATTCTGAAAGTTTAAGAAAACATATATCTAAATTTCATAACGCAGCTACGTCACAGTTAGCAGAAAATGTTGCAAATAAATACAAATAGTACTTAAGATTGTTCTTGATTTGAGAAAAGAATTATTTAGATAAATTTGTTGTTTTTCGTCTGTCCACGAAAATAAAAATCATAATTTGAATTATATTTTTAAAATATTTTGTTTTACTTAAAAAATTGTGATTTTAAGTTTATAAAATTATAATTAACTGTTTCTCGCGACTTGTTCTATTTGGAATACGCAGTGTACCTCAAAAAAACATTAGACAGACACTCTTTAATAAAATATATCGTGTAAGATCATCAACAGTCAGCTATTTGGTGATAATATAACTTTAATTTTTTGCATAATTTTAATCGGCTGCTAATGTTTAATAAAAAATAGGATCGTGGAATATAACA